>CP094635.1:32283152-32883152 GCA_023657505.1 Camelina hispida
CGTTCCTAGGAAGAGGGTACTTGTTCTTCATAGTTACCCGTTTCAAACCCCGATAATCAATGCACAACCTTAAACTCCCATCCTTCTTCTTCACAAACAACACCGGCACTCCCCACGTTGATACAGTAGGACGGATGAATCCCTTACTCAACAAGTCCTCTAGCTGCTTACTCAGCTCTGCCATCTCTGCTGGAACCATTCTGTAAGGAGCCTTGGATAACGGCATCGTCCCCGGTTCGAGTTCAATGGTAAAAGGATCCGACCGAGATGGTGGTAATCCCTGCAAATACTGAAACACAACCTCAAACTCCTCCACAACCGGAAAACCGCTAACCGTAGACTTCCCCACTGACTCTGGCATAGATATAGTAACCAAATAAGCCTCACGGCCCTTCTCGATCATCTTCCCAGCCTGAATGGCTGAGATCACGAGACTCCCCAAAGTCGGTCTAATACCCTAAAACACCAACTTCCCTCCTGGACGCTCAAACTCCACTCTACCCCGATAGCAATACAAATGCACTCTATGCCGATGCAACCAATCCATCCCGAGAATAACATCATATAACTCCACTGGACTGATAAGAAAATCCGCTGGCCACGACTCTCCTGCGATCTGAATATCAATTCCTCTAGCTCGTCCAATCACTCTCAGGAACTCGCCTCCCGCAACTCTGACAACTCCTGAACGCTCTCCAGGATACCCGCTGATCCCCGCACACTCTGCACACTCTAGAGTAATGAAGCTATGAGAAGCTTCAGAATCAAACATGACATGGGACTTAAACCCGCCCATCAACAAGGTCCCTACACAAACCTTATCTGTTGAGAACCTACCACTTTATCATAGGAAAACATAAAATCTGAACCTACTAAAAAATTCAAAAGCTTAAGTACCAGAAATTATACCTGTGATCGCCCCGGCACTAGTTCCACCAGTCTCTGCTGTCGTGTAAACCCGTGGCGCCTGCTCAATCCGTGCCACCTGCTGACCTCCAGGCTGCATCTGCTGCAACACTACCACTGCTGCCGGCTGGAACTTGAGACACAAGGGCCAGATGTGCCCTGGCTCCCTGCAATGATAACATACTTGAGGCCCTGCCGTTGGAGCACTCCTCTTGGGACAGCTAGCAATCTTATGATCCTTGCTCCCACACTTGAAGCAACTCGCACCACTCTGCGTCTGCGTAGCCTCCCACTTCCTCTTGGTTCCCTGTGCAGGCCTACCGCCCCTGCTTGAACGACCCTGCTGCTGAGCCCTACTAGGCTGAACTGCTGGAGCTACCGCCACTGACTGTGCCCGGATATCCTCCTCAATCCCTGCTGCAGTCTCAACCAACTCTGCACGCGTAGCATAACTCCGCCCTCTACAGTGAACCCTCAAATCATCACGTAGGGCCCTCTAAAACCTCCTGATCTGAGCCTCCTCAGACTCCATATCCCGACCCCCATACCTCAGAAGTCGACTGAACTCCAGGTCAAGATCCCGCACTGACCGAGTTCCCTGAGCTAGCTGAAGGAACTGCACCTCCAACCTATCCAGTGCCTCTCTAGGGAAGTATTTGCGGTTGATCTCCAAGACGAAGTCAGCCCAAGACATCTCCCTCTGCACTCTCCTGGCTGCCACAGAACTCCACCACAATTGAGCATCACCAATCAAATGGTGGACCCCAATATCCACCCAAAACTCCTCTGGACATCTCAGAGTATGGAAGTTACGTTCCACACTCGTCCTCCACGCCTCCGCGGCGGTAGGATCAGTACCTCCCGAAAACTGCTCGGTACGAATACGGCCCATCTCTGTCAGCATGCTGATATAACGAGAATGGACTCCCACATCCGCAGCCACTGGCTGCCGCTCCTCCGCCACCACTGGTGGCACTACCTGAGCCTGCGCCGGTACCACTGGTGGTAACCGCGCCAACAACTGTCCTAGCATAGCCGCAATATCAGTACCAGGGACTCCACCCGCTGGGACTCCCACACCCGGGACCCTAGCATCACCGGCCACTGGAGCATCAACACCGCCCCCTCCTGCCACACTCACGGAATCGCCCGGAACATCCTGCGACTCGCCAACACCCTCAGCTGTCACACTCTGGTCCTCGGTCTCACTAACCTCTGGGACTCTGCCCCTACCACGACCACGTCCGCGTCCACGACCACGTCCGCGTCCACGACCACGACCAGCAACAACATCATCTATAGCCATCTGCACTACCATGAACAGAAGACTAAGCAAACAATTTCTATTATAGAACATAAACATAAACTCACCGTGGAATCACACAGTCGGCTCGAAGAGGATGTTCTAGGACTCCATGCCACACACATTTGACTAACTCACATAATCAATCAAGACATGCAATCCCAAACATCACAACAGAAACCTAGTGAACCCAAACCTAGAACCGTAAGGGCTCTGATACCAAAATGAAAGGACCCAACCTTTTTTTTTTAATAAATAATAAATAATATATATATATATATATATATATATATATATATATATATATAAATAAACTACAACTAGTGGTCCCATACCCACTAGCCACCTAGCCACACTCACAAACAACAGCGGAATAACCATACCAATAACAATATCCAATTATAAACCAATACAATAGCATAAGCAATATCCTATAACAAGATAACCAATAATCCAATAACCAATCATCAGAAAACATGAAACCAGCAACCTAACAATGTTTCTAATGACTCAACTCTAGCAACCTAACAAATGCCAGTCAACATCCAATCGAGTCCCTAGAACATCCTCCTCTTCATCGCCTTGATTCCACGATCACACTTTGCCTTTACCTGCACCACAAACAAATATTGAGATGCATGAGTATTTGATAAACACTCAGTGAGGCAATCCTCCCATCTACTGGGCTATGCACACAAGCAACAATGACTCCAAAGTTCCAAACAAACATCAAAACAAAAAACACAAACAAGGAAATCAAACATCGTCTCGCTGGAAGGGAGGTGTCGACCGACACCAGCCTAGAGTCAACCGAATCGTGGAAAGTATTAGATACAACCACCGGTGGAAAGAATCGTCGACAAAAGAGCTGTAGACTCTCTCTCCGATTTAGATCTAGGGTTTGCATTGTTCGATTTTGGGGTCCAGCGAAGGCCCAACAATAAGACGACGAAGAAGAAATTAGATACCTAATAAAAAAACCCTAAATCAATACAAGAGAAAAGTAATCGAAATGGAGTTCTTAGTCGACATGGAAGAACTCTAAATCGATACAAACCTAAACCCAGAAACTAAAAATTCAACCTAAACGTCAAACTATACATCAGAAATTGGAATCAGAAAGCCAAGGACGAGAACGACAGCGAATTTCTTTTTCATATTATCACTGCGAAGAAGACGATGTACAGAGAGAGTGCAAGGGACGAGGGGTACGAAAAGTTTTTTGGGCTAAGTGTTTCTTGTCTTTTTGGCTAAGTGTTTTGTTCTTTTTAATTGATTTTACTAAGTGAAGCCACAAAATTTTTAACACGCGATGGAAAAAAAGCCCGCTGAAAACATAAGATAACACGAGTTTTATGTCACGTGCAATTAAAAACAAAGAATAGAATAAAAAAATAAAATAAAAAACACACTTTCTACGTCTCTACACTTTTAACAGCATAACCAATTCTTAAACGCTATAAAAAAGTAGTGGCTAACTCATTTATTGCATAAAAATAAAAAACGCTATCTTATAGTGCTATTAATACTCACTTTTCTTGTAGTGCTGGTGCTGTTGCTGGTCGTGGACGCGGACGTGGTCGTGGACGCGGACGTGGTCATGGTAGGGGCAGAGGCCCAACAGTGAGTGTGACTGCAGACCAGAGTGTGACAGCTGAGGGTGTTGGCGAGTCGCATGGTGTCCAGGAGGATTCCATGAGTGTGGCCGGAGGGAGCGGTGTTGATGCTCCAGTGGCCGATGATGATAGGGTCCCGAGTGTGGGAGTCCCAGCCGGTGGACTCCCTGGTGTTGATTTTGTGGCTATGCTAGCACAGTTGTTGGAGCGGTTGCCAGCAGTGGTACCGGCTCAGGCTCAGGTAGTGCCACCAGTGGTGGCGGAGGAGCGGCAGCCAGTGGCTGCGGATACAGGAGCACATGGACGTTATTTGTCCATGCTCAAGGAGATGAAGGGCATTGAGACTGCACGGTTTTCGGGTGGTACAGATCCTACTGTTGCAGATGCATGGAGGACGAGTGTGGAACGTAACTTCCATACTCTGAGATGTCCTGAGGAGTTTTGGGTGGACATAGGGGTTCACCACTTGGTTGGTGATGCTCAGGTGTGGTGGAGATCAGTGGCTGCTAGGAGAGTGCAGAGGGAAATGACTTGGGCTGACTTCGTCATGGAGTTCAACCGCAAGTATTTTCCTAGAGAGGCATTGGACCGGTTGGAGGTGCAGTTCCTTCAGTTGTCTCAAGGGACGCGGTCGGTGCGGGAGCTAGACTTAGAGTTCAGTCGGCTTCTATGTTATGGGGGTCGGGCTATGGAGCCTGAGGAGGCATTGATCAGGAGGTTTATGAGGGCTCTTCGTGATGAATTGAGGGTCCATTGTAGAGGACGTAGTTATGCTACGCGTGCAGAGCTGGTTGAGAATGCAGCAGAGATTGAGGAGGATATCCGGGCACAATCAGTGGCGGTTAGTCCAGCAGTTCAGCCTAGTAAGGCTCAGCATCATGGAGGTTCTAGCAGGGGTGGCAAGCCTGCGTAAGGAACCAATATGAGGTGGGAGGCTACGCAGACGCATAGTTGTGCGAGTTGCTTCAAGTGTGGGAGAAAGGATCACAAGATTGCTAGCTGTCCCAAGAGAAGTGCTCCGACGGCAGCGGTTCGTGTATGCTATCATTGCAGGGAGCCAGGGCACATCAGACCCTTGTGTCCCAAGTTGCAGCCGGTGGCAGTGGCAGCGTTGCAGCAGGTGGCACGGATTGAGCAGGTGCCTTGGGTTTACACGACTGCAGAGACTGGTGGAACCAGTGCCGGGGTGATCACATATATAATTTTGGTACTTATTGATATATCATGGCTTTTACGGTTTTTAACCATGATATAAGTGTGCTTTTTGAGTCTTTTGATTTGTTTCTAGGTTATTTTTTAGTCTTTACAGGTTATCTAGGAATTTGGCACGGATGGAGCAATATGGAACAATTTGGATCATTTTGGAGCACTTTACCGAAGGAAATCAAGTTGGAGCCGGATCAGAGTACGAGCATCGATCGACACCACACAAAGGAGCATCGATCGACACTCGTGTTTGCCCGACGAGAGAACAACAAATTTGGAAGTTTTACAAATTTCCCTAAAGTCTTCTATAATTGCAACATAAGCCCCTGGATGTGTTTTAGGATGTATATATATTATTTTTTAGGTTTTAGAAACAGACAAGTTATTTTCTAGGAGTTTTTGAGAGAAGGATATTGAGAGCTTTTGGGAGAGATAGATCTGAATTCTTTGTAGAGAGAAGATTTCTTGAACTCCCTCTTTTACTTTTAATATCTATTGCATGTTATTCAGAATGATGATTTGTGTTTTATTTAACATGTCTGAGTAATTTGCCTGTTAGGTTTAGGGTTTTTCATAGGGTTTTTATGATTTATTAGATCTGACATTTTTAGGGTTCTTAATCTTTTATGATCTTCATCCTTGGTTGTTCTTCACAATAATTCTTGATTGATCACCTAGAATTGTTATCTTAGGGAAATAAATTGATATGAGAGTATAATTGTTTTCCTGATTAAACCATTGATGAGCAGAATTGTTTATTACAAAGAGATTTGAATTAATAATTCTGTGAACTTATCTAAACCTGTTTTTTAAAGCTGATTTATTACTTAGAATTTTACAAAGAGATTTGGATTTTCTGGTTTTAAATTTAGATATTATTTGCAGTGAGAACTGAATTAATTTACCAAAAGTTTAGAGTTCTAGATCTGATTTTTATTGCTTGAACCTTAATTAATTTATCTGATTTAATATTTCATAATTTCCTGAGAAATTCCCTAAGCTTAGCTTTTTTGATTTTCTGAATTCACAACACTTTTATTTAAATATTTGCATTGCTTTATTTTAATTCAATTTAACTTGTTTAGCGTAATTTACAAAACTTTACAATCTATTGTGTTTGATCTTGAGTCTCTGTGGATTCGACCCCTAAGTACTGCAGTGATCTCTTGTTTGAGAGAGTAGTTCTAGGGATTAATTTGAGCCTATCAAATTTTGGCGCCGTTGCCGGGGACTCTCTGATCTACCATTAGATTTAAGTTTTTAATTTCTTCTAAACTTTTCTTTTTATTTTCTACTTACACGTTTTTGTTTTTGTTCTTCTCTTTGGTGTTTCAGGTGCATGCCTCCTAAACCTCACACAAGGAACAACAAGTCTGGTCCTACTGTGAATCTGTCAAACAAAGAGTTGGGAAAACTTGAACGTGAGAACAGAAAAGCAGCCAAATCTTTGAAGATGGTTAATACGATCATTCTGATGCGTGATGAGGCTGGTGTTTTGAGGGATCAAGAGGGCCACTTGCGCAATGAGCATGGCCAAAAGCTTGATGCAGAAGGAAACGTGATTCCTGAACCTGTTGTCAACGAGCAGGCTGTTGTGAACCAGCAAGGTGGTGTCGTTGATGATCCAGATCTTGGTGTCGATCGACACCAACCAGGTGGCATCGATCGACACCCACCTGCAGACGTGCGTGGAGCTGCCAACCACGTACAGAACCCCGTTCGACGACAGGAGAACAACCGGGATCTGATCAGAAGCATTGCTGACTACAATAGGGCTGATCTGGTGTATGAGAACCGGTCTGCTATTGTTCCCCCTCCTTTTCAGAGGAATGATTTTGAGTTGAAACCTGCGTACTTTCAACTAGTTGGGCAGAGACCTTTCTCTGCTTTGCCCAATGAGAAGCCCTTGGATCACACTGAGCATTTTGAGGATCTGGTGACTAGCATCAAGGCTAATGGGGTAACTGAGGACTACATCTTCTGCAAACTCTTCCCTTACTCAATTGCAGGAGAGGCATCTCAGTGGTTGAAACAGCTGCCTGCTGGATCATTGACAAGCTGGCGTGATGTCAAGGTGGCCTTCCTCAACCACTTCTATGATGATGCAATGTCAGATGAGTTGAGAATCAAGCTGTCTTCCTTCAAGCAGAGACCAGATGAAGCTTTCAAAGCAGCTTGGGTGAGATTCAAGGCTTACCAAAGGGACTGTCCACACCATGGTTTCTCAAGAGTTCAATTGCTAAGTATCTTCTTCAGAGGGTGTGACTGGGAGTATCAGTTGGCTTTAGATGCTGCAAGTCATGGGAATTTCAAGACAAGATTGCCAGTAGATGCTGAATTGTTGATTGAGAACTTAGCTGCTAGCAATAGTACTAAGAGAGCAGATGCTGAAAGGAAGAGATTACATGGAGGATATGACTCACACCAGTTAGCTTCTGTTAATGCTAAACTGGATTCTGTGCATAATCTCCTTGTGGGTAAGAAATCTGTCCATTTTGCTGCTGAAGTTGAGACATATGAGCCAGAATCTGATCAAGGAAATTATGAGGAAGAAGAGGTGAACTATGTCTATGGGAATCAGGGGCAGAGGTTTGGAAATCAGCAAGGTAGTAGGCCTTACAGTGGAAACAGCCAGCGCAGTAACTTTCAGGGAAACTCTTCTGATTTCACACCCAAACCTGAATATCAGAAGCAGCAACAAAACAGTGGATTCACAAGGACTTATGGCAACAACTCATATCAATCTCCACCTCCTAAGTCAGCTGAAACTAGTAAGATGGAAGCTATGCTTGAGCAGCTTTTGCAAGGCCAAGAACAAATGACAGTGACTTTTAATGGGAAGCTGGATAATGTCTACACTGATCTTAATGGGAAGTTTGAAGCTTTGAACATCCATGTCAAGAAGCTTGAAAGTCAGGTTGCGCAGACTGCTGGGTCTGTGAAAAGGCAAGAAGGTTATCTCTCTTCAAGAACTGAATCAAATCCTAAACATTCTTGCAATGCAGTAACTTTGAGAAGTGGCAAACAACTCCATCCTACACCCCAGAAGAATCAAACTAATGATCTACAGGAGTTGATTGATATAGACGATGAAGAGGATGTTTCTGCCGAGCCAGTATCGACCGACACACATGGGTATCGGTCGACACCCAAACCATGCGAAGTTTCGGACAAAGTACCAGAACCAAGCGTCGATCGACACCAACCAGGTGGCGTCGATCGACACCAACCACGGACAGACACTGCGAATGTGAAGTCTTCTACTTCAGTTGCAGAAAGAGTTTACACACCTAAGGTTCCATTCCCCAAGAATCCAAGGAAGTCTAAACAAGAGCTAGATGATGCCAAGTGCAAAGCCATGATGGATAAGCTTATTCTTGAGTTGCCTTTGGTTGATGCTGTTAAGACTTCTCCAATGCTTAGGAGATATGTCAAGAGGATGGTAACCAAGGATTTTAATGCTGAGCAAGGAGTTATGATGATATCAGCCCAAGTCAGTGCCATCATTCAGAACAAGATCCCAGAAAAACTTCCTGATCCAGGGAGCTTTGTTCTTGATTGCACTATCTTCACTGACAGATTTGCTAGATCTTTGTATGATCTTGGTTCTAGTGTCAACCTTATGCCAAGATCAGTAGCACTCAGCCTGGGAATGACAGACTTCCAGCCTACTAAGCTCACTCTCATCCTTGCTGACCGGTCTGTTCGCATTCCAGATGGTGTTCTTGAAGATGTTCCAATTAAGATTGGTGAGTGCTTGATACCTACTGATTTTGTGGTGTTAAAGTATGAGGAGGAACCCAAGGACCCTCTTATTCTGGGAAGATCATTCTTAGCTACTGCTGGAGCTATAATTGACGTCAAGAAGGGTCAGATTGGTTTCAACATTGGTGATTTACAAATGCGTTTTGACATGGAGAAGCTGGTTAAGAGGCCTACCATTGATGGCCAGACATTCTATGTAGACACATTGTCTAATCTGGCTGAGGAGATATTCCAGGAGCTGCATCCTGAGGATCCTTTAGAGAGAGCATTGGTTGCTTCTGCTGAAGAAGCTGAGCATCTAGATGACATTGCTGCTGGGTATGTCAAACTGCTTGATGCTAATGAACAAGTGAAGAAGCTGGTTGCACAAGAGGAATTGGTGTGTACTTCTCCACCAGCTGCAAAGGTTTCTGATTGGAGTCTTGAAAAAGCTCCAAAGGTTGATCTCAAGCCACTTCCTGCAGGTTTAAGGTATCAATATCTAGGTGAGAACTCTTCTTATCCTGTTATTGTTAGTGCTTCCTTAAACAATGCAGAGCTCACTTTACTGCTAAGCAAGCTACGCAAGTTTCGCAAGGCTCTTGGCTATTCTCTTGATGATATTGCAGGAATCTCTCCAGACTTGTGTATGCATAGGATTCATCTTGAGGAAGGAGCTAAGACATCCATTGAGCATCAAAGGAGGCTGAATCCGAATCTGCAAGATGTTGTCAAGAAGGAGATCATGAAGCTGCTGAATGCTGGGATCATCAATCCAATATCTGACAGCAATTGGGTCAGCCCGGTACATGTTGTTCCTAAGAAGGGTGGTGTTACAGTGGTGAAGAATGACAAGAATGAGCTGATCCCTACAAGGACAATTACTGGTCATAGGATGTGCATTGATTACAGGAAGTTGAATGCTGCAACAAGGAAAGATCACTTCCCACTTCCTTTCATTGACCAGATGTTGGAGAGGTTAGCTAATCATCCATACTACTGCTTTTTGGATGGTTACTCAGGCTTTTTCTAGATTCCTATTCATCCTGATGACCAAGAGAAGACCACTTTCACTTGTCCTTATGGTACCTTCGCTTACCGCATAATGCCTTTTGATCTCTGTAATGCTCCTGCAACATTTCAGAGATGCATGGTGTCAATCTTCACTGATATGATTGAAGATTATATGGAAGTGTTCATGGATGATTTTTTAGTTTATGGGTCTTCATTCAAAAGCTGTTTGGATAATCTCTGTAAGGTGCTAGCAAGGTGTGAAGAGAAGCACTTGGTACTTAACTGGGAAAAATGTCATTTTATGGTTAGAGATGGCATAGTGCTTGGCCACAGGGTTTCAGAAGCTGGAATAGAAGTTGACCGCGCTAAGATAGAGGTGATGACAAGTCTTCAACTACCAGAGAATGTGAAGGCAGTGAGGAGCTTTCTTGGACATGCAGGGTTCTATAGGCGTTTTATCAAAGATTTCAGCAAGATAGCAAGACCACTTTCTGCTTTGTTGTGCAAAGATGTCAAGTTTGAATTCACTGATGAATGTCGCATAGCCTTTGAGAGGATTAAGTAGGAGCTTGTGAGTGCACCTATTGTTCAGCCACCAGATTGGGATCTTCCTTTTGAAGTAATGTGTGATGCTAGTGACTTTGCAGTGGGAGCAGTGCTGGGACAAAGAAAAGATAAGAAACTTCATGCAATCTACTATGCAAGCAGGACACTTGATGAGGCACAAAGGAATTATGCAACAACAGAGAAGGAGTTTTGGCTGTGGTGTTTGCTTTTGAGAAGTTTAGATCTTATCTGGTTGGTTCAAAAGTCATTGTTCATACTGATCATGCTGCATTAAGATACTTGATGCAGAAGAAGGATGCTAAGCCTAGACTTTTGAGATGGATTCTTCTTCTTCAAGAGTTTGACATTGAAGTGAGGGATAAGAAGGGGATAGAGAATGGTGTTGCTGATCACTTGTCCAGGATTAGGATTGATGATGATGTTCCAATTCGTGATTGTCTTCCTGAAGAGCATGTTTATTTTGTTGATACTGGGTTTCGGACTGATGATTCCACAAATTTGTCTTCGGATGCATGTGGTGTCGATCGACACCAACCAGGTAGCATCGATCGACACCCTTTGTTTCCCGAATCAGATTGGTCGAATGATGGTGATTTAGCTGCTGTGCCTAGCTCCAATCAACCCTGGTATGCTGATATTGCCAATTATCTTGCTGCAGAGGTAGAACCTGATCAATTCACAGGCTATCATAAGAAGAGGTTTTTGAGAGAGCTAAGGAGATATCATTGGGATGAGCCTTATCTGTATAAGCATTGCAGTGATGGTGTTTACAGAAGATGTCTAGCTGAAACAAAAGTTCCTGATGTTCTTTTTCACTGTCATGGATCAGATTATGCTGGACACTTTGCTACTTTCAAGACAGTGTCTAAGGTTCTACAAGCTGGGTTTTGGTGGCCAACAATGTTCAAGGATGCTAATGAGTTTGTCTCCATATGTGATGCTTGTCAGCGGAAAGGTCAGATTAGTAAGAGGCATGAGATGCCACAAAACTTTATCCTTGAGGTTGAAGTTTTTGATTGCTGGGGCATTGACTTTATGGGACCATTCCCTTCCTCTTACAAGAATGAATACATCTTAGTGGCTGTTGACTATGTCTCCAAGTGGGTTGAAGCAATTGCAAGTCCAACCAATGATTCTGCTGTGGTTCTTAAGCTGTTTAAGACCATTATCTTTCCAAGGTTTGGAGTTCCTAGAATTGTTATCAGTGATGGAGGTAAGCACTTTATCAATAAATTGTTTGAGAAGCTGCTGAAAAAGTATGGTGTTCAACATAGAGTGGCTAGTCCATACCATCCTCAGACCAGTGGACAAGTTGAAGTTTCCAACAGGAAGATTAAGGAGATTCTAGAAAAAAACAGTGGGTGTTACAAGGAAAGATTGGGCTATGAAGCTTGATGATGCACTTTGGGCATATAGAACTGCTTATAAAACACCACTTGGGACTACTCCTTTCCATCTGCTTTATGGTAAAGCCTGTCATCTTCCAGTGGAGTTAGAGCACAAAGCAACCTGGGCAGTTAAGTTGATGAATTTTGATGCCAAGACAGCTTCAGAGAGAAGGTTAGTGCAGTTGAATGAGTTGGATGAGCTGAGGTTTCATGCATTTGAGAATTCCAAGCTGTACAAGGAGAGGACCAAAGCTTATCATGATAAGAAGATCATCTCCAGACAATTTGAGCCAAATGACCAGGTTCTCCTTTACAATTCCCGCATGAAGCTGTTTCCTGGAAAGCTGCGTTCCCGCTGGTCTGGTCCTTTTACTGTTCAAGAAGTCAGACCATATGGAGCTATTGTGCTGTTGAACTCAAAAGGGGAGAAATTTACTGTTAGTGGCCAAAGGTTGAAACACTATTGGGCAAAAGCTGAGATACCAGATGGACACATTGTGCGTTTGGATGATGCACCCTCTGTCTAATCCGCTGCCAAGTCAAGCTAATGACTTAAAACAAGCGCTGAGTGGGAGGCAACCCACTGGTAGGACTTAATTGATTTTTATTATTTTTGAATTTTTTTTGCTTTTAGGACTACTAACATACTAATTTTTAGTTTTGAGTCTTCATTGTTTCAGGAAAAGTTTCGGATTATTATTGATCAGAGCTAGCGTCGATCGATGCTGCCTAGAATGGGCATCGGTCGACGCTCTTAAGGACAGAGACGAGAAAACGGGCCATCGGGTTTGATTTGTTGGGTTTCAATCGAGTGGGCTTGTGATCGAAAATGGGCCGGGTCCGATAGAAGAAGCATCGATCGATGCTACCTTATAAGAGCATCGATCGATACCACTTAAACCCGAGAGAGGAAGCTAAAATAGCGAGACTTCGTCTTCTTCCTCCATTTATCCCAAATTCGAGATAACCCTAAATTGCTCATAACTCTCTCATTTCAACTCCGTTTTGAGTGATTCCAAGCTCTAATCCACTCGATTTTCTCTCCTCTACCTGGATCTAGTGTCAATTTCGTGTTTTCGAGTGATGACAGCCAACAAGAGGACTCGAAAGAACGACGGTGAAGCTTCTTCTTCAGCTCGGCCACCTCGTCAATCCGGCCGCCGTCCGCCTCCGCGAGCTCCGACGGACCTTCCCCAGCCTCCACGACGTCCGACAACGGCTCCCACCACTTTACCAGACCTCTCTCTTCCATCAAGGTTTCCATGGCCAAAAGAAGAAGGTCAACCAATTCCATCAGAGATAGAATGGCCTCAACAGAAGCTTCCTGAGTTTAACAAGCCTGAATTCATCAATAGACCAGTGGGTGTTTGGGGAGAGTATGAAACAATGCTCTACAATGCATGGTTGGGAGTTGAGATTGAGCCTACAAGGTTTGTTGATCCTGTCATTCTTCGTAGGTTGGAAATTCATGATGAGGTTTTTGGATTTGATTGATAGGATGGGTTTAGGAACGGTATGTACTAGGCAGTTTGATTTGTACCCGGATTTAGTGCGACAGTTCATGGCATCAGTTAGGGTTACTTACAGAAATGAGCGAGCACCAGATGCGTTTGGGAGTGCATTGCATTTCTTCATCAACGGAATGCCTTATGATATCGATTTTGCTCATTTGTGTGATGTGTTTCGTTGGACTCGTTTTTATCAGAATGTTGCTTTGCCTAAGCACTATGAGGATCTCTCTCCTTTGTGGTCCTACATAGGACTTGGTCCTTATAATTCCAAGAAGATGCTTCAATCAGAGGTCCGCCATCCTGTACTCCGGTATGTTCTTAGGGCTGTTGCTACCACTTTGCAGTGTAAGATGGAGCCTAATAAGATGCGAGCAGCAGAGCTTTATTTTCTGAACATTGCTTTGCGTGCCATGATCCCTTCTTTGGCTTCTGCTGAACGTCGCGACCCTCAGTGCCTCAACCTTGGGGCTATTTTCGCACATCACTTGGTTGAGCTTCAGACCAAGCCATTCTCGGGTACTGGAGTTAAGAGAGAGGCTGTGGGGAGCCTTATTACTGCTATCCTTCAGTTCAAGAAGATTCCTATTGCTGGTTATAGTGTTATCACTAGGAGACAGCTTATGGATGAGCCGTATTTGAGGAGTGCACACTGGCTGAAACCGGGTTTATTGTGGAGGTTTGTTGATGACACAGGAGAGCACTTTGTCCGCCTTCCACGACCTGATCTTACCACCATTGGTAGAGATCCTGAGCAGTTGCGTTTTCGCCCTCCACCAGCTGACTATGTTGCTTATGCTCCTTCCCGTCGCCATCGCACTTCGCGGACTACTACTGATGCTGCAGCTGCTACTAACCCAGCTGGGGGTTTTGAGACTGGTTCTTCTTCTGGGACTGCGGCATTTGAGTTTCCAGAGCCATCCGAGGATCCTGCTACTATGAGCCAGGGAGCTCATCAGACCTATGTGGTTTCTGCTGCGTGCCATCTGGAATGGCATGGCTCGACTCTCCTAGTGTGGCTGCATTCGTCCTACCAGGCGTACTAGGCGCAGATCCCTTCGCCATCTTCACCGTCGGCTGAGGATGCTGAGGATGCTGAGGATGCTGAGGATGCTGAGGATGCTGAGGATGCTGAGGATGCTGAGGATACTGATGGTGATGATGGTCCTGATGATATTTCTGTTACATTTTAGCTTCTGATCATGGTTTTTCTTTATCTTTTTCCCTTTCCTAGGATTGAGTCATTTTCATTCTTGCTTTGAGTCAGTTTGTGTTTGAAAGTTGTTTGGATTTATGAACTATCTATCTATCATGTTGCTTTTAACCTGTGTCTGTGTTTGAGTGCTTCTTAACAGAATTAACATCAAAGGATTGATCCAACAAAACACAACTAACTGCAACAAACAAGGAGATTCGGCCACAATTCACCATTCGCCGAAGGTGTCGATCGATACTGCCTTGAATGGCCTCGATCGACACCGATTGGGTAACCCGAAACTCTGTTCAATTTTTCTTTCAACTTTTCAACACAATTTTTGTTTCTTGACTTTTCCCTTCTTTGATAACACTGGGGACAGTGTTGTTTAAGTCTGGGGGAGGTTAGTACTAACTACTTACTTGGTTTTTGTGTCTTGTGTCAAAACTGTATTTTTGTTTTTATTGAGTCAAATTTTTCAAAAATTTCTGTTGAATTATGATCTCTAACTGATGGTTCTTCTTCTTTGGCTAACACTCTAATGATTTTTGACTAAGCTTGACCTCAGAACTGAAGTGTGGAAAGACTATGAGCTGCATCAACAATTCTGAAAGCCCTTATTCAAAGGATATCTAGTTCAACTAATGCTGTCTCAACTTTTATCAGGATTTTAACCGGACTTAATCTCTTACTTTGGGGTTGGAAATCAGTGGACTAGACTTCTTTTTCAGGCCATACAAGACAGTGCACTTTTTCAAAGTATGTCTCCCTCTCTCTTCCCTTCAGTGTTTACGAAAAAAAAATAAGAAAAATCAGAAAAAAAGAAAGAGAGAAATAAAAGATGAGATGATTTTGATCAGTTTAGAGAGGTAGGTAAATTACCAGTGACCTCATTATTCTACTCTTGAGTCAAATGATCACACAAAGCTTGGAAGAGAGGGGTAGGTAAATTACCGATGACCCCGGTATTCGCTTACACCTTTGTTTAAAAAAAGAATAAGAAAAGAAAAAAAAAAGGAAGTGAGAAAAGGGAGAGGAAAGGAGATGTAAGAAGAATGTCTTGGCCTGAAGAGAGTCCATATGCCACTGTTTGAATACCACAAGGTAAGAACTCACTTGTACTTGCTTTAATTTATGTAATGAGATGGTAATGGTGAGACTAGAGATTCCAGAGGATTGTGGGATTTGAGTAAGGAATATTGATGCTTTTCAATTGACAAAGTATATGAAGTAAGTTCTTGAGAGTCAAGGCGATGAAGAGTGCGAAGATCAGTTACCAGCAGTTGAGTGAATTCTATGTTTTCAAACCTCTTTCACAGGTTTAAGTTTCTGTTTTGCTTGAGGGCAAGCAAAGGCTAAGTCTGGGGGAGTTGATATATCATGGTTTTTACGGTTTTTAACCATGATATAAGTGTGCTTTTTGAGTCTTTTGATTTGTTTCTAGGTAATTTTTGAGTCTTTACAGGTTATCTAGGAATTTGGCACGGATGGAGCAATATGGAACAATTTGGATCATTTTGGAGTACTTTACCGAAGGAAATCAAGTTGGAGCCGGATCAGAGTACGAGCATCGATCGACACCACACAAAGGAGCATCGATCGACACTCGTGTTTGCCCGAAGAGAGAACAACAAATTTGGAAGTTTTACAAATTTCCCCAAAGTCATCTATAATTGTAACATAAGCCCCTGGACGTGTTTTAGGATGTATATATATTATTTTTTAGGTTTTAGAAACAGACAAGTTATTTTCTAGGAGTTTTTGAGAGAAGGATATTGAGAGCTTTTGGGAGAGATAGATCTGAATTCTTTGTAGAGAGAAGATTTCTTGAACTCCCTCTTTTACTTTTAATATCTATTGAATGTTATTCAGAATGATGATTTGTGTTTTATTTAACATGTCTGAGTAATTTGCCTGTTAGGTTTAGGGTTTTTCATAGGGTTTTTATGATTTATTAGATCTGACATTTTTAGGGTTCTTAATCTTTTATGATCTTCATCCTTGGTTGTTCTTCACAATAATTCTTGATTGATCACCTAGAATTGTTATCTTAGGGAAATAAATTGATATGAGAGTATAATTGTTTTCCTGATTAAACCATTGATGAGCAGAATTGTTTATTACAAAAAGATTTGAATTAATAATTCTGTGAACTTATCTAAACCTTTTTTTTAAAGCTGATTTATTACTTAGAATTTTACAAAGAGATTTGGATTTTCTGGTTTTAAATTTAGATATTATTTGCAGTGAGAACTGAATTAATTTACCAAATGTTTAGAGTTCTAGATCTGATTTTTATTGCTTGAACCTTAATTAATTTATCTGATTTAATATTTCATAATTTCCTGAGAAATTCCCTAGGCTTAGCTCTTTTGAATTTCTGAATTCACAACACTTTTATTTAAATATTTGCATTGCTTTATTTTAATTCAATTTAACTTGTTTAGCGTAATTTACAAAATTTTACAATCTATTGTGTTTGATCTTGAGTCTCTGTGGATTCGACCCCTAAGTACTGCAGTGATCTCTTGTTTGAGAGAGTAGCTCTAGGGATTAATTTGAGCCTATCACTTATGCTTTGTGAATTTTAGTAGGTGCAGATTTTATGTTTTTCCTGTGATAAAGTGTTAGGTTCTCAACACATGAGGTTAGTGTAGGGACCTTGTTGGTGGGCGGTTTTAAGTCCCACGTTATGTTTGATTCTGGAGCTTCTCATTACTCCGGAGTGTGCAGAGAGCGCGGGAATCAGAGGGGATCCCGGGGAGCGTTCAGGAGTTGTCAGAGTTGCGGGAGGCAAGTTCCTGAGAGTTATTGGACGAACTAGAGTACTTGATATTCAGATCACAGGAGAGTCGTGGCCAGCGGATTTGCTTATCTGTCCAGTGGAGTTGTATGATGTTATTCTCGGGATGGATTGGTTGAATCGGCATATGGTGCATTTGGATTGCCATCGGGGTAGAGTGGAGTTTGAGCGTTCAGGAGGGAAGGTGGTTTTTCAGGGCATCAGTTCGACTTCGGGGAGTCTCGTGATCTTGGCCATTCAAGCTGGGAAGATGATCGAGAAGGGCAGTGAGGCTTATCTGGTTACTATATCTATGCCATAGTCAGTGGGGAAGTCTACGGTTAGCGGTATTCCGGTAGTGGAGGAATTTGAGGATGTGTTTCAGTCATTGCAGGGATTACCAACATCTCGGTCGAACCCTTTTACTATTGAACTGGAACCGGGGACCACGCCGTTATCCAAGGCTCCTTACAGAATGGCTCCAGCAGAGATGGTAGAGCTGAAGAAGCAGCTAGAGGATTTGTTGAGTAAGGGATTCATTCGTCCTAGTGTATCACCGTGGGGAGCGCCGGTGTTGTTTGTGAAGAAGAAGGATGGGAGTTTTCGGTTGTGTATTGATTATCGGGGTTTGAGCTGGGTCACTGTGAAGAACAAGTACCCTTTTCCTAGGATTGATGAGTTGTTGGATCAGTTGAGGGGTGCTACTTGGTTCTCCAAGATAGATCTGGTGTCGGGTTATCATCAGATACTGATAGATGAGGCAGATGTGAGGAAGACGGCTTTCATGATGAGGTATGGGCATTATGAGTTTGCGGTGATGCCTTTCGGGTTGACTAACGCACCAGCAACGTTTATGAGATTGATGAACAGCGTGTTTCAGGGGTTCCTGGACGTATCAGTCATCATTTTCATCGACGATATCCTGGTTTATTCTAAGAGTCCTGAGGAGCATGCAGTGCATTTGAGGGCAGTTCTGGAGAAGTTGCGGGAGCAGAAGTTGTTTGCTAAGCTCAGCAAGTGTATTTTTTGGCAGCCTAAGATTGGTTTTATGGGTCATATTGTTTCCGCAGAGGGTGTTTTTGTAGATCTGGAGAAGATTAGGCTATCAGAGATTGCCAAGACTGCAAAATGCCACAGAGATCAGGAGTTTTCTTGGGTTGGCAGGTTACTACAGGAGGTTTGTACAGGGTTTTGCAAGTAGGGCACGCCCTATGACTAAGTTGACAGGGAAGGATGTTCCTTTTGTTTGGTCACAGGAGTGTGAGGAGGGCTTTGAAAGCTTTAAGGAGATGTTGACTACTACGCTAGTGTTGGCTTTACCTGAACAGGGAGAACCCTATGTGGTTTATACTGATGCATCTAGAGTTGGTTTGGGGTGTGTGCTGATGCAGCATGGGAAGGTGATTGCCTACGCTTCGCGGCAGTTGCGGAAGCATGATGGCAACTATCTTACCCATGATTTGGAGATGGCTGCTGTAGTTTTTGCCCTGAAGATTTGGAGATCTTATCTTTATTGTGCAAATGTACAAGTGTTTACAGATCATAAGAGCCTGAAGTATATATTCACTCAGCTCGAGCTGAACTTGAGGCAGAGGCGGTGGATGGAGCTTGTGGCAGATTATGATTTGGAGATAGCCTATCACCCTGGTAAGGCTAACACGGTTGCAGATGCTCTGAGTCGGAAGAGGGTAGCTTCGGCTCAAGAGCAGAGATGGAGTCTCTGGTAGGATAGATAAGTGCTTTGAGGTTGTGTGCTGTTTCATAGGAACCGTTGGGTTTGGAAGCAGTTGATAGAGCAGATCTTCTGAGTAGGGTGCGGTTGGCTCAGGAGAATAACTTGGGGCTGGTGAATGCCTCTAAGGATGTTGATTCAAAGTATCAGGTCTCAGATAATGGTACGATCTTGGTGCATTGTGGGGTTTGTGTGCCAAAGGATGAGGAGTTGAGGCAGGAGATCTTGAGAGAGGCTCATGTGAGCAAGTTTTCTATTCATCCAAGAGCGACTAAGATGTACCGTGATTTCAAGAGGTACTATCACTGGGTGGGGATGAAGAAGGATGTAGCTAGTTGGGTCGCGAGGTTTGATGTGTGCCAGCTAGTGAAGGCTGAACATCAAGTTCCAGGCGGGTTACTGAAGAGTCTACCCATTCCTGAGTGGACGTGGGATATGATCACGATGGATTTCGTGGTAGGATTGCTAGTGTCTCAGACTTTTGATACTATTTGGGTCATTGTGGACCGGTTGACTAATTCAGAACATTTTCTGGCCATTAAGAAGACTGATGGAGCAGCGGTTTTGGCTAAGAAGTATGTGAGAAAGATAGTCAGATTGCATAGGGTTCCAGCGAGCATTGTGTCTGACAGGGATTCTAAGTTTACTTCAGTGTTCTGGAAGGCATTTCAAGCAGAGATGGTCACTAAGGTGCATATGAGTACAGCTTATCATCCCCAGACAGATGGACAGTCAGAGAGGACGATCCAGACGCTGGAAGATTTGCTGAGGATGTGTGTGTTGGATTGGGGTGGCCATTGGGCAGATCACCTGAACCTGGTAGAGTTTGCTTACAACAACATCTATCAGGTGAGTATTAATATGACTCCTTATGATGCTTTGTATGGGAGGCCATTCCATACACCGTTATGCTGGACTCAAGTGGGGGAGAGGAGCATGTTTGGGGCAGATTTTGTTCAGGAGAACTCAGACAAGATTCGGGTTCTCAAGTTGAACATGAAGGAGACTTAGGATAGGCAGAGGAGTTATGCTGATAGGAGGAGGAGAGATCTTGAGTTTCAGGTAGGAGACAGAGTGTACCTCAAGATGGCAATGTTGCGGGGTCCGAACAGGTCATTGACAGAGACTAAGTTGAGTCCAAGGTTTATGGGTCCGTTCAGAGTGATTGAGCGGTGGGACCGGTAGCATATAGGCAGGAGTTGCCTGAGGTTATGTGTGCGTTCCACAAAGTTTTCCATATTTCTATGTTTCGGAAGTGTCTCCGTGAGGATGAACAGTTGTTGGCTAAGATTCCTGAAGATCTTCAGCCTAACATGACTTTGGAGGCGAGACCAATGAGGGTTCTCGAGAGGAGGATCAAGGAACTTCGGAAGAAGAAGATTCCTTTGATGAGAGTCCTTTGGGATTGTGATGGTGTTGAGGAGCAGACTTGAGAGCCAGAGGCGAGGATGAAGGCAAGGTTTAAGAAGTGGTATGAGAAGCAAGCCGCAACTTGAGCTTGTCTAGCCTGTTCCTATCTGTAATCTGTGGCTGGAGCGGGAATGGAGTATTCCAGCCCATCTCTCTTGTTACTTGGTCGCTTGGAGTGGTTGGTTGTGCGACTCAGTACCAAGATGAGGTGGTGCTCGGGGTACAAAGTTTCCGTGAGGAGGGGTTTTTGAGGAAAGTTTCCTGATATAGAAGTTTCCAAAAGTGGAAAGTGCTAAAAATAGAAAGTTTTATGTGAGTTAGAATTTGTCCATTTTAGTGGTGGAGAGCCTTGGAGAGGCTTGTGTGGCCTTAGTGGCAGACGTTTGAGTCATTGTGCCGTGTGTGGCAGTCTTCTGAGACATTGTGTGGCCTTTGTGGCGGGCTGTTTAGCCAGTTGTGTGGCCTTTGTGGCGGGCTGTTTAGCCATATGTGTGGCCTTTGTGGCGGGCTATTTAGCCAGATGTGTGGCCTTTGTGGCGGGCTGTTTAGCCAGAGTTGCCTGTTTAGACGGTCCTTCGGGACAAATGGTCTTTGTGACAGTCCTTCGGAACAAATGGTCTTTGTGACGATCCTTCGGGACAAGTGGTCTTTGTGATGGTCCTGTTTAGGACATTTGTTTGGCCTTGGTGACGGTCCTGTTGAGGACATTTGTTTGGCCTTTGTGGTGGTCCTGTTAGGACATTTGTTTGGCCTTGGTGGCAGAATCCTGTTTAGGACATTTGTTTGGCACTTATGACATATAGATGATCCTTGTGTGATCATGAGGTATTCCAGTGAGGGGATATGTGGTTGGTAGGACATTGAGATGTTATATGCGAGCCACGGGAAGGAAACCTGGATAAGGATAGGATTCAGACGTGTTCAGAATTGTTTGCTCGTGACTCTTGGGGGACTTAGTTCTCCTAGTACTGCCATATTCTGAGACTTTGTGGCTTGGGAGTATGGTTGGTATATCGACTTCGGATGACAATCCGGGGGCGCGCTGTAGGGTGGCAACCCGAGAGACGAGTATTAGATTTTCCTTATATATATTATGGCATGCGGGTTTAGGCCCGATGAGGAGCCAACATTATGGCATGCAGACTTAGGTCTGATGAGGAGCCAATAAAAACTCAAGGTTTAGGCCTATGAGTAAAGGCAAGTCCAAAAGTCGAGAGCAAAAAATGCTTGGACCGTGAGTCTATCGCATAGAGGTGACTTTCCGTAGATCGGTCAGAGGAGTGCGGGCCGTGGAGGCGGTTGCACGGGATTCCTTGGCTGATGGTTGTTCGAGATTCAAATGGACGAATCTATGTTGGTGGGGGAGAATTATAACACCCGTGAACCAAAACTCTGCGTTTTGGGGGTGGGTGTCGATCGACACAAGGGTGGTGTCGGTCGACACCATTGATTTTTGGTTTGACCAGATTAAGTTAATTATCGATTTGGACCGGTTTGGTTTAAGGAAACCATTGAACCGCGTTATAAAAGGGAAAAAACGACCTAGGGTCGTGTTTTGTTTTTGTCTCACGCCGTTTTGAGAGAAAACAAAGAGAGTGTGTTCTTGAGCTTTTTGGTGATTCTGGGAGATTGATTGGCTGTTCTTGAGAGATTTAGAGCTAGGAAGGAGGTAGAAGCTTGCTAGGAAGGTTGGATACGTCATTGGTTGTCAGATTCTTCCTGCAGAGAGGTGAGTGCATGACCATGGCTTATCTAAGCTAAGATATCTAGTTTGTTTGTGATTTGGTGCTTATGTGGTTGTTTCTTTGAGTTCTCTATGGTGTTTCGTGGCTGCTATGCCTGAGTTTTGGCTTCTGGGAATGCATGGAGCGGATTGGAGAAGATTGGAGGCGAGATTCAGAGTTTTTGATCGAAGCAAATCGATGCTCGGCATCGGTGTCGATCGACACCAGTTGGGGTGTCGGTCGACACCAGTTGGGGTGTTGGTCGACACCAGTTGGGGTGTCGGTCGACACCAACGCGAGGACGGCTCGAGACTTTGGCGAGTGTTTTCAGGAGTGTCGGGCATGGTGTCGGTCGACACTAGTATGGTGTTGGTCGACACCAGATTGTCAGTGTCGATCGGCACCATCTGGTGTCGGTCGACACCCTTCTTTCAGCTATGACGGATGATGCATGCTTTGTATAATGCCTGGTTTGTTTTATTGATTGTTGTTTGTGGCATGTAGGGATCTTATTGCTTGTGTGTATAGCCCAGTAGATGGGAGGATTGCCTCACAGAGTGTTTATAAAATACTCATGCATCTCAATTTGTGTTTGTGGTGCAGGTAAAGGCAAAGTGTGATCGTGGAATCAAGGCAATGAAGAGGAGGATGTTCTAGGGACTCGATTGGTTGTTGTCTAGTATTGCTAGGTTGCTAGAATTGGGTCATTAGAAACATTGCTAGGTTGCTGGTTCTATGTTTCTTGTTGTTTGGTATTTGGATATTGTTTATGTTATAATATTGGTTTATTATTGGATATTGGTATTCGTTATTCCGCTGTTGATTTTGATTGTGGTTAGGTGAATAGTGGATATGAGACCACTAGTTGTAGTTTATTTATTATTATTATATTTTATTTGTTATTATTTATTATTTTAAAAAAATGTTGGGTCCTTTCAAAAACACCAAAGGAACAACGATGATTAAAGCTCAGTAGAAGGGATAATAGCACTTATCCCGACATATTATTACTCAGAAAAATAATTCGAAGGCGAAAGACGCAGTAAGTTAGCCAAACGACCTAGCCGAGAAGAAATCGTTGAAGAAGAGAATTTCTAAGAAAGACTAGTGTGAATCAGTAGCCAAGAGGACTAACATCTAAAAGCTCTGCAAAGATTATTTAAGGTTCAATGCTAAGGTTCAACAGGAGCCGATAGCCGTTTAACGAGATACGCTATTTTTTCGGTAATTAGTTCAGCAACTAGAATTAGTTGGGAAGGAAGAATATGAAGTATTCAGTGGGCTAAGGCATATGATTGAATCATATAAGAACCTTGAAAGGTTTTAATCAAGAAGAATAAGTCAGTTTCCAGAGTTCCAGAGAATTGACCCGAAAGCTACTCGGAAGAGCGCTAAGGTGCATAATTGGAATTTTTTGCTAAGGACAAGCATGAAA
This sequence comes from Camelina hispida, assembly GCA_023657505.1. Lineage (NCBI taxonomy): Eukaryota > Viridiplantae > Streptophyta > Magnoliopsida > Brassicales > Brassicaceae > Camelina > Camelina hispida. Next base: position 32,306,683 of record CP094635.1, read on the forward strand.
TAAATTAAGAGGAACTTGAGGAAGTTGGGGATGCTATAGCAAGATGTAAAAATCAAGTTGAAGCTCAGAATAATTTTCTTTTAGAAAATTAAATCGTCAGAGACTCTTTTAGCGGATCACCGTAAAGACAAGTGATACAGTTAATTTTATTTGAGGTTGAAGATTTTAGGGAGACTAAAGGAATATAAAATAGAGGATTTTATCTTGAAAAATCCGAGTTTTTATGGAAGAATTATTTTTATGGCAATAGCACATAAAACTGGTCAAAAGAGGATATTTCTGGCGAGAAACGGTTAACGGTTTGTGAGAGTTAGGCTTAGAATCAGTTAGGAGAGTTTGATTGGTCAAGAGTAGATCAAGTGGTTCATTCTTAGCCAAGATAACAGGATAAGGACGTTGGTGAACTGTAAATTACAGCCTGTAATGCCATGTGTAGGCATGAAAAGTGGATAAGCATGGCAAAAAAAAGAATGGCAAATTGTGATTTGCTGAGAACTGAACATGAGACAATTGTTTAGGTGACTAATCAAACTCATTACGGACCCTAGAGGACTATAAATACCCACCCTTCGTTTATTAGCTTAAGTAAACCAAAAAATCTACCTCAAACCTTAGTTATAAGTTTTAGGTTGTTCTTGGAGATAGTGGAAATCTCCAAGCAGTTCAAGGAAATTTCCGAGGAGGTTAGCAGGTTGGTAGGTAAGTAGCTTAGTCTTAGTTCAGTTTCCTTTCTAGCTTTTTATTTTTTAAATCCCAGCCTAAGCGGATTTTGATGATGCGAAATCCAGAGCTTTTGAGTTCGTGTGGATCTAGCTAGTCGGAGACGTGAAACCGAATCAAGTTCTAGTCAAACCTTGTGAGTACTGAACACATGTGATGTAGCACATGTCTATGTTTTTTTTCCTTATTTGCGTGTTAGGTTACGTTTCGGTAGTTGTTTGGTTTGTTTGGCTGTTGTGTTTATTATCGAAATTTATTAGGGTATTTATTGCATGTTAGGTTCATGTTCTATTTTGTTATAGCTCATGATCATTGTTGTGTGCTTTGTTTAATGTGGATATTATTGTGTTGCTTGTTTGTTGTTAGAGTCCAAGTTGGGGTGTTGTTAGAGGTTAGTTAGGCGGGCTCACTGAGTAATCTTAGATTACTCATGATTTTACTTTTTGTTTTGCAGGTATTCCCTTATAGGTAATCCCCCTAGCTGCCGCGATGACCATAGGCTGGCCAGATTAGATGATTTACAGTTTTTTGCCAAAAACTCGATAATTTTACTATGTATAGTTTTCTTTATGGGCCTGGGAAACTATACTTGTTTTAGTAACGATTCAAAGTACGATACTATACTAAATAAGAATCATTTTTATCTAAACCTGAAAGCGTTCGAATGATATATTAGTCCTGTCCGGACTGACAGAACTCGCGACTGTGGTACTAGTTGAAAAGCCTTAGGCCATGATCGAGAGGTAAAGATATTCGAGATCGATTGATTTGGGCAAATAGATGCATTCCGGGAACCTTTGTCGACTGATTATAGGCGTCATACGGGAAGCCCCTATTTCGTTTTAGTTATAGAACAGTTCTGGGGTGTTACAGATACCCCTTCCTTTTCATCTTCCATGACCTCCTCCACGACTGTGACCACGGCCTCGACCGCGCCCGCGTCCGCGTCCTCGTCCTTGCCAATTATTATAGCTAGATGTAGCTACATTCACTTCTGAAAGTGAAACTGATCCAGTTGGACGAGTTTGATTATTTATCATCACGAGCTCATTATTTTGGTCAGCAACATGAAGAACTTGCATTAACTTAGAATATCGAGTATACCCTCTTTCTCGATATTGTTGCTCCAGGAGTACATTTGAAGGATTAAAATTTTGGAATGTTTTCTCGATCATATCATAATGGGAAACTTCTTCTCTGTAGAGAGCCATCCTTGAAGTGATTCTGAACAAAGCAAAATTGTGTTCATTTACACTTTTGTAATCCTAAAGCTGCAGATTTAGCCATTCATGTTTGGCTTTTGGTAAGAGCACATACTTTTGGTGATCAAGCCTATCTTTGAGATCGATCCAAAGATCTGCGGGATTTCTCTCGTGATATATTCATTTTTTAAACCATCATGGAGATGGTGACACAAAAATATCATGGTTCTTGCTTTTTCCTCTTTTAACCCCGTTTCTGACAGATCGATGGTTTTGAGAAGCCCATTCCCTTTTAGATTCATTTTTGCATCTAATGCCCATGATGACTATATAAATAATAAAACAATTTGTTAAATATAAAATTTTATGAAACACTTTTGTAAAATCTTGTTTTACCAATAAATATAAACTATAAAAAGAAAATATAAGCTACATAATATATTCGTAAATTAAAACAATCATTGTAGGAGGCATAGCCTTCCATATGATCAAAATATATAGATATGAACATATGATCAATGAGGCAGAGCCTACCATTATGATCAAGAATGTAGATGTAAATGATCAAGGAGGCAGAGCCTATCATTATGATCAAAATGTATGTATAGTCTTTTACTCTATAAATAATACATATAGTAATATGCATATAAACTAATTAAATTAAATTAAATTTAAACAAATTTAACATAAGTTAAATATTACCTCAAGCTGATGACGGATGGAGAGTCGATCGTGCTGATAATGTGTTATGAACTATAACTAAAAAGCACTTATATGTGTTTGTAATATTTTTTAAAGAGAGCAAGAAATAATAAAGAGAGAGAGAGAGGAGAAGCCACGAGAGTGAGAGAGAGATTGGGGAGTCTTTTTGATCAAAGAAAACTTATCTCTATCACTCTTCTACAACTCATTATTTATAATGAACTACAAAAGACATGAGTCATACACATTATTCACTTGGTAATGACAAGTGGAAAATTAGTGTAAGATTACATGAACAAGTGTCATGACATGTGTTTTGTGATGGATTAATCACATTTGTATTTTATAATATTAAGTTCTTTTTCTGTTTTCATCATGGGTGACATAAACACGAACAACACGAACACGAACCAGTCAACCATGGAGATGAGACGCAAAATCTCTCCATACGACTTGAGTGCTGTGGACAATCCTATTGCTGTGATCTCACTCCCGTTGCGGAAGGGGACCAACTACAAAGAGTGGGCTTGTCGGCTGAACACGACTCTCTGCTCGCAAAAGAACTTTGGTTTTCTAGATAGTTCTATTGAAAGAACCGAAAAAGGATCTGTCGATCTGGAATAATGGTGGACGATTTAAGCATTGCTGGTCTCTTGGATCTGAATGACGGTTTATCTGTCTCTCTGTTCCAACATATTTCACTGCAATGTTGCAAAGAATCTGTGGGATCATATGAAAAAACGTTTCTCTGTTACAAAGGTTAACGTGTTCAACAACTAAAAGCGGAGCTAGCTTGCTGCAAGCAGAGGGGACTTGCGGTCGAAGCTTACTATGGGAACATGAACCAGATTTGGGATAGCATGTCTAATCACCAGCCTTTGCGTGTCTGAAATGTGGGAAGTGTTAATGCAATTTGTAGTCATTAAAGTAGAAAGATCAAGAAGAAGATAAGGCCAATGAATTTTTTTTCTGGCCTTGATGATTCATTTACGACGGTCAGATCAAACTTAGTTTCTCGAACACCAATTCAACCAATGGAGGAGGTGTATAATATTGTTCGAGAAGAGGAGGATTAACGGAATCATGCTAAAAAATGTGATTATATTCATGAAGTCACTGCTTCTGCTATTCATTAAAATCCTCGTTTCAATCCTCCTACCCGTGCTGATGATTGGGTTGGATTGTGTAAGCATTGTCACCATCCTGGCCATTCTTCTGATAGCTGCTTTGCGATTATCGGCTACCTAGAGTGGTGGGGTGAGCATCCACGTAGTTGAACATTTCAAGGGAAAGTTTCAGCTGGTGGTCGTGGTTGTCCTTTCAACTACACTAATGTCATTCATGTTCCTAACATAAAAATCAGTGAACAGGCGAATTACGTAGTAACAGATGCCGCTCGTGACAGTCTCAGTCGCTTGAGCAACATTTAGTGGCAAAATCTCATGAAGATGTTGAATGGTTGATCGAATGGTGGCGCAAGTTCTAGTAACAAAAAGCTCTCCGATAAGTATTTTCCCCTTCTTTAATATTGGATACAGGAGCCTCACATCATCTCACCATTAATTATGACATTCGTACAAATGTAAGACAAATGGATCTGGTGCTGGTGATTTTGGCCGATGCTCGTGAGTGGATATCCAACAGGGAAGGAACTGTTTTTTGGGGACCAACCTGGTTATGAAATCAGTTTTTTTTTTTTGAAGAACTGCAGTCCAATCTTATCTCCATAGGTCAGTTAATGGTGTAGAATTATTGTGTCGTGGAAATGACTCCTCCCCCTTGTTATTTAGGACCCTGTTTCGAAGATGACGATTGGTGCAGGGAATCATGATTATGGAACCTTTCATCTGTATCGAATGGAGCTGGTGGCGTTAGTGACAGCACAAAAGGCAAAGGTTTATGATTTGTGGAATAATAGGATGGGTCATCCCTCTCGAAGGGTTGTTGGTTTACTTCCAAATGCTTTCATTTTTGTTTATGAAATTTTCAATAAGGCATGTGATGTTTGTTTCCACGCCAAACAAACAAGATTTTTTTTTTCCTCTTAGTGATAATAAAACGTCATCCGTTTTTGAGGTTATTCTTGTGATCTTTGGGCGCCATATAGAACATTGTCATCTTCTGGTGCTCGATATTTTCTCACAATTGTTGATGATTTTTCATGGAGTGTATGGATTTACCTACAAAATGACAAGACTTAAAAATCCAACAATCTCAAAAGTTTAATTAACTTAGAAGACCGACAATTTCAGAAGCAAGTAAAACGAGTTAGAAGCGACAATGGGACAGATTTTGTAAGCATGGCTGTGTACTTTTGGTCACATGGTATCATTTATGAAACCTTATGTGTGAGGACACCACAACAGAACAGACGAGTCAATAGAAAGCACCATCATATAGTGAACGTTGCAAGAGCATTACGCTTTCACTCTCATCTCCCGTTTAGCTTTTGGGGTACATGTGTCTTGACAGCAGAATATCTGATTAATCGCACTCCTAGATCAGTTTTGAGTGGTTTAAATCCATATCATAAATTACATGGCACTGCTCCTGATTATAATCATATCAAGGTATTTATGAGTTTGTGTTACGCTCAGACTCAAGCTCATAAAGAAGACAAATTTGCTCCTCGAAGTCGGGAATGTATCTTTTTTGGCTGCACATACGGTTAGAAGGCCTGGCGATTAAATGATATTGAGACGCAAGAATTTTTTGTGTCACGAGATGTGGTCTTCTATGAAGAAGATTTCCCTTTTCCCAAACTTGCATCTCCTGTAGTTGAGGAAGAAGAAGATGGGGTGTAGGCTTAACTTTGGCTGTAATTGCAGATGACGAGAACAGGCCTGCATATGGTCCAACTTTGATAGGCCCAACAAATTTTGAAACCCATTAATCTCCCAACCTTTTTCAAGTCCATCGAGTTTGCTCTCTGTTTCTCCATCCCGTTCGACTCCAACTTCTTTGCCGCCATTTACTCGGACCCGACACACATAACAACGTCGAACTCTTCCTCCACTGATTTGACACCCTTCGCTACTCCGACTCTTCCACTCACTCACCCTGCCTCACCACAAGCACACAATTCCAAAGCTGCGGAGGAGGTTGTTCAACCGGTTATTCCTCTTTGCCGTGGTGCTCGACCACGCCAGCTTCGTCTGACCCTAAGCGATTATGTTGTGAACACAGCTCAAACGCAATTGTTGGGTAACTCCAAATCTCTGTATTTGATTGATAAGTATGTTGGTTGCTCTCGTTTTTCAGCCACTCACCGGGCGTACTTAGTGGCTATCACCGAAGCTGTGGAACCAAAAATATACAAACATGCGATGGGTACAGATATTGGAGCTCTGGAGAACAACCGTACTTGGACGATTGAGGATCTTCCTTCTGGTAAGAAAGCAATAAGCTCCAAATGGGTTTTAAAAATCAAGCACAATTCAGATGGTAGCATAGAATGCTACAAGGCATGCCTAGTTGTTCTCGGCAATAAGCAAGTTCAAGGCATGGATTATGGAGAAACGTTTGCTCCCGTAGCTCGTATGCAAACTGTTCGTGTGTTATTAGAATTGGCTGTCGGTAACAACTGGCATGTGCGTTAGATGGATATGCACAATGCCTTCTTGCACGGTGATTTGACAGAGAAAGTTTACATGAAACCACTGCCAGGTTACTTTGCTGATGAGAACAAAGTCTGTCGACTATAGAAATCGCTGTACAAACTGAAACAAGCCCCCCAATGATGGTTTGGAAAGCTCAGAACAACGTCAAAAGAGTATGGTTTTGTTCAATCTTTCGCTGATTATTTGTTGTTTGGTTTTGATAAACAAGGAATATGTATCAACATTCTTATTTATGTTGATGATATGATCGTCTCCAGTAATTTGCATGAAGCTCTTGCGCTATTTAAAGGTTATTTGGCATCGTGTTTCAAGATGAAGGTTCTCGGTCCACTGAAATATTTCCTGGGTATCGAGGTCTCCCGCAGTTTTAAGGGTTTTTTTATCTCATTCAAAGCAAGTATGCGATGGAAATTATAGTAGTGGGGTCCAAACCAGCCACATTTTCAGTGGAGCAGAATTATTAACTCGCATTGTCTAAGTCTCCCCTACTCACGGATCCTGAACTTTATCGTCGAATGACTGGTCGTTTGATATATCTGGCTGCGACACGACCCGCCTTAGCATAGAAATTTTTCAAATAACAGGTTGGTGTGATTCAGATTATTCAGGTTGTCCACTTACGCTACAGTCAATTTCTGGGTATTTTGTTCAGCTTGGTATATCTCCATAGAGGCTGAATATCGTGCCATGGCGTAGATCACAAAGGAGCTTATGTGGCTCAAACGAGTTCTCAAAGATCTTGGTGCTAATCATTCGCAACCAATGCATCTTTATTGTGATAGTCAGTCTGCAATACACATTGCCACCACAAACCCTGTCTTCCATGAACATACAAAACACATCGAGAATGATTGCCACTTTGTTCGTGACGAGATACAATCCAACAATCTTGTGTTTATCCATGTCTCAAGCAAGTCCCAAGTTGAAGTATATTCACTAAACCACTTGGAAAGACATGCTTCGAAGACTTTCGGTTCAAGCTGGGCATTCTCGATCTCCATGTTCCAGCTTGAAGGGGGTATTTGGATATTATTCAATATCACAAAATCATATCATGTACATTTAGTGATTATACTAATTAGTTTTCTTAATCTTAGCTAACTAGTCTTGGTGACTACGTTTCTGTAATGTATATATTCATGTAATCGTCTCTAAAAGCAATACACACAAATATTCAATCATCTTCTTCTCTAATTCTACAATATGGCTAAGAAAAATTTACGATGTCGTAGTGCCAGAAGCGTCTCTCTTATGTTACAATTTATGTGTCCAAGTACTAAAGCCATAGATAGAGTTGCTTGCAAAAGGTGGAAGACAGTAGTGATGTTCATATATTTCACCTTGTTTTACCTTAGTATATTCACATCTTTTGCATGATTTACTATCTAGTTTGGCCATTATTGAGTAGCTTTAGGACTGTTTATGCATTAGAGTAGATTTGCATAGTTTCTTGCATAAACAGGTATTTTTGGATCCTAATGAGCATGGAAGGAATACTGAGGAGGATTGGAGCTATCAAGTCAAGAAGACAAGGGAGCTAGAGCAGAAGAATCAAGGTCCGGAAGTCCACTCGACCAAGCACTCGACCGTGTGCGGAGAGGGACTCGACCGATTGGAAGAACCAGAAGAAGAGGCCACTCGACCAAGCACTCGACCGAGAACCTGGTCGAGTTGACCGAGCCTCCCCTCTATTTTGTCTTCTAGCCATTTTAGGGCTTTCCCTCTTTTCTATATAAAGCCTTGTACGCTGCAGCCACAAAAAAAAGCCACTCTTTAGAGAAACAATATCTAGACCTAGTATTTACCCTTTTGGGAATTATCTACTTTTTGCTTTTCTTTTGCTTAGATCATTAGCCACTTTTGTATTATTTCAAGAAATCTTTGATACTTATTGGTTCCATAACTTTCTAAGTATTGAGGATGGATTAGGCTGGATAAAGGTTATGGTTGTTTAGATTGGTCAAGCTTGCTTGTTTATAGATCTCTTCAAATTAGATGTGCTCTATGTTGTTCTTATACTGAGAGGGTAAGGATAGATCTTAACCTTCTTAGCATCACACCAATGTCTAAGTTGTTAGATAAGGCTAATGCTAGAGATTATCATGCTTATCCCAAGAGATTGGTTGTGTAAGGGTGATTTTTGACATTAATGATCTGGTTGTTTATTGCCTGCTTTTATATGTTCTTAGCTAGTGAGAACTAGGTCTAGGAGTATCTAAGCTTGATTGTTATTGCCATGAGAGTGGATTAACAAGTATTAAAAGATCATTGTCTAGAGATAGCTCATTGTTGATTGAGATTTGTTGACCAGTTTAGATAACCATAGCTCAAGTCCAGCCCATGAATCCATCCTTAGGACCTTTCTTTGTCTATTGATTTCCTTGTTTGAATCTTGTTAATCGCTTGCTGTTTGATTTGCTTTTGCTTTGCTCTGTTTCAATTGTTGGTTCTGTTTCTGTTCTTCGTATTTGTCCACTCGACCTCCCACTCGATCGAGCATCCGATCGAGTGCTTGCTCGAGCATCATCCAAGTTTCTTGTTTATGTTCTGCATTTACTTGTTTCATTTCCTGTTTTATTTTTCTACATCTTTTCTGTTTCATTCCTGTTGCATTCATTTCATTTCTATTTGATCATGTTGCATTTATTGTCTTGCATTAGTATAGTTCTTGTTCTTGCTTAGTATCATTTCTGCTTTGTTTACATTGTCTACTTTGCATTTAGTATCTTGTCTTAGTAGTTTACATTCTGCATTTCATTATTGTCATTAGGTTGTTAGTTCTAAATCATCATCTCATTTGGCTTAACTTAGATAAGTGTTCACATCCTGATTACTTGCATCACACTCATTATGGTTTGACATCCTTTATGCTACAACTACATAAGGGTAATTGAAACACCTTGCATTCCACCTATTCATTCATCATCTCTATCTTCATTCATTCATCATCATCCACACCAAAAATAGCCATGTTTCAATTTGGCATCGTTGCCATTTGAGTGTTTGTTTATGACAATTAGAATTTTTACAAGTCTAAGATTAAGTTCTATTGCTCCTTTGATCACTACTGATTAAGATTCTTCATCTGCTTGGTTGTTTTGAGTTTCAGGTACCAACTCGACCAACTACTCGACTGTCTGCGCGATCGAGTACCTGATCAAGCCACAACCCGGAATCAAGCAGTATTCTCATCTCAGTCGGTTCGGTCTTCAACTTGAGCCAGTGCTCGACCGAGTGCCTGTCCGAGTCAATGATCGAGTCAATTGATGCAAACAAGATCCAAGGGTAATCAGAATCTTCAGAGGTATCTTGATCACATTAATCGCCTACCAAGAGATCTGAGACAGCAGAGAACAAGAATCCTCCAAGAACAAGAAAATAAGTTGCTAATGGAGCACCAAAATAGTCAAGATCAAAGGCCAAGGAACATTGGTGCTGGAGGTGCACCAAATACACATAACCAAAAAGCTGGTATAGTTCCTCCTGCAGTTGCCAACAAAAATTATGAGATCAAGAGTGGTCTAATCACCATGATTCAAGCTAATAAGTGCCATGGTTTGCCAATGGAATATCCCTTAGACCATCTTGATGAGTTTGATAGGATTTGTGGACTCACTAAGATCAATGGTGTTAGTGAAGATGGCTTCAAGCTTAGGCTGTTTCCTTTTTCACTTGGAGACAAAACTCATCTATGGGAGAAGACACTTCCAATTGGTGCTATCACTACATGGGATGCTTGTAAGAAGGCCTTTCTACCTAAGTTCTTCTCCAATGCTAGAACTGAATGGTTGAGGAATGAGATTTCTGGTTTTGCACAAAAGAACAATGAAACCATTTGTGAGGCATGGGAAAGATGCAAGGGCTTCCAAACTCAATGTCTACACCATGGATTCAGCAATGAGTCTTTGCTCAGCACCTTATATAGAGGGGTCCTACCTAAGATAAGGATGGTTTTGGACACAGCCTTCAATGGTAACTTCCTCAACAAAAATGTAGAAGAAGGCTGGGAGTTGGTAGAAAATCTAGCACAATCAGATGGAAATTATAATGAAGACTGATAACACTCAAATTTACATGTTTTTAGCATCCTTTTTTGTCCATATTTTGCATTGTTCATTCCTCTAACTTAGCATTTTTAGACCATTTACTGTAGGAATCAAGTTTTAGAGCATTTAGGGTGTTGCATTTATTCATTTGCATATATTGGATGAAAACAGGTGCTAAAGAGCCAAAAATGGGGGAAAAACAAGGACAACTTGAGCATGTACCCGAAGGAGCTATCGAGCTACAAAAACAAGTCCAAACCCCAACACGATCTAAGAGGATCCAAGAGCGTGAAGAGCAACCCGAAGATCCACCCGAGGAGTTACCTGACTCAAGCCTCGTGTACCCCATCGAGTAGACCATTGTGCAGGTCTGGGAAGCTAGGTCAAATGGGTTTCCATATATAAACCCCCTATTTCCCTAGCTTGTAAACGAGCACGCCGCAGACCCTCCATGTTTTTGTACTTTTAATTTGTAGTTTTTCATAGATCTTTTATCCCTACTCTTTTCTACTCTACTCTATCTTTTTAATAATGTCATTTTCGTTTATTTCTATAGCTTTATCATTTGTTTCTATGTCCGAGTAGTGTAGCAAAGTTTCTAGGGATGGGATAGATGATTACGTGTCCTTTATCGGTTATGATGCTTTAGTTGATTGTTATGATAGATAAATTTCCTTCTAGGTTGATGTTCTTAATGCGATCAACAGACCGACAGGTTGAGATTAGATCTAGGGCGTTTATAATGCTACAGGCCGAAAGGAGTAGATAAAATGCTTGATTAGATCAATGCTAGAGGTATACTTAACTTTGAGTGACAAAATCAGGTAAGTTTAAGTATACTGACAAAAATGAATTGTTCTTAATGCCTGCTTGTTCATATTGCTAGTGCGACAGTGTGGTAGTATGTTCAAGGTTGATTAATACTAGTGCGACAGTGTGGTGACAAGGTTTTAGAGGTTCATTGTCTAGGAAATAATTGCTTGAGGCATGTAAGGCATCCGTATTGGTCTAGAACACTTAGATTTGATTACCCCCATCCTTAGGAACTTTCGTATTTCCTTTCTTGCATTTTCCTTACTTACTCGACCACTTACCCGATCAGGTACACGATAACCTTCATCGAGTAATACCTCGAGCTGTTCATAGTTCACTTGCATACTCGATCACCCCACTCGATCATGTACTCGATTGCTTGCATCGAGTGCTTATGTCGTGTGGTTTACTTGTTTATATTCTTTTACTCTGTTTATATTAGGATAGTTAGAACCAAACCCCCCTTATTGCTTTGCTTGACTTGCTTGATTCTGATTGCATCCTATCTGCTAGCATAACAACCATTTGGATTGATAACCCTTTGTACTACAACTGCATAGGGAATTGGTACCCTTGGTGAAAACTACTCTATCAATTTGGCGCCGTTGCCATTTGGTTGTTTTATTTTGCTACGTTTAGGATTTCAGGACTTGCTAGATCAAGTTCGTTTATTTATATTTGTTTCGGATACTGACTTGTTTGTTTTCGCCTTTGTTTGTTTTGAATCTCAGGTACAAACCCGAGCACCCACCCGACCCGTCACTCGATCACCTGGATCGAGTTGATCCTCGAGTACACACTCGGATACTTGCCTGTGCATGCAAACACGATCCAGAGATAGCAAGAACCTGAGTCCTTTCATCGACAACATCGACAGACCTCGGCTACTCAGACAACAAGAAGTTCAACCGGAACTAGCAACCATTGAGGAGACGATGAATAATCAAAACGGTCCACCATCTCCTCAAGCAAGGACCAACATAGGAGCAGTAGATGCTGCGACTACTCACACTCAGAGGAATGGCATTGTGACACCAGCTGTGCAGAACAACAATTTTGAGATCAAGAGTAGTCTCATCCAGATGATACAGAGCAACAAGTTTCATGGACTGCCAATGGAGGACCCATTGGATCATCTGGATGAATTTGATAGGCTCTGTAGCCTAACTAAGATAAATGGAGTCAATGAAGATGGATTCAAGCTCAGGATTTTCCCATTCTCTTTGGGAGATAAAGCACACATCTGGGAGAAATCGCTCCCTAAGGAGTCCATCACCACTTGGGAAGCGTCCAAGAAGGCATTCCTGGCCAAATTCTTCTCAAACTCCAGAACCGCAAGGCTGCAAAATGAAATTTCCAGCATTGTAGAGAAGAACAACGAAACGTTCAATGATGCTTGGGAACGTTTCAAGGGGTACACAACTCGATGTCCACATCACGGATTCAGTAATGCTTCATTGCTGAGCACAGTATACCGTGGAGTGGTCCCCAAGATACGGATGTTGCTGGACACCGCAAGCAATGGTAACTTCCTCAACAAGGATGTTGATGAAGGTTGGGACTTAGTTGAGAACTTGGCTCAATCTGATGGCAATTACAATGAGGAATATGATCGCTCTTTGCAATATACAGGAGAGGAAGATGCCAAGTACAAGAGGGACATGAAAGCCCTCAATGACAAGCTCGATCAACTCCTCAACCAGCAAAAGCATGTCCATGCTATATCAGAGGAAGAGCAGTTTCAACAACAAGATGGGGAGACTATGCAGCTAGAGGATGTTAACTACATCAACAACCAAAGAGATTACAACAAAGGGTACAACAACTTCAAGCCGAATCCGAATCTGTCTAATAGGAACCCGAATGTTGCGAATCCTCAAGACCAAACCTACCCATCTGCAGTTCAAGGGAACCAGACACAACAGAAGCCTTTTGTCCAGTACAACCAAGGCTATGCACCTAAGCAACAATACCAAGGGCCCTACAACCAACCACCAGGGTTCCAACAACACCAAGGTCCACCAAACCAATCACAAGAAGCCGAGTTACGTGGTCTTATTCAGCAAATGATTCAGCAACAGGCTACAGCTTCAATGGACATCGCAAAACGATTGGCCGAAATGAGCAACAAGATCGACTCAGGATACAATGACCTCAATACCAAGTACGAATCACTCAACACAAAGGTTTGATACCTGGAAGGCCACCACAACAACCAACCCGCACCAAAAATCAATCAACTACCGGGTAAAGCTGTTCAAAACCCCAAGGATTATGCGACTGCTCAAGCCATTTTCCTGGATGATGATTATGAGGACTACCTCACTGGGGACAGTGATGGTCAAGATGGGGAGGATGTGGATGACTCAATGAAGAATGAGGCCAAATACTATATATCCGAGTATGAACCCGAGCCTTCACCCGAAGAGACTGATCGAGTTGATGATCGAGCACTGGTTCAAGAATCACAAACTGACGAACAACCCGAAGTAGAACCCGATGACATACACGATGGTGTTGATCGGATGATGCATCGAGTAGATGTAGAGAAAGGAGACCAGCCTCAACCACCTGCACTGATAGGAGGGGAATTGGAGGAAAGGTTTAATGCTGCACTTGACATCCAGTTGGAGGCGCTTGTAGAGCGAATGGCTAAGCGAAAAGCTCCAGCACTTAAGCTTTTGCCCCCACATGAGCTTCAGCAGGAAGCTGCAAAGGAAGCAGCTAGATTGGAGGATGAGGTTAAGGAGGCTGTCAAGGAGATCGGATTTGAAATTCTGAGAAGTGGAATTTGTTTGGATTCTAAGGTAAGAATTGAGGAAAAACTTGAAGATCCTGGCTCTTTCACATTGTCGTGTTCAATAGGATTTCAGATTTTCAAGAGCTGTTTGTGTGATCTTGGAGGTTCGGTCAGCATTATGCCGCTTTCAGTTGCTAACAAGCTGCGATTCACCGACTTCAAACTAAGTAAGCAATATCTGGTTCTAGCCGATAGAACAATAAGACATCCGATTGGCATTTTAGAGAATCTGCCTCTAAGGATTGGGAGACTGGAAGTGCCTACCGACTTCATGATCCTCGATATGGATAAGGAACCGGATGATCCACTGATTCTAGGAAGACCATTCTTGGCAACAGTTGGTACGGTGATCGAAGTGAAACGAGGCAAGATCAGGATAGAACATGGTGAACACCTCAAGATGGAGTTTGATGTGAAGAAAGGGGTTAAGAGGCCAACTATAAATGGTCAAGCTTTTTCCACCAGGACCAAACAAAGAAAAATGCTACATCTTGAAGAGGTCAACACCACATTCGCCAAGGAACCTGGACAAAATCTGGTAAATCTTCTGGACCAACCTACTGCAGTGGAGAGGATTCCAGAACCTCTTCCACATGGATCCCATGCTTAAGGAGAATGAAGAGTCAAGCTTAGTGACTTTAAACAAGCTCACTTGGGAGGAAGTCCCAAAGGTACCTTTTAATTTTAGTCTATTTGCTTTATTTACTTTTATTTAATTTTTCTATTTTTGCAATTTTATTAAAAAAAAAAAAAATTGGAAAATTGGGAAGAGGGAATTGGTAAACCCGAGGGTCAACCCGACGTCGTACTCGACGCGCCTGATCGTGTCTCTGCTCGGGTAGCAAGTGGAGTCCGAATTCCACAAGGAAGCCCACTCTCGGTGAAGCCTACCAACCGAAACCCTAGCCTATTTAAGGAGGTCGAACCCTTCTCCCTCTTCATCACCGATAAGTCTCCCTCATTCTCTTAAGCTTTTCAATTTCCATAAGTTTCTATTCTTCTCTCTCGATTCCAAGCTCATTCGATTTTCTTTGTAGACTAACCCTATTAATCCCAAGAACTAGCTTTTCTTTTTCTTCTCAAGGAATCGACATGGAGCCAACCGCTAGAACCTACCAAAGGAAGGGAAGAAGATCCACCTCCGCCGCTGCTACAACCGGAGGAGACGCCGCCGAAGTTCAACAACCCCAAGGAAGAGGAAACGTTCCACATTCCCGACCGTTAGGTGGACGTTTAGCCTCCCCAATCCGATGCACAACTCGATCCTCCACCCGACCAGATGCTCGAGTAACCGATCGAGTAAGCCCCCAAGTTCGCTCACCGAGTCCAATGGCGAGTGCTGTCCGTCGTTCTCCGAGTCCAATGGCGAGTAAACCCTATGGAGGTTGATTCTGATGCTGGAGGAGAAGAACAAGGTGAGATCCAAACCTCTCGATCAAGGAGTAGAGCCGCAATAGCAAGGGGGAAGAGACCAGCTTTGGAGAAGACTGAGAAGGTGGTTCAGAGAGCAGTGGTTGAAGAAGATCAACACGCTGAGGAGGAGGAAAGAGAAAGACAAGAGGAGCATAGAGAGAGGACCCGCCAAGCCTCGCGGAGGCTAAAGCAAAAGGAAGTCGACACTCCGGCGAGATTGTTCAAAGTCTTCCGGAAGATGAGCTTCGTTGGTACCCGATACCCTCACCGTGAGACCATGAAGCAATTGGGCATTGCTAGATACGTTGAATTTCTGTTCGATATGTGCCACCTGGGCAATATGATGCGATCCCATCTAGAAGCTTATGAAGAGGAGACGGTCCACTTCCTTTCAACCCTAAAGCTGCACTATTTCGAGGACCACCCGACCCTACTACCCGATGGGGGGATCGGGTTCATCACCTTCTCTGTTCAGAACACGGAATACCGGCTGACTTTCAGAGAGATGGAGACGTTGTATGGCTTCCAGGCTGTGCTGGCCGATCACTACATAAGCTGGGGAAAGCTCGAGGAGAAGGTATGGAGGTCAACAAGGAAGAGATGAGGTCCCTATGGCTGACAATAAGAGACAAGTACCCCTACAAGTCCACGAGCTCCAAATCTGCTCAAATAAGGAGCCCTGTTTTGAGGTATTTTCACAAGTCCCTCGCATGCACTCTTTTTGCTAGAAAAGAGACTGGGAATGTGAACGACCATGAGCTTCAGTTATTGGATGTTGCATTGTGTGGAGTTTTGGATAGTGCTAGGGATGGAACACCGCTAGTAGGAGACATAGCTGATACTAGTATGTTGTTCGTGCTACTCGATCAATTCCTGTACTTTAAATCTTGGGCTGTGAAAAGGAGATAAGGAGACGGAGAGATCTCTATTGGGGGACTAGTTACACCAATCTTAGTGGCATGCGATGTGCCCTTAAAGGAAATTGTCCACGAACCAAGGTGGCTGGATACGAACTACCTCGTGCTGGCGAGATTCTTGGCCTATGAAAGGCCTAATGACATGACATTGTTCAAGTTTGTCCATCCAACCGCCGGAGCTGCTCAAATGGTTTTACCCAATGTCGTATACACCAAGGTTCGGTTAGGACACAACATTGACTTCACACCGCCGTTGGAAGAGCTGTACAACCCGGAGGAGGGGTCCAAGCTGAGAAGAGAGAAGAAACCGGGCATAGACAAGGAGATAGCTCGGAGGAGTTCGATTTTGACGAGTATACATGCTCTCAAAAGCAACTGGTTGGAGTGAGAGAAGCTCACAAAAGGATCAGATGGTTGAAAAAGATGAACAAGTTCTTGGTGAAGAAGGTGAAGGATCTTGCCGGTTCAATGAAGGTAATGGGAGGTCAGATCAAGGAGTTGCAAGATAAGGCAAGCTGTGCCTCAGCTCCTACCTCGGCACAAGCACCTACATGGATGGGGAGAAGCGGACCACTAGGAGGAACTCGAGGACTGCCACCTCCTGAACCTCAAAGAGCATCATCATACGAGCCCCAAGCTGAAGAGGACATCACCCGACCAGAAACATCAAGGAAAAGCCACTCTGACGCTTACCCGACACCCAATCCGATGGGGTACACGATGCACTATCCGATGCACCCATCGAGCACCCAATCGGGTGATTATACTAGACTTTTTCCTCCACCATACCAGATGCCATTCACGATGACGTACATGATGCACCCTGCGAGTGGATACACCGGTGATCATTCTGGGTCTCTTCTGCCATTGCCGTCGTACTACCTGATGCCCTACCCGATGAGCTACGCGATCTCACCCTCGATCAACACCTTGGATGCAGGTCCAAGTAAGTCGTCCGTGCACATTACTGAGCTCTCTGACGAGCAAACACCGGCACCTGCTGAAGCCGGAGACGACCCTGGCTATACGTTGGCAAGTATGGAGGCTGCTGCAACCTCCTTCTTCACCAACTCATGAGGTACCAAATTCATCCAAACTTTGTAAATAACATTGCATTTAGTTTAATTCATTTTGTGTGATTCTTGGATTCTTTTCCAACTTTTATTTACACAGGGACTGTGTAATTTAAGTTTGGGGGAGGGTCCTAGAATGTATTTAACATTGTGTTTTATTTTCTTATTTTTCTTATTTTATATTTTTGCATGCTAGTTTTATTCATTTGAGTCTGCATCTATGTGCATTAAAAAACCCAAAAAAAAATTGAAAAAATTTTGAAAAAAAAAATAAAAAAATAAAAAAAATAGAAGAGTGTTCATGTAGTTGCATTTGCATATTAGGATTGAGTCTAGTTTGTTTCATATAGGATTGTTGCATATGCATCTTAGGGGACAATGATTAAAACCACCTTGTTTAAAAATCAAACCTTAGGATTGAAGCTATAGCCCTTAGTCACAGTTCATTGTTGCTAGATCAATCTTTGGAAAAAAATGAAAAATCTTTGCTTAGATCCTTTGTGTCGATTGAATGCTTCCTCCACTTGCTTGAACATTAGAACATCTCTATATTATTGGATTTAATTTGAACTTTAATTGTCTTGCTTATGGAACTTGAATACTTGCTCATGGTAACTCTAAACTCGGGTTAGCACTCCTCATTTTACCAATCTTTTCGTTTAACCCGATTCATTTGTCCTACCCATGACCCCAAACCTTTCTTTCAAACCTTGATGTGAATTGTTGAGTGAGGCCTTTTTCATTGTGCTATAGGTTGTGAAACCTTGAGAGTATTGAGAACGACAAAGAACTACCTTTTGATTTAGCTAAGTTAGATTTGAACTAGCTAATAGATTCGGTTTTGAAGGATAGGTGGTTATAATGTTTATTTGGGGATGGGTTGTGGAATATATAAAAAAAGAGAAAAGTCCCTAAGGTTAGAAATAATTAGCTCTAAGTCTCTAAGTAAAAAAAAAAAAAAAAAAAAAAAAAAAAAAAAGAGAAAGAAAAAGTTCTTGCTATAGTCTCCTAGAAAGAAAGAAAAATAATATATTTATATTAGGAGTTTAGCAAAGAAAGAAAAAAAAAAAAAGAAAAAAAAAGAGAGATTAAGAGTTAGAATTTTAAAGTCTGAAAGTCTAAACCTTAGGGAGTAAAAAAAAAGAAGAAGAAAGAATTAAAATCAAGGGTGAGGGTAGTTAAATTCTAGGAGGTTTAAATAAAATATATATATATATATATATATATATTATGAATGTATGCGAAAAGGGTAGATATCAAGAGTTAAGCTTTGTATGCCCAAATTGTTCTCAGTCTTAGATAGTTTCACTACTGTCTAGCATTCCACTTTTTGAGAGAAACCACCTAAAGAATTTGCTTGAAACCACCTTATCAAAAAGCCTTACCCTTGAAACCGATTGAGCTCGATTCACCTTCCTTTTGCAAGAATTCGCCAAACACTTAATTGAATGTGAAAGAGATGTTCCTTATCTTTAGTTGGAGGTTGAGCTAGATCGATGCATGGCAATAAGCATAGAAAAATATTTGTAAGTATGTTGATTGATCTTAGCACCATTAAACTATCTTTAAGGACTATAGCTTGCATCCTTCGGTTAGCATCTTAAGGTTACGAGTCCCCACTTTCAAACCGTACCTTCTTACTTACTTGCTAGAGGACTAGCAAGATTTAAGTTTGGGGTCTGATAACACTCTAATTTACATATTTTTAGCATCCTTTTTTGTTCATATTTTGCATTGTTCATTCCTCTAACTTAGCATTTTTAGACCATTTACTGTAGGAATCAAATTTTAGAGCATTTAGGGTGTTGTATTTCTGCATTTGCATATATTGGATGAAAACAGGTGCTAAAGAGCCAAAAATGGGGAAAAACAAGGACAACTCGAGCATGTACCCGAAGGAGCCATCGAGCTACAAGAACAAGTCCGAACCCCAACACGATCGAAGAGAATCCAAGAGCGCGAAAAGCAACCCGAAGATCCACCCGAGGAGTTACCCGACTCAAGCCTCGTGTACCCCATCGAGTAGGCCATCGGGCGGGTCTGGGAAGCTAGGTCAAATGGGTTTCCATATATAAACCCCCTATTTCCCTAGCTCGCAAACGAGCACGCCGCAGACCCTCAAACCAGAGAGCGAGAGCTTCTGTGAGATAACTGAGCGACTCAACATTTTTTCTTGTTTTTGTACTTTTAATTTGTACTTTTTCATAGATCTTTTATCCCTACTCTTTTCTACTCTACTCTATCTTTTTAATAATGTCATTTTCGTTTATTTCTATAGCTTTATCATTCGTTTCTATGTCTGAGTAGTGTAGCAAAGTTTCTAGGGATGGGATAGATGATTAGGTGTTCTTGATCGGTTAGGATGCTTTAGTTGATTGATATGATAGATAAATTTCCTTCTAGGTTGATGTTGTTAATGCGGTCAACAGACCGTCAGGTTGAGATTAGATCTAGGGCGTTTATAATGCTACAGGCCGAAAGGAGTAAATAAAATGCTTGATTAGGTCAATGCTAGAGGTATACTTAACTTTGAGTGACAAAATCAGATAAGTTTAAGTATACTGACAAAAATGAATTGTTCTTAATGCCTGCTTGTTCATATTGCTAGTGCGACAGTGTGGTAGTATGTTCAAGGTTGATTGTTACTAGTGCGACAGTGTGGTGACAAGTTTTAGAGGTTCATTGTCTAGGAAATAATTGCTTGAGGCATGTAAGGCATCCGTATTGGTCTAGAACACTTAGGATTCGATTACCCCCATCCTTAGGAACTTTCGTATTTCCTTTCTTGCATTTTCCTTACTTACTCGATCACTTACCCGATCAGGTACACGATAACTTGCATCGAGTAATACCTCAAGCTGTTCATAGTTCACTTGCATACTCGATCACCCCACTCGATCCTGTACTCGATTGCTTTCATCGAGTGCTTAGGTCGTGTGGTTAACTTGTTTATATTCGTTTACACTGTTTATATTAGGATAGTTAGAACCAAACCCCCTATTGCTTGGCTTGACTTGCTTGATTCTGATTGCATCCTATCTGCTAACATAACAACCATTTGGATTGATTACCCTTTGTACTACAACTGCATAGGGAATTGATACCCTTGGTGAAAACTAGTCTATCAAAGACAATGACAGAACAGTAAGGTTTGTCTCCAATGATCAAGAGGAGAAGTACAAGAAGGACTTGAAAGTAGTAAGTGAGAAGCTAGTAGAATTCTACTCATCCAACAAAAGACCATTCATTTCATTGGTGAAGAAGACTCTCAAGTTCAAGATGGGGAGAGAGAGTTGGCTGAAATTTGTTACATGCAAAATCAAGGAGGATTCAAGGGTTACAATCAATTCAAGAACAACAACCTCTCCTATAGAAGCACCAATGTAGCCAATCCTCAAGATCAAGTTTATCCACCTCAACAGCCCCAACAACAAAACAACTATGCACCCAAGCAACAACACCAAGGGTTCCAGCCTCAATTGTGTTCCCCTCCAGGGTTTCATACCTCCCAAGGCAAAGATCCAGATTTGAGAGCTATGATGCAGCAAATGTTGCTTGGGCAAGCAAATAGGCAGCTTGAGGCAGCAAACAGGTTTGCTGAGATGACCAAGCGGATGGACAATACTTACAGTGATCTACATGCCAAGTTTGACACACTGAATTCCAAGATTATGACAATGGAGAGCAGATTAGATTCTTCTCCAAAGCATGACCAACACAAAGGCAAAGCTATTATGCAATATACAGAGTTTGCCAATGCTATCAATCTCCGCAGTGGAAGAGTCTTACCAACGAGACTAGGAGCACCGTCAGACACTGAGGGCAGTGAATATCAAGATGGGAAGGATTTTCAACAAGAATAGACTTAGAATAAGGAGGCTATTGAACTCGACAAGCCACTCAACCACACACACGATCGAGTGAGTGATCGAGCAGTTTCTCAAGAGAAAATTAAGCCAGCTGCCACCAAAGAAAAAGAAGTCCAGTTGATTCCTCCTCCTTACAAGCCTCCACTACCTTTTCCAGGGAGATTTAAGAAGCAGATGGTTGAAAAGTACAAGGCCTTGTTTGATAAACAAGTTAGAGAGATTGAGCTTAGGATGCCTCTAATAGATGCTTTTGTGATGATCCCTCCATACTAGAAATTCTTGAAAGATGTTATGATGGAAAGGATCAAAGAAGTTCAAGGGATGGTGATTCTTAGCCATGAGTGTAGTGCCATAATCGAAAAGCAAGTGAACCCTCAAAAGTTAAGAGATCATGGTTCCTTCACTCTACCTTGCTCTATAGGCCCTTTGACCTTCAACAGATGCCTTTGTGATTTGGGGAGCCTCAGTGAGCCTAATGCCTCTATCAGTTGCTAAGCGCCTAGGGTTTACAAGGTATAAGCCATGCAATATATATATGATCTTAGCTGATAGATCAGTAAGATTACCACATGGTGTTTTGGAGGATTTACCAGTTAGAGTTGGAACAGTGGAAGTCCCAACAGACTTTGTAGTTTTGGAAATGGATGAAGAGCCAAAAGATCCTTTGATTTTGGGAAGACCTTTCCTAGCCACAGCAGGAGCAGTAATTGATGTGAGAAAAGGGAAGATTGATCTCAACTTGGGAGAGGACCTTAGAATGACATTTGTCATTGTATAAGCTATGAAGAAACCAACAATTGGAGGACAAGTCTTTTGGGTTGAAGAAATGGACAATTTAGCAGGAGAGTTGATGGAAGAGCTAGCATAACAAGATCACCTTAAAACTGTTTTGACCAAAAGTGGAGAAGAAGGGTTCATCTACAAAGAAACCAAGGCTTATGAAGAAATACTGGACTCCCGTAGAGAATCTGACAATCCAGAGGTTTTTGAGGGGTTACCAGCATCAAGAGAGGAAGTCTGGTCAGTTTAGATAGCAGATGCAGAGAGCTCGACCGCCTACTCGAGCATGCACACGACCGAGCACCTACACCACTCGACCGAGTGCCCTGCCGAAACTTTCTCAGATGACTGGTCTGAGCTAAAAGCACCAAAGGTAGAACTAAAACCTCTCCCATCTGGGCTAAGGTACATTTTTCTAGCTGAGAACTCTACTTATTCTGTAATAGTGAATGCTAAATTGAGTAGAGAAGAACTTGATTTGCTAGTTGTTGAGCTGAGGAAATTTAGGAAAGCTATTGGTTATTCTTTGGATGACATTAAGGGAATTTCACCTAGTCTCTGCATGCATAGAATCCACCTTGAAAATGAATCTTACTCTAGCATTGAACCTCAAAGAAGGCTTAACCCCAACCTAAAAGAAGTAGTCAAAAAGGAGATTCTTAAGCTGCTTGGTGCTGGTGTGATCTATTCTATTTCTGATAGTACTTGGATCTCACCATTATATTGTGTCCCTAAGAAAGGAGGAATTATTGTAATAAAGAATGATCATGATGAATTAATTCCTACTAGAACCATAGCAGGACATAGAATGTGCATTGATTATAGAAAGCTTAATTCTGCTAGTAGGAAAGATCATTTTCCTCTTCCATTTATTGATCAAATGTTGGAAAGATTAGCCAATCATACCCATTACTGTTTCTTGGATGGATATTCTGGATTTTTCCAAATTCCTATTCATCCTAATGATCATGAGAAGACAACATTCACATGTCCATATGGTACCTTTGCCTATAGGAGGATGCCATTTGGATTATGTAATGCTCCAGCAACTTTTCAAAGATGCATGATGTCTATCTTCTCTGATCTTATTGAGGATGTTATTGAAGTTTTTATGGATGACTTCTCTTTCTATGGAAATTCCTTTTCTTCTTGTCTTGCTAATCTATGAAGGGTTTTAAAGAGATGTGAGGAGACAAATCTAGTTTTGAACTGGGAGAAGTGTCACTTCATGGTTGAAGAAGGGATAGTTCTTGGTCACAAGATTTCAGAGAAGGGTATTGAGGTTGACAAAGCAAAAATTGAAGTCATGGTCCAACTTCAACGACCAAAGACAGTTAAGGATATAAGAAGCTTTCTTCGTCATGCTGGGTTCTACAGAAGATTCATCAAAGACTTTTCAAAGATAGCTAGGTCATTGACAAGGTTGCTTTGTAAGGAGACTGAATTCAACTTTGATGAAGATTGCTTGAAGGCTTTCAAGGAAATCAATGCTGCCTTGATATCAGCTCCAATAGTCCAAGCCCCAAACTGGGATCTTCCATTTGAGATTATGTGTGATGCATCAGAATTTGCAGTAGGAGCAGTTCTAGGTCAGAAAAAATATAAGAAGCTGCATGTTATTCACTATGCTAGTAGAACCTTAGATGAAACTCAAGGGAGATATTCAACAACAAAGAAGGAGCTTCTTGCAGTGGTATTTGCCTTTGAGAAATTCAGGAGCTACTTAGTAGGATCCAAGGTAATTGTGTATACTGATCATGCTGCTTTGAGGCACATCTACTCAAAGAAGGACACTAAACGAAGGTTGTTAAGATGGATTATAATTCTCCAAGAGTTTGACATGGAAATAGTTGATAAGAAGGGTATAGAGAATGGAGTAGCTGATCATTTATCCATGATGTGGATAGAGGAAGAAATACCGATTGATGACTCAATGCCTGAGGAGAAACTGATGCAACTCGAAGTCACTGGACTGACTGCTCGAGCAGACACTCGATCAAGTGTTTTTGGCCACTCGATCGAGCAGGATCAGATGGAGAGTGGATGGCACTTGAAAGGGAAGATCTACCTTGGTATGCGGACATAGTCAATTACAAAGTGTGTGAAGAAATCCCAGCAGACATGGAACCTTACAAAAATATGAAGCTCCTCAAGGACATCAATGGATACTATTGGGATGAACCTTACTTATACAATAAGGGATCATATGGTTTGTTTAGAAGGTGTATAGCAGAGAGTGAAGTAGAAGGAGTGCTGTGACACTGCCATGGTTCAGCCTATGGTGGTCATTTTGCAACTTTCAAAACTGCCCAAAAAGTTCTACAAGCTGGGTTATGGTGGCCTACATTGTTCAAAGACACTCATAAATTCATTACAAAGTGTGGTGTTTGCCAAAGAATGGGGAATATTACAAGAAGGAATGAAATGCCCCAAAATCCAATTCTTGAAGTTGAGATATTTGATGTGTGGGGAATTGATTTCATGGGACCTTTTAATCCTCCTTCAAATGGGAATGTCTACATATTAGTAGCAGTGGACTATGTCTCCAAGTGGGTAGAAGCTATTGCTAGCCCTACTAATGATCACAAGGTGGTTCTTAAGCTTTTCAAGCCAATAATCTTCCCAAGATATGGAATTCCAAGGGTTATGATTAGTGATGGAGGGACACACTTCATCAACAAGATCTTTGAAGGAATGCTAAGGAAATAAGGAGTTAAGCACAAGGTGTCTACAGCTTACCACCCTCAAACAAGTGGGCAAGTTGAGGTATCAAATAAGCAAATCAATGCCATTTTATCAAGAATAGTAGGAGCAACAAGAAAAGATTGGTCTAGTAAACTTGATGAAACACTTTGGACTTATAGAACAGCTTTCAAGACACCATTAGGAAGAACCCCATTCCAACTTGTCTATGGAAAGTCTTGCCATCTCCCAGTTGAGGTAGAGTACAAAGCTTTATGGGCAATCAAACTTTTGAACCTGGATCTAGAGATAGCACAAGCTAAGAGAAGCCTTGATTTGCATGAGCTTGAGGAAATCAGAATGGAAGCTTATGAGAGTTCCAAAATCTACAAGGAAAGGACAAAAGCCTTCCATGATAAGAAGATTCTCATTAAGGACCTAAAGGCTGGAGACCAAGCTTTGCTTTTCAATTCAAAGCTCAAGTTATTTCCTGGGAAGTTGAAAAGTAGATGGGAAGGGTCCTTTTGAAATAAAAGAGGTATTACCATTCGGAGCTGTCACACTTCTCAATAAGGATGGTAGTGAGTTCACAGTTAATGGTCAGAGAGTTAAGAAGTATTGGGGAGAAAAAGAGAAACATGGGAAGTGCACAATGTATCTCAAGGATGCTCCTCAAGCTTGAAAAGCTAGAAGAAGTCAAGCTTAGTGACTTTAAACAAGCTCACTAGGGAGGAAGTCCCTAAGGTATCTTTGTCTATATTGCTTAGGATTTTTGGTATTTTGATTGTTGTTTTGGTGTTCTCATGGTCAGGAAAGCAAGGGAATCTAAACAGAAGAAGAAACAAAGGATCGGAAGCCAACTCGACCAGCCCACTCGATCAAGCACTCGACCGAGTACCAGTCAATGGCCATCGTCGAGTTGCCTCCTTCTCCACACCCAAGTCAACAACAAGACCCCAACTACACCTATGAAAGCATGAATGAGGATGTGGACAGCTTCTTCTACAACCCATAAGGTACCAACATCACCGCTCCATTGTAAATACCATTGCATCTCTAGTTTTATTTTATTTTGAGTCTTGAATCCTCTTTTCAAATTTCTCTTACACAGTGGACTGTGTAATTTAAGTTTGGAGGAGGGTTTGAGATAGTATTTGATGTTGTGTTCTGTTTTCTTATCTCAAGTTTTAGCATTATCATGTTAGTATTTGCATTGCATCTAAGGCATAGAAAAAAACAAAAAAAAAATTGAAAAATTTTGCAAAAATCTTTATAATGTAGTTTGCATTGCATATTAAGACTTTGTTTAGCATGTTTCATATAGGACTATTTCATATTTTTGCATTAGGGATCTATGATGAGTTTTGCCTTGTTAGCTTGTTTAAATTCACTAAACTAGGATCAATGCCCAAGTTAATAGTACTTTGATGCTAGTTGAGTAGTTAGAAACATAAGATTGAACCAAGCCATGAATTCCTAAACTGCATTATGGTCTAAATTGAAGCATGTTGTGATTTGATGCCGTTTCCTATTTATAAGAACCTAATATTGACTTTTAATTATCAATTTGTGCATTGCTTTAAACTCATGGATACCATATACATATTTGGATCATCTTTCTCCTTTTTACCACTCTTGTTGATCCAAGTAGCTGATTTCATCATTAAAATCAGTTTCCCCTACCCATAACCAACCTTTCTTTCAAGCCATGTTTATTCTTGTGTGTGTGAGGCCTATTTTGAGATTGAGCTTCATAGAAAGTGTTAGGTTTGAGCTGACAAGAGTAAAGTCTTGTGTAGTTCTAGTTTGCAATTTTCAAACTAGATAGGACTAGGTGGTTTTATTGTTGGGTTGGGACTTGGTTGTAAAGAAAAGAAAAGAAAATAAAAGAGAAAAAGAGAAAGAAAAAGGTTAGAGTCTTTAGGAGGGGAATGTGTTTAAGTAAAGCTCTAGTGAAAGAATGGGAAGTGTGAAATTGTTGAAGATGGTTCTAGTCAAAGAAAAGAAAGAAAGAAAAGAAGAGTCTAGTGAAATGCTTTTATGTCTTAAAGATTAAGAAGAAAAGGGAACCATAGCAAATAAGAAAGAAACCCCATTCCACTAGAGAATTCAAATAAGAAACCTCTCCTAAGGCTTAAAAACAAAAGAGAAAAGAGTATTTGAGAAGAGATGAAGATAAAGGGTAAAACTAGGACAATTTGGGATTAGAATGTTAGGATCAAACACTTTGGGTGCCTTTGGGTAGACAAGGTTTTGTTCTTGTATGTGTCTATTAGTTCTTACCTTTAGCCTTCTTCTAAAGCTCAATCCATTTTTATGAGAGAACCTTGATATTGATAAGCCCCCACTTTAAAGAGAGACCATCATTGTCTCTAAACCTTTTGTTACCAAGCCAAATGAGTTTAAGCATTGCATAAGTTGATTCATGTTCTTGTTTAATGAATGTTAAAGGAAATGGTTGATTTGAATGCATGTAGATGTCTAAGGCTTGAATCAGTTAAAGTTGTGATAGGCTTGTCTAAAATCTTTAAGTTCAGCTCCTTAAACTTGCATCATAGTACTAGTAACTTGGACATTGATTCTAGCTAGTTTATTAGCAAGCTTTAGGAGCTGAGATCCCATTTTCAAACCTCACTCTCCTTCTTATGTCTTATTTATTTGCTTGAGGGCAAGCAAAGACTAAGTTTGGGGCTGTTGATGTTCATATATTTCACCTTGTTTTACCTTAGTATATTCACATCTTTTGCATGATTTACTATCTATTTTGGCCATTATTGAGTAGCTTTAGGACTGTTTATGCATTAGAGTAGATTTGCATTGCATTTGCATAGTTTCTTCCATAAACAGGTGATTTTGGATCCTAAGGAGCATTGAAGGAATGCTGAGGAGGATTGGAGCTATCAAGTGAAGAAGACAAGGGAGCTAGAGGAGAAGAATTAAGGTCCAGAAGTCCACTCGACCACCACACTCGACCAGACACTCGACCGTGTGCGAAGAGGGACTCGACCGATTGGAAGAACCAGAAGAAGAGGCCACTAGACCAAGCACTCGACCGAGCACCTGGTCGAGTTGACCGAGCCGCCCCTCTATTTTGTCTTCTAGCCATTTTAGGGCTTCCCCTCTTTTCTATATAAAGCTTTGTACCCTTCAGCCACCAAAAAAAGCCACTTTTTAGAGAAACAATATCTAGACCTAGTATTTACCCCTTTGAGAATTATCTACTTTTTGCTTTTCTTTTGCTTAGATCATTAGCCACTTTTGTATTATCTCAAGAAATCTTTGATACTTGTTGGTTCCATAACTTTCTAAGTATTGAGAATTTGAGTTTGATTTCTTCTTCAATATTGTAGATCTATATCTCATCTATCTAATTATGCAAGTTTCATTGATTTCTGGGTTTATGATTTTGTTCATCATGTTTAGTGATTGTGAGTAGTGTGTATAGATCTTAAGGATGAATTAGGCTGGATAAAGGTTATGGTTGTTTAGATTGGTCAAGCTTGCTTGTTTATAGATCTCTTCAAGATTAGATGTGCTCTATGCTGTTCTTATACTGAGAGGGTAATGATTGATCTTAAGCTTCTTAGCATCACACCAATGTCTAAATTGTTAGATAAGGCTAATGCTAGAGATTATCATGCTTATCCCAAGAGATTGGTTGCCTGCTTTTATATGTTCTTAGCTAGTGAGAACTAGGTCTAGGAGTATCTAAGCTTGATTGTTATTGCCATGAGAGTGAATTAGCAAGTATTAGAAGTTCTTTGTCTAGAGATAGCTCATTGTTGATTGAGATTTGTTGACCATTTTAGATAACCATAGCTCCAGTCCAGCCCATGAATCCATCCGTAGGACCTTTCTTTGTCTATTGATTTCCTTGTTTGAATCTTGTTAATCGCTTGCTGTTTGATTTGCTTTCGTTTTGCTCTGTTTTAATTGTTGGTTCTGTTTCTGTTCATTGTATTTGTCCACTCGACCTCCCACTCGATCGAGCATCCGATCGAGTGCTTGCTCGAGCATCATCAAGAGTTTCTTGTTTATGTTCTGCATTTACTTGTTTCATTTCTTGTTTCATTTTCTGCATTTTTCCTGTTTCATTCCTGTTGCATTCATTTCATTTCTGTTTGATCATGTTGCATTTATGGTCTTGCATTAGTATAGTTCTTGTTCTTGCTTGGTAGCATTTCTGCTTTGTTTACATTGTCTACTTTGCATTTAGTATCTTGTCTTAGTAGTTTACATTAAGCATTTCATTATTGTCATTAGGTTGTTAGTTCTAAATCATCATCTTTTGGCTTAACTTAGATAAGTGTTCACATCCTGATTACTTGCATCACACTCATTATGGTTTGACATCCTTTATGCTACAACTACATAAGGGTAATTGAAACACCTTGCATTCCACCTGTTCATTCATCATCTCTATCTTCATTCATTCATCATCATCCACACCAAAAATAGCCATGTTTCAAGTGGCCAGCATATCAGTTTAAATTCTTTGACGTATCAATCGTATCAGTATAAGCAGTGAATAGCCATGCAATGAGTATCAGCAAGGAGACACAGTATTTGGAGAACAAGGAGCCTCACTTCAATGGTGAATTTCCAATTAAGGATAACATGATCTCCAAATTCTTCCAAGTTACAGAGGCAACATGTAGCGAGTACATTCATTCTCCAAATTGCCAGACGTGATCTATGTGGGAGGTGGTGTACTGTATTTGTCGAAAATTTTGAAGCATACTTCAACACCAAGCCCTTGAACTAAATGCCTTTAGCTTAACTTTCAAGCGTATTAAGTTGAGTTGAAGATATCATTCGATTGAAATAAGCTGAGTTGCAATCATCCTAGATTGTTTTCTCATATACTAGTTCTAATTAACTATTTAAATTTCAAAAATTATTTTTATAATAGAGGTGAGTAGAAGTGGGTTGGAGCAAATTTGTCTCTAAAATAGATTTTTTTTTTATATACATATAGCGGCAAATATAAAGATGGGTTGAAGATGATCTAATATTTATCCCAGGTAAAAAAAATCTCATTATTAGAAAATTCTAATTTCCAGAGCACAATGTTTGTATGTGTTAAATGCTTAACAACCAAATTTCATTAAATTCTTTTATTTGTTACAATAAAATAACAAGAAAATAAAAATCTTTCAATTTCAATCAACTGTTTTTGCGCCTCCTTGAACAGAACCAACTGGTTGTGGTTGATTCACAAACCTCCACCAGTTTCCTAGTGCTTTTATTCTTTCGCATAGAGACGGTCCAATCATGGCAGCTACATACCACAGCCAACAAGGTAGACCTCCACCAAAACCCCCTCTCTCCAAAAAGCGATTTTGTAAACCCTATTTCCTTCCAGCCTCCGTTGCCGATCTCGGCGGCGGCAACCCCCTTCTGTTTCAATGAACAAGAAGAAGAAATCCCCTCGCAGACCTTCTTCCACCGGCTCATCTGTTCCTTCCCTTCGACAGGATGTGAGTTCGACTGTTCCTCAGCCGAAGGATTCGATCCCCCCTCCTTGCCCCCTCCACCAAAATCGATAGCGCTCCCGGTACCGCCTCCTCAAAGGACCTCACCATGAATGGTCCCATTCTGGCAAAACCGGTAACCCCTGTGGTCAGCCCAACAACCTTGAGTGGTTCAAGAACTTAGATCCCGGACCCTCCTACTGTTCCAGTGGCTGCTCCTCTGAATTCAACTCTCCCGAATTGGAAACAAATGCTTATTGGGTCCTCTGGAAAGATGGAGAAGAAGGGTTCCCCTTACTCACTTGAATCTAGAGAACTTTGTGTTAAAATTCCAAATGCGGTCATCGCAAGGAATCAAAACCGATGGAAAGATTTCATCATCGGTAAATTCCATGGCAATCTACCCTCCAAGGGTGCGCTTTTTGCTATCCTCAATGGAGTCTAGAGCCGGCGGAAGAGGGATATCACCATCTCAAAGCAAGGGCCGAAATTGATCCTTATCCGAATACCGTGTGAAGAAACCAGACGTCAAGTGTTAGCTCAAAGGGTGTGGCATATTGAAGGACAATCGATGTTTGTTGCGGATTGGGAACCAGGATTCTCCCTGGTAATGCCTGAACTCACTGAAGCTCCGGTCTGGATGGAATTCAGAGGAGTTCCTCCTCAATTCTTCTCTGAAGAAGCACTTGAACATGTGGCAGGGATGATTGGTCATCCAGTTTTTTGCCATCCAGCTACCCTCAACTTAACAGATTTGGAGGTGGCTAAAGTCTTCGCGATAGTGGATATTACCAAACCTTTGCCAGAAGCGGTTAATGTCAAGTTCGAATCAGGTGAGATTTCCAGAATCAAAGTGTCAAGTCCTTGGCTGCCTCCGACTTGTGACTTCTGTCAGGGCATAGGACATACCATCAAACGTTGCCCTTCAGCCCCAATACTCTGTTCCCAGTGCAACTCAATGGTTCACTCGAGTGAAGACTGTCCTCGCACTAAGAAATCCTCCAAAGAAGGGTCTAAGAGGAAAAATCCGAGTAGGAGACGCAAAGAGAGAACAAGAAAACTCTCTGAAGCTGATGGTAATCCTTCTCAAAAGCTTCCCTCTCATCACAAAACAAGTACTCTAGAATTGGCTTTTGAGCTGGGCAACTCCTCCAAAACTCCAAAGCCCTCCAAAAAGCCTTTGTTTTCTAACTACTCCTCATCCTCGGCTCCATCCTCTTCGGATTCTGAAACTGTAGAGGAATCCTCTTCTTCGGACTCTCCATCTGAAGAAGATGATAATCCAGCTGATAATGGTAATTTTATCCGTGTTCTGTCTAAGAAGGAAAGACGTTTCGAGCGTGCTTCCATAGGGAAGATTTCACACCCCAAATCATCTCGATAATGACAAGGGTCGACATTTTTTGTTGGAACGTAAGAGGTTTTAACCATAGTGTAAAGAGGAGAAGTGATGTGATCACGGGTCCAGACTAGCGGCCAGGAACGCTTGTACCAGACCAAGACGCCGACGACGCCGCCGAGACGCCTACACCATTAACGGGACAACAGCCGGCCAACGCACCAGCGATCACTCCGGGAGCCACGACGCGTTCTAAGAGCTCTTCCAAGTCTACCAGGCAGAAGATCAACCTGTTCGTGCAAGCCTATGTCCGCAACAACGACCCAGCCGAAGCAGTTCACTTGGAGACCGTTCACACGGCCTTCATCCTTACCCAAGGATGAAGGCGACCAAGCCACTACAGTGAGGAGTCGTACTCTTTTTCCTCACTCCGAGTTTTTCCCATGTGGTTTACCGGAGGAGGTTTTAACGAGGCGAGGAGCTTAGTGCAAACGTCCGAAGCCAAGTCATTTCCCGCACCAAGGCTGAAGACTTGTCTTTTTATTTTTTTACGTATGCTGTGCGTTTTGAACAAACTCTAGAGCTTTCTCTTTGTAACGTTAAGTAGAGCGACGTGTGTGTGGTTGTGTTTGAATCACTTAGGAAAGCGACGTGTTCTATTCCAAATAGAACACGTCAAATGGCGACGTGTGCGGACCATTGTCAGTCCGCGTGTCCTTGAGCCTCTCCTAAACCTAGCTCTATTTAAACCCCCTCTTACCTTCTTGTAACCTCGGCCTTGAATGAAATAAAAACATTTCCAAAGAGAGGTTCTTTGACTCTTGTCTCACTCCTTTCTTTAGATCAATCCGGGATTGATCTACCGAGAGAACCCTAGCGATTTCGAACAGGGTTCGCCGTCGTTAGCCTGATCGTATAGTGTGGAGAGCCATTCCTCACATGTTGTCGTTCGATCCACCTTCGCTTCCATCAACTTGTAACAACTCGCAACCATCAACGCTTTGCATCGCAACCTTCCGCAACCTCCGACCAGTTCGAGGCCAAAGCTCAAAACTTTCAAACCGTTCGTTGGTTTGCTCTCATCTTTCATTTCCGTCGTTGGTTTCCTCCCTAGAGATGTCTTACCATGCCTTGACCGAGGAAAGTTGCTCCTAGGACAAAC
Source organism: Camelina hispida (assembly GCA_023657505.1). NCBI lineage: Eukaryota > Viridiplantae > Streptophyta > Magnoliopsida > Brassicales > Brassicaceae > Camelina > Camelina hispida. The sequence goes on from CP094635.1 coordinate 32,339,295, forward strand.
GGCCCGAAAGCGTTCCTTACCGACCGTACCGCAAGGCGTCCGGTTATCACATCAGCTGGTATCATAGCTCAACGTTCCTAACCCAAAGGTTGTGTCTTTCTAACCTAGTAACTCATCTCCTTTTATTAAAGTTTGGATCTTGAGCATATCTAGTAGTCCTGTTAGCTTTACCTCGTTCCGCATGTTCCATTTAGTCATTTGGTTTAAATTGGTGCATGTGTAGTTTTGTGAATCGTTGTTTAGGTTATCTAGTGTTCATCATGTTCATCATTTTGTTCATCCTTGTTCTTGCATAAACATTGCTAGATCGATAAAGGTGGTGTTTTGTTTTAGCGTTCTTGTTGTGGTCCAAAAGCATTTCTTGTCGTTACGTGCTTTTTGCTTTCAGTTTTGTTTAGTCATAGGTTTGCTTTTGTGTGCTGTCATCAATCAGTGTGAGACGAGAGAAAATATCTCTTTGTGGTCCTTTTGAATGTTAAGATACTCACACATATTCGTTTTGCTTTTGACGAGGTTTAAATTCAGCCAAGTCTCGCAACGTGACGAACCACGTCATCGTTAACCATCCGTACGATGGCCGATCAACAACCACCAGAGAACCCTCTACCTCCACTAGAGATTGGAGTTAGACTGGCAGCTCTACGAAATGGTATTGAACGACTGGCAGAGCGTATGACACGTCTCGAACTATTAAACCCTCCAAGAGAAGATCCCTTACCTATGCGACGTCAATGGCAAGAACCAGAACAAAGCGATCCGTCCGATGAGGAATATGAGCCGCGGCCCAGGCGACGCCACCGGTTAGATGACCAATATGACGATGCTCTGAGACCTGACGAGCCTGTTCACAAGATGACGGCGCCTACATTCGCCAGAAAGTCTGACCCGGAAGCCTACCTTGAGTGGGAGAGCCGAATGGATCACCTCTATTTGTGTCATAACTATCCGGAGCTGCGAAAGGTTAACTACGCCGTGGCCCAATTCACCGACTACGCCCTCATTTGGTGGGATCGTCTAGTGGCCGAGCAACGCCGCAATCATGACCGACCGATCACCGTTTGGGAGGTTTTGAAAGCCGAGATGAGGAGGCGATATGTTCCACCGTTTTACCACCGGGAGCTCCAAAACAAGTTCAGGAGGCTCTCACAAGGCACGCAAACCGTAGAAGAGTATTTCGAGGAGTTCGAACACTTACGCAACCGACTCCAAGTCGAAGACTCTAAAAAGTCTCTCATGGCGCAGTTCCTTGACGGTTTACAAGACCGAATCGCGAGCAAGGTTGAACGCCAGTGATGTGTCTGCATTTTATAGGGTTTTAACTATAGTTTTTAGGTTTATTTTGAGTCTTTTCCTAGGTCCAAGTGTGCTTTTAGAGTCCTTTTAGTCTTTTGTGAGTCTTTACAGGTTCTAGGTGACTTTGGAAGGAATATGAGCGTTTTGGGGATGAAAACATGCATCTGGAGCTAAATTGGTTGAAGACTGATCGAGCTAGAAGGCAGATGGAGTAAGAGCAGTAATACGTTCCGGATCGACTGATCCTTTCGAGATTGACCATTCCCGTCCCCGACGCAATCTTTCCTTTTCTGTTTTAAACCGACTTTTTAGGGATTTATTTTACTATTTAACCACGGGGCTCGACCCCTAGAAAGACAACTTTTACTCTACGCCGTTTTTGAGCACTTGTAAGCTTGGGAGAAGATCTCTAATCCTTTCTAACCCTTTGGAGAAGAATTCTGAACCCTTTTATCTCTTTTTGCAATTCAAACATGTTTTCTTCATATTTGATTTGTGATTGTTTCTGTTCGATGTCTGAGTAGTCTTACTGTTGGGTTTCGGGTTTCAGAAGGGGGATTTATGATTTATTGATTTAGGGTGTTAGATTTGGGATTGATCTATTGTGTTCTTCATCTAAGTTGTTCTTATTGCCTAAACTAGATTAGCTACCTAGTTTATGAACATAGGTTTAATTCTTCTAGGCATCAAAAGTGTTGTTGAATTACTTGAAAAGAACTTAGGTGAGCAAGGTGATCCTCAGCCAACCAACAGTTGAAGTTGGGGCACCTTGTGAACAAATCGGACTAGAACTTAATGCTAGCTAGGATTGTTTAGGTCCAAACGACGGTTTAGGGTCCATTCGATTCCTTGCTTAGATAACTAGCACTGCGACAGTAGGTTAGTTTTATATTTGAGATTCGAGTTCAAGAACGGTTCCTAAAGCTATCCCAATCCATTACCCAATTTCGTGATCTTAACCCCTTGATTGATTCCCTTCGCCCAATGCTTCCTCTTAAATTCACAAACTCTTATTTATTTTCTGTTTTAATTCTGTTACTTGCAAAACACACTTCCTCTTTGCTTTAGCTAAACTCAGTCTATATAATCTCATAGTGTAACGTTTGGTCTCTGTGGATTCGACCCTGAAGTACTGCGACGACACCACTAGATCGTGGTTGAGTGTGCTTTGGGTTATTGATTTAACTCTAGATCAATTTGGCGCCGTTGCCGGGGACCAAAACGTTGCCTTTGGAATTTTAGATTTAGGTTTAGTCTAAAGTTTCTTTATTTTTAGTTACTAACTAGTTCTTGCAACTTTATTTCTTGGTTTCAGGTGTATGCACACGAGGAGCAGCAAGAAAACTGATCTACGCATACTGGGAAACAAGGAGTTAGCACAGCTTGAACGAGAAAACCGGAAAACAAGAGCTCAGATTAACGCTATGGCTGACGGAGAAAACCCAGAGGTTAATCCACCCAACCCTCAACTTGGTATCGTCCAACAACAGCAGAGGCAGAACCAGCAAGAGCATGCTCTGCCAAACCCACCAGCGAGACCAACCACCTTGAGGGATGAAGATGCCCAGAACAGGCTGTTTGCTAATCGATCAGCGATTCAACCTCCCGCTCCTGCTAGGCAAGACTATGAGATTAAGCATAGTCTAATCAATCTGGTTCAGAACCGCGTTTCCACGGGTTGCCATCGGAGAGCCCTCTTGATCACATTGAGGCTTTCGAAAGACTGACCAGTACGACGAGGTCCAATGGTGTGCCGTACGACTATCTGATGCTGACTCTGTTCCAGTTTTCCTTGGCGGATAAGGCACTTAGGTGGCTGAACCTTTTAGATGCTGGATCACTCACCACTTGGGCGCAATGTAGAGCTGCTTTCTTGAATCACTTCTACACCAAGTCACGCTCAGCCAAGCTGCGAAGCAAGATCACTACATTCTCGCAAGGAGGCATGGAGTCATTTTGTGAAGCATGGGAAAGGTTCAAGGAGTATCTTCGAGATTGCCCTCACCACGGTTACACTCAAGAGAATCTAATGAACATTTTCTATGGGGGCATCGAGCAGAAGTATCAGATGGCATTAGACACAGCCAGCAAGGGAGACTTCTCCACAAACACCGCGAATGAAGCCAATGCACTGATTGAGAATCTTGCGGCTAGCAACAGCAACCACAGCACAGATTATGACCGCACGGTTAGGGTGAATTCCGTAGAGACGGATGCTATTAAGGATCTCACAGCCAAGGTGAATCTCCTGCTGAAAAGGGATCACCAAAGTGTCAACTTGTGCGAAGAACAAGCTGGAGGATATGCAGATTTTGGAGCTGAGACATACCAAGAGGGAACGGAGGAAGTAAACTATATGGGAGGACAAGGGAACTTCCAAAATCGAGGTTTCAATCAGAATTTTAGGAACCATCCTAATCTGTCCTACAGGAGCAATAATGTTGAGAATCCTCAGGATCAGATCTACCCGCCGAGACCTCAGCAAAACAACTTTGGACAGGGCTTCCAGAACAAGGGTACAGGCTTTGGAGGATCGAATTTCCAACAAAAACCTCAAGTCAACAACTTCGCGCAAGGGTACCAACCAGTCGCACCACAAGCAGCAGTCTCGCAGGAGAGCAAACTGGAACAAATGATGCATGCTCTGATGGAGAACCAGAAGAAAAACGCTGCTGACGTGACTGGCAAGATGGACAGTATGTATTCTGAGCTAAATGGGAGGATCGAGTCATTGAACTCTCACATGAGAGTGTTGGAGAATCAGGTGGCACAGTCCGCAGCAATGGTCAAGGCACCTCCAGGGACTCTTCCAGGGAAGAACGAAGCTAATCCGAAGGAATATGTGAATGTCATCACTCTTCGAAGCGGAAAAGAGCTCCCTGAACCGCAGCAGAGAGCAGGGAATGACCGATCCAATGAGGGGATCAGCCAATCTGGAATTCGAATTCAAGAAAATAACCCTGACACCAGTTTTGAAAACACCACCGACGATGCTGCGATACATGGCTCATCGAATACCAAAGAAGAGCAACCCAGCAGATCCCAACTGCCCTATGCACCCAGGTTACCTTTCCCTACTCGCCGCAAGTCAAAAATTCAGGAGCGAGAATATGAGAAGCTGAAATCTGTGGTAGGAGAACTTCAGGTTAGACTCCCTTTCATCGAAGCAGTAAGGATGGTCCCATCTCTTAAGAAGTATATGAAAGAAATTCTAACCGACAAGCTCAGTCTGGAGAAAGGAGTGATGTACCTCACACAAGAGTGTAGTTCTATGCTCCAGAATCGAATGCCTGAAAAGTGTGGGGATCCTGGACCATTTACCCTGCCTTGCACGATAGGAGACCTCAAGTTCAGTAAATGCCTCTGCGATCTAGGAGCAAGTGTGAGCCTCATGCCACTCAGCGTTGCGACGAGACTTGGCCTCTATACCTTCAAACCGACTCAAGTCACTCTTGTACTAGCTGATCGTTCCACTCGACGCCCAGAAGGAGTACTGGAAAACCTACCAGTGCAAATTGGGAACTGCTACATTCCTACCGACTTCATAGTTCTCAAGCTTGACGAGGAATCTCAAGAACCTATCCTACTTGGAAGGCCTTTCTTGGCCACGGCTGGTGCGATGATAAACGTCAGGGAAGGGAAGATCGATTTACATATGGATGATCTGATTTTGAGATTCAATTTAGAGAAAGCAGCTAAGAAACCTACGATCGATGGTCAAACTTTCTGGGTTGACACAATAGGCGAAATAGCTGATGAGATCTATGATGAAGTATGTACAAGTGATCATCTTGCGGTAGCACTCACCAAGGCAGAACCAGCGCTGGGATATCTCTCTGAGGAGACTGAAAGCTTGGCCAGAACCCTCGATACTGCAGCAGTCCTAAAGCATGAAGTCTTATTCATCAATCTGCAGAATGGACTGACTGATCCGGAAACTGGACTGACTGATCCGAATTCTCCTGAGGAAGTATCCGATAAGGACGACGGATTGACCATTCCGAGCGACAGATTAGCTGATCCTGAAATTTGCCCCGGGACAAAATCAAATCAGGAGGATTGGAGTGAACTCAAAGCTCCAAAGTTGGACTTAAAGCCACTCCCAGAAGGGCTAAGGTACGCATATCTCGGACCAAACTCCACATATCCAGTTATCATTAACTCTAACCTGAATAATGTTGAAACCGCACTCTTGCTCTGCGAGTTAAGAAAATATAGGAAGGCTTTGGGCTATTCCTTAGATGACATTTCAGGTATATCACCGGAGTTGTGCTCAAATCGGATTCACCTCGAAGATCCATCTAAGTCTTCTATCGAACACCAAAGGAGGCTAAATCCGAACCTCAAAGAAGTGGTGAAAAAGGAGATCCTCAAACTGTTGGGAGCCGGAGTTATTTTCCCAATTTCTGACAGCACTTGGGTGAGCCCAGTCCATGTGGTTCCAAAGAAAGGAGGGGTGACAGTAGTTGCAAACGAGAAAAACGAGTTGATCCCCACCAGGACAGTAACAGGGCATCGCATGTGTATCGACTACCGCAAGCTCAATGCAGCTACAAGGAAGGACCACTTCCCTCTTCCATTCATTGACCAAATGCTTGAGCGTCTAGCGAACCACCCTTATTACTGCTTCTTGGACGGTTACTCTGGTTTCTTCCAAATTCCAATTCACCCGGATGATCAGGAAAAGACCACTTTCACTTGTCCATATGGCACATTCGCTTACCGACGAATGCCTTTTGGGTTGTGCAATGCCCCCGCCACCTTCCAGCGCTGCATGATGTCGATCTTCTCCGACTTGATTGAAGAAATTATGGAGGTCTTCATGGACGATTTTTCTGTGTATGGCTCATCTTTTTCCTCCTGTTTATCCAATCTGTGCAAAGTACTTCAACGTTGTGTGGATAAACACCTGGTGCTGAATTGGGAAAAATGCCATTTCATGGTCACTAATGGGATTGTACTTGGCCATCGAATTTCTGAGCGAGGGATAGAAGTCGACAAAGCCAAGATAGAGGTCATGTCCAGTCTGCAACCTCCGAGAACCGTTAAAGACATTCGCAGTTTCCTTGGTCATGCAGGATTTTATCGAAGGTTCATAAAGGATTTCTCCAAGATTGCCAGACCACTCACCCAGCTGCTGTGCAAGGACATCTCCTTTGAGTTTACCGCGGATTGTTTGGAGGCTTTCCTCACGATCAAACAAGCACTGATCTCGGCTCCGATAGTTCAACCACCCGATTGGGATCTGCCGTTCGAAGTTATGTGCGATGCAAGTGATTTCGCTGTGGGAGCAGTCCTGGGACAACGCAAGGATGGTAAGCTGCATGTTGTTTATTACGCTAGCAGGACACTTGATGGAACACAGTCCAAGTACGCCACAACAGAGAAGGAATTACTAGCCATAGTCTTTGCTTTTGAGAAATTCAGATCCTATCTGGTTGGTTCTAAGGTCATTGTGCACACAGATCACGCCGCACTGCGCTACTTGTTAACCAAGAAAGATGCTAAACCAAGATTACTGCGATGGATACTACTACTGCAGGAGTTTGATCTTGAGATAAGAGATAAGAAGGGGGTTGAGAATGGGGTTGCAGACCACCTGTCTAGGTTGAGAATCGATGACGAGATCCCCATAGATGACCGACTCCCAGAGGAGAATGTGTATGTGGTTGCAGCCTTCCTCGAATGCTACAAGGAGAAGGCTGATGTTAAGGTACTCCAACAAACGGTTAACGATTCACCATGGTATGCTGATATCGCCAACTATTTGTGTGCTGCAGAAGAACCTCCAAATTTCAAAGGGCATGCTAAGAAAAAGTTCCTTAGAGATGTGCAACGCTACTTCTGGGATGAGCCTTTTCTCTACAAGCATTGTGCTGATGGCCTCTACAGGAGATGTGTTCCAGAATCAGAGGTACAGGGAATTCTTTTTCACTGCCACGGTTCAACCTACGCTGGTCATTTCGCTACCTTCAAAACCGCGACAAAGGTACTTCAAGCAGGCCTCTGGTGGCCTACTCTATTTCGTGATGCGCACGACTTTGTCTCCCGATGTGACTCTTGCCAACGACGTGGGAACATCAGCAAACGGAACGAGATGCCACAAAACTTTATCTTGGAAATCGAGGTGTTCGACTGCTGGGGAATCGACTTCATGGGGCCTTTTCCACCCTCTTATGGAAATCTCTACATACTTGTTGCAGTGGATTACGTTTCCAAATGGGTCGAAGCTGTAGCAAGCCCTACTAATGATTCGAAGGTGGTTCTCAAGATGTTCAAGCACATAATCTTTCCACGATTTGGGGTTCCTAGAGTGGTAATAAGCGATGGGGGCACTCACTTTATCAACAAGCTTTTTGCAAACCTTTTGCGAAAACATGGTGTGACACACAAGGTCGCTACCCCTTACCACCCACAGACCAGTGGGCAGGTCGAGATTTCTAATCGAGAAATCAAGAGCATCTTGGAGAAAACAGTTAACTCAACCAGGAAGGATTGGTCTTTGAAACTCGATGAAGCATTATGGGCATATCGGACCGCTTACAAAACGCCCATCGGTACTACCCTTTTCGGCTGGTTTATGGGAAATCATGTCACTTGCCTGTTGAGTTTGAGTACCATTCCTTATGGGCGACCAAGCAGATGAACTTCAACGTCAAGACCGCAGCAGAAAGACGCCTTATTCAGCTGAATGAGCTCGATGAGATTCGCATGGATGCTTATGAGAACACCAAGATATACAAAGAAAGGACCAAAGCCTTACACGACAAGAAGATTATCCCCAGGGATTTTGCTGCGAACGATTTGGTCCTTCTTTTCAACTCAAGGCTGAAGATATTTCCTGGGAAGCTGCGTTCTCGTTGGTCCGGACCTTTTCGAATCAAGGAGGTCATGCCTTATGGTGCTGTCGTACTTTGGGACCAAGAGGGCAAGGAATTCACCGTCAATGGCCAGCGCCTTAAACCGTACCTAGCAGAGTATGACCAAGTTGAGACATCCCTCCCTCTGGAGGAACCACACGCTGTTTAAGCAGCAAGAAAAGTCAGGCTCGAGACTATAAACAAGCGCTAATGGGAGGCAACCCAAAGGGTTTGCATCTGTTTACCCTTCTCTTTTGGTTTTGTTTTTCTTTTCTTAGGAAATTTGTTATTTTTTTGTATTCTTTACAGAGTTATTCGAGAATCACGTTTGGTAGTGAGTTTGATTTCAGGAACAGGTTCTAAACGCAGAAGATGCGAAACCCTTTTCAAGGAAAAGTTCTGTGGTGGTCAGGATCAGCTAATCCAATTCTGGATTGACTGATCCCTATTCCAGGTAAGTAAGTCGAGGGACGCTAAAAAAAAAAAAATCAAAAGGAAGGAAGGAGAAAGAATTTGGTTTTCGGGTTTATGAACTTAAATTGAACCGGGTTAAACCGGATTTCCCATAAAACCTAATTTCTCTTCTTCTTCCTCCCTCCCTTACCGTCCACAAACTCGATTTCCCTCTCCTCTCAAATCCTCTCTTGTTTGATTCGAAATTTGGGTTTCTTCAACTTGATTTTTCATCATTTACCCAACCCAATTGTCGTATCAATCATTCGAACAAGGTAAGTGTTTCTTCCCCAAATTTCTATTTCGGCGATTCCAAGGTTTTTACTTCTCATTCTTGTTCTTGGAGATCTATGCCTTTCTTACCAAAGATAAGTGAATTAGCGAGATTGATTGTTCTAGATAAATCTTGGAGCTAGATTTGGGTTGCAATAACTTGAATTTAGAATCGGCTTGTAACTTGGATTGCTTTAGATTAGGAAATTTCGATTGATTTGATTTCTTTTCTAATATATTGTCTATATATTGTAGACAATGCCTAAACGAAGCCGTAGCGGTAAGGAGACTGCCACTCCTTCCGCAGCACCGCCGACGAGAGTTTGGAGTGATGAGGATACTAAGGGTTTGAAGCTACTTGGGCAATGCAAGATGGAGCCAACTCGGTTTGTCGATCGGGAGCTCTTTGCGAAGATGGGTATGCTGTCTGATTTTGACGAGTTGGTGAAAAATATGGGCTTTGGTACTTTCGCTGAACAAGCATGGGACTTGCATGATCGGCTTGCGCGAGAGTTTCTCGCCACTGTGCAAGTCGATTCGCCGGGTGGTTCTGATCTGATGGCTGAGCAGTGTTCGATCAGTTTCTTCCTCCAAAGGCAACACTATGTCATCCCCATGTTTGATTTGTGTGATATTTTCGGTTTCCCAGAAACACATTATGCACGATGGAGAAGCTTGACAGTAGGACAGAGATTTGGAAGCTCATTGCTGCTGGGCAATATGCTTCTCGAAGCGCAAGACAGTCTCGCATCCGCAACCCTGTCCTCCGAATCACGGCAAAGTTCCTGAGTAACACAATCTATGCTAGGGCTGAGACTAGCACATTGCAGCTGCCCGAGTTGTGGATGTTTTTCCATGGTCTTCGCAGATTCCTTCACACTCCGGATTCGCCCCTTTATCAGCAAACTCATGATGTTAACTTTGGATTCCTGCTTTCTAAGGAGTTTGAGCAGGTTCGGAGGAGTATGGCTCATGCTAAAAACAAGAGAGTTCTCATCGGCAGTTTGGTGACCCCTATCATTGAGTATTGCGGTGTTGTTTTACCACCACACGCAAAGGTGTCCCAGCGGAAGCTCCTTGACCTCAAGTACATGTTTACTAGTGAGATTTTGGTGCGTCATAACTTCTGTTACCGCTACCAGACCAAGACCGGTCAACTTCGTTACATGCTGATCCCTATGCCCTTCCATACTACACTCCGCAAGGCTCAGAACATCGATTTTGACCCTCCTGTTGACATTCTTGCTGATATTGACGATGTTCTTTTGGGAGAGGAGCGTGAACCTGCAGCCCTTCGTTCCCGTAGCCGCCCACAACCCGCCAGTGCTTCTACCTCTTCGCAGCCGTCTCATCCGCTTCCACCATTTCCTCCGTTTGATGTCAACCAGTTTAGTGCTGCATTACCTAAGGAGCCAGCTCGCACCGAATTTGAGAGATGGGTCTACGATACTCAGCAGAAGAACAACATGTTGCTCACTCGATTGGCTACTTGGCTCCAAAGTCTCGCACCATCCTGTTTCGCACCACCTCCCGCCGCTCACGATGATACTGAAGATGAGGATGATGCAGCTACTGAGCCTCTTGAGTCTGACCATTCCGCGACATCCTCCCCATCTCAGCAGTTCTGATCAGTATCTACCTCTCTCTCCGGGTTACTCTGTTTCTTTTCTCGGATTTTTATTTTTATCTTTTGTTTTTCTTGTCGGATTCATTTCTTTTCTTTGTTTTGCTTTCACACCGGGACGGTGTGAAGTAAGTCCGGGGAGGGATGTCTCCACGTAACTAATGACGTTTTCTTTGGTTGTTTCTTTTGATTTTTCTTTTATTTGAGTCAGTTTGTCGTGTCATAAAAAAAAAAAAAAAACAAAAATATTGGGAAGCTATGATCTATTTTAGGAATTTCTGCTTTAATCTAACACTCTTATGATTACTTTTGTACCTCTGATTTGGAATGAAGCTTGGAATGAACATGAGCAGTCTCAACACACCCCAAAAGACACTCGCCAAGGAGAACACTATGTTGAACCAGAAGTTGTCTCTAGCTTTGACAAGACTTAACCGGATTTAATTTCTTACCTTGGGGCTTGGTATACATCGGACAAGACTCCTCCCTTCAAGCCTTACAAGACGTGCATCTCCTCACAAAGTATGCTTCCCCTCTCTCTTCCCTTCAGTACTCAGCAAAAAAAAAAAAAGAAAAAAATATAAGAAGAAAAGGATAGAGGTAATAAAAGAAGTGAACCGAGGGGTGTGCGTAAACCCGTGCATCTTTCGGAACTCATGGAAACCTGTCCGCAAGAAGAGAGCAAAGGATTGATAAAAAAATAAAATGATACCCTAGAAAATTAGGGAGAAATCAATCCTTTGGAAGTGAGAAAAGAGAGAGGAAAGGGAGCATAAGAGGAGGTCTTGGGCGATAAGAGGTTGAAGGAGTCAACAGTTCAATGATCGATACTCCCATGGTAAGACCGCACCTTTTTGCTAATCTGATGTAGAGAGACAACGATGGGGAGACTTAAGGTTCTCTAAGGCCGTGGAGTTCAGAGTAGGGAGTGTTGATCCTAATCATGGGCAGAGTACATAAAGTAGTTCTCGATTTGATGTGATGAAGAGTGCAAAGAAGAAGTTCCCAAGAATATGTGAGTTTCCACTTTCAAACCTTTTCTTTGTTCTTGAGTTTTTGTCTGTTCTTGCTTGAGGACAAGCAAAGATTCAAGTCCGGGGGAATTGATGTGTCTGCATTTTATAGGGTTTTAACTATAGTTTTTAGGTTTATTTTGAGTCTTTTCCTAGGTCCAAGTGTGCTTTTAGAGTCCTTTTAGTCTTTTGTGAGTCTTTACAGGTTCTAGGTGACTTTGGAAGGAATATGAGCGTTTTGGGGATGAAAACATGCATCTGGAGCTAAATTGGTTGAAGACTGATCGAGCTAGAAGGCAGATGGAGTAAGAGCAGTAATACGTTCCGGATCGACTGATCCTTTCGAGATTGACCATTCCCGTCCCCGACGCAATCTTTCCTTTTCTGTTTTAAACCGACTTTTTAGGGATTTATTTTACTATTTAACCACGGGGCTCGACCCCTAGAAAGACAACTTTTACTCTACGCCGTTTTTGAGCACTTGTAAGCTTGGGAGAAGATCTCTAATCCTTTCTAACCCTTTGGAGAAGAATTCTGAACCCTTTTATCTCTTTTGCAATTCAAACATGTTTTCTTCATATTTGATTTGTGATTGTTTCTGTTCGATGTCTGAGTAGTCTTACTGTTGGGTTTCGGGTTTCAGAAGGGGGATTTATGATTTATTGATTTAGGGTGTTAGATTTGGGATTGATCTATTGTGTTCTTCATCTAAGTTGTTCTTATTGCCTAAACTAGATTAGCTACCTAGTTTATGAACATAGGTTTAATTCTTCTAGGCATCAAAAGTGTTGTTGAATTACTTGAAAAGAACTTAGGTGAGCAAGGTGATCCTCAGCCAACCAACAGTTGAAGTTGGGGCACCTTGTGAACAAATCGGACTAGAACTTAATGCTAGCTAGGATTGTTTAGGTCCAAACGACGGTTTAGGGTCCATTCGATTCCTTGCTTAGATAACTAGCACTGCGACAGTAGGTTAGTTTTATATTTGAGATTCGAGTTCAAGAACGGTTCCTAAAGCTATCCCAATCCATTACCCAATTTCGTGATCTTAACCCCTTGATTGATTCCCTTCGCCCAATGCTTCCTCTTAAATTCACAAACTCTTATTTATTTTCTGTTTTAATTCTGTTACTTGCAAAACACACTTCCTCTTTGCTTTAGCTAAACTCAGTCTATATAATCTCATAGTGTAACGTTTGGTCTCTGTGGATTCGACCCTGAAGTACTGCGACGACACCACTAGATCGTGGTTGAGTGTGCTTTGGGTTATTGATTTAACTCTAGATCAGCCAGCCTTACCAAGGGTTCGAGGAGTTGTTGCACCTATCGGTGCAAATTGAGGGACAAATTAAGAAAAAGAACGCCGCATCAAGTCGCACCAGAACCCAAGGAGTTCCAAGCTGGTCTCCAAATGCGTCAACCTCAAACCAGCCACAAGAGAAGCCGAGAGCGGCCAACGTCGACACAAGTTTCAAAGCAAGAGAGCCGACCACCAATGAGCGACAAGATCCGCGACGTAACACCAATGACGTCCGGAGCCGCGACATTGTGTGCTTCAAATGTCAAGGAAGAGGCCTCTACGCTCGTGAATGTCCGAATGCGCGCACTATGATCATCACCGAGTCCAGAGAGCTCGAGTCTGATGGAGAAGCGGTTGAAGAGAGCGATCGAGTTGAAGCGGAGCTGGAAGAGGCCGTAGCCGAACAGGAAGTAGGAGAGATCCTGATGATCCGACGCGTCTTCAACACCAGCGTGGTAACCATTGAGCCCCACACAAGTTCATGAAATGCAATCGAAACTGTCTAAGGATTCAATCTTTAAACGAACTTTCTAATTCAATCTAGTGATGTTAGAAAGTCCCTTAAGGACTCCAACCAAGTTTTATTGATGGTCTTTCGAGATTTATTGGTTGAAGGGCTCGAAGGTTCGATGGAGGCTCTACCGGAGGCGATCCGCGACGTTCTACAACGCTTCAAGGACGTGTTTCCGGACGAGTTGCCTGAAGGTTTACCACCAATACGAGGCATCGAACACCAGATTGATCTCGTGTCTGGAGCTCAATTACAGAACCGGCCCGCATATAGAGTCCACCCGGAGGAAGCCAAGGAGCTAGAGCACCAAGTGTTGGAGCTCATGTCCCAAGGCTACGTTCAAGAGAGTCTCAGCCCATGTGCAGTTCCTTTCCTCCTCGTGCCGAAGAAAGAAGGCTCATGGCATATGTGCGTCGACTGTCGAGCCGTGAACAACATCTCTATCAAGTATCGGCACACTATACCGAGGTTGGACGACATGCTCTACGAGTTAAGCCGTTCAAGCGTCTTCTCATAGATCAACCTCAAGAGTGGCTATCACCAGGTTCAAATGAAGGAGAGTGGAAAACCGCCTTCATAACCAAGCAAGGTTTGTACGAATGGTTGGTAATGCCATTCGGTTTATCTAATGCTCCTTCTACATTTATGCGATTGATGAACCATGTCTTGAGAGCTTACATAAACAAATTTGTTGTGGTTTACTTTTATGATATTCTTGTGTATAGTTCATTTTTATCGGATCATGTTGTGCACCTTGAATATGTTTTGAACACTCTCCGCGAAGAGCAATTGTACGCTAACTTGAAAAGTGCGTCTTTTCTGCTAATGGACTAGTAATTTTAGGTTTTGTTGTAACTGAACATGGCCTCAAGGTAGATGGAGAGAAGATTTGAGCCATTGAGGAGTGGCCAACGCTTACCAGTGTGGCGCACGTCTGATCGTTCCACGGCCTCGCTAGCTTCTATCGGAGGTTCGTGAAGGATTTTAGCATGGTTGCGGCGCCTCTCAACGCAGTAATCAAGAAGAACCAAGAGTTCAAATAGGGAGAGGAGCAAGAGCGAGCGTTGAGAGAACTCAAGCGGCGTCTCACTCAAGCCCCTCTACTTACCTTACCCGACTTCAACAAGACGTTTGAAGTGGAGTGCGATGCGTCTGGCATAGGCATCGGTGCGGTTCTTACTCAAAGAGGCAAACCGATGGCTTACTGCAGCGAGAAGCTCACCTGCGGCACCCTCAACTACCCCACTTATGATAAGGAACTCTACGCCCTCGTCCGCGCCATGGAGGTTTGGCAGCATTATCTGTTGGCTCGAGGGTCTGTGATTCACACCGACCACGAGACGTTGAAGCACTTGCGAGGCCAGACCAACCTCAAGAGGAGACACGCCAAGTGGCTAGAGTTCATTGAGTACTTTCCGTAAGTGATCAAGTACAAGAAGGGCAAAGAGAACGTTGTAGTTGACGCCTTATCACGGAGGCACGCTTTGATCACCACCATGGACGCCAAAGTATTGGGGTTCGAAAGTATTAAGGATGCATACGCCAACGATGTCGAGTTTGGTGATTATTTCAAGAATCACGGTAAAGGCATCTACACCGAGTTCTACTTGCACGAAGTATTCTTGTTCGAGGCTGGCGTCTTTGCATCCCCACCTAATCCGTTCGCGTTTTGTTAGTCCGAGAAGCACACAGTGGAGGCTTGTCCGGTCACTTTGGTATCACCAAAACTCTAGCCGTGCTCCAAGATCATTTCTATTGGCCGAAGATGCATAGCATGGTCGAGAAACACTGCGGACGCTATGTGGTGTGTTGAGCTTCAAAGTCAATGACTCACCCTCACGGCCTTTACATGCCTCTACCGGTGTCGACAGCACCTTGGATCGACTTATCAATGGATTTCGTTCTTGGCCTACCTCTCTTACACCATAAAGACAACTTGATTGTCGTGGTGGATAGATTCTCGAAGATGGCACACTTTATACCATGCAACAAGAACCACGACGTTGTGCAACTGGCGAACCTCTTCTTCAGTCAGGTGATCTGACTTCACGGCTTACCGCGCACTATCATTTCGGATCGAGACCCGAAGTTCCTTGGTCACTTCTGGCAAACATTGTGGAAGAAGCTCGGCACTAAGCTGTTATACTCCACGGCTGCTCATCGCAAACCGACAGCCAGACCGAGGTCGTGAATCGATCTATTGGAGCCTTACTTTGTACAGCGATCACGAGCAACAAAGGATCGTAGCTCGAGTGCATTCCCCTCATTGAGTTTTCGTATAACCATGCCGTTCACTCCTCCACCAAGAAGTCACCATTCGAGGTCGCCTACGGCTTCATGCCTCTCACGCTATGGATCTCTTACCTTTACCACCGGACGAGACTGAGAATCAAGATGGAGCCGCGAGAGCCGAGTTACTCAAGCAACTCAATGAGGAGGTTCGAGCAAACATCGAAAGGAGGACCGAATAGTATGTGCGCTTCTTGAACAGCGGACGCAAGCTATGCTATTCAAGCCGGGAGATTGGGTTTGCACCTAAGGCCGGAGCGTTTTCAACAAAAGAGGAAGGACAAGCTTAGCCCACGAAGAGACGGACCATTCAGAGTCATTGAGAAGATCAACGACAACGCCTACCGTCTTGAACTACCAGGTGAGTGTAATACATCAACCTCCTTCAACGTTAATGACCTTGTTCCGCTTGACGCAGGTGATGACGAAGATGTTTTGGAGACAAAACCTTCTCAAGGGGGAGGGAATGATGTGATCACGGGTCCAGACTCGCGGCCAGGAACGCTTGTACCAGACCAAGACGCCGAGGACGCGGTCGAGACGCCTGCACCATTCACGGGACAACAGCCGGCCAACGCACCAGCGATCACTCCGGGAGCCACGATGCATTCTAAGAGCTCTTCCAATTCCACCAGGCAGAAGATCAACCTATTTGTGCAAGCCTATGTCCGCAACAACAACCCAGCCGGAGCAGTTCACTCGGAGACCGTTCGCACGGCCTTCATCCTTACACAAGGATGAAGGCGACCAAGTCACTACAGTGAGGAGTCCTACTCTTTTTCCTCACTCCGGGTTTTTCCCACGTGGTTTACCGGAGGAGGTTTTAACGAGGCGAGGAGCTTAGTGCAAACGTTCGAAGCCAAGTCGTTTCCCGCGCCAAGGCCGAAGACGTGTCTTTTTAGTTTATTACTTATGTTGTGCGTTTTGAACAAACTCTAGACCTTTCTCTTTGTAACGTTAAGTAGAGCGACGTGTGTGGTTGTGTTTGAATCACTTAGGAGAGAAAAGTGTTCTATTCCAAAGAGAACACGTCAAAGGGCGACGTGTGCGGACCATTGTGAGTCCGCGTGTCCTTGAGCCTCTCCTAAACCTAGATCTATTTAAACCCCCTCTTACCTTCTTGTAACCTCGGACTTGAATGAAATAAAAACATTTCCAAAGAGAGATTCTTTGACTCTTGTCTCACTCCTTTCTATAGATCAATCCGGGATCGATCTACCGAGAGAACCCTAGCGACTTCAAACCGGGTTCGCCGTTGTTAGCCTGACCGTATTGTGTGGAGAGCCATTCCTCATGTGTCGTCGTTCGATCCACCTTTGCTTGCATTAACTCGTAACCACTCGCAACCATCAACACTTCGCATCGCAACCTCCGGCGTTCCGCATCGTAGGCGCTCGACCAGTTCGAGGCCAAAGCTCTCATCTTTCGTTTCCGTCGTTGGTTTCCTCCCTAGAGACGTCTCACCACGCCTTGACCGAGGAAAGTTGCTGCTAGGACAAACGGCCCAAAAGCGTTCCTTACCAACCGTACCGCAAGGCGTCTGGTTATCACATCAAGAAGTTTTCAGAAATGGCTACGGTAGTACAAGCCGGTTTTTGGCAGTCTTGTTGAGACGCGTGTTAAGCAGCACAAGCCGCAAAAGTATGTTCAGTCCACCTTTGCTGGTTGGAATTTTGAAGCAAATTATGAGATTGCAAAGCTGGGAAGAATCTGGGTTGTATGGGATCAGTCAGTGAAACTCCTTATCCACTCCAAATCGCAACAGATGATAACCTGCATAGTTAATCTGCCAAATCAAGACAGTGACATCATTGTCTCCTTTGTGTATGCGGTCAATTGTCGATACGGGAGATAACAACCATGGGAGGAAGTTTGCTCGCTTTCTAGAGACTCTTCCATCAATTCGCGGCCATGGCCAGTGATAGGAGATTTCAATCAAACCCTTAATCCTTCAGAGCATTTCTAGGGAGGCACTCGAGGCAGGAAGGGGATGGAGGAATTTAGAGATTGTCTTCTCTATGCTAATCTCCAAGACCTCTCCATTCGGGGAAACAAGTTCACTTGGTGGAATAAGCAGGAGCAGAATCCTGTTGCTAAGAAGTTGGATAGAATTCTCATTAATGATGAATGGATGGTCAAGTACCCTCTGTCATATGCTCACTTTGCTGAACTTGATTTTTCAGATCACTCTCCCACCAAAATTGATCTTGACACGAGGCAAAGAGGTCGTAGACATTTCATGATCTCTCATTATCTTCTTCAGCATGAAGAGTTCCTTCCGAGGCTTCTGATGTTTTGGCATACAACTAACTATCAAGGTTCAGCTCAATATTGTTTGGTCAAAAAATTGAAAGCTCTAAAAAACATCATTCGAGACCTCAACAGAGAGCACTTTTCGGATTTGGATAATCGAACCAAGGAAGCTCAAGAACGTCTCCTTCACTGCCAGTCTATTATCTTGACCAATCCTTCTCCTACAGCAACGGTTGCGGAGAAAGTGGCTCACAAAAAGTGGTTAACTCTAGCAATGGCAGAGGAGAAATTTATGCACCAAAAGGTAAGGATTAAGTGGTTTGAGTGTGGGGATCTCAATACAGCCTACTTCCATATAGTCGTGGCAACCAGACGAGCGAAGAATCAGATTCACTACCTGGTAGATACTTAAGGGCAGCGATTAAGCAACATGGAGGATGTCAAGCAACATTGTGTGTCCTATTATGAGGACCATTGGGAGGAGATTCTTCTATCCTCTCCCCAACTGAGCTTGGTCAACTCAGGGAATTCACGCCTTTCAGGTTGAATCAATCCCTCTCTGACTCCCTTACAGCTGATGTCTCGGATGCTGAGATCAAGCAAGCAGTTTTCTCTATGCCGTCTAACAAGACTCCTGGACCAGATGGATACACGGGGGAGTTCTATCGAGCTTCTTGGGATATAATTGGTCATGATATCATCGCGGCTGTCAAGGAGGTTTTTAGCACTGGCAATCTCCTCAAGCAAATGAATGCAACAGCTTTGATCCTGATACCTAAAGAGATAGGTGCTGAGAACATCACCAAGTTTAGACCTATCTCCTGCTGTAATGTGAGCTACAAAGCTATCTCCAAAATAATAGCTCAGCGGATGGAGGACATATTGCCTCTAATGATATCCAACTCCCAATCCGCTTTTGTCAAGGGTAGGTTGCTTGTTGAAAATGTGCTCCTGGCTACGGAGATGGTCCAAGGTTTTGGGAGAAGTAATATCACTCCTAGAGATCTTTGAAAGTGGATTTAAGGAAGGCCTTTGATAGGGTAAAGTTGGATTTCATCCTCAGAAACGCTTGAAACTGCTCATTTTCCTCCCAGGTTCATAGCTTGGATTAAGCAATGTCTGACTACCACTTCCTTCTCTGTCAATGTCAATGGGGAGCTATGTGGATTTTTCAGAGGAACTAGAGGATTAAGATAAGGGGATCCGTTATCCCCCTCTCTCTTTGTGATTGCTATGGAGGTTCTCACCAATATTCTCAACTCTAGGTTTGCGATAGGACACATAGGATATCATCCTCTCGGATGAAGTCCTATTATCTCCCATCTTGCCTTTGCGGATGATCTCATGATATTCTATGATGGTGGGATCTGTTCGCTCCAAGAGATTGCTTCCTTGCTTGACACTTTCAAAGATCTGTCAGGATTGTGCATGAATAGAGACAAATCCACACTGTTTGTGGCAGGAGTCCCGACAGATGGGCTTGACCAACTCGGCTACTCTCCTGGCTCTTTACTTGTGAGATATCTTGGTCTGCCTTTACTTCATCGCAAGCTTAAGAAAGAAGAGTATAACCCGCTTCTAGATAAGGTTAAAGAGAGGTTCACTGCTTGGTCATCTAAAGTTCTCTCCTTTGCTGGTAGACTCCAGTTAATATCTGAAGTTATCTATAGCACAGTTAACTTCTGGTCCTCAGCCTTTGTTCTTCCCAAAGTTTGCTTGAGAGCTATTGAGAGGATGTGTAACGCGTTTCTGTGGTCTGGCAATATCATCAAACGTCCGGCTGCCAAAGTCTCCTGGAAGGATATATGTCTGCCAAAGAAAGAAGGTGGACTGGGTCTCCGCAATTTTGCTATGTGGAACAAAGTGTTGACTATGAAGCTAATTTGGATGCTAATCACAAATAGTGGATCTCTTTGGGTTGCATGGATGAAGAAGCACATGCTCAAGAACACTGACTACTGGATAGTTGAGACAAATCAAGGCTCCCCCTGGATGTGGCGTTACCTTCATGCTTTTAAACCATTGGTGAAATCTCTCTTGGCGAGTTCCATTGGTGATGGCCAAACTGCGAGCTTTTGGTATGATAACTGGTGCATTTTGGGTCCTCTAATTGACTTCCTTGGTCCTGATGGTCCACGTTTAATGGGCATTCCTCGGGATGCTAAGGTGGCGCAGAGAGCTGGACCGCATGGTTGGAGACTTCCTTCATGCAGGTCCCGCAACCCTCTCTTGCTCACAGTCTGGAACACTCTCAGTTTGCTGGACCCACCTTCGGACTTTAAAGAACCAGATGTTTTCTCTTGGGGTCAAGATGGTGCAAGGAAGCTATTCTTCAGCAATAAACTCACCTGGGAAGCTTGGAGACCCGCATCTACAACCAAACGCTGGCATAGAGCTGTCTGGTTCAAGTGTGGTATTTCTGAACACTCTTTTACCTTCTGGGTTGCGAATCTTAATCAGTTGCCTGTGAAAACTAGACTTCACGCCTGAGGAGTGACTGCAGACACTGCTTGCGTCCTCTGTTCAGCTGGTGAAGAGACAAGAGACCATTTTTTCCTTCACTGCAACTATGCAGTTCAACTTTGGAGTCAGGTTCTCTCTTGAAACTAGATATTGTTTGTGGGTGTGAAATGATGGATGTATGCAATGGTGAGATATGAATGAATGGATGGTAAGGTGTTTCAATTCCCCTCATGCAGTTGCAGTATAAGAGGTGTCAATCCAATCTGAGTGTTTGTGAACAATCAAGATGTGCATATGAATCTAAGTCAGGCCAAATGTAAAGGATGTTTGTCACTAACAATCCTATGATGAAATGTAAAGTGCAGAAAGTGAAACTACAAGAACTAGGAGCTAAATGCAAATAGAACAGAATGATTATGACAACTATGAAGCTAGAACAGAAATGGAAACTATAAATATGCATGAAATAAACTAATGCAAGGTAAGTTATGAACAGGATACCTAATGAATGCAACAAAAATGCAACTAGAATGAAACAGGACAAACACAAATCATAAACAAGAGTTCTGGGGATGAACTCGAGCAAGCATTCGATCGAGTGTAGATCGAGTGCAGGGTCGAGCTGGACAAACGCGAAAAACAGAGCAACACAAGAAAAACAGAGCAATACCAAAACGAATCAAACAACGATCAAAAAGCAGGATTAAGACTAGGAAATCAATAAACAAGGAAGGTCTTGATGAGGGATTCATGGGCTGGACTAATGATTGAGGTTATCTAACTTGGTCAACAAATCTCAAGCAAACTTTAAGCTAATCTCTAGACATATATTGCTAAGACAAGTTTAATCCACTCTCATGGCAAGAAACAATCAAACATATGCATCTCTAGACTTGTTCTCACATAGTAAAGAATCTACACAAGCAGGCATTAAGCAATATGTCTCATACCAAACAAGACCTCTAATCTCTTAGCAAGCCTAATGGTAAGCTCTAGATCTAGCCTTATCTATGCTTCTTAAACATTGGTGTGATGCTAAGATGCTTGAAATCAAACCCTACCCTCTTAGATATAGGATCAGCATTAAGAACATCTAGCCTAGAAGAGATCTACAACAATCAAGCTTGACCAAAGCAAACAAACCTCAAACACAGCCCAGCCTAACCCATCCTCAAGATCCTAAGCTACTACTCACAAGAACCTAAGCTGCATGGAATCGGAAGCGGGTACGCGGAAGCGGAAGCGTTTGGAAGCGGAGAAGCGAGTTTTTCAAAAAAATTAGGAAGCGGGTACGCGTTAGAAGCGTATAAATATTTATATTAATACAAATATATATATATATATATATATATATAGTATTCATAAATTATGATACGTAGATCATATTTAAGTGGAGACTAATCGACTACTAGACAATAGTGGAAATTTTATGTTTTTATTCATAGTTTGGTTAAATAGTACTTAATATAAAACATATGATAAAAGTTAAGGTAGTGTAGTGGTCCTATTATCGTTAGTACACGATGTGTTCCCGAGTTCGATGCCCCTAATGCTCAGATTTTTTAATTTTGTCTTTAGTTATCTTCTTTCTCAAAACCCTAATAGAAGCTGGCCGTCTGCGTTTTTTTTAACCCAGTTCTTTAATATTTCTTCCATCAACGATTCCGATCTACACTCTGGTGCTTCCAAACACGAATCGTACGATTCCACCACGCTTCTAAACACCTCACTTTGGGAATCGCGCTTCCTAGACGATTCCAAGCGATTCCCGGCGCTTCCGGTTCCGGTTCCGCTTCGGGAGCGCGAAACGTCACACTTCCGGCGATTCCATGCAGCATAGACAAGAACACATGATGAACATCAAAGTCATAAACCCAGAAAATACTAAAACTTGCATCAAATGAAAGATAAAACAAGGATCTACAATATTGGAGAAAAAATCAAACTCGAATTCTCAATATTCTGAAAGTTATGAAACCAACAATATCGAAGAATCTAGTGTTTTTCTCTCTTAAAGGAGGTACAAGATCTAATAAAAATAAAAGTGCAAAAGGAATAATTCCCAAAAGGGTAAAAACTAGGTTTTTGACTATCTAAAAAGCTGGACTCTTTGGGTGGCTGCTGGTACAAGCCCTTATATAGAAAAAGTAGTGGAAGCCCTAAAAATGCTGAAAGACAAAATAGCTAGGCGGCTCGGCCAACTCGACCTGGTGCTCGGTCGAGTGACCGTTCGAGTTGGCATCTCTCGTGCATCTTCCACTCGGTCGAGTCCCTCTCTGCACACGGTCGAGTGTCTTGTCGACTGGGCGGTCGAGTGGGACTCTGGACCTTGTTTCTTCAGCCTTAACTCTCTTGCTTTTCCTTCATGATTGCTTCACTTCTCCTCAGCATTGCTTCCATGCTCCTTAAGCTCCAAAATCACCTGTTTATGCATGAAAAGATGCAAATGCAATGCAACTAAACTCTAATGCATGATTAGTCCTAAAGCTATGCAATTATGGTCAAAATGGATAGCAAAAGATGCAAAAGATGTGAATAAACTAAGGGAAAACATGATAAAATATATGAACATCATCTCTCGATTAGGCCTTCCCCCTCTCATTTTCTCCTCTTGGCAAACTCTAGTACATTGGCTCCTAGGTATCACAAAAGTTCTCCCCTCAACGCTGAAGAAGATTGTTACTCAGGCAACCATCTATTCAATTTGGCAAGATTGTAATTCTCGACTTCATGAAGGACCTTTATCCTCCCCTGACACTATCTTCTGTGCGTTGGACAGATCCATCAGAGACATTCTCCTTGCTCACCAATATAGTAAACAAGGAAGAGGTCTCCTGGCTCATTGGCTTACCCATATTAATGGCTGAAATCCCAGACTTTTTAGCTCTGCTACTCTGCTTTTAGCTTCTTTCTTGCTCGGGTTTGTAACTATTGTCCGCTATGGCTTTTTAATTTTATTTTTGTGCTGTAACTACTGATATTAACTCTTGTAAACCTCAGGTTCCATTTTGGTAATATAATTAACAGTTATCAAAAAAAAAAAAAAACAAGATAGACCTAAATGTAGGCGGAAGAGTATAGCCAAGTAGGGAGAAATATGATAGAGGAGATGGAGGAAGACAATAAATCCAATGTTGTGACTAACGCGTCCCCAGATGTAGGCTTCGTCACATAATGACACATCCGTGATTGCTGATACCGAAATAATGCAATAAGTTACGCAGCAAAGGGAATAGATTAAACCGAAAACACCCAAAGTTACTCCTCCAGACTCTACTTGTACGGAAATATCATGGTTTCTCATATACAAGAGTTCTTCAACGTTGATGATTACCATGAAGCTGTTCATCGCTAATTCGTATTGTACGTTCTTTTTCATCCTACAACAACCAATATAATTAAAGAGGATATATCAATACAGTAACGTGAAAAAAAAAGAGAAAATAATTGATCTGGAGTCTCACCACCATGCACGTAAGAGGCTAGGAGATTCATCACGGACGATAGTAGCAGTAGGCTTAGGAGCAACGTTAGTATTAGTCATGGCTTCGTTGCTAATGATGCACAAGATATCTCTAACTAGACTGAAGCGTAGCTCCTAGGTCAAATCCTAATGCCTCTATATATATCTAATACTAACTGTTTTTGTAAAAGATGTAACAATGTCCGTATATTACGTGTGTGGGAAGTGGAACAAATTACATATATACATTGCCACATGTATAATTGACAAGGAAGCTTATTATCGGTAACTGGATAAATAAGGTCGTATTAGAATATATGTTAATTACTCTATTATAAATAAATTATACAGAAAAATAAATTTGCAACGAAATTCTTTAAACATGTTTTCCATAAAGTAAATACATGATTTAAAACTAAATTCAAAGTAATGTCCTAGTTTGGTTTAATAGCAAATCATAGTATGATGTCTAGATCTAGCTCTGGTTCTTCACTTGTTTTAATGCTTAGATTCTTTGAAATGATTC
Organism: Camelina hispida; assembly: GCA_023657505.1. NCBI lineage: Eukaryota > Viridiplantae > Streptophyta > Magnoliopsida > Brassicales > Brassicaceae > Camelina > Camelina hispida. The sequence continues at coordinate 32,363,616 of CP094635.1, forward strand.
AAGATTGTTTTCAAAATCTAGTTTTCATATGCGTTATGAAGCTTGTCGATGGGTACCTTCTAGGTCTTAATTAGCGATAAAAGACTCATGAAGTCTGAAATCATAACAAATCTATCAATATATTGAACAAATATATCAATATATTGAACAAATATATATATGTTTTGAACTATATTATAAGTTTGGAGGTAACAAGATGTTTATTATGAGAAGGATCAAAGAAGAAGAGATCTAGAGAGATGAATATATGAACTTTAGAGAGAAGTTAGAGAGAAACTAGAAAGAGATAGAAAGACTTCTCACTACTACTCACCTTCTCTTGTACATATCTTTATTTATAGAGAGAGGAAACAAAGACATGCATAGAGAAGTTGGTGATAAGTGGTGAATCAAGTAAACAAGTGTCACATGAATTGCATGAAGGGAGACACTTGTTGTAAAGTTTGCATGAAGAGGGACACTTTTGCAGGTGATGTATACTCACACTAATTCTATAATACTTCCCCTTGAGTATCCATCACCAACGATGAGTTACACACTGCCTCATTAAAAACCTCATCATAGAAAAATCCAATGGGATAAAAACCATGAGAAGGGAAAAAGAGTACAATAATGTAAACTCCCCCTCGACAAAACTTCACAGATCTTGTAGATGCCGCATTCCAATACTCTGAATATGCTTTCTTAATGTTAAAGTAGGAAGTGCCTTTGATAATTGATCTGCTGCATTGTCACTTGAGCGGATATACGGAACATCAACTTCCTTGTTCTTCTCAAGTTCTTGAGTGTAGGAGAAGAATCTTGGAGGTATATGCTTTATTCTATTGCTCTTGATGTAACCTTCTTTGATTTGGGCGACACAAGCAGCATTGTCTTCAAATAATGTTGTTGGCTCTTTACAGGTGACTATTCCACTTGATTCTTGTATGTGGTTAGTCATATATCTGAGCTATCCACATTCCCTCGATGCTTCATGAAGAGCAATTATTTCTGCATGATTTGAGGAAGTGACAACCAAAGTTTGTTTTTGTGAGCGCCATGAGATTGCAGTTCCTCCAGTTGTGAAAACATATCCAGTTTGGGATCGGAATTTATGTGGATCTGATAAATATCCTACATCTGCAAAACCAACTAGACCAACAAAGAGTTTGTAGGATAGAATAATCCCAAATCAATCGTACCTTGAAGATAACGGAGAATATGTTTTATCCCATTCCAATTCCTGTGGGTAGGGGATGAGTTGTATCTTGCAAGTAGATTCGTAGCAAATGCAATATCTGGTCTGGTGCAATTTGCAAGGTACATGAGTCCACCGATAGCACTCATATAAGGTACTTCGGGACCAAGTATTTTCACGTTATATTTTACAAGGTCTGAATGGATCACTATCGACATACAGAGATCTATTGACCATTGGAGTACTCAAAGGAGTTGCTTTGTCCATATTAAAGCGCTTTAAAATCTTTTTTGTATAATTTGATTGATGCACAAATATTCTATCTTGGAAATGTTCTATTTGGAGCCCAAGAAAAAATTTAGTCTTTCCAAAATCTTTCATTTCAAACTCCTATTTCATATGAGTTCTTGCATCATCAATCTCCTTTTGAGTTCCAATTATATTTAGATCATCAGCATATATAGCAATGATCACAAATCCCGATGGAGATTTCTTTATAAAGACGCATGGGATATTTCATCATTAACATACCCTTTCTTCAATAGGTATTCGCTTAAGCAATTATACCACATGCGCCCAGATTGTTTTAATCCGTAAAGTGATCGCTGTAATTTAATCGCACAAATTTCATTGGAATTAAGGTCTAATGCCTCACAAATCTTAAATCCTTATGGGATTTTCATGTATATATCATTATCCAATGATCCATATAAATATGCTGTCACTACATCCATAAGGTACATTTCTAAATTCTTAGAAGCCGTTAGGCTCAATAAGTACCTGAATGTAATTGCATCTATGACCGGAGAATATGTTTCTTCATAATCAACTCCAGGCCTTTGAGAAAAACCTTGTGAAACAAGTCAGACTTTATATCGTGTGATTTCATCTTTCTCATTTCTTTTTCGCACAAATACCCACTTGCAACCAACAGGTTTTACATCTTTAGATGCAGTGACAAGAGGTCCAGAGACATTTCTTTTATTGAGGGAGAGCAACTCAAGTTGCATAGCGTTTTTCCATTTCTCCCAATCAGGCCTATGTTGGCATTCTGATACGGACCTTGGATCTGGATCATCTTTTTCATTATCGATCTCTTTAGATACAGAAAAGGAGAATATTCTATTATCATCATCGATTTCATCTCTATACCATAATATTCTATTTTGGGCATAGTTGATAGAAATCTCATATTTTTCTGTATCATCTTGAGGACTTTTCTCTTTATTTGGTTTTCTTGAACATTTTCATCTCCCATTTTCTTTTTCTTTCGGGGATTTTTATCTTTAGAGCCCATTGGCCTCCTCCATTTCAATTGAATCTTAGGTTCATTAGCTTTGCTTCCATCGAGTTCCTCTCTAGGAATTTCAACTCTTGATGGTGCATTTGCAGCAGGGATATATGAATTTGTCACCCTTTTTGTATCTGTGAACGCATCTGGTAATTGATTTGCCAAATTTTGTAAATATACAATTTTCTAAACTTCCAGTTCACGTTGATTTGTAGGGGGATCAAGATATATCAAGGATGGTGTATACCATGTAATAGATTTTGGTACTTGTTTAATTCCTCCCCCTAACGCTGGAAATTCATCTTCATTAAAATGGCAATCGGCAAAACGTTCCTTAAACATATCACCAGTTTGCGGTACAAGATATCGAATTATACTCGGTGATGCATAGCCGACATATATGTCCATTCTCCTTTGTGCCCCCATTTTTGTTCTTTGCGGTGGGGCTATAGGAACATAAACCACACATCCAAAAAAACGGATATAGGATATGTTTGGCTCTTGGCCAGATGCTAATTGTAAAAGGGAATAATTATTATATGCGCTTGGTCGTATTTGGACCAATGCCGCAGCATGCAATATAGCATGACCCCATATAGAAATTGGGAGCTTTGTTCTCAATATTAACTGATGTGACCGAAGGTCGCGGATGCGGAATGGACGGATAAAGCGTTTTCAGACAGAACGAGATGCGCGACACTTTCCTCAGACAAGGCTTGAGATCTCAAAACTAGAGAAGATTCAAACGAGAGAAACGGAGTTTGACGAGATTCAAACGAGCCGATCGAGAGAACGGTCGTGAGGCGACGAACGGATCGAACGGATGCGGTACAGATGGAACGGGTGCGGAAGCGACTAAGTGTGGATGCGGAAAGATGCGATGGAGGTTACGCGGTGAAGTGGAACGATGAACGAGAAGGTGGATTGAGTGACGACACAAGAGGTTTGGCTCTCCTCTTGATACGGTCACTAGCTAGCAACAAACCCGGTTCGAAGTTAGCTAGGGTTCTTTCCCTTAAACAATCCCGGATTGAGCTAATGAAAGCAAGGAGACAAGATCAAAGAATCTCTCTTTGAGAAAAGTTTTATTTTCATTCAAGCCTAAATTCTACAAAGAGCTAAGAGAGGGTTTAAATACTTAGGTCAAGAGAGGGCTTAGGGGCACGCGGATTCATATTGATCTGCACACTTGTCCTTAGACGTGTTCTCCTTGTAAATGGAACACATCGCCTATAAGACTTTCAACTTAACAATCTCAACGGTCTTAAAGGAATATTTCAATGTTCAAAATTAAACCAAAAGATAAGAGGGGGAAGGATAACCGCCTTGGGCTTAACGCGGGAAGCGACTTATCCTTGGGCGTTGTGCACCAAGCTCAATGCCTCGTTAAAACCTTCTCTGGTAAACCCAATGGGAAAAACCCGGAGTAAGGAAAAAGAGTACACATCGTTGCTTAAGTGACTTTGTTGTCTTCACTCTTGGGTAAGAGTGAAAACCAAACGAACTGAATCTTTGAGGTCTTCATGGGTCGGTTGGCACTGGACGAATGATCGGACAAAGAGATTGATCCGTTGCTTGGCCGCCTTTGCTGAGCTCCTTGATCGTGTGGTGGCTCCCGGGAGGATCGCTGGTGCCTTGGCCGCGTTGGTTGCTTGCGTCTTTGCTGCCTCTGATGCGTCTCGGTCTTGTGCCTCGGTCACGATCGGCGTCTCTTGGTCGTTTTGGTCGTGCTCCTGTCCAACAATCACATAATTCCCTCCCTCTTCAAAGCATTTTGTCCCCAAAACATCCTCGTCGTCACCTACATCAAATGGGACGAGATCAGTAACATTAAAGGAGGTAGATGTACTATACTAACCTGCGAGTTTGAGTCGGTAGGCATTGTCATTGATCTTTTAAACGACTCGGAAGGGACCGTCTCCATTCGGGCTGAGCTTGTCCTTTCGCTTTTGCTGGAACCTCTCTGGTCTTAAGTGCAACCAGACCCAATCGCCAGGCTTGAACAACATTGGTTTACGTCCGCGGTTGAGGAAGCGTGCGTACTGCTCGTTCCTTCGCTCGATGTTCACTCAAACCTCCTCGTGCAGCGCCTTGACTAGCTCTGCTCTCGCAGCTCCGTCTTGGTTCTTGGTCTCGTCCGGTGGTAGAGGAAGGAGATCCAATGGTGTAAGCGGCTTGAACCCATAGGCGACTTCAAAAGGAGACTTCTTCGTAGACGAGTGCACGGCTTGGTTGTAGGCGAATTCTATGATGGGAATGCATTCAAGCCAGGAACCCTTGCTACTTGCGATCGCCGTTCTAAGCAAGGCGCCTATTGATCGGCTGACAACCTCTGTTTGGCCGTCGGTCTGCGGGTGAGCGGCGGTGGAGTAGAGGAGCTTTGTTCTGAGTTTCCTCCAGATGGTGCGCCAGAGGTGGCCGAGGAACTTTGGGTCTCGGTCGAAGATGATAGTGCGCGGAACGCCATGGAGCCTGATCACTTGATTGAAGAACAAGTTCGCCAGTTGTACGACGTCATTGTTCTTGTTGCACGGTACGAAGTGTGCCATCTTTGAGAACCTGTCCACAACCACCATGATGTTATCCTTATGCGCTAAAAGAGGTAGGCCAAGGATAAAATCCATTGACAGATCGATCCAGGGCGCTGATGACACCGGCAAAGGCATGTAGAGACCATGAGGATGTGTTGTCGACTTGGAGGCGCGACACACGATGCAACGACCGCAATGCTTCTCCACCATACTGCGCATTTTTGGCCAGTAGAAGTGCTCTCGAAGCACGGCCAATGTCTTAGTGATGCCGAAATGACCTGATAAGCCTCCGCTATGGGCTTCTTGAACAAGCAACTCTCTAATGGAACCGTTCGGGATACATAGCCGTCGCCCTCTGAACAGGAACCCCTCATGAAGATAAAATTTGGTGTAAATTCCCTTCACATGGTTCTGGAAACTGTCATCAAACTCAGCGTTTCCAGCGTATGCATCCTTGATGCTTTCAAAACCCAACACACGAGCGTCCATGGTGGTGATGAGGGCGTGTCTTCTTGACAAAGCATCAGCCACCACGTTTTCTTTCCCCTTCTTGTACTTGATGACGTATGGGAAGGATTCTATGAACTCCAACCACTTCGCGTGTCTCCTCTTGAGGTTGGTTTGGCCGCAGAGATGCTTCAACGTTTCGTGATCGGTGTGAATCACGAAGTCTCTCGCCAACAAGTAGTGCTGCTAGACCTCCATTGCACGGATGAGGGCGTATAGTTCTTTGTCGTAGGTCGGGTAGTTGAGCGCTGCACCACTAAGTTTCTCACTGAAGTACGCCATGGGCTTGCCTCCTTGGGTCAGAACTGTTCCGATCCCAACTCCCGAAGCATCGTATTCAACCTCAAAGGTCTTGTTGAAGTCGGGCAAGGTCAACAAAGGGCCTTGCGTGAGGCGTCTCTTGAGCTCGGTGAACGCTCGGTCTTGTTCTTCTCCCCACTTAAACTCTTGATTCTTCTTGATGACGGCGGTGAGGGGCACGGCGATCATACTGAAGTCCTTCACGAACCTCCGGTAAAAGCTTGCGAGACCGTGGAACGATCAGACGAACGATCAGACTTGTGTGATGCTTGTTGGCGTGGGCCACTCCTCTATCGCGCGTATCTTCTCTCCATCAACTTTAAGGCCCTGCAAACTCACAACAAAGCCTAGGAAGACTAAATCATCAGCAGCAAAGACGCACTTTTTCAAGTTGGCATACAATTGCTCTTCGCGGAGAGTAAACATGTCAGATTCTAAGTGTTTAACATGATCGGACAAACTAGAGCTATAGACAAGTATATCCTCAAAGTAGACTACTACGAACTTATTAATAAACGGCCTTAAAACATGGTTCATGAGACGCATAAATGTAGAAGGAGCGTTAGAAAGATTGAATGGCATTACCAAGCATTTGTACAAACCCTGTTTCGTTTTGAAGGCTGTCTTCCATTCATCGCCCTCCTTCATGCGAACTTGATGGTAGCCACTCTTCAAGTCGATATTTGAGAAGACGTTGGCGCCACTTAGTTCGTCGAGCATATCGTCAAGACGCGGTATGGGATGTCGATACTTGACGGTGATATTGTTGACGGCTCGGTAGTCAACACACATGCGCCACGATCCATCCTTCTTAGGCACGAGCAAGACTGGTACTGTGCATGGGCTCAAACTCTCCCGGACGTATCCTTGTGACATAAGCTCTGCTACTTGGCGCTCGAGCTCCTTCGCCTCCTCGGGGTTGACTCGGTAGGCTGGCCGGTTAGGTAGTTGTGCTCCTGGTACGAGATCAATTTGGTGCTCAATGCCTCTGATTGGTGGTAGACCTTCAGGGAGTTCATTAGGGAACACGTCGGAGAAACGCCTAAGGATGTCACTTATCACCTCTGGTAAGACGTCTATCGATCCCTCAAGACCTGTGAGCAATAAATCTCGAAAGACCATTAGCAACACTTGGCCAGAGTCCCTAATGGACTTCCTAACATCACCATATTGAACTAAAAAGTTCTTTTTATCGTCCGATTCCTTAGACAACTTTGCTTGCATTTTGTGCACTTGATTGGGGTTTAATGGCTTCAAACAAATGCGTTTATTTTCATGGACGAAGAAGTATTGGTTGGTGTGGCCGTAATGCGTGGTTCGCTTATCAAACTGCCATGGTCTCCCCAATAAGAGGTGGCTAGCTTGCATAGGCACCACGTCGCATAGGACTTGGTCCTTATACGGACCGACACTAAACGAGACCATGACCTGTTCTTTGACGTGGATCACAGTCTTGTCATTTAACCATTTCAAACGATAAGGACGAAGGTGGTTTTTGGTCTCAAGAGATAATTTCTTGACAATACTAGAACTTGCAACATTTGTGCCAGATCCACCGTCTATAATCAAGCCGCAAACCTTACCACTGACAGTGCACCTAGTGTGGAAGATATTATCGCGCTGGTTGGCGTCATCGACGGCTGCTACATTGGTTCTTAGGATGCGGCAGATCATCAAGAGCTCTCCTACGTTGGGCTCAGCTACGGCTTCTTCTAGCTCCTCCTCTACTCGAACGTTCTCCGCGGTCGCCTCGTCGTCGGACTCGAGCTGATCATGGTGCGTGCGCTCGAGCACTCACGAGCGTAGTGGCCTCTCCTTTGACATTTGAAGCACACAATGTCGCGGCTCTGGACGTCGGTGGGGTTGCGCCTCGGATCTTGTCGCTCATTGGTGGCCGGCTCCCTTGGTTTGAACCTTGTGTCAACGCTGGTCGCCTTAGGCTTCTCTTGGGGCCGGTTCGATGATGATGCGTTGGGAGACCAATTCGGAGTTGCCTGAATCCTGGTGTGAGTCACGGGGGCGTTCTTCTTCTCTATTTGACTCTCAATTTGCACCGAGAGATGCAACAACTCTTCAAAGGTTTGATAGGGCTATCGCTCGACCTTGCGCGCGATGCGTTCTTGTAACCCGTCCAAGAACTGAGCCATGAGTGACTCTTTGGAGTCGTCGACTTGCAACCGGTTGCGCAAATGCTCAAACTCCTCGAAGTACTCTTCTACGGGGCGTGCGCCTTGAGTGAGCCTCCAGAACTTCTTCTGGAGCTCACGGTGATAGAACGGGGTCATGTAGCACCGTTGCATCTCGACCTTTAAGACTTCCCAAACGGTGATAGGTCGTTCACGGTTGCGGTGCTGCTCAGCTTCAAGGTGATCCCACCAGGTGAGGGCGTGATAGGTGAACTGAGCTATGGCGTAGCACGAGTAAAGATGCTCCATGCGGCTCTCACATTCGAGATAAGCTTCCGGGTCAGATTTACCAACGAACGTCGGTGCTATCATCTTATGGGCTGGTTCGTGGTGCCTTGGAGCTTCGTCGTACGGATCGTCATATCGTTAACGTCGTCTAGGCCTCGGTTCAAAGTCTACATCGGACTGGTCGCTCGCCGGTTCTCGTCGTGGTCACCTTGCGGGCAAAGGATCTTCACGGGGAGGTTTTAACTGTTCGATTCTTGTTAAACGCTCTGCAAGCTGTTCTATGCCGGTTCGTAATGCGGCGAGGGTGACTCCTATCTCGGGTGGTGCTGGGGGTGCTTACCATCGTACGGATTGATCAATGGTGACGTGTCGCGGCTTTGTGGTTTGGGTTTGAATTTAAACCTCGCAAGACAAAAAGCAAATCACAAACGCGTGAGTATCAAACGTTCTAGGACGACACAAGAGATTTTATCTCGTCACCAAATGATAAAATACAGCTCACCAAATTCAAACCTATGACTAAACAAAAGCAAAAAGTAAAAGTGCTACACGACAAGAAATGCTTTATGACCAAAGAGAAAAACACGAATGCAAGACAAAAATCTATCTTTATCGATCTAAAAGAAAACAGGCAAGAACAAGGATGAACAAGAGGATGAACAGGATGAACAAAATAATCGCTAAACAACCTAGTAAAATGCCTAACTACACAACGCATGCACCAATTTAAACCAAAAGACCAAACAACACAAACGAAACAAGATTAAGCGAGCTAGGCTAATAAACAGGTTAAAGATCGAAACTTTAAACAAAAGAGACAAGGTTTAGAAAGAAATAACCTTGTAGGAGCTTTGAAGCTCTGATACCAAGCTGATGTGACTGAAGGTCGCGGATCCGGAACGGACGGAGGAAGCATCTTCAGACAGAACGAGATGCGCCGACACTTTCCTCTGACAAGGCTTGAGATCTCAAAAATATAGAAGATTCAAACGAGAGAAACGGAGTTTGACGAGATTCAAACGAACCTATTGAGAGAACGGTCGTGAGGCCATGAACGGATCGAACGGATGCGGTACGGATGGAACGGGTGCGGAAGCGACTAAGTGTGGATGCGGAAAGATGCGATGGAGGTTACGCGGTGAAGTGGAACGATGAACGAGAAGGTGGATTGAGTGACGACACAAGAGGTTTAGCTCTCCTCTTGATACTGTCGCTAGCTAGCAACGATCCTGGATTAAGCTAATGAAAGGAAGGAGACAAGATGAAAGAATCTCTCTTTGAGAAAAGTTTTATTTTCATTCAAGTCTAAAGTCTACAAAGAGCGAAGAGAGGGTTTAAATACTTAGGTGAAGAGAGGGCTTAGGGGCACGCGGATTCATATTGATCCTTGTCCTTAGACGTGTTCTCCTTGTAAATGGAACACGTCGCCTCTAAGACTTTCAACTTAACACTCTTAACAGTCTAAAAGGAATATTCCAATGTTCGAAATTAAACCAAAAGATAAAAGGGGGAAGGATAACCGCCTTGGCCTTAACGCGGGAAGCAACTTAGCCTTGGGCGTTGTGCACCAAGCTCAATGCCTCGTTAAAACCTTCTCCGGTAAACCCAATGGGAAAAACCCGAAGTAAGGAAAAAGAGTACACATCCTTGCTTAAGTGACTTTGTTGTCTTCACTCTTGGGTAAAAGTGAAGAACAAACAAACTGAACCTTTGAGGTCTTCATGGGTCGGTTGGCGCTGGATGAATGATCGGACAAAGAGATTGATCCGTTGCTTAGCCGCCTTTGCTGAGCTCCTTGATCGTGTGGTGGCTCCCGGGAGGATCGCTGGTGCCTTGGCCGCGTTGGTTGCTTGCGTCTCGGCTGCCTCCGATGCGTCTCGGTCTTGTGCCTTGGTCACGATCGCCGTCTCTTGGTCGTTTTGGTTGGGCTCCTGTCCTACGATCACATCATTAACGGTCTAGCAATGAGTTGTAGCCGTTTAATTAAAGATTCAGCCATGCCATTTTGTGTATGAACATGAGGAACCGGATGCTCAACATCGATTCCTATTGACATACAATAGTCATTGATAGCTTGTGAAGTGAATTCACCAGTGTTATCAAGTCTGACTTTCTTTATGGCATAATCAGGGAATTGAGCTTTCAACCTGATTATTTGAGAAATGAATTTTGCGAAAGCCGTGTTTCGTGTTGTCAATAGACACACATTTGACCATCTACTAGATGCGTCAATCATTACTATAAAATAACGAAACGGTCCGCATGAAGGGTGGATAGGTCCACATATATCACCATGTATTCTCTCTAAGAAAAATGGTGATTCATTCCCAATTTTGGCTGGTGATGGCCGAATTATAAGTTTTCCTTGAGAACATGCATCAAATGAAAACTCATTAGATCTAAAAATCTTTTGGTTCTTTAATGGATGGCCTTTAGAATTTTGCACAATTTTTCGCATCATGACTGAACCAGGATGTCCAAGTCTTTCATGTCATATCTTAAATGTACAAGTAAATTTAGAGTTTACTTTAACATAAGATGCAAAATTATTTATTTTTGTGCAATACAATCCAGAGGATAACATTAGCAATTCTCATGAAAACTCATCAGATCTAAAAATCTTTTGGTTCTTTAATGGATGGCCATTAGAATTTTGCACAATTTTTCGCATCATGACTGAACCAGGATGTCCAAGTATTTCATGGCATATCTTAAATGTACTAGTAAACTTAGAGTTTACTGTAACATAAGATGCAAAAGTATTTATTTTTGTGCAATACAATTCAGAGGATAACATTGGCAATTCTTCCAATATATGTTTCTCCTCAGATGTTATGCAAAGATATTAAATGTCATTCTTACTCAGAGTCTCTATCGGATATCCATTTCTTCGGATATCTCTGAAACTAATCAAGTTTCTATGAGATTTAGGGCAATATAATGCATCAATTTCAAATTTTCTCCCCCTTGACATTGAAAAATTAGCTTTTCCAGAGCCTATAATAATCTCTGCATTACCACATATAGTGCTCACGCTTCTAGCGGAGTCTTTTATTTTGAGAGAGGAGAAATATTTTTTCTCTTTAAGTATTGAGTGTGTTGTAGCACTGTCTGCTAGACACATGTCTCCATCCTCAATCTCAAAATTTGACATTTTCTGAGATAAAATATTTATAAAATAACATAAAGTCTAATAAAAAGGCTTATTATATATTACAATAAAACTACTATTCAAAAAGACATTTTATTAAAAACATAAAGTCCATATCAAACTATGACAAAGCATATTATGGCATATCAACTTTATTCGCATTATTTTCCGTTTTCATGATCAACAAGAAAATCTGCTATATCGAGATGGGGTTCATCGTTTGGGCCATGGAAATAAGGTCCAGCTTCATCATAGATGAGGTTGGTCTCAACATCCCTTTCTTTTGCCTTTTGGGATGCTTGGTACAGATCGGCCAAATGTTTTGGAATACGACAGGTCTGATACCAATGTCCTTTCATGCCGTATTTGTAACAAGTACTTTCACCTTGTTTCTTTAAAACGCGACCAACATTATTGATTTGAAGATTTTTGTTAGTTTTTCTTGCGTCGAAGTCATTAGGAGAGAAACCTCTTCCCTTTCCTCTTCCACGACCTCCTCCACGACCATGACCACGGCCTCGACCGCGTCTGTGTCCACGTCCTTGTCCTCGTCCTTGCCAATTATTATAGCTAGATGTAGCAACATTCACTTCTGAAAGTGGAGCTGATCAAGATGGACGGGTTTGATGATTTATCATCACGAGGTCATTATTTTGTTCAGCAACATGCATAACTTGCATAAATTAGAATATCGAGTATACCCTCTTTCTCGATATTGTTGCTGCAGGAGTACATTTGAAGGGTGGAAAGTTTGGAATGTTTTCTCGATCATATCATAATCGGAAACTTCTTCTCTGCAGAGAGCCATCCTTGAAGTGATTCCGAACAAAGCAGAATTGTACTCACTTACACTTTTGTAATCCTGAAACCGCAGGTTTAGCCATTCATGTTTGGCTTTTGGTAAGATCACATACTTTTGGTGATCAAACCTATCCTTGAGCGAGATCCAGAGATCTGCAGGATTTTTCTCGTGATGTATTCATATTTTAAACCATCGTGGAGATGGTGACGCAAGAACATTATGGTTCTTGCTTTTTCCTCTTCTAACCCCGTTTCTGACGGATCGAGGGTTTTGAGAAGCCCATTCCCTTTTAGATAGAATTTTACATCTAATGCCCATGTCATATTGTTTTTCCCAGAGATATCAAGGGCGACGAATTCAAGCTTTGCCAAGTTTGACATAATTACTATATAAATATTAAAACAATTTGTTAAAAATAAAATTTTATCAAACACTTTTGTAAAATCTTGTTTTAGCAATAAATATAAACTGTAAAAAATATTATAAGCTATATAATATATTCATAAATTAAAACAATCATTTTAGGAGGCATAGCCTTCCATATGATTTATTATATATAGATTTAAACATATGATCAAGGAGACAGAGCCTACCACAATGATCAAGAATGTAGATATAAATGATCAAGGCGGCAGAGTCTACCATTATGATCAAAAAGTAAATATATAGTCTTTTACTCTATATATAATACATATAGTAATATGCATATAAAATAATTAAATTTAAACAATTTTAACAAAACTTAAATGTTACCTCAAACTGATGATGAATCACAAATCACTTATGCTCAAACTTGAAACGGATCGAAAGTCGTTCGTGCTGATAAAGTGTTGTGAACTATATTATAAGCTTAGAGGTAACAAGATTTTTATTATGAGAAGGATCAAAGGAGAAAAGATCTAAAGAGATGAGTATATGAACTTTAGAGAGAAGTTAGAGAGAAACTAGAGAGATAGAAAGACTTCTCACTACTACTCACCTTCTCTTGTACATAGCTCTTATTTATAAAGGGAGGAGACAAAGACATGCATAGAAAAGTTGGTGACAAGTGGTGAATCAAGTAAACAAGTGTCATATGCATTGCATGAAGGGAGACACTTGTTGTACGGTTTGCATGAAGAGGGACAATTGTGCAGGTGATGTATACTCACACTAATTCTATAACAATATGTATATTTTTAACATAATTGTTGGAGCTAGGCCTGGACATGACCTAGACCCGTTAGTGGAAGCATGAATCTAGTGACCCGTTAACAAGATTAGCTTATCTACTCATCGAATGGTCAGTTCCGCAACTTAAGGAGATCGCTGAACTAAAATCTAGGTGGAAATCGCCCCAAATAACGGGAGATGAAGTTATCTCCACGTATAAAAAGGAGGACTTTAACCCTAGCTAACACACACGACACATAACCAAGAGAGACTAAAGCACTTATCCTATAAACATTTTTACTCATCGAGTGATTCCATTCCCATAAAATAAATGTTTCTTAATTATAATATTCCATATTGATTAGATATAGATGTTAAACAAAAAAGGTGATTGAATGATCAAACAGTTTCAACTACAATTGATGGTCTAAGAAGGAAAATAAAATAAGATAAAATAAAAAGAGAGAGAGAAGAAAAAACCTTAAACAATATATTTTTTTTTTTACCAAAAAAAAAAATATATATATATATATATATATTTTTTTTGCTAAACATGTAAATAAACAATAGATACTTCCGGTCGTGGTTGATTCACAAACGTCCACCAATCTCGTAATTCTTGCATTCTTTCGCATAGACCTTTCCATAGACAAAGACAACACGGTGCAATAATGGCGGCGACGAACCATAACAAACAAGGTAGACCGAAGTGTAGAGCCAAGCGAGGAGAAATAGAATAGAGGATGTCTAGGAAAATAACAAAGCCGAACATGTGACAGACGCGTCCCATGACATAGTTTTCAGAACATGAGACATCCTCAATTGCGTTAAACCAATACGAACAACTCATTAGGCCGGTAACGACATGGAAAGGAGTGAGGGTATCTTTTTGGTTCTCGTATACACGATCTCAGCAATGTTGAGGATTATAATGAAGCTGCTCATCACAATATCGTATTGTAGGTTCTTGTTCATCGTGCAATATATTATAATTCAAGAGTAGTTTTTAGTTAACATAATTAAAATATTATGTTACGTAATAATAATAATAATAATAATAATAATAATACATAAAGTGATAGGGGAAAAGAAGATCACTGAAATAGAGTCTCACCACCATTCACGTAGGAGGCTAGGACAAATTTTATGGTGCAATTGGTAGTCATGGATTCTAATCCTAGTATAGCTTGCCATGGCTTCTTCATAAATTAATTGCTTGTTAATGAACTGTAGAAGAAAACTCTGCTATTTGTGGCTTCTGAGATAGCCCTAATTTCCAATCCTGATTGAGTTTTTTTTATAATTGATATACTGGATCTTATCTCGAGTCCTTTAATTCCAAACCTAACTGGAATTAATCAAAAGAAATAAAATTTTCCCCTGGCTTCAAATACAAAATCTTTTTTCCTTCAACAATAAAATTGCAGTGGTATTTTGATATTTAATATCTGAGAACATTAATTGGGAGTCTTGTGACTTGTTGATTGCGTAACTTTTGTATATGCATTTTCTTGCAGTGCATTATATTATATTTAATAATACAGAATAATATTCGTAAAATTATTATTATTAATATTTGTTAACTTGGGCGTTCGACTACCCATTAGGGTTCGGACAGGGTATTTTGGAATTTGGATTTTCAGATTTAGAAGTAATAGAACCGGGTTTTGATATTTTGCCCACGATCAGATCAGATCAGAATACAGCAAAGATATATAGCAACGGTCCATTATATATACATATATATATATATATTAGATTTCTGAGCTAGGCTTTTTTATGTTTACAACTAGGAGAGTTACCCACGCTCTTGTGTGGGCAAATGCTGGTTATAAACAATAATTTTAAATTTTAATTTTAATTTTGTCAAAATTAAAGATATATATTTTTGTTAAATTTAGTAGTAATTTTATATTTTTTAAAAAAATATGTATGATAGTCATCAAAATATTTTAGTCTTGTAAAGAAACAAACTATAGTAAAAAGTGTCAAATCCCATTAATGAAGCCTCAAAATATTTTATTATTTTTAGGCCAATTAGTAATTTTTAAAAAAAGCTTTAATATACTCTTTTAACATCTTAAATTTTACTTGATCCTTCGATATTTTAAAAAGTCTATCGGGGGTGTATTGAAAACATGATTTTGGAGAATTTTATGGGATTTAAAAAATTTGAAATTTTGATAGATTTTAGGAAAGTTGATATGATTTATGGTGAAATTCTTTCAAATCCCACCTAAAACTATGAGATTTGGATTTTTGTATTTTTAACTAAACAAATCCTCTCAAATCCTCCAGAATTCCTAAAACTTATTAAAATCCAAATCCACAAACTGTTTTGAATAACTATGAATTTTAAAGTATATTTTTAAATCATCAGTTCAATAACAGTGGATTTCAAGAGACTTTTTAAAATCCATGATTGAATAACATAAGATTTAAAATTTTTACACAAATCATTTAAAATGTCAAGTTGAATACAACCCCCTACGTTTCTTTTTTAACATAAAAAAACATATATAATTTGGTTTCCAAAATAAGTCAGTTACAAATTCAAAATAAAGAACACAAATATGAATTTCAAGTATTTGTTAAATATTAAAATATTGAATTTCAAGCTGGTTATCCAATATTTTTTTAAAACTTAGTTCAACCTTCAAACCCATCAACAATAGCACAAAATAAGTAAGTAATTTTAGCACATCATCTCTAAAATTCCAAAATAGCATTATATTCCAAAATTAAACCTTAACCTCTAAATAGAGAACCCAAACCTAAAAAATATTCTAAAATGAAATTTAAATTATTGTGTCAATAGTGTTATTTATGGAAGTTTCAAAATTAAACCCTAAAGTCTAAATACTAAACCCTACCCCTCAAAATTATATCCTAAATGTAACTAAAAACCCAAAGATATAAAAAAAACAAAAATTGGATTCTTCTTCTGTCTGTTCGTGATCATCTACTTTATTTCATCTTCATTCTTTTATCTCTAGTCAATTGATCTCAAACACTAAGGGGTTTAATGTTAGTGTGATCACTAACTTAGGTTTAAGCATAGATTTTTTTTTTGGTAGGAGAGAGGAGACTAAGTCTCCCCAACTTTATTACGAAAAAATAAGAAACAATTACATCCGAACACTTCGTGGAACCGTAGTCCCGCGAGAGTCCTCTTCAAAAATCAAAAAAACAGCAGTCGGACAAGAATCAAAAAGAACCACCCCAAGGGGTTGAGAGAAAGCATAGTTGGCTAACCCATCGGCAAGACGGTTAGCCTCTCTATACCCATGAGAAATTCGGACTATCCAGTCCTTTGAAATAAAGCCATAGCACATGTGTACTAGGGGAGACAAGGGGTGAGTGTCACTTATCCCTGTCGTTAGAAACCCAACTACCAGCTCCGAATCCACTACAAGCTCTAGCCGAGGAATCTTCCTGTCCCATGCTAGACACAAACCGTAGTAGACTCCCCAAAGCTCGGCAAGAGGTGCCGAGCAAACTCCAATGTGGAGAGCAAAACCGCCTAACCACTGCCCATCCTCGTTCCTCAAAACACCACCAGCCGCGGCCGGTCCCGGATTGCCTCGCGAAGCACCGTCAGTGTTGAGTCGAACCCATCCCTGTTCTGGAGCTTGCCATCCAACCTGCCTCATCTCCCGCAGGATTTCTCGAGTGTTAGCCTTAGAAGCCAAGTGAGCATTAAACACATCTCGTGAGATGTCTTTAACAAAGCGTACCCTGTCTCTACACTTGCCAGTCTCACCAAAAACGTTACCACAACGCCATTTCCATCCCCACCACACAACCATACCAAATAAAATAGCCCACGGGATGCCATTACTCTCGCAAGTCGTGATCAGATTAGCATGAATCCACTCTAAAAGCGACTGATTGAAGAAACCTGCTCGTCGAGAAGACGGTAAAACTCGGTCCCAAACCCCTGAGATTGCAGGACAGTCCCGAATGACATGAATAATTGTTTCTTCCCCACCCTTACAAACCGGACAGATCCCCGAGCTACTCAAGTGCCTTCGGTGCCTTTCTACATTTGTCATGATGACTTGAATAGCCACCATCCAAAAGAAAACTCTGACCCTCTCTGGAACAAGCATTCTCCAAATTATACTAAAGAATGATTTCATATTTGGTTTCGGGACTATATCCCTGGTCAGGCTTTCATACGCCGATTTCACTGAAAATCTTCCCTCTTTACTAGCAATCCAAGAAATTCTATCTCGCGACCCCGTCACGGTATCCACCATTATTGCTCTTAACTTCAGGCACACGAACTCAGGAAGGTATTGTGCTATCCGAGTGAAATCCCATCCCACTCCTTCCCGCCATAACTCTCTAACTCGCAGGTATTTAATGTCATCCGGAACTATGACCATGGCCAAATCTTCTAAGATGTAGTCTCCTAACCACTTATCTTTCCAGAATTTAATCATGCTACCATCCCCAAGCACCCAGCCGAGACCCGGGATCACAACATCTCTTAATCCCGCACCAATACTCCGCCAAGTTGGCGACCAACTACCCTTCGTCACAAACCAGGAAGCATCCCCGACCTTATACTTATTACGCAAAACACGTGCCCATAAACTTGATGTATCAAATAAGATCCTCCACCCTATTTTTGCAATCAGAGCTTTGTTCATATTTTTAGCCATCCGAAGACCCAACCCTCCATCCTCTTTTGGTAAACATATGCGTTCCCAGGAAACCAAATGTTGTCGCTTCTTATCTACCGTGCTATTCCAGATGAAGTTCTTAGATATTTTGTCTAGAGCACTTAGTGTTGACTCGGGCAGAATTATGGTACTCATAGCGTGGACTGGCAGAGACGATAGGACCACTTTTGTAAGAGTTATTCTCCCAGCTAAACTCATTAGTCGTCCTTTCCAGCCAGCCAGTCTCGAATTCGCTCTCTCGAGGATTTCCCCAAAGGTGTCCTTGTTAATTCTCTTATGGAGTATTGGCATTCCCAGATACTTGCCCAGATTCTGTGTCATTTGTATCCCACTCTCGGAACTGATCAGATTACAAAGATCTCGGCTCACATTCTTTGAAAAGAAGATTTTGGACTTCTCTAGACTCACCTTCTGGCCTGATGCTTGACAAAACTTCTCCAGAACGTTTCGAATCACTCTTATCTGACTGACAGAAGCCTCGACAAACAAAATAAGATCATCAGCGAAGCAAACATGAGACAGTTGTGGACCACCTCTCGACAAACAAATTGGTTTCCACTCCTTCAGACCCACAGCTTTATCGATTAGATGACACAGTCGCTCCAAACAAAGAACAAACAAATATGGTGATAACGGGTCCCCCTGTCTCAGCCCTCTCTCCGGCTTGAAAGATTCGGTTTGTTCCCCATTCCATAGTAAATTCATCGATGGCCCCGTTACACACTGCATAATCCATAAGATCCATTTATCAGGGAGTCTCGCAGCTTTTAACGTATCCTCCAAAAAGTCCCATCTGATCCTGTCATAAGCTTTTTCAAGATCCAACTTAAGGAGCATCCAACCCTTCCGCCCTTTCTTGCGTCGCATTGAGTGTACAGCTTCTTGTACAATCACTATGTTATCTGTACTAAGCCTACCTGGTATGAACGATGCTTGAGCTGGTCCAATCAACAAGGGCATAACCCTTTTCAAACGTATCACCATCGCCTTCGTGATACTTTTGAATAGAACGTTACATAGACTAATAGGTCTGAATTGTGTCACCCTCTCTGGCTTAGCAACTTTCGCAATTAACACCACTAAGGCATCATTCAGTTTCTCCGGCAATTCCCCCGACTCGAAAAAACGGAGAACAAAATCTGTCACCGAGTTGCCAACAACATCCCAACAATCCTGGTAGAAAACCGGCTGAAAACCATCTGGCCCCGGTGCTTTGAACTTCCCCATACTCCTCATTGAGCCCTCCACCTCAGATGCTGAAAAGGTTGTATTAAGACCAGCCAAATCCCTGTCTGAAATCGGCGCAAAACCTTGTGGTTGTAGCTTATCCACAGTTGGATCAACATCCTCCATCGAGTACAGTCTTTTGTAGTAAGTAACCGCAAGATCCTCTAAAGCTTTAGCATCAGATACCCAACTCCCATCCTCTGCTTTGAGCATCTCAATGCGGTTCCTCCGACGGCGGACAATTGTGGAGGTATGAAAGTACCTCGTATTTCGATCTCCTAAAGCAATGTACTTCTCCCTTGATTTTTGGAACCAAAGCACCTCCTCCTGTTCCAAAACAATGTCAAACTCCTTGATAAGCGCCGCTTCCTTCCCTAGCAAGTCATCTGTTTGCACAACATCCAATTGTGATTGAACGAATGCAATCTCCGCCATAAGATTTTCTTTCTTATTCTGAATATCTCCGAACACCTCTCTATTCCACTTCTTTAACTTAGTGCGCAAAGTATGTAAAGCTTCGGGCGTTGACACCGAATTATTCCATGACACAGCAAGTAAATCTCTAAAGCCATCATGCTTGAGCCATGCCGCCTCAAAGCGGAAAGGACGACGCTTAGGATTACCTCTCACTTCCGGTGACAACTGTAAATATAAAGGAGCATGATCAGAAGAGAAGAATGGGAGGTGTGTGACCGTCGCCTCCTGCCACTTCAACCTTGCAACTGCACAACACAAAACCCGATCGAGCCGTTTTGCCACAAATGTCCTTTCCTCACGACCTCTACGCCATGTGAATGGACCCCCTTTAAACCCCATATCGATCAACAATAAATCATTCATCCATTCGCCAAAAGAAACAGAGTCTTGTGACAGTCTCCCGTTTCCGCCGGACCGTTCATCTAATCTCACAATAGTGTTAAAATCTCCTCCAATTAACACTGGTTCTGTGAGGTCTTTCACTTCATCCCGCAGCTCACCCCATAATCCACTCCTTCGACTCACTGTCGGTGCCGCATAAACCACTATTAAGTGAACAATTTCCTCATCTTTCGTAATTTTTGCGTGAATGAACTGAGATGAGGATGTCAAAACCTCCAACTCACCCACCTCCGACCGCCAAAGTAACCAGATCCCACCACTTTGACCTGTCGCATCAACGCGAAAGGACTTATCAAACCCAAGGCCTCGACAAATCCTTTGTGCCCTATCTCCGCCCGCGTGTGTCTCAAACAAAGCTAACACCTCAGCCTTAAACTTCTTCAACATGTAACGAATGGCTCGTCGGAAGTTTGGTTTATTAGCCCCCCGGCAATTCCATAATAAGCAATTCATCAATAAAATATATCGTGTAACTCGAACTGCCGGGGCAGACTGTTATCGGCTGCTCCCATCCATCGCTCCCGTTGAATCAACGAGAGGACTCATCTCCATCTCCGACTGGTTCGCCGCCACAGACCTCCGCGATTCCTCATTTCAATCTTCAATTGGTTCCTCCAGTTGAGTAATCGACCTTCCATCACACGGGATAGGGACGCTAAAACTTCCACCAGCGCGCCCAACTCCGTCGCTTTCCACTCTCAGTCTCTTGCCTGCGGCTGACATCTCCGTCTCTCCCATCGTCAAACCATAGAGAAAACCTGGAGTGGGCCTATTCTTTCCTTTATGATTCTGTTTCGGCCCATGCCCACTTCTGGCCTGAAACTTAATATGGTTTCTCTCCTTTGGGCTTTCACGAACTGGGCCCTTCTCCTGCCCCACCGATCCAGTAAAAACCCTGTCAATAACTTGGCTACCACTCCTTTCTTTCGGGGAAACCGTTGAAGGAGGAATGTTTTCCTTATCCACTTCCGAAGTTAACATATTCTCCCCAATAATTTGGACATTCTGATCTTCCTCTAACAACTCAAACGGATTTGATATCACAAGATTTGGTAAATCTGCGATACGGGGAATCGCCTGCAGATTTCTTCCCAAAGTACCCTCCGTGTTTCTTGCCGGAGAATTCGAAACCTGACGAGCATCAGCCGTCCCACCACCACGCCTCCTTACCGTCGTAAACCCATCCTCATCTTGTGTTTGCGACCTTATTGCAACCGGGACACTGCGGGGAGTTTTCTCGGCCACATTCTCCGCGATATTCCCCGCCGTCTCCTCCATGACCCTCTTTGGACACTTATGCACGGCATGGCCGTAAATACCACAACCCGAACAAATGTTTGACATCCCCTCATATGCAACGTAATATCTGTTTCCATTGACCAACACAGACCCTTTTAGAGGCCTGGATAGATCAATCTCCACACAAACCCTAGCAAACCGTGCTCGCTCAAACATACGTGTAGTTGTGTCCACTTTGACTGGTGTCCCCAACCCCTTAGCAATGCCAAATAATATGGCCTGGTGGTAGAAGTTTACCGGAATGTTTGACAGACGAGCCCATACAGGAGTTGTGACTATTTCATCATTCATAGGATTGAAATCCGATGACCACCGTTTCACCAACAAATAGCTTCCAAACATCCTCCATGGCCCTCCCGTGAGCGCCTCAATAAACTCCTCCTCCTTCTTAAAACGTATCATGTAAAGCTGGCGCGGGAGATCCGTCACCGTCATCCACCCCTTTGGTTTCCACATTTCTCGTAGTTTCTTAGTCAAGACCGGTATCGCAACATTTCTCCCTAAAACTCTTACGATCAAACACTGCTTCCACAACCCATTCATGGCCTCCAGGACTTCCTCCTCGATAGTAATCACTGGCTCTCCATCTGCACCATCTGGGAAGGCCAGATGCATCCGCTCCGCCACAAACTCGTTCCCCAACATCGCCTCCGGTGAAGGCCTCCCCCCTGTCATGAAACCCGTTACCCTCTTTACCCACTCCGTACCATCTGGTGGATCTCCTGGTGGTCTGCTCCCATCCCCAACATCCATCATGGTAGCATCCCGCACCTCCGTCGCCAAAACCCTAACATCGCCTCCCTCTCCCATCGCCTCCGTTTTTTAGGTTTAAGCATAGATCACCACCCTGGAATAAATTTTTGTAAGTAGTGTCATAAAACATAGTATATATGAGCCAATTAATATACATAAAAATATATGCTTCAATTAATGCCAGATAAATTTTATCCAAAATATTTTGCCCATAAGATGCTTACAGTTTTAACGTAATTTTTCACATATGATCCGACCAATTAGTCAAATGCTCCAGACTCCGGATATGTCATTATATTCTCCAACTTCTTCGTAAGAGGAAGTCGTTGTTGAAAGAATCTCGGCTGATCCAGCTTCATCACCAGCTTTATCCATAAGAATCACAGCCCAAGAGAGCCACTTTATGGCATCAGCATACTGACCTTGTCTCTGGTTATCAATGCCCTTGCTCTTAGCTGATGTAGCAGATACACCTGGTGATGATGGTAGCAAACCATCAAGCTCAGTGGTGGAACCGCCACCTGAATCAGCCTCACAGTCAAAACTTTCGTATTCCTAATCTTCAGTCTGTGGTGTAGTTGCAGCTGAGGAATTAGAACATAGGCATAAATATCAATATAACAGAATTGAAATAGCACCCTTAGAATTGCTATTTCCCATGGGCCTCCCAATGTGGCTCGGTATAAGTCTATGAGTACATGAAATTCCCGATGTTAATAGTGGAAAAATCTGATGTGTTACAAAACAGTAAAAAGGCAACAATAACCGTACCTGAAATTCATACCAGGGAACAACAAGCCAAGGGGGAAGCCACGAACCATGAGCCTGAGTAAATAAAACAATTGTCATTAGGCTTCTGCTGAATCCCGACTTCCAGGCTCAGTTAATGAAGAGATCGATAAAAGAAAAATGCGGCTTGTATTATTATGTGCTGAAGGTCTCCTATTTATACAAAACTATGTACTAAACCCTAGAAGAAGATAATTACATATAAAGTAAATATAGAATTTAATAATATCTAGAGAATAAGAAACTATCCTCAATACTCTCCCTCAAGTTGGAGCATGATAGTTTTGAATGCCTAACTTGAGAAGAAAATCATCAAACTCTTTGCGACCCAATGCCTTAGTAAGAATGTCCGCAAGTTGAAATGTCGTAGAAACATGTTCCAGTCAAACCACACCTTTAACAATCTGATCACGAACGAAATGACACTCACGTTCAATATGTTTAGTCCGTTCGTGAAAACCCGGGTTTAAGCTGATATGAATAGCAGCTTCGCTATCACATTTGATCGTCATAGGTTTAGAATTGAAAGGACCCAACCTTTTTTTTAGTAATAAATAATAATAAATATAAATATAATAATAATAAATAAACTACAACTAATGGTCTCATACCCACTAGCCACCTAACCACAAGAACAATCAACAGCGGAATAAGAAATATTAATATCCAATAATAAACCAATATCATACATAATAAATAATCAATAACCAAACAACATGAATCATAGAACCAACATCCTAGCAATGTTTCTAATGACTCAACTCTAGCAACCTAGGCATGCCAGACAACAACCTATCGAGTTCCTAGAACATCTTCTTCTTCATTGCCTTGATTCCACGATCACACTTTGCCTTTACCTGCACCACAAAAACAAATTCCAATGCATGAGTATTTTATAAACACTCAGTAAGGCAATCCTCCCATCTACTGTGCTATACACACAAGCAATAGAGACATCTCTAACCATCAATTAACAATCAACAATAAACAATAAACAAACCAGGACTCTGCATCGACCGACACCAACATGCATCGACCAACAACAGTTGGAAGTTGCGTCGACCGACGCAAGATCTGCATCGACCGATGCAAGATTAACCTCCCATCTACTGTGCTATACACACAAGCAATAGAGACATCTCTAACCATCAATTAACAATCAACAATAAACAATAAACAAACCAGGACTCTGCATCGACCGACACCAACATGCATCGACCAACACCAGTTGGAAGTTGCGTCGACCGACGCAAGATCTGCATCGACCGATGCAAGATTAACTTGCATCGACCGATACTCCCATTGCATCGACCGACGCATGCTCGACATAACACGAAAACCCTAGAGTTTACCCGCCGTCCTCGCATCTTCATCGACCGACGCACCATTTGCATCGACCAATGCAATGCCGAGCATCGTTTTCCTCCTAAGCTTCTCGCCGGATCTTCATTCCTACAACGAAAAAACTCGATCCCCAGCCACAAGAAAGCTTCCTAACGTCCCAAATTTCAATCTAACAAGCCTAACAACATGCAACAAGCAAATCAGAGAGGTCTCTAGCTTAGATAAGCCATGGTCATGCACTTACCTTTGCCAAGACGAATCTGAATCTCAAACAAGCAATAGAACACTCCTAGCAAGCTTCTACAACGTTCTAAGCCTCAAATCTCACCAGAAAATGCCACCAGTCCACAGAAATCACCAAGAACACCAAGAACACTCTTTCTCTCTTTTCTTTATCTCAAAAGCGGCCAAAATCAACTAATGAGACAAAAGAAAACGATTTCAGGGTTTTCCTTTTCCATTTGCCCAAAACGCAGCGTTTAACTTAAACTCGTCTGCACAAAATTGAACATGCATCGACCAATGCACCTATTGCATCGACCGATGCAACACCTATACCGAGATTTTGGTTCGCGGATGTTACAACTTTCCCCCACTAATCTATATTCATCCTCGAATCTCAAACAACCATCAGCCAAGGACTCCCGTGCTACCATCTCCACGGCCGGCACTCCTCCGACCGATCTACGGAAGGTCACTTCTAGGCGATAGACTCACGCTCCAGGCGTTATTTGCTCTCGACTTTTGGACTTTTTTTTACTCATAGGCCTAAACCTTGAGTTTTTATTAGCTCATTATCAGACCTAAGTCTGCATGCCATAATGTTGGCTCCTCATCGGGCCTAAGCCCGCATGCCATAATATATAAGGAAAATCCAATACTCGTCTCTCGGGTAGCCACCCTACAGCGCACCCCCGGATCGTCATCCGAAGTCGATATACCAACCATACTACTAAGCCATAAAGTCTCAGAATATGGCAGTACTAGAAGAACCTAAGTCCCCCAAGAGTCGCGAGCAAACAATTCTAAACACGTCTGAGTCCTATCCCTATCCAGGTTTCCTTCCTGTGGCTCGCGTAAGAAATCACAATGTCCTACCAACCATATATCCCACTCACTGGAATACCTCATGACCGCACAAGGATCATATACATGCCACAAGGGCCAAACAAATTTCCTAAACAGGACCGCCACCAAGGCCAAACAATCTATCCTAAACAGGACCGTCACAAAGACCAAACAATCTGTCCTAAATAGGACCGTCACAAAGACCAAACAATCTATCCTAAACAGGACCGTCACAAAGACCACACAATCTGTCCTAAACAGGACCGTCACAAAGACCATCTGTCCCGAAGGACTGTCACAAAGACCATCTGTCCCGAAGGACTGTCACAAAGACCATATGTACCGAAGGACCGTCACAAAGACCATCTATCCCGAAGGACCGTCACAAAAACCATTTGTCCCGAAGGACCATCACAATGACCATCTGTCCCGAAGGACCGTCACAAAGACCATCTATCCTAAAGGAGCGTCACAAAGATCATCTGTCCTGAAGGACCGCCTAAACAGGCACTCTGGCTAAACAGCCCGCCACAAAGGCCACACATCTGGCTAAACAGCCCGCCACAAAGGCCACACAACTGGCTAAACAGCCCGGCACAAAGGCCACACAACTGGCTAAAAAGCCGCCACAAAAGCCACACAACTGGCTAAACAATCCGCCATAAAGGCCACACAATGTCTCAAAAGACTGCCACACACGGGCACAAAGACTCAAAAGTCTGCCACGAAGGCCACACAAGCCCCTCCAAGACTCACAACCACTAAAAGTGGACAAATTCTACCTCCCATAGCACTTTCCACTTTTGGAAACTTCTATTACAGGAAACTTTCCTCCAAAACTACCACAGTCCCAAAGGACTCTCATCAAAGGAATCTTCTTCTTCCGAAGCTCCTCGATCCTCCTTCCGAGAACCCTCACTGGTCTCGCGTCCAAAGTCATGTTAGGCTGAAGATCTTCAGGAATATTAGCCAACAACCGATCATCCTCACGGAGACACTTCCGCAACATAAACACATGAAAAACCTCGTGGAACGCACGCATAACCAAAGGCAACTCCAGCCTATATGCCATCGGTCCCACCCGCTCAATCACTCTGAACAGACACATATACCTTCTTTATCCTGACCCAGTGATAGTACCTCTTGAGATCATGGTACATTTTAGTCGCTCATGGATGAATAGAAGAAAACTTGCTCGCATGAGCCTCACTCAGGATCTCCTGCCTCAACTCCTCATCCTTGGGCACACACACCCGACCGTGCACCAAGATAGTTCCATTATCTAAGACCTGATACTCTGAATCAACATCCTTTGAGGTATTCACCAGCCTCAAATCCTTCTCCTGAGCCAGCCGCACCATAAAGATAAGATCTCCAAATCACCAGGGCAAAAACTACAACAGCCATCTCCAAATCATGACTAGGATAGTTGCCCTCATGCTTCTGCAACTGCCGCAAAGCATAGGCAATCACCTTCCCATGCTGCATCAACACACACCCCAAACCAACTCTAGATGCATCTGTATAAACTACATAGGGTTCTCCCTGCTCAGGCAAAGCCAACACTGGCATAGTAGTTAACATCTCCTTAAGGCTTTCAAATCCCTCCTCACACTCATGTGACCACACAAAAGGGACATCCTTCCATTTCAACTTAGTCATAGGGCGTGCTCTACTTGCAAAACCCTGTACAAACCTCTTGTAGTAACCTGCCAACCCAAGGAAACTCCTGATCTCAGGGGCATTATGCGGTTTAGGCCAATCCCTGATAGCCTGAATCTCCTCCGGATCTACCGAAACTCCCTCTGCATAAACAATGTGACCCAGAAAACTCATCTCACGCTGCCAAAAACTGCACTTACTTAGCTTGGCAAACAACTTCTGCTCCCGCAACTTCTCCAAAACTGCCCTCAAAAGCACTGCATGCTCCTCTGGACTCTTAGAAAATACCTGGATATCGTCGATGAAAATGATGACAGACACATCCATAAACTCCAGAAACATGCTGTTCATCACCCTTATAAACTCTGTTCATCAACCTCATAAACATCCAGAAAATCCTGAAACTCGATGTTCATCAACTAAGCAAATAATCAAGTATGCCGACATCAAGTCTCCGCCACCTGAATGTCAACCTTCTTGTTCGTCCAAGAATCTCTTGTAACTTGCCTCTTAGGGAAACTTCCACAAGATAGCTTATTCCAGAAATGGCATTTCCACTTGGCAATCCTCCACAGAAAATCATCAGTACGAGCGTAATAAAACAAACAAGTACCATACGTTCGCATATTCTGATTCTCCGCGTCAGATGCTTCGCAAGCCGCCAACTTAACCCACTTGACTTGTTTTCACCCAGAAAGCTTACCAAAACCTTGAATCTCGCAACCTTGTCCATCTCCAATGAACTCCATCCACCATCGTCGCAACGATTAGTTTATCCTGCCATGAAGGCTTTTCGTGAACCTTATGTACCTGGCAACCATGCCCTTTCCGGCTCATACCTACTGCAGCTCCCCTTC
Source organism: Camelina hispida (assembly GCA_023657505.1). Taxonomy (NCBI): domain Eukaryota; kingdom Viridiplantae; phylum Streptophyta; class Magnoliopsida; order Brassicales; family Brassicaceae; genus Camelina; species Camelina hispida. Next base: position 32,391,510 of record CP094635.1, read on the forward strand.
CCGGGACTCCTGCACCACCGGCCAACACAACTAAAATCCAAGATTAAACCACCATCAATTCTCGAGGTCTACATCCCGTCATTATGTTTATTCTCACGTCCTAGGCATTGCTTGCTCCCAACTCCTCCACCCTTAGGTCGCAACCTTCGGGCCATACCGACCTCACTCTTAGACCAGCGTCTTCGAGTTATACTGTCTCACTCTTGGACCACAATCCTCAAGATCTCGGTATCAAAGGAATTACTCATCACCTCAGGGGAACATCATCCTTTCTGCCACTCTCAGAGCCCCCAGCCCCTCGAGCTATCGGTATTCAGGGGAATCACCATCCCCTTAGGAGCAACAATCCTTAACGACTATAAACATCTCCCGACCAAAAGTACCTCCTATGGTCCGAGTATAACATTGCAATGTTACACCTGCCCACTAAACTTCTAATATCCAACTGGATTAACCACCAAACAGAGAAATATCTGCTCCAACTGCATAAGTCCACCTATCCGCCTCTCTAGGCTCGATACCTCTTGAGAATAATCTCATACCGGTCATCTAGAACTGTTCCATCCACCTAACATAATAAGGAAAGACCTCAACATCTGCAGCCCTCAGCTGCACCCCGCCACATGCGGTACAACTGGAGCCTGCACTGGTACCCCTCTTGGTAACCGCTCCAACAGCAAGCCAACAGATCCGCCAAGCGATCCTCTCGACCCTGGGCTACACCTGCTGCAACCCCACACCTGGGTTCCCAGCACCCCCGGCATTCTCAACGGCTAACACTCTCTGGTCCCTCCTGATACGCTTGCGACCCTCTGACGTACCTCCTCGTGGAACTCTGGACCATACACTCACTGGCCTCGGGACCCGCCTGACCATGACCACGACCACGTCCCCGTCCACGATCAACAACTCAAACACCTTTAACCACTGCAATTCCAAGAACAGAGGCTAACAAGCAATCTTAACATAACACAAAAACACAAACTTACCGTGGAATCACACTGTAGGCTCGAAGAGGATGTTCTAGGACTCCATGCCACACACAATTGACTAACTCACATAATCAATCAAAGCATGCAAATCCCAAACATCTACAGCACAAAGCCTAATGAACCCTAACCTAGAACCGTAAGGGCTCTAATACCAAACTGAAAGGACCCAACCTTTTTTTTTTAAATAATAAATAGAAATATATTAATAATAAATAAACTACAACTAGTGGTCCCATATCCACTAGCCACCTAACCACAAGCACAATCAACAGCGGAATAACAAATACCAATATCCAATAATAAACCAATATCATACATAATCAATAATCAATAACCAAACAACATGAATCATAGAACCAGCATCCTAGCAATGTTTCTAATGACTCAACTCTAGCAACCTAGCAATGCCAGACAACAACCAATCTAGTTCCTAGAACATCCTCCTCTTCATTGTCTTGATTCCACGATCACACTTTGCCTTTACCTGCACCACAAACACAAATTGCAATGCATGAGTATTTTATAAACACTCAGTAAGGCAATCCTCCCATCTACTGGGCTATACACACAAGCAATAGAGACATCTCTAACCATCAACCAACAATCAACAATCAACAATAAACAAACCAGGACTCTGCATCGACCGACACCAACATGCATCAACCGACACCAGTTGGAAGTTGCGTCCGACGCAAGATCTGCAGCGACCGACGCAAGATCTGCAGCGACCGATGAAAGGTTAACTTGCATCGACCGATGCTCCCATTGCATCGAACGATGCATGCTCGACATAACACGAAAACCCTAGAGTTTACTCGGCGTCCTCGCATCTGCATCGACCGACGCACAATGTGCATCGACCGATGCAATGCTGAGCATCATTTTCTTCCAAAGCTTCTCGCCGGATCTTCGTTCCTACAACCACAAAACTCGATCTCCAGCCACAAGAAAGCTTCCTAGCGTCCCAAATATCAGTCTAACAAGCCTAACAACACACAACAAGCAAATCAGAGAGGTCTCTAGCTTAGATAAGCCATGGTCATGCACTTACCATTGCCAAGATGAATCCGAACCTAAAACAAGCAAAAGAACACTCCTAGCAAGCTTCTACAACGTTCTAAGCCTTAGATTTCACCAGAAAACGCCACCAATCCACAGAAATCACAAAGAACACCAAGAACACTCTTTCTCTCTTTTGTTTCTCTCAAAAGCGGCAAAAATCGACTAATGAGACAAAAGAAAATGATTTCAGGGTTTTCCTTTTCCCTTTGCCCAAAACGCAGCGTTTAACTTAAACTCGTCTGCACAAAACTGAACATGCATTGACCGATGCACCTATTCCATCGACCGATGCAACCCCTAAACAAGGATTTTGGTTCGCAGATGTTACAAGAATGATCAACTCCAAGGTCAAAAAGAATTGTCTTGAGCCACATCAACTCCTTAGTGACGGCAGCCATAGCCCTATATTCAGATTCAGCAGAAGACATAGCAACAACATCCTGTTTCTTAGCACGCCAAGAAATAGGAGATGAACCAAGTTTAACAATCCAACCAGATAGGGAACGACGAGTCAACGGACAGCGGGACCAATCAGAATCACACCACCCCGTCAAATGAGGAGAAGAATCTGCACGGCGTAAAATGCCCTGACCAAGAGTACCTTTAAGATAGCGAACCACTTGTAACGCTGCAAGCCAATGATCTTCGCGTGGTGCCTTCATAAAACGAGAAAGAACATGTACCGCATACGTTAAATCAGGCCATATAGCTAGCAAATATATGAGACGACCAACAAGACGTCTATAACTTTCTGGATCATCGAGAAGTGGACCAGTGGCAAGGCCTAACGTATGGTCTTGTTCCATAGGAGAACCCGCAGGCTTGCATCCAAGAAGACCCGTGTCCATGACAATCTCAGAAGCATACTATCTTTGACAAAGGTAGATACCAGAAGAATTGCGGGAAACCTCCAATCCCAAAAAAATATTTAAGAAACCCCAAATCTTTCATATGAAATCATGTAGATAAATACTCCTTATAAATCTGTATTTCTGCCGGAGAGTTGCCAGAGATGATAAGATCATCAACATAAACCAGAATCTGAAGTGAAACACCATTTTTCAAATAGACAAACAAGGAGTAATCAGATGGAGCTTGTGTAAAACCATAGGTAAGGAGTTTAGCAAACCAACAACGAGGAGCTTGTTTTAACCTATACAGAGGTGTTCGAAGACGACACACCCGTGTTTCCATAGGAGAAGAATAACCTTGAGGTAATTTCATGTAGACCTCATCCTCAAGATCACCATGAAGGAAAGCATTATGAACATCCATCTGATGTACCTCATGATTCCGCTTAGAAGCCATATCAAGAAAAACACAAACCGTAGTCATCTTATCCACCTGAGCAAACATTTCATCATAATCAACACCTTCTTCTTGATGATGACCAAAAACTACAAGACGAGCCTTATGTCTTTCGATTGTTCCGTCGGACCGATGCTTTATAGTAAAGACCCACTTACTTCCGAGTGCTTTCTTATTTGGAGGTAAATCAGCCATATCGCACGTGTGTTGACGCTGTAAGGCCTCATACCCAGAATCAATAGCAGAGCACCACACTTCATGCTTCATGGCTTCGTTAAAGGACCGAGGCTCAACATTAGCAGAAAGAGCTGTCAAAAAACATCGATGTTGCGGAGAAAAATTGTCATAGGAAAGATAATCAGAGATAGGATAGACTGAACATGAGGAATGCTGAGGGTCAGGTGAAGGTGGAGAGAGGGAGGGAGAAGGATCAAGAACCGCATTGCCAACCTCGTAATCATGGAGACGCACGTTTGGTAATTTTTGATGTTTACCTTTACCTAATTCATCATTTACCAAACAAGCCGGAGCGTCTCCAACTAGAAACATGAGTCGCAGGTTCTGGACTAGGCAACGGTGCAATGATAGTCGAACCCTCTCTATTGTCATCAACCATCGCAACAGCCAAATCCCCTGGTTCATCATCACTGAAGTTGTTCACACACACGGGAGCGGTGGTCGGAGGTAAGAAAGACGCTGGAGATGGTGTCAAAGACAAAGATGCAAATGGAAATTCATCTTCACGAAATATCACATCACGGGAGATAAAGATGACCTGACGATCTAAATCAAACAATTTTCAACCTTTCTTGCCATACAGATAGCCCAAGAAGACACAATAACGGCTGCGAGAGGCAAACTTATCTCCTTTATGATCAAGATTATGCGCATATGTAAGACAACCGACAACTCGTAGATGACTATATGAAGGAGCATGCCCATACAAACGTTCAAATGGTGTCTTGCCTTGCAATAGATTAGAAGGCGTCCGATTAATAAGATAACCCACATTAAGTACACATTCGCCCCAATATCCAATTGGTAGGTTTGCATGGAACTGGAGAGCCCGTGCAGTATTCAAAATATGACGATGCTTACGTTTTGCTCGGCCGTTTTGTTGCGGAGTATGAACACATGATGTTTCTTGAATGATGTCGTGTTCTTTAAAAAACCGAGTTAGACACATGAACTCCATTCCATTATCACTTTGAACAGTTTTAACTTTCTTGTGGAATTGACGGTCGATCATAGCCAGAAAATCATGGAGAAATTAAGAGACTATACTCTTGTCAGGAAGAAGATAGAGCCAGACAGCACGAGAAAAATTATCAACAATAGTTAAGAAATAATGTGATCCACAAAATGAAGTAGTACGATATGGCCCCCATAAATCAGTATGTATCAAATCAATAACTTTCGTTGGATTATGAGAACTTTCGGGAAAAAATTGACGAGTCTGCTTTGCTCTAAAAAAAACATCACAATTCTTAATTAAAACTTCACTACTACTATTAGAATTACTACTAACTCCATGAATCATTCCGGTAATGCGAGAAGACAGATGTCCGAGACGGTGATGCCACAAGACTGAATCATCACGAACGTTTGCTTGCAAAGAAGTCAAATGTTGAAGCCCACAAAACCGGTATAATCCCTCTCCCTCTCGTTCACCCGAACCAATCAGCATCCTCGTATTGCGGTCCTGTAAAACCATAAGTCGATCTATTACTTGTCCGACAAGATAATAATTTGTTACAAGTTGACCAAACGATATCAAATTCATATGAAAGCCAGGAATCAAATAAAAATTTTGGAGGGATAAGGTTGGTGTAAGGTGAACTGTGCCCTATTGCGTGGATAACACATTGGCACCGACAGGTAATAAAATAGAGACCAGAGCGATGTTGTGGATATCGATTAGTAAGTCACCACAATCTGTCATGTGATGTGTTGCACCGGTGTCTAAAACCCATGAATAAGTAGTATTCTTACCACTCAATTGATAAGTTGCCTTGCCAGTGTTGATCAACTTCTTAACAATCTTCCATTGTTCATCGGAGATACCGCTAAGTCCATTACGATCACTGTCTGTGAGTTCGGAGGAGTCGACAGCAGCAGAATTTGCATGGATGATCTGAGAAGCATTAGCTTTGAGGTTAGAACCACGGCCACGACCAGCCGGAAAAACCTGTGATCCACGAACATCAGGTCTAGTGCGTGGACGATCGCTCCACCATTCGGGATAGCTAATTGCATTGAAACACGACGAAGCTTCATGACCCATATGACCACTGGTAGTACACTTTTGGTTCCGATCACGGTTTCTTGGAGTAAAACAAGAAGTAAATTGTCGAGTCAAATCACGAGTAGGAACTGTGCCAGGTCGAGGAGAAGAATGAGCTTGAGCAGAAAATCCCATCATCAGGACGTCATTGGTAACAGTGGAACGAATCGTCTCATTCTGATAAACAGTTTGATACACCGTGTCGAGATCGGGAAGAGGGGTGATAGCACAAAATCTGTGAGCGAATGACACCATGAACAATGTCATCGAGGCGGGCGAGAAAATCATGGATGCGGAGAGTCTCATTTCTTTATCACGAACAATGTTTAAATCACACTCACACTTGCCGCAGCTGCATTGCTTAGAGTTCATACAATCAGCAATACCATCCCACAACTTTGTAAGACGTCCAAAATATGCATCAACGGTGGAGCCATTCTGTTTACAAGTCGCCAAAGAATTTCGAAACTGTTGTAAACGAGCTCCACTCTTAAGAGAAAACCGCATTTGAATGATGTCCCAAAGATCTTTGGCAACTTCACGAGTCGAGATTGTAGTTCGGAGCTTGGGTTCGATCGTTTGTTTGATCCATCCAACAAGCAGGTGGTTGTTTGCTGTCCAATCTTCAAATTCAGGAGCATCCGCAGCCGGTTTTGGTATGTTGCCGTAGAGGAAACCAAACTTCTTCCGAGAGGAAAATGCCTTCTGTAGGTTAAGTGCCCACTCTTCATAATTCAAGCCATTAAGGAGAGGCTGAGAGATAACTGCACCAGGATTATTACTTGCAGTTAGGTCATATGGAGATATGGTTTTATGCTTAGGGTTTGTAGTTGAGAGAGGCATTGTTGGTATCACAAAAAAGAAAAAAAAGAAAAAAAATTAGGTTTTGCCGAGAGGCTTATGAAAAATAAGAGTGCTCTGTTTCAAATTTGAAAAACAGAGTAAGATCAAAGAAAAAATAAAGAGATGCCGAGAGGCTTATGAAGAATATGAGTGCTCTGTTTTCTAACTGGAAAACAGAGTAAGATCCAAAAGAAAGAGATGCCGAGAGGCGTTAGAGAGAAAAAGAAAAAAATTTTGGTAGGGTTTTACTCTTCCTGCTCTATTACCATGAAGAGATCAATAAAAGAATAATGCGGTTTGTATTATTATGTGTTGAAGGTCTCTTATTTATACAAAACTATGTACTAAACCCTAATGGAAGATAATAATTTTTTTTTAAGAGGAAGACAATTACATATAAGGTAAATACAATATTTTGTAATATCTAGAGAATAGGAAAATATTCTTAATAGTTAATTTCTCAAACAATAAAAAATATAATTTTATAATAGGTTCAGAGAAACTGTGTCAAACCAATATCTCCGGCAGTTTCTTCGCCTTTGTGGTTGCTTCAATACTCAATATTTCTTCCTGAAATTTAAAATTTGGATTAAGCTATATGTGAGGCAGAAACCAAAAGCATATGAAATATAATATAATAACCCCTCTGTTTCACAAAGAGTATCATTTTGACACATTACTTTGTTACAAAAAAGTGTCATTTTATGTTTTCAATGCAGTTTTAAAGATTAAATTTTCTTTTTTATCCCTATAATTTGAGCTAATTAATTAGAAAGAGAAAATTTTTAATGCATTTATAAAGGGTAAAACAGAAATTTAGATAACTTTTTTAATTTGTGTGCTTTATGTCAAAATGACACTTTTGTGAAACAGAGGGAGTAAAAGAATATTGTACCTCAGCTATCTCAATAGCACATTCAAATTTCAAAACAAAACTAAATTGTATTGAATATATAACAAACATTAAACAACCTTTAACAGTCAAACAAACCCAAATATCAAATAAATAATTAAGTAATTAAATAGAATAAAATCCCCCGTTAGAAGACAAATCGGAAGTTTCGGATTCATTGTCAACAGTCAAATATAATCGTAAATCTAAACGATTTAACACGTCCAGTTGAATTACCTGCACAGATTCAAATATCTTATATTGTATACATCCAAACCCAAACAAATAAAACAAAAGCTCACCGTAAAATCGCTTGAATCAACCACTAAACAAATTGAACTGAACTGATCCGCGGCAATGAATCCATTCACATAACCTATACGACCATAAGTAAATACCATTAGTCATTTTTTTGTGTATAGTTTATTAAAAAAATAAACGGTGCAAAAGAAACGTGGGTTAGTTACGATCTGAATGTATTTAATATTTATATAGAGCTAAGGGGGTTGTAACATTTATTTATTGTTTTCTATTTTACGATAATAACAACAATTAATGGAAGTTATAAAATTCATCGTCATCGAACTAAAAATATTTGTAAATAAACCTTATTCGTTGTTATTCATATTTAGTTAAAATAAAAATACCAGATACTTAAAAATCACTCAGAAGTAGACCATAACATAACTTCTTTAGATTTAGGAATTTATTCTAATGAAATCTACCTTTTGCAAATCAATATAAAATATTACTCGCTTGAAATTAATGGAAAAATAACAAAACTATTCATATTACGTATCTATATTCCCGTGAAATTAATGGAAAAATAACATATACAAATATAAGAAATATGTATCAGACACAAACATCGAATTATTTCAAAAAAAGATGAAAAATCGTTTGTTATGAAACTACCATAATCCTTATTATTAGCTACTAGAGGAAACTCTGGGTTACGTCCGGTATAATTCTAACATTTCATATTTCTAGAATTAATTTATTTTCTATTTTACGTTATGTGATGGTGTGTAATAATGTTTTGACAAAAATAACCTACCGTATGTGGTACTATATATTTGTGTATAATTTTCCCACTTCTGTAGTTATCTCTATTCATTTATTTATTTCCTACACCATATCAAATTATCAAGTCTTCTTTTGTATACAATTACACGTTAAAGTTGTTACATAAATTTTCTATACACAATATCTTTGAATTATAATTGTTACAATTGTTAAATCATGATTATAATATGCAAAATAAGATGTTAAATCTCTCTGTGAACTTTCAGATAGTCTTTGAATTACATACGTTTCGGCATAAACTATCTTACTATTTTCTTACATCTTTGTGAACTTTTCTTCTTTCTTGTCAATCTCTTTGCATTGTGTTACCAACACTCCTTATCATCTCTCCGTCACTGGGATAGCCTCTTCTCATTATCCATTCTCTACTGTTGATTACAATACCTTACCTATCAGCTAGAATTTGTTTTTCTATGTTATCTTTAGCTATTACGATTATACAAAATTGATCATAAATATGCATGCAACAAAGGTTAGAATCAGTTATTCATCGAAAAAATGAGAATACAGTATATCACTATTCATTGCATTGAGGAATCCATATCAATACTCACCTTTATACAATTTTGGGTGTAAAATTGTAGCTTTGATCATTTTAGCTACACCATATCGAAATCCCTTTTTGACAACAACTTCCATCTGTAGTCATGAATTCTTTAATATGAGTGGCATTGATATATTATACTCAAAATCCATTGTTATCTACTTATCTAGCTACTTATCTCCATATTTTTTTCATCAATCTTGATCATTATAGCAACACCATATCGAAATCCCTTTTTGACCACAACTCCCATATGTAGTCATGAAATCTTTAGCATGATTACATTTTTAGCATTGATATATAATACACAAAATCTATAGTTATCTACTTATCTCCATATTTGTTTTTACATCAATCTCCGTTTTGTATTCTTAATTGGCCCAAACTTTTTTTCCAGCCATAAAGGACAAATGCAAGACACTGGTAAAGAGAGAGGGAAGATAGATGCTGACCTTATTGATGCTTAACTCCGTTTATTTTGTTCTATTCTGATGATTTCTCAGTCACCACCATATCTGCTTGCCCTCTCGATTCTTCAGTTCAGGCTCTAGTCTTAGATTGTGTGTATTCTCAGACCCATCTGGTAAAAAAGACTCACATGCTTGCTAGTTGCCTATGTCTTTCCTAGACATACCTTGATCACACATGAATAATGCACTGCAACAATTGATGCAAATGAATGAACGATGATATGAGTACTAAAATTAAATAACTTCTATATGTGACTATAGTTTTGAATGGGTTTGCCAGAGCATTTGCGCAATCAAGGGACACAACCAATACAATATTTTATTTGATCTTACTCCCAAATGCATTGATGGACATAGTTCCCTTGCTAAAGAACACTCTTAGAAAATACTACATTATAGACGTTGAACTCATTTTTGTTATGTATTATCAATACATGTACCAAATAAATCATTTTAGGACTTGGAGTAAAAGTGGATACTTAATAATATGATGTATCAAACTGCGGGGAAATTCATGCATTGGAGCGCTGCTTAGTTGATAAACCATGTTTAAGCTCCCTCTCTCTCTTTGCATCAACCACTGTGGTCTGAAAAATTAAAAAGGTTAATAAGAAGATGCAGGAAGCCGAGAGTCAAACATGTAATCTTAATTATGTCTTACATGACCATGTGTATTAAAAAAGATACACAGTTAAGCATCACTTACGTTAATAAGTCTGATGGACTATTGTATTTTAAAGAAATCTTTACGGATGACCAAGTCAAATATATGCATTACTATGAAATGAATTTTGCACATGCTTTTCAACAATATTAATACGTTGAGTTGACAAAAACCAAAGAAACATCCATGATCTTTCCGAGAAAACCTTACAGTCGCTTCCACTCTGAAACACTTTTTACTTCACACATGTAATATAGCATTTCTGGCATGGAACTCAGTGACTATTATTTCTTGCGCATTCATCTGAATCACAATTGATATCTATGAATCAAAAATTAGAAAACTCTTGATCACCGGTCTACCAACCATTGCAAGTTTGATCCTTATCTGTGAAAGCATACAGTTTAATAAATTAGTTTCATCATACACCACATCTTGACAACATATATTTGTTCAATCATACTGAGCATATCTCTTCAACTAACCTTGTTTTCTAGAAAAACATCTCTTCAAGTAACCATGTCTCTCTATTTCTCTCTTTCTCTATCTTTGCATTAACGGAAATTAAAGCAGGTTAGTAAGAAACTGAAGGGCTAATCATAGAAAATAAGAAACAGATTTGTTATCTTACCTCATCAGAGAAGCATTTGAATATGTAAGAGGCCACCCTTCCTAATTTCGTCTCCCATCAAATATGGAAGGTTAATTAATGCCATATGTTTGAAGATAATAAAAACCCATGGAGCAATTCTTCTTAGGTTTTTACCAAGAATATGTGGATAGGAAAAATGTCGAACCTGAAAAACTTGTTGTTAGGCTTAAATTTGGTAAAGATAATGCTCACTTGTGTGCAGATTAAAAATCACTCCAAAAGAATGTCATGGCTTGAACCCGACGACCTGCAAATAAATGAATTACATGAAGCTCATGTAGCTTAGCAAAAGCTGGGGGCAGAGAAGGATCAAACCAGACATGACGAATATACTTAAATTAATGATACTGAATTCTGAGACGGTCATAGATACACATATCTGACCTTCTCAATGTTCTCCATGATAACACCCTTCACCTCGAGCCTTAACCTTGGCAAGTTTGCTAATCTCTTCAGGATGATCCACAAAGTACCACATGTGCTTCTTAAGTTTAGACCTGAAGGTACAGCTAAGTTCGTAAAAAATCTATATTCACAGAGACTAAAAGAAGGAAGTTTTTGTTTCCACATTCTGGTGGTAGAGCTTAAAGTACCCAAACTCTCTGTTCAAGCTGTTGGCTTGAGCATTGGTAGCCTTACCACTAACATATTTCTTGCTAAAATCCTCCTTAACTCTCTTAAGGAAAGCCATTGGAACCTGCCGCCTAACAGATTCAACCGCAACAACACAATAAAGATAACCTTTTGGCATGTCGATGGACAAATATGAAATATCGCCAGTGAAAAATACTAAAGAGTAAAGTACTGATCATAATGTATAGAAGCTCAGCCAAATCAGAAGACCAAAAACAGAGATCTAGATAAAAACATTCGCCAAATTATAACGATCTGTGACTCTATACACGTGGAGAAATCCATTGTACGAGTACAATAATACTTCTATGGTAACCAAAATTGAAAAGGACCAACCTTTTTTTTTTAAATAAATAATAAATAATATATATATATATATATATAAATAAACTACAACTAGTGGTCCCATACCCACTAGCCACCTAACCACATTTACAATCAACAGCGGAATAACAAACCAATATCCAATAATAAACCAATAATAATCCAATAACAATCCAACATCATAGCATAAGCAATATCCAAATACCAAACAACAAGAAACATGAAACCAGCAACCTAGCAATGTTTCTAATGACTCAACTCTAGCAACCTAACAATGCCAGACAACATCCAATCGAGTCTCTAGAACATCCTCCTCTTCATTGCCTTGATTCCACGATCACACTTTGCCTTTACCTGCACCACAAACACAAATTGAGATGCATGAGTATTTGATAAACACTCAGTGAGGCAATCCTCCCATCTACTGGGCTATACACACAAGCTACAATGATTCCAATGTTCTAAACAAACAACAAACAAACAAACAAACCAGGAAATCAAACATCGTCTCGCTGGAAGGGAGGTGTCGACCGACACCCGCAAAGTGTCGACCGACACTGGCATTGGTGTCGACCGACACTACCCCACAGTGTCGATCGATGCCCAATTTGCTCGTGTCAATCGACACTCCCTCTGCAGCTGCGATCCGCGCGAAGTCGAGAGTTGAATCTCCCTCCTAAATCACCACCAAATCGTCCATTACTCAAAACCAAAGCCTTATACATCCGTAGGAACCTGTATCAACCAATCCCAGCAAGAAAAACACACAAACAAGCAACAACAAGCAAGAACAAGGGAATCAAAGGCTTAGATTATCCATGGTCATGCACTCACCTCTCCGTAGAAAGATTCTGACCAATAAGAACGAATTCCCTCACTCCTAGCAAGCTTCTAGATCCTTCCTAGCTCCAAATCTCACAAGAACAGCTAAGAAACTCACAAATCTCTCCCGAAATCGAAATCTCCTTCTTCTCCCTGTTTCTTTGTCAAAAACGGCCAAAAGGGAAGAGAAAGGTCGAGTTCCCCTTTTAAAACCCGATTTTAGGATTTCCTAAACCAACCACGCAAACCGGACGATTAAAAATCGAACCGACCGAACCAGCCACAACCAGTGTCGATCGACACCTCATGTGGTGTCGATCGACACGCTCACCAAAATATCAAGAAAAAGGTTTGCGGGTGTTACAAAAAGAGAGCAAAACCAAAACAAAATCGCAATTGTACATAAAATTGTTATTCGAAGGCGGAAGCTTCTGAAGGGACGGTGCAACGATGAAAGTAAAATTCGCTTTGTATTTTGTATAGTCGGTGAGAAACTGAGAATCACCGTACCACGAGCGACGATCAAATGTTGTTGTCCCATTGTGATGATAAGTTTTAGAACCTGAACCTAATGAACCAGAAACTGCATGCATATATATCACTGAAGGATTATGCAAGAGAGACAAACATAATATATACAGAGATATTTGTTGGGATCTTTGTATGGTCGGCGAGGGTAGCTGGTTTTATAGATTTGATTTCTGAAACTGTTAATGACTTTTGAGGTAGTGGCCATTAAATTGGACTTTGAAGAAGAGTAAGTGGGGAAGCTATGAGGTTTGATAACTGGAGGTTCTTTTCTAATTTGTGAGTAAGTTGAATCGATTGAGGTTTTTGGGTATGTGGAACAGTGGAAACTGAGTCGATGAAGGTGGGAGGAGAAGCAAAGAGATGGCGTTAATTTTTTTTTTTTTTTCTGTGGGCTCGATGGGTCTTAGGGTAACTCCAACCATAAAACACCAAAACACCAAATTTTGACACTAAATTTAGTGTTTTGGTGTTCCAAAAAGTTTTTCATCTCCAACCACAACACCAAATTTCACACTAAAAACAAAACTTTTGATTATTATATTACTAAACTAAAATTCTTTTAATAGTTTAATAAAACATCAACATTTATATAAACGATTTATTTGAATTCAGTACTTAATAGAAAATTACAATCAATAAATTAAAATAACAGAAAATACTTTTTTTAATTAAGAAATAAATTACATATTACTAATTTTCAGAATTAGTAAATTCGAAACATAAGTGCTCAATTAATGCATTTCGAAGTTCAATATGTGCTTCACGATTTATTAAAAGTTTAGTATGAACTTTTAATCTTATTAAATTTGATATTTATTTTAAAATTTAATCGTAATTATTATTTTATACTATATTAATTATAGTTACTAAATTATATTACTAACTGTAATAAGATAATTTTAAATTATTAATGATATATCTAGTTTTTAGTTGATTAACAATAATTTTAATATATTTTTAAATCAAAAACATGAATAAAATAATATATATATATTTTTAGTGTTTTGTTGATAGTGTTACACCAAATATGATGTAACACTATTCACAAAACACCAAAAAAATGGAGATAGCGTTTGTTTTGGTGTATGGTTGGAGAGCATTAACACTATAATTTGGTATTTTGGTGTGCCCGTTGGAGTTGGCCTTAATTTTATAAATGGGCTATTTATTTGGTATCCATCGAAACTTGTTTATAGAAACGAATCAACCCGACTAAGAGAGAAATAAAGGAGCTGACGTGGCATTTCCTAAGGTGTTTTAGAATTGGCTGACGTGGAAAGCCTGAAGAGCTTCAAACAACCTCTTTTATTAGTAAGTTATTATGCAACTATAACCATTACTTTTCAAAGAAATAAGAATTAGGGTTTTCTAAAACAATACCTGTATTTAATTAAATTCAGATCTGTAGATTCACAATTACGATCATCTACAGAACACCTGAAACAAAAGAATCTATTATATTAAACGAGAAGTGAAAACGTCCCACATTCAATCTCTCCAAAATTTTACCGTTTTACCATTAATGAAATTGCCCTTGAAGTTGAAATATTTTGCCCCTAGACGTAAATTTACCTATTTTTTGCACTAAAAATAAATCAAAAATCGGAACAGAAATAATCTAATTGCATAAAAAGTTATTTGAAAAATTAGAATTTGCTAAATGAATCCCTAATTTTTATGAATAAAATATCTTTGACGTTTAATCGGAGAATACATGACCATAATATAACACGCATAAAACTATTTTTGTGTAATTAATGGGCTTAGATTAGATTGTTTAAAGATCGACGTAAATATAAATTTATGGGTTTCTGCATGAAAAAGCCGATGACAAAACACCTCCTTACTGTAAACCCTAAAAACCTAGAAACCCTAAAAAGATAGGTCATTTACAACTATAAATACAATGATATCGTATGCTTTCACCATAACCCCAAAAAAAAGCATTATTCTCTTGAATTTTAATAATTCTTTTATCATCTTCTCAAAATTTTATTTGTATTCCGATCTTGCTGTTTTTAATGATTCATCGACTGATCCCTTTTATTTTCCTGTTCGTATAGTGGTTTCTTGGAAAGCAAGATCCACAAATCATAAAGCTTTGGTTGTTGTTGGTTCATCTTCTAATAAAGGTATAATATCGTTCTTTTTTTTTTTGAGTTTTTATCGATTCATTCATATTTTCAATTTCCAATTTGTATTCTGATTTTGCTGTTTCTTATGATTCACCGACTGAACCTTTTTATTTTTCTCTTCGTGTAGCTGTTACTTGGAAAGCAAAATTTCAAAACTTGCTGTTTTGTATGATTCACCTAACTTTATGTGTTTTCCTGTTCGTGTAGTGTTTTCTTGGGAAGCAAAATTCAAAACTCATCAAGCTTTGGTTATTGTTGGTTCACCTTATAAAAAAGGTATAATATTTTACTTTTTTGGATGATGTTTTACATTAGCTTCTTTTGTCATGATCTCAAATTTCTATTTGTGTTCCGATAATGCGTTTTGGACTGATCTACAGATTAATTGTATTTACCTGTTTGTATGGTTGTTTCATATATAATAATATAACAATAATAATTATTTGATCTAGGTATTATGGAGCAGATTAAACGATAGAGGAATTTTATACTAAATAATATCATGTATTATTTCTTATAATTATAATGCTTATAATGATTGTATTTTCCTTTTATAATTGATTTATAATTTATAATAGATAATAGTTTTGTCTAAACTTGGATTGCCATGTTTGCAGGACTACTATTGTAACATCCGCAAACCGGAATCCCGGTTTGGGATGTGCAGTAGGAGCATCGGTCGATGCTGGTTCAATTTCGTGCGTTTTGACTTAAGTCAAACGCTGCGTTTTGGGCAAAGGGGAAGGGAAAACCCTTAAGTCGTTCTTTTTGTCTCATTAGACGACTTCAGCCGTTTTTGAGAAACAAAAGAAAGGGAGAACTGTTCTTGAACGTTTTTGGTGATTTCTGGAGATTTGTGGCGTTTCTTGGTGAGATCTGTAGCTGGGATCGTTGTAGGAGCTTCCTAGAGGCTTGTTCTTGTTTGTTAGAGGTTCAGATTCTTCTGTGGCAAAGTTAAGTGCATGACCATGGCTTATCTAAGCTAGAGGACTCTTTAATCTGTTTGTTGTGTGATGTTAGACTTGTTAGATCGTTGCTATGGACGTTCGGAAGCTTTCTTGTGGCTTGGGATCGAGTTTTGTGGTTGTAGGAACGAAGATCCGGCGAGAAGCTTCGGGGAAAACACGGTGCTCGACGTTGCGTCGATCGATGCATATTTTGCATTGGTCGATGCAAGTGCGAGGACGGCGCGTGAAACTCTAGGGCTTTCACGTTACGTCAAGCATGCGTCGGTCGATGCAAGTTACGCTTGCATCGGCCGATGCAGCTTCTGTGTCGCTCGATGCTTCCCCATTTGGTATTGGTCGATGCATGTTGGCGTCGGTCGATGCCGAGTCCTGGTTTATTATTTGTCGTTTGTTGATTGTTGAGTGTTGGTTATTGATAATCTATTGCTTGTGTGTATAGCCCAGTAGATGGGAGGATTGCCTTACTGAGTGTTTATAAAATACTCATGCATTGCAATATGTGTTTGTGGTGCATGTAAAGGCAAAGTGTGATCGTGGAATCAAGGCAATGAAGAGGAGGATGTTCTAGTGGTTCACTTGGTTGTCTAGCTTCTGTTAGGTTGCTAGAGTTGAGTCCCAGAATGTTGCTTAGGATTGCTGGTTCACTGGTTTATGTTGTTTGGATCATTGGTTTATAACTGGAATTCATACTGGATATTATTCTATTTGGTTATTATATTTATTGGATATTATTTATTGGTTATTAGTATTGTTATTCTGCTGTTGGTTGTGATTGTGGTTAGGTGGCTAGTGGGTATGGGACCACCAGTTGTAGTTTATTTATTATATTATATTTATTATTTATTTATTTATCTTTTTTAAAAAAAGGTCGGTCTTTTCATTTTGGTATCAGAGCCCTTACGGTTCTAGGTTTGGGTTCACTAGGTTTCTGTTGTGATGTTTGGAATTGCATGCCTTGATTGATTATGTGAGTTAGTCAATTGTGTGTAGCATGGAGTCCTAGCACATCCTCTTCGAGCCGACTGTGTAATTCCACGGTGAGTTTATGTTTCTGTGTTATAATAGAAATTGTTTGCTTAGTCTTCTGTTCATAGTAGTGCAGATGGCTAGAGATGATGCTGTGGCTGGTCATGGTCGTGGACGCGGACGTGGTCGTGGACGCGGACGTGGTCATGGTAGGGGCAGAGTCCCAGTGGTTAGTGAGACCGAGGACCAGAGTGTGACAGCTGAGGGTGTTGGCGAGTCGCAGGGGGTTCCGGGGGATTCCGTGAGTGTGGCAGGAGGGGGCGGTGTTGATGCTCCAGTGGCCGGTGATGCTAGGGTCCCAGATGTGGGAGTCCCAGCGGGTGGAGTCCCTAGTACCGACTTTGCGGCTATGCTAGCAGAGGTGTTAGCGCGGTTATCACCAGTGGTACCGACTCAGGCTCAGGTAGTGCCACCAGTGGTGACGGAGGAGCGGCAGCTAATGGCTGCGGATGTGGGAGTCTATTCTCGTTATCTCAGCATGCTGACAGAGATGGGCCGTATTCGTACTGAGTAGTTTTCAGGAGGTGTAGATCCTACTGCGGCGGATGCATGGAGGGCGAGTGTGGAACGTAACTTCCATAGTCTGAGATGCCCTGAGGAGTTTTGGGTGGGCATAGGGGTCCATCATTTGGTTGGTGATGCTCAGATATGGTGGAGATCAGTGGCTGCTAGGAGGGTGCAGAGGGAGATGACTTGGGTTGACTTCGTTCTGGAGTTCAACCGCAAGTATTTTCCTAGAGAGGCATTGGATCGGTTGGAGGTGCAGTTCTTTCAGTTTTCTCAGGGGACACGGTCAGTGCGGGAGCTGGACTTGAAGTTCAGTCGACTTCTTTGTTATGTGGGTCAGGCTTTGGAGTCTGAGGAGGCTCAGGTCAGGAGGTTTTTGAGGGCTCTACGTGATGATTTGAGAGTTCACTGTAGAGGTCGGAGTTATGCTACGCGTGCAGAGCTGGTTGAGACTGCAGCAGAGATTGAGGAGGATATTCGTGCACAGTCAGTGGCGGTAGTTCCAGCAGTTCAGCCTAGTAAGGCTCATCAGCAGGGTGGTTCTAGCAGGGGCGGTAGGCCAGCGCAGGGAACCAAGAGGAGGTGGGATGCTACGCAGAAGTCGAGTGGTGCGAGTTGCTTCGGTTGTGGGAGCAAGGATCACAGGGTTGCTAGTTGTCCCAAGAGGAGTGCTCCGACGGCAGGGCCTCGGGTATGTTATCATTGTAGGGAGACAGGGCACATGACAGCAGAGCCTGGTGTAACCAGTGCCGGGGCGATCACAGGGTTGCTAGTTGTCCCAAGTTGCAGCCGGCAGCAGTGGCAGCGTTGCAGCAGGTGCAGCCTGGAGGTCAGCAGGTGGCACGGATTGAGCTGGCGCCACGGGTTTACACGACAGCAGAGCCTGGAGTAACCAGTGGCGGGGCGATCACAGGTATAATTTCTGGTACTAAGCTTTGTGAATTTCTAGTAGGTTCAGATTTTATGTTTTCCTGTGATAAAGTGTTAGGTTCTCAACACATGAGGTTTGTGTAGGGACCTTGTTGGTGGGCGGGTTTAAGTCCCATGTCATGTTTGATTCTGGAGCTTCTCATAGCTTCATTACTCCGGAGTGTGCAGAGAGTGCGGGGATCAGAAGGGATCCTGGAGAGCGTACAGGAGTTGTCAGAGTTGCGGGAGGCAAGTTCCTGAGAGTTATTGGACGAGTTAGAGGGGTTGATATCCAGATCGCAGGAGAGTCGAGGCCAGCGGATTTGCTTATCAGTCCAGTGGAGTTGTATGATGTTATTCTCGGGATGGATTGGTTGCATCGGCATATGGTGCATTTGGATTGTTATCGGGGTAGAGTGGAGTTTGAGCGTCCAGGAGGGAAGTTGGTTTTTCAGGGTATTAGACCGACTTCGGGGAGTCTCGTGATCTTGGCCATTCAGGCTGGGAAGATGATCGAGAAGGGCCGTGAGGCTTATTTGGTTACTATATTTATGCCAGAGTCAGTGGGGAAGTCTACGGTTAGCGATATTCCGATAGTGGAGGAGTTTGAGGATGTGTTCCAGTCATTACAGGGATTACCACCATCTCGGTCGGATCCTTTTACCATTGAACTGGAACCGGGGATGACACCGTTATCCAAGGCTCCTTACAGAATGGCTCCAGCAGAGATGGCAGAGCTGAAGAAGCAGCTAGAGGATTTGTTGAGTAAGGGATTCATCCGTCCTAGTGTATCACCGTGGGGAGCGCCGGTGTTGTTAGTGAAGAAGAAGGATGGGAGTTTCAGGTTGTGCATTAATTATCGGGGTTTGAACTGGGTCACTGTGAAGAACGAGTACCCTCTTCCCAGGATTGATGAGTTGTTGGATCAGTTGAGGGGTGCTACTTGGTTCTCTAAGGTAGATCTGGCGTCGGGTTATCATCAGATACCGATTGATGAGGCAGATGTGAGAAAGACGGCTTTCAGGACGAGGTATGGGCATTATGAGTTTGTGGTGATGCCTTTCGGGTTGACTAACGCGCCAGCAGCGTTTATGAGATTGATGAACAGCGTGTTTCAGGAGTTTCTGGATGTGTCTGTCATCATTCTCATCGAAGATATCCTGGTTTATTCTAAGAGTCCTGAGGAGCATGCAGTACATTTGAGGGCAGTTATGGAGAAGCTGCGGGAGCAGAAGTTGTTTGCTAAGTTGAGCAAATGCAGTTTTTGGCAGCGTGAGATGGGCTTTCTGGGTCACATTGTTTCTGCAGAGGGGGTTTCTGTAGATCCAGAGAAGATTCAGGCTATCAAAGATTGGCCTAGACCGCATAATGCCACAGAGATCAGGAGTTTTCTTGGACTAGCAGGATACTACAGGAGATTTGTGCAGGGGTTTGCGAGCAGAGCACGTCCTATGACTAAGTTGACAGGGAAGGATGTTCCTTTTGTTTGGTCAGAAGAGTGTGAGGAAGGCTTTGCAAGCCTGAAGGAGATGTTGACTACTGCGTCAGTGTTGGCTTTGCCTGAGCAGGGGGAACCGTATGTGGTTTATACATATGCATCTAGAGTTGGTTTGGGGTGTGTTCTGATGCAGCATGGGAAGGTGATTGCCTACGCTTTGCGGTAGTTGCGGGTTCATGAAGGCAACTATCCTACTCATGATTTGGAGATGGGTGCTGTAGTTTTTGCCCTGAAGATTTTGAGATCTTATCTTCATGAGGCAAAGGTACAGGTGTTTACAGATCATAAGAGTCTGAAGTATATATTCACTCAGCGTGAGTTGAATTTGAGACAGAGGCGGTGGATGGAGCTTGTGGCAGATTATGATTTGGAGATAGCCTATCACCCTGGTAAGGCTAATACAGTTGCAGATGCTCTGCGTCGGAAGAGGGTAGCTTCAGCTCAAGAGCAACAGATGGAGTCTCTGGTAGGAGAGATCAGTGCTTTGAGCTTGTGTGCTGTTTCACAGGAACCGTTGGGTTTGGAAGCAGTAGACAGAGTAGATCTTCTGCGTAGGGTGCGGTTGGCTCAAGAGAAGGATTTGGGGCTGGTGAATGCCTAAAAGGATGTGGATTCGGAATATCAGGTCTCAGATAATGGTACTATCTTGGTGCACGGTCGGATTTGTGTGCCCAAGGATGAGGAGTTGAGACAAGAGATCCTGAGAGAGGCGCATGCGAGCAGGTTTTCTATTCATGCAGGAGCGACTAAGATGTACTGTGACCTCAAGAGGTACTATCACTGGGTCGGGATGAAGAAGGATGTAGCTAGTTGGGTCTCGAGGTGCGATGTGTGTCAGCTAGTGAAGGCTGAGCATCAGGTTCCTGGCGGTTTACTGAAGAGTTTACCCATTCCTGAGTGGAAGTGGGATATGATCACCATGGATTTTGTGGTAGGGTTGCCAGTGTCACGGACCTTTGATACTATTTGGGTCATTGTGGACCGGTTGACTAAGTCAGCACATTTTCTGGCCATTAAGAAGACTGATGGAGCAGCGGTCTTGGCTAAGAAGTATGTGAGAGAGATAGTCAGATTGCATGGGGTGCCAGCGAGCATTGTGTCTGATAGGGATTCTAAGTTCACTTCGGTGTTATGGAAGGAATTTGAGGAAGAGATGGGCACTAAGGTGCATATGAGTACAGCTTATCATCCCCAGACAGATGGACAGTCTGAGAGGACGATCCATACGCTGGAGGATTGCTGAGGATGTGTGTGTTGGATTGGGGTGGCCATTGGGCAGATCACCTGAACCTGGTAGACCATGTCGTACACCGTTATGCTGGACTCAGGTGGGGGAGAGGAGGATGTTGGGTGCTAGTTTTGTTCAGGAGACCTCAGAGAAGATTCGGGTTCTCAAGCTGAACATGAAGGAGGCTCAGGATAGGCAGAGGAGTTATGCTGATAGGAGTAGGAGAGATCTTGAGTTTCAGGTAGGAGACAAAGTGTACCTCAAGATGGCCATGTTGCGGGGTCCAAACAGGTCATTGTCTGAGACTAAGTTGAGTCTGAGGTATATGGGTCTGTTCAGAGTGATTAAGCGAGTTGGGCCAGTGGCATATAGACTGGAGTTACCTGAGGTTATGCGTGCGTTCCATAAGGTTTTCCATGTGTCTATGTTGCGGAAGTGTCTCCGTGAGGGAGAGGAGGTGTTGGCTAAGATTCCTGAGGATCTTCAGCCTAACATGACATTGGAGGCGAGACCAGTGAGAGTTCTCGAGAGGAGGATCAAGGAACTTCGGAAGAAGAAGATTCCTTTAATGAGAGTCCTGTGGGACTGTGAAGGTGTTGAGGAGCAGACTTGGGAGCCTGAGGCAAAGATGAAGGCAAGGTTTAAGAAGTGGTATGAGAAGCAAGCCGCGACTTGAACTTTTCTAGCTTGGTCCCATCTGTAATCCGTGGCTGGAGCGGGAATGGAGTATTCCAGCCCATCTCTCTTATTACTCGGTCGCTTGGGGTGGTTGGTTGTTCGACTCAGTAACAAGATGAGGTGGTGTTCGGGGTACAAAGTTTCCGTGAGACGGGGTTTTGGAGGAAAGTTTCGTGAATTAGAAGTTTCCAAAAGTGGAAAGTTTCCAAAAATGGGAAGATCTAAATATGGAAAGTTTTACGGGAATTAGAATTTGTCCATTTTAGCGGTGGAGAGCCTTAGAGGGGCTTGTGTGTGGCCTTAGTGGCGGACTTTCGAGTCAGTGTGCCCGTGTGTGGCGCTCTTTTTAGACATTGTGTGGCCTTTGTGGCGGGCTGTTTAGCCGTGTTTGGCCTTAGTGGCGGGCTGTTTAGCCGTGTGTGGCCTTTGTGGCGGGCTGTTTAGCCAGAGTGTCTTTGTGATGGTCCTTCGAGACAGATGGTCTTTGTGACGGTCTTTCGGGACGAGTGGCCTTGGTGGCGGTCCTCTTTAGGACATTTGTTTGGCCTTTGTGGCGGTCCTCTTTTGACATTTGTTTGGCCTTGGTGGCGGTCCTCTTTAGGAAATTTTGTTTGGCCTTGGTGGTGGTCCTCTTTAGGACATCTTGTTTGGCCTTAGTGGCGGCCATTGTGGCATGTATATGATCCTTGTGTGTTCATGAGGTATTCCAGTGAGGGGATATGTGGTTGGTAGGACATTGAGATGTTTTACGCGAGCCACGGGAAGGAAACCTGGATAGGGATAGGACTCAGACTTGTTCAGAATTGTTTGCTCGCGGCTCTTGGAGGACTTAGGTTCTCCTAGTACTGCCATATTCAGAGACTTTGTGGCTTGGGAGTATGGTTGGTATATCGGGTTTACGCGCGCTGTAGGGTGACGACCCGAGAGACGAGTTTGGATTTTTCCTTATATATTATGGCATGCGGGTTTAGGCCCGATGAGGAGCAAACATTTGGCATGCAGACTTAGGTCTGATGAGGAGCCAATAAGAACTCAAGGTCTAGGCCTATGAGTAAGGGAAAGTCCAAAAGTCGAGAGCAAATGACGCCTGGAGCGTGAGTCTATCGCCTAGAGGTGACCTTCTGTAGATCGGTCGGAGGAGTGCGGACCGTGGAGATGGTTGCACGGGAGTCCTTGGCTGATGGTTTTTCGAGATTCGAGGATGATGTTTTACATTAGCTTCTTTTGTCATGATCTCAAATTTATACTTGTGTTCCGATAATGCGTTTTGGACTGATCTACAGATTAATTGTATTTACCTGTTTGTATGGTTGTTTCATATATAATAATATAACAATAATAATTATTTGATCTAGGTATTATGGAGCAGATTAAACGATACAAGAATTTGATACTAAATAATATCATGTATTATTTCTTATAATTATAATGCTTATAATGATTGTATTTTCCTTTTATAATTGATTTATAATTTATAATAGATAATATTTTTTCTAAACTTGGATTGCCATGTTTGCAGGACTACTATTGTAACATCCGCGAACCGGAATTCCGGTTTGGGATGTGCATCGATCGATACAGTAGGAGCATCGGTCGATGCTGGTTCAATTTCGGGCGTTTTGACTTAAGTCAAACGCTGCGTTGTGGGCAAAGGAGAAGGGAAAACCCTTAAGTCGTTCTTTTTGTCTCATTAGACGACTTCAGCCGTTTTTGAGAAACAAAAGAAAGGGAGAACTGTTCTTGAACGTTTTTGGTGATTTCTGGAGATTTGTGGCGTTTCTTGGTAAGATCTGTAGCTAGAGGACTCATTAATCTGTGGCAAAGGTAAGTGCATGACCATTGCTTATCTAAGCTAGAGGACTCTTTAATCTGTTTGTTGTGTGATGTTAGACTTGTTAGATCGTTGCTATGGACGTTAGGAAGCTTTCTTGTGGCTTGGGATCGAGATTTGTGGTTGTAGGAACGAAGATCCGGCGAGAAGTTTCGGGGAAAACACGGTGCTCGACGTTGCGTCGATCGATGAATATCTTGCATCGGTCGATGCAAGTGCGAGGACGGCGCGTGAAACTCTAGGGCTTTCGCGTTACGTCGAGCATGCGTCGGTCGATGCGGATTGGGTATCGGTCGATGCAAGTTACACTTGCATCGGTCGATGCAGCTTCTGTGTCGCTCGATGCTTCCCTATTTGGTATCAGTTGATGCATGTTGGCGTCGGTCGATGCCGAGTCCTGGTTTGTTATTTGTCATTTGTTGATTGTTGTGTGTTGGTTATTGATACTCTATTGCTTGTGTATATAGTCCAGTAGATGGGAGGATTGCCTTACTGAGTGTTTATAAAATACTCATGCATTGCAATATGTGTTTGTGGTGCAGGTAAAGACAAAGTGTGATCGTGGAATCAAGGCAATGAAGAGGAGGATGTTCTAGTGGTTTGCTTGGTTGTCTAGCTTCTGTTAGGTTGCTAGAGTTGAGTCCTAGAATGTTGCTTAGGATTGCTGGTTCACTGGTTTATGTTGTTTGGATCATTGGTTTATAACTGGAATTCATACTGGATATTATTCTATTTGGTTATTATATTAATTGGATATTATTTATTGGTTATTGGTATTGTTATTCCGATGTTGGTTGTGATTGTGGTTAGGTAGCTAGTGGATATGGGACCACTAATTGTAGTTTATTTATTATATTATATTTATTGTTTATTATGATTTTTTTTTTTTAATAAAAAGGTCGGTCCTTTCAACTATGATCGTAGATATCCATGGATTCGATTTACGGGTATTTCATGTTTTATATAATCGTGTTATATAATTATTTGGAAATTTATAATATTTCCATGGTTTTTAATATGACTTACTTTTAAAATAAAATATTGAACAGGTTACACCTAAAGAATGCTATAATGAAGATGGTCCTAAGGAGAATGTTCTGTGTTCGATGGCTACGACAACTAAATTCTCGGATTGGATTATATTCAATACACAAGCTGTTCAAGCCAAAGAAATCACTTATTCTGAAATTCCAAATCCATTAGTTTGGTGTCGTAGAGAGATTATATGGAAGAGAAAATCAAGAAGAAGACAATTTCAATCGCCATACAATATTCCTATAATATTTGTTTCGTTAAACTAATTTGAAATTTATTTAAATGTAACAGTAATCTTAATTTTAGTATAATTATCTTTCATCTTTTGAAATTATTTCACTTTAATGAGTTTTGTATAATATATACTCTTCTCAAGACATAGAAATTACTGATTCTAAAATTCTAAATTCAAAAGCTTGGTGTCATAAAGAGATGATATGGAAGACAAAATTAAACAGAAAACAATTTCCATCACCATACAATATTTTTATAATATTTGCTTCTTTCCATTACCATACAATATTCTTATAATAGATGTTTTTATACCTTTATGAGATACTTGATTATAAATGTTTCCGTAAAGTGTTAAATTATCAATCTTCAAAATGGTGTAATTTCGTAAATTTAAAACGTCAATTAGGTAATAAAATATTGATATATACCTTTAATTCTAAAGTTATAATAATCACAAAAGGATAAATTCACTATTTTAATAAATTTTACAAATTTTAAATGATAAAGATGGCAATAACCATTGTTTGAATAATAAAAATGTAATATATATATATATATATATATATATATATATATATATAATATGTTATATATAATTATTTAAACGGATGATTATCTGAATGAGTATATTTATTAAAAACTTAAAGTGATAAAGATGAAAATAAATATATTTTGGAATGAAATATAATTATTAGATTTTACATAATATACAGATTATGAACGCAAGTAAATATTGTCTAAATAAGTAAATAAAAATATATAATAGATATATATGTTATATATTTGCACATATCTATTATTAATTATAAATACACGAATCTTATAATATTTTATTTTAATATTTAGAAAAATATACTAATATCTGAGGCTATATATATACAGAGACGTCTCACATATCTTAAGTTCAATATCCAAATCTCGAGAATATTTCAAGGTTCTTTAAAACTATCGACACACAATTCTTTTATTATGTTTGAAAATCATAATTTGCATATAATTACTGATTACATTTAGTGCATGTTAGATTATGGTCATGAATTCTCCGATTGATCGTGTTTCACGTTTTAATCCTTTCAAAATACGAATGGAAAATCCGTGTTAGGATTTTGTGTTTATGGGAAGAAAAAACTCTTCGTCTTGGTTCAACCCTAGAGATGGTCCTAACTGATAATCAGATTTGCTAATTGTTTAAATTCTTAGTTAATCAGGTTTTCCAAATTTTGATAGAAATCTGATTATATTTGTTTTATTTAAATAGGGTATGCAGATCCAGTGTAGTTTTCGTGGTGATGTTTATGACAGATTTGTTTCCAAATTTCATGTTGGCGATTGGATTGAGCTTGAAAATTTTAAAGTTGTCGATCAATATGGGTCATGCAGAGCTACCACTCATCGATAAAAGATTATTATTTTGTATAAGACCAAGATTAGCGAGACTTCGATTGTTGGAGATGAAGAATATTTTGAATTCATCGATTATAATCGAATATTAAACTGTTCTTATTGTGATGATTACTTGGTCGGTGAGTTACCTTATTTGTCTACTTTAGAATCTCTCATAATTAACTTCTAATATATTATACATTATTTTGATATGAGTTTGCTTCTTATATTTTAAGATGTCATTGGAGAAGTAACCAATGTTGGAAAAATGGATACTTGGAATGATAACAATGAGTCGACGGGTCCGAATGACGGCAACAAGTATGAGCTTAGATCACAAAGTGATCATATTCGGCAGTTGCTAAAGATGTGCCGCCGAAATTCTTTGGCGAAGAAGGTGGATGAATCTGATGACACTGACTCGGATGATGTCGACTCTGATGTATCCGAAAATGAAGACGATGATGGAAACTGTTCTGATGAGGATTATTGTGAAGAAGAAGAAGAAGAAACAGAAGATGAAGGCTTTTATGAAATAGTGTATGTAGACGAAGAAGATAGTGAAGGCGATGATGAGGATGACACTGATGATACTGAGTCTGAATCAAGTGAAGATGCTGAGTCTGAAGAGAAGATGTAACATCCGTGAACCGGATTTCCGGTTTAGGATGTGCATCGATCGATGCAGTAGGAGCATCGATCGATGCTGACTCAATTCTGTGCGTTTTGACTTAAGTCAAACGCTGTGTTTTGGGGAAGGAAAAGGGGAAAAACCCTTATTTTTCGAGAGTTTTGTCTCATTCGTGTTTTTGGCCGCATTTGAGAGAAACGAAAGAGAAAGAAACTGTTCTTGACTGTTCTTGAGTTTTCTGGAGATTTGGGGCGTTCTTGGGTGAGATCTGTAGCTGGGATTGCTGTAGGAGCTTCCTGGAAGCGTGTTCTTGCTGTTTTATTGTTTAGTTTCGTCTTGGCACAGGTAAAGGCAAAGTGTGACCGTGGGATCCAGGCAATGAAGAGGAGGATGTTCTAGGGACTCGGTTGGTTGCTGATCTGGCATTGTTAGGTTGCTAGAGTTGAGTCTTAGAGCATTGTTTAGGTTGCCGGTTATTTGTTTTGTGTTGTTGGATCTTTAGTTAAGATTGGAATTGATTTTGGAGTATTGTTATATTTTATTATTGGATTATATTGGATAATGCTATTGGATTTCCGCTGTTGGTTGTGTTGTGGTTAGGTGACTAGTGGGTATGGGACCACTAGTTGTAGTTTATTTTATTATATTATATTTATTATTTTTTTAAAAAAAAAAAAAAAGGTCGGTCGTTTCATTTTGGTATCAGAGCCCTTACGGTTCTAGGTTTGGGTTCACTAGGCTTTGTGCTGTAGATGTTTGGGATTGCATGTCTTGATTGATTATGTGAGTTAGTCAATTGTGTGTGGCATGGAGTCCTAGAACATCCTCTTCGAGCCTATTGGTGATTCCACGGTGAGTTTCTATTTTTTGTGTTAAATAGTAATTGGTTGCTTAGCCTTCTGTTCATGGTAGTGCAGATGGTTAGGGGTGGTGCTGTTGCTGGTCGTGGTCGTGGACGCGGACGTGGTCGTGGTCGCGGACGTGGTCGTGGTAGGGGCAGAGTCCCAGTGGTTAGTGAGGCCGAGGACCAGAGTGTGACAGCTGAGAGTGTTGGCGAGTCGCAGGGTGTTCCGAGGGATTCCGTGAGTGTGGCAGGAGGGGGCGGTGTTGATGCTCCAGTAGCCGGTGATGCTAGGGTCCCGGGTGTGGGGGTCCCAGCGGGTGGAGTCCCTGGTGTTGACATTGCGGCTTTGCTAGCACAGGTGTTGGAGCGGTTACCACCTGTGGTACCGGCTCAGGCACGGGTAGTGCCACCAGTGGTGGCGGAGGAGCGGCAGCCAGTGGTTGCGGATGTGGGGGAGCATGGGCGTTATTTGGCTATGCTCAAGGAGATGAAGGGTCTGTTCATTGAGAGGTTTGTGGGTGGTACAGATCCTACTGCTGCGGATGCTTGGAGGACGAGTGTGGAACGTAACTTCCATACTCTGAGATGTCCTGTGGAGTTTTGGGTGGACATAGGGGTCTACTTTTTGGGTGGTGATGCTGAGTTGTGGTGGAGGTCAGTGGTTGCTAGGAGGGCGCAGAGGGAGATGACTTGGGCTGACTTCGTCTCGGAGTTCAACCGCAAGTATTTTCCTAGAGAGGCATTGGACCGGCTGGAGGTGCAGTTCCTTCAGATATCTCAGGGGACGCGGTCAGTGCGGGAGCTGGATTTAGAGTTCAGTCGACTCTTATGTTATGGGGGTCGGGCTATGGAGTCCGAGGAGGCTCAGGTGAGGAGGTTTATGAGAGCTCTACGGGATGATTTGAGAGTTCACTGTAGAGGACGGTATTATGCTACGCGTGCAGAGCTGGTTGAGACTGCAGCAGAGATCGAGGAGGATATCCGGGCACAGTCAGTGTCGGTTACTCCAGTAGCTCAGCCTAGTAAGGCTCAGCAGCAGGGTGGTTCCAGCAGGGGCGGTAGGCATGCTCAGGGAACCAAGAGGAAGTGGGAGGCTACGCAGAAGCCGAGTGGTGCAGGTTGCTTCAGTTGTGGAAGCAAGGATCACAAGGTTGCTAGTTGTCCCAAGAGGAGTGTTCCGACGGCGGGGCCTCGGGTATGTTACCATTGCAGAGAGACGGGGCACATCAGGCCTTTTTGTCCCAAGTTGCAGCCGGCAGCAGTGGCAGCGTTGCAGCAGGTGCAGCCTGGTGGTCAGCAGGTGGCACGGATTGAGCAGGGGCCTCGGGTTTACTCGACAGCTGAGACTGGTGGAACCAGTGCCGGGGCGATCACAGGTATATTTTCTGGTACTTACCTTGTGAATTTTTAGTAGGTTCAGATTGTATATGTTTCTTGTGATAAGTGTTAGGTTCTCAACACATGAGGTTTGTGTAGGGACCTTGTTGGTGGGCGGGTTTAAGTCCCATGTTATGTTTGATTCTGGAGCTTCGCATAGCTTCATTACTCCAGAGTGTGCAGAGTGTGCGGGGATCAGCGGGGATCCTGGAGAGCGTGCAGGAGTTGTCGAGTTGCGGGAGGCGAGTTCCTGAGAGTGATTGGACGAGCTAGAGGAATTGATATTCAGATCGCAGGAGAGTCGTGGCCAGCAGATTTGCTTATCAGTCCAGTGGAGCTGTATGATGTTATTCTTGGGATGGATTGGCTGCATCGGCATAGGGTGCATTTGGATTGCCATCGGGGTAGAGTGGAGTTTGAGCGTTCAGGAGGGAAGTTGGTTTTTCAGGGTATTAGACCGACTTCGGGGAGTCTCGTGATCTCAGCCATTCAGGCTGGGAAGATGATCGAGAAGGGCCGTGAGGCTTATTTGGTTACTATATCTATGCCAGAGTCAGTGGGAAGTCTACGGTTAGCGGTATTCCAGTAGTGGAGGAATTTGAGGATGTGTTTCAGTCCTTGCAGGGATTACCACCATCTCGGTCGGATCCTTTTACCATTGAACTGGAACCGGGGACGACACCGTTATCCAAGGCTCCTTACAGAATGGCTCCAGCAGAGATGGCAGAGCTGAAGAAGCAGCTAGAAGATTTGTTGAGTAAGGGATTCATCCGTCCTAGTGTATCACCGTGGGGAGCGCCGGTGTTGTTTGTGAAGAAGAAGGATGGGAGTTTCAGATTATGCATTGATTATCGGGGTTTGAACCGGGTCACTGTGAAGAACAAGTATCCTCTTCCTAGGATCGATGAGTTGTTGGATCAGTTGAGGGTGCTACTTGGTTCTCCAAGGTAGATCTGGCGTCGGGTTATCATCAGATACCGATAGATGAGGCAGATGTGAGGAAGACTGCTTTCAGGACGAGATATGGGCACTATGAGTTTGTGGTGATGCCCTTCGGATTGACTAACGCACCAGCAGCGTTTATGAGATTGATGAACAGTGTGTTTCAGGAGTTTCTGGATGTATCTGTCATCATTTTCATCGACGACATCCTGGTTTATTCTAAGAGTCCTGAGGAGCATGCAGTGCATTTGAGAGCTGTCATGGAGAAGCTGCGGGAGCAGAAGCTATTTGCTAAGTTGAGCAAGTGCAGTTTTTGGCAGCGTGAGATGGGCTTTCTGGGTCACATTGTTTCTGCAGAGGGGGTTTCTGTAGATCCAGAGAAGATTCAGGCTATCAGGGATTGGCCTAGACCGCAGAATGCCACAGAGATCAGGAGTTTCCTTGGATTGGCAGGTTATTACAGGAGATTTGTGCAGGGGTTTGCAAGCAGAGCACGTCCTATGACTAAGTTGACAGGGAAGGATGTTCCTTTTGTCTGGTCAGAAGAGTGTGAGGAAGGCTTTGCAAGCCTGAAGGAGATGTTGACTACTGCGCCAGTATTGGCTTTGCCAGAGCAGGGAGAACCCTATGTGGTTTATACAGATGCATCGAGAGTTGGTTTGGGGTGTGTTCTGATGCAGCATGGGAAGGTGATTGCCTATGCATCGCGGCAGTTGCGGGCGCATGAAGGCAACTATCCTACTCATGATTTGGAGATGGGTGCTGTAGTTTTTGCCCTGAAGATTTGGAGATCTTATCTTTATGGTGCAAAGGTACAGGTGTTCACAGATCATAAGAGCCTGAAGTATATA
The DNA here is from genome assembly GCA_023657505.1 of Camelina hispida. NCBI lineage: Eukaryota > Viridiplantae > Streptophyta > Magnoliopsida > Brassicales > Brassicaceae > Camelina > Camelina hispida. The sequence goes on from CP094635.1 coordinate 32,422,694, forward strand.
TTCACTCAGCCTGAGTTGAATTTGAGACAGAGGCGGTGGATGGAGCTTGTGGCGGATTATGATTTGGAGATAGCCTATCATCCTGGTAAGGCTAACACGGTTGCAGATGCTCTGAGTCGGAAGAGAGTAGCTTCAGCTCAGGAGCAGGAGATGGAGTCTCTGGTAGGAGAGATCAGTGCGTTGAGCTTGTGTGCTGTTTCACTGGAACCGTTGGGTTTGGAAGCAGTGGACAGAGCAGATCTTCTGAGTAGGGTGCGGTTGGCACAGGAGAAGGATTTGGGGCTGGTGAATGCCTCAAAGGATGTTGATTCAGAGTATCAGGTCTCAGATAATGGTACTATCTTGGTGCATGGTCGGATTTGTGTGCCCAAGGATGAGGAGTTGAGGCAGGAGATTCTGAGAGAGGCTCATTCGAGCAAGCTATCTATTCATCCAGGAGCGACTAAGATGTACCGTGACCTCAAGAGGTACTATCATTGGGTCGGGATGAAGAAGGATGTGGCTAGTTGGGTTTCGAGGTGTGATGTGTGTCAGCTAGTGAAGGCTGAGCATCAGGTTCCTGGCGGGTTACTGAAGAGCTTACCCATTCCCGAGTGGAAGTGGGATATGATTACCATGGATTTTGTGGTAGGATTGCCAGTGTCACGGACTTTTGATGCTATTTGGGTCATTGTGGACCGGTTGACTAAGTCAGCACATTTTCTGGCCATTAAGAAGACTGATGGAGCAGCAGTCTTGGCTAAGAAGTATGTGAGAGAGATAGTCAGATTGCATGGGGTGCCAGCGAGCATTGTGTCTGACAGAGATTCTAAGTTCACTTCGGTGTTCTGGCAGGCATTTCAGGCAGAGATGGGCACTAAGGTGCATATGAGTACAGCTTATCATCCCCAGACAGATGGACAGTCTGAGAGGACGATCCAGACGTTGGAGGATTTGCTGAGGATGTGTGTGTTGGATTGGGGTGGCCATTGGGCAGATCACCTGAACCTGGTAGAGTTTGCTTACAACAACAGCTATCAGGCGAGTATTGGTATGGCTCCTTATGAGGCTTTGTATGGGAGGCCGTGTCGTACACCGTTATGCTGGACTCAGGTGGGGGAGAGGAGCATGTACGGGGCAGATTTTGTTCAGGAGACATCAGAGAAGATTCGGGTTCTCAAGCTGAACATGAAAGAGGCTCAGGATAGGCAGAGGAGTTATGCAGATAAGAGGAGAAGAGACCTGGAGTTTCAGGTAGGAGACAGAGTGTACCTCAAGATGGCCATGTTGCGGGGTCCGAACAGGTCATTGACAGAGACTAAGTTGAGTCCGAGGTATATGGGTCCGTTCAGAGTGATTGAGCGAGTTGGACCGGTGGCATATAGACTGGAGTTACCTGAGGTTATGCGTGCTTTCCATAAGGTATTCCATGTGTCTATGTTGCGGAAGTGTCTCCGTGAGGATGATCAGTTGTTGGCTAAGATTCCAGAAGATCTTCAGCCTAACATGACTTTGGAGGCGAGACCAGTGAGGGTTCTCGAGAGGAGGATCAAGGAACTTCGGAAGAAGAAGGTTCCTTTGATGAGAGTCCTTTGGGACTGTGATGGTGTGGAGGAGCAGACTTGGGAACCTGAGGCAAGGATGAAGGCAAGATTCAAGAAGTGGTATGAGAAGCAACCACGACCTGAGCTTGCCTAGTCTGGTTCCGTCTGTAATCCGTGGCTGGAGCGGGAATGGAGTATTCCAGCCCATCTCTCTTGTTACTCGGTCGCTTGGGGTGGTTGGTTGTGCGACTCAGTAACAAGATGAGGTGGTGCTCGGGGTACAAAGTTTCCGTGAGGCGGGGTTGGGGGAAAAGTTTTCCGGAATAGAAGTTTTCTTAAGTGGAAAGTTTCCAGAAATGGAAAGTGCTAAATATGGAAAGTTTGGTGGGAGAGAATTTGTCCATTTTAGCGGTGGGAAGCCTGGGAGGGGCTTTTGTGCCTTTGTGGCGGACTTTCGAGTCAGAGTGCCTGTGTGTGGCGGTCTTGATAGACATTGTGTGGCCTTTGTGGCGGGCTTTTAGCCAATTGTGTGGCCTTTGTGGCGGGCTTTTAGCCGTTTGTTGGCCTTTGTGGCGGGCTGTTTAGCCAGAGTGTCTTTGTGACGGTCCTTCGGGACAGATGGTCTTTGTGACGGTCCTTCGGGACAGATGGTCTTTGTGACGGTCCTTCGGGACAGATGGTCTTTGTGACGGTCCTTCGGGACAGATGGTCTTCGTGACGGTCCTTCGGGACAGATGGTCTTCGTGACGGTCCTTCGGGACGAGTGGCCTAGGTGGCGGTCCTTTTTAGGACATCTGTTTGGCCTTGGTGGCGGTCCTCGTGAGGACATTTTGTTGGCCTTTGTGGCGGCCCTGGTGGCGTGTATATGATCCTTGTGTGGTCATATGGTATTCCAGTGAGGGAATATGTGGCTGGTAGAACATTGAGATGTTTTTACGCGAGTCACGGGAAGGAAACCTGGATAGGGATGGGACTCAGACGTGTTCAGAATCGTTGCTCGCGGCTCTTGGAGGACTTTGGTTCTCCTAGTACTGCCATATTCGGAGACTTTGTGACTTTGGAGTATGGTTGGTATATCGACTTCGGACGACGGTCCGGAGGCGCGCTGTAGGGTGACGACCCGAGAGACGAGTTTGGATTTTTTTCCTTATATATTATGGCATGCGGGCTTAGGCCCGATGAGGAGCCAACATTGGCATGCAGACTTAGGTCTGATGAGGAGCCGATGAAACTCAAGGTTTAGGCCTATGAGAAAAAGGAAAGTCCAGAAGTCGAGAGCAAATGATGCCTGGAGCGTGAGTCTATCGCCTAGAGGTGACCTTCTGTAGATCGGTCGGAGGAGTGCGGGCCGTGGAGACGGTTGCACGGGAGTCCTTGGCTGATGGTTGTTTGGGATTCGAGGACGAATCCAGTTTGGTGGGGAGAATTGTAACATCCGTGAACCGGATTTCCGGTTTAGGATGTGCATCGATCGATGCAGTAGGAGCATCGATCGATGCTGACTCATTCTGTGCGTTTTGACTTAAGTCAAACGCTGCGTTTGGGGAAGGAAAAGGGGAAAAACCCTTATTTTTCGAGAGTTTTGTCTCATTCGTGTTTTTGGCCGCATTTGAGAGAAACGAAAGAGAAAGAAACTGTTCTTGACTGTTCTTGAGTTTTCTGGAGATTTGGGGCGTTCTTGGGTGAGATCTGTAGCTGGGATTGCTGTAGGAGCTTCCTGGAAGCGTGTTCTTGCTGTTTTATTGTTTAGTTTCGTCTTGGCACAGGTAAAGGCAAAGTGTGACCATGGGATCCAGGCAATGAAGAGGAGGATGTTCTAGGGACTCGGTTGGTTGCTGATCTGGCATTGTTAGGTTGCTAGAGTTGAGTCTTAGAGCATTGTTTAGGTTGCCGGTTATTTGTTTTATGTTGTTGGATCTTTAGTTAAGATTGGAATTGATTTTGGAGTATTGTTATATTTTATTATTGGATTATATTGGATAATGCTATTGGATTTCCGCTGTTGGTTGTGTTGTGGTTAGGTGACTAGTGGGTATGGGACCACTAGTTGTAGTTTATTTTATTATATTATATTTATTATTTTTTTTTAAAAAAAAAAAAAGGTCGGTCGTTTCAGAAGAGAATGAGAAGCAAGTTCTTCTCCAAATGGGAACGAAACACAAGAGTACTCCATGTACCATAGAATTTCCTTTGACCTTCGTGACTCCAGGTATATGGTTTTAAACATATTATCTAATGGACACTGCTTAAATATATAAACGTTTTTTCATATTTTTTATTTATTCACCTTTAAATACATGCTAAACTATGATTATTGAATACCAAAAAAATGTTATACTTATTATTATTGAATAAACTATGATTATTGAATACCAAAAAAATGTTAATACACATATTAACGGAAAACTATAATAATCGAATTACAAATATTTGGTAAAAATACCATTAAAGTTTTTTTGATGATATAATTATTATACTTATTGACATTATCTATTGATGAAAATTTCCAAAAAAATTGTAAAACTGATTAAACCTATATATTTATTCACCTTTAAATACATGCTAAACTCTATACATAAAAATAATAACTTTAAAAACTTTGATTTTTTCTTTTCGTTTTGATCCAGTTTATGCTATCATGGCTAATATACTTTCTAATGCTATAAAGAATAGAATCGGGGAAAAGGACTATTTTGTTGATTTGAACGATTTGAACTGATGTTCATATATTTTACCATGTTTTCCCTTAGTTTATTCAGATCTTTTGCATCTTTTGCTATCCATTTTGACCTTTATTGCATAGCTTTAGGACTAATCATGCATTAGAGTTTAGTTGCATTGCATTTGCATCTTTTATAATCACGTGATTTTGGAGCTTAAGGAGCATGGAAACAATGCTGAGGAGAAGTGAGGCTAACAAGAGGAGAAAGCAAGAGAGTTAAGGCTGAAGAAACAAGGTTCAGAGTCCCACTCGACCGCCCACTCGACCAGACACTCGACCGTGTGCAGAGAGGGACTCGACCGAGTGGAAGCTGCACGAGAGAAGCCAACTCGACCGGTCACTCGACCGAGCACCGGGTCGAGTTGGCCGAGCCGCCTAGCTATTTTGTCTTTTAGCATTTTTAGGGCTTCCACTACTTTTCTATATAACGGCTTGTACCAGCAGCCACCTAAGGAGTCCAGCTTTTTAGAATAGTCAGAAACCTAGATTTTACCCTTTTGGAAATTATTCTTTTTGCACTTTTATTTTTCTTAGATCTTGTACTCTTTTAAGAGAAAAAACATAAGATTCTTGGATTTTGTTGGTTTCATAACTTTCAAGATATTAAGAATTCGTGTTTGATTCCTTCTTGAATATTATAGATCTCTGTTTTATCTTTCATTTGATGCAAGTTTCAGTATTTTCTGGGTTTATGAATTTGATGTTCATCATGTGTTCTTGTGAGTAGTAGCTTAGGATCTTGAGGATGGGTTAGGCTGGGCTGTGTTTGAGGTTTATTTGCTTTGGTCAAGCTTTATTGTGGTAGAATCTCTTCTAGGCTAGATGTTCTTAATGCTAATCCTGAACTGAGAGGTTAGGGTTTGATTTCAAGCATCTTAGCATCACACCAATGTTTAAGGAGCATAGATAAGGCTAGATCTAGAGCTTACCATTAGGCTTGCTAAGAGATTAGAGGTCTTGTTTGGTATGAGACATATTGCTTAATGCCTGCCTGTGTTGATTCTTTACTATGTGAGAACAAGTCTAGAGATGCATAGGTTTGATTGTTTCTTGCCATGAGAGTGGATTAAACATGTCTTAGATTCATATCTCTAGAGATTAGCTCAAAGTTTGCTTGAGATTTGTTGACCAAGTTAGATGACTTCATTCATTAGTAATCTCTCCTCAAGGCCTTCCCTGTTTATTGATTTTTAAGTCTTAATCCTGTTGTTTGATCGTTGTTTGATTCGCTTGTGTGTTGCTCTGGTTTTCTTGTATTGCTCTGTTTCTCGGATTTGTCCAGCTCGACCCTGCACTCGATCTACACTCGATCGAGTGCTTGCTCGAGTTCATCCCCAGAACTCTTGTTTATGATTTATAGTTGTCCTGTCTCATCTCTTGTTTCATTCTAGTTGCATTTCTGTTGCATTTTCTTAGTGTCCTGTTCATTACTTGTCTTGCATTAGTGCATTAGTATAGTTTCTATTTCTGTTCTAGTTTTATAATTGCTATAATCATTTTGTTCCCTTTATATTTAGCATCTAGTTCTAGTAGTTTTACTTTCTGCACTTAACATTTCATCAATAGGACTGTTAGTGACAAACATCCTTTGCATACTTGGCTTAACTTAGGCTCATATACACATCTTGATTGTTCACAACTCTCAGATTGGATTGACACCTCTTATACTGCAACTGCATAATGGGAATTGAAACACCTTACCATTCATTCATTCATATCTCACCATTGCATACATCCATCATTCCATCACCCACCAAATATATTTTGTTTCAATTTGGCGCCGTTGCCCATTTGAGAGTGTTTTTGTGACATTTAGGATCAATATTAGTCTAAGATTAAGTTCGTTTATACACTTGTGAAGTTGCTGAACTCGAATCTTCTTTTGCATTGCTGTCTTGAGTTTCAGGTACCCACTCGACCACCAACTCGACCACCACTCGACCGAGTAGTGATCGAGCACTTGATCGAGTCAAACAGCGTATCTCAATAGACACCAGTTCCCAGTCGACTCGACCACTCACTCGAGCCTGCGCTCGACCGTGTACCTGTTCGAGTCAGTACCTCATTTTGTTGATGCACACAAGGTCCAAGGGGAAAGACAATCTTCAAAAGCCTATTGACAATATCGACAGACTGCAAAAGGGTTTGAGACATAAGCAAAGAAGAGTAGTTCAAGAACAGCAAGGAGATAAAGTGGTCATGGAGCAACAAGATCCAGTTCCAAGACCAAGGAACATTGGTGCTGGAGATGCACCCAATACCCAAAACCAGAGAGCTGGCATTGTGCCTCCCACAGTACCAAACAACAACTTTGAGATCAAGAGTGGATTGATCTCCATGATCCAAGCCAACAAGTTCCATGGGTTGCCAATGGAGGATCCTCTAGACCACCTTGATGAATTTGATAGAATCTGTGGTCTTACAAAGACTAATGGAGTGAGTGAAGATGGATTCAAGTTGAGACTCTTCCCATTTTCACTTGGAGACAAGGCTCACCTTTGGGAGAAGACTCTTCCTACTGGAGCAATAACCACATGGGATGCTTGCAAGAAGGCTTTCTTGGCAAAATTCTTCTCAAATGCAAGGACCGCTAAATTGAGGAATGAAATTTCTGGGTTTGCTCAAAGAAACAATGAGAGCTTTTGTGAAGCTTGGGAGAGGTTTAAAGGATTTCAGACTCAGTGTCCTCACCATGGCTTCAGCAATGAGTCCCTACTTAGCACCTTGTATAGAGGAGTGCTTCCCAAGATCAGGATGCTTCTTGACACAGCTTCTAAGGGCAACTTCCTCAACAAGAATGTGGAAGAAGGATGGGAATTAGTTGAGAACCTTACTCAGTCATATGGCATTTACAATGAGGACTATGACAGAACCATAAGGTCCACCTCCACTGACCAAGAGGACAAATACAAGAAGGATTTGAAGATGGTCAATGAGAAGCTTGACAAGATCCTCTTAGCCAACAAAAGTCCATTCACTTCATTGGTGAGGAAGAGGTTCAAGTTCAAGAGGGGGAGAATGAGTTTGCTGAGCTCTGTTATATGCAAAACCAGGGTGGATTCAAAGGCTAAAACCAAGGAGGGTTCAAGAACAACAACCTATCTTATAGAAGCAACAATGTAGCCAATCCACAAGACCAAGTCTATCCACCTCAATAGCCTCAACAGCAACAAAACTATGTCCCCAAACAACAACATCAAGTGTTCCAGCCTCAGTTGTGTCCCCCACCAGGGTTTCAGACTAACCAAGGCCAAGAACAAGACTTAAGAGCCATGATGCAACAGTTGTTGATTAGGCAAACACAAGGAAAGATTGAGGAGGCTAAACAGTTTGCTGAGTCGAATCAAAGACTCACATCCCAGTATAATGATCTGAACATGAAGTTTGAAGGTCTCAACTCTAGAGTGAAGTTTATGGAGAGCAACATTGCCTCTACTTCAGCTCCTAAACCCAACCAACTCCCTGGAAAAGCTGTTCAAAATCCAAGGGAGTTCACTGCAAAAGCCATCCATATCTCTGATGAGGAAGTCACTGAGGACAGTGAAGTCCAAGTTTGGGGGAATTCATCAGTTACTGAAGCCCCAAGTGACGTTTGTGCAAAGCAAAAGGAGTCTGACATTGCACTCGACCAGGAACTTGAACAGCCACTCGACCGAGTGCAAGCTCGAGTGGTCGATCGAGCTGAAAAATCCAAAGCTGTCAAGCCTGCTAGTACATTCCTCCTGCTTACAAACCACCTCTACCATTCCCTGAACGTTTCAAAGCACAAAAGATTAAGGAATTAAGGGAAATAATTGAGAAAAGGAGATGTTGGCTAAGCAACAAGAGGATGAGAAGTCTTTGAAGGAAGAAGTTGTGATTGAGAAGCAAGAAGAAGTGATGGCCATACAAGAGATCATCATTGCTTACCAAGAACTCAAATACTGGTTTTTTTTCCTAGTATCTACCAGATTGAGACACTCTGACTGTCTCCCCCCTCTTGGACAAGTTCGCAGTGGAACCATGGCAATTAGGATCTCAAGACGCAGCTACACCTATAATGCAAGGAATAATAGACAGGAGAGAGGACTTGCCTTGGAACAGTATGAACCATATCCTCTCTATAGGAATTTTTTGCTTGATTTGTCAAAGAAGAAGGCTCAAGCTCAAGATGAGAAGGATCATGAGGACCTTGGAGGAGTGATCATCCCAGTTAAGCTTAAGGATCCAGGGCCATTATATCTGCCTTGCACACTTAGTTATCTCCACTACAACCAGTGCCTATGTGACTTGGGAGCATCAATCAGTGTGATGCCCTATTCTACAGCTCAAAAGCTTGGGCACACTGACTTCAAGTCTACCAACCTTCATGTATGCCTAGCTGATGGGTCAAACAGAGATGTGGTTGGTAAGTTGGAGAACATTCCAGTGAAAATAGGGAGAGCAAGGGTACATACTGATTTTGTGGTCCTAGAGACGGACAAGGAGCCTGAATATCCTATCATTCTTGGGAGACCATTTTTAGCCACTGTTGGGGCAGTCATTGATGTCAAGGAAGGTCTTGTGACCTTGAACATTGCTGAGGGTATAGCTATGAAATTCAACATCTATAACCCAACCAACCTTCCTACCATGATCAACCATTTACTATAGAGGACAAAGGTGGTCAAGAAGGTTTAAGTGATAAGACAACTCCAAAGGCTGAGCTCTCACTTTAAGAAGATTCTGTGGAAAAGCTTAAGAGTTCAGTTCAAGAGTTGACTGGTATGGTTAAGGATCTTCAAGTCAAGTTAAACAAGAGGTCTTTGAGGAAAGCAAGACCAAGGCTCAAAATCAAGAAGAAGTATGGTTTGTGTGTTAAGGGTGAGGTGATCAAGGATCAACTTCACAGTGATCAAGGGGTTCCAGGGAGGATTTCATCACCTCCTTGGTATCTAGACCAAGTCTAAGAAGGCAACCAAAGTAAAGCTTAGTGACTCTAAACAAGCTCACTAGGGAGGAAGTCCCTAAGGTATCCTTTGTAAATATGCTTTAATTTCTTAGTAGTTTTGATGTGTTTTCTTTTATGTTTGTGTTGGGCAGGCCTTTTAATGAAAGTGTAGATGGGTATGAAGAAATTTGGACTTGGGGAAGGAGAAACGCAAGCCCACTCGACCAGCCCACGAGAGGTACTCGACCTAGTTGGGAGAGAAGCAAAGCCAATTTGATCCTCATTTCTCTAGAACGATCGAGTGGAGGGAAGAACAAGAAGAAAATTTTGAATTTTCAGACTTTGGTCAAGGGAGCTCGACCACGTGCTGGTCGAGTGGCAGAAAAAAGCAAGTCAAAGATTCCCATTTCAAATATGAATGGTATGGACGCTCCACCCTTGTCTCCTTGTCCCTTTAGCTTCTTTAAATAGAGCTTGCACGATCCTATACCTCTCACACTCTCTCATTTGCTCAAAACAACTAAATTCAAGTTTTAAAATCTCTCTCAAAGTTCATCTTTTGCTCAAGCTTAGTTCTTTCAAGTTTTGGGGTCACTAACCTATTAACTTTGAGCTTTGAGTCTATTCCCTTCAGTTCTATTCAAAAATGTCTTCAAGGATCACCAAGAAGTCTCAACAAGCGGCTGCAAACTCCATGGAACGTCGTGATGCTGGCATTGAATCAAGAGGAGAATCTGGGAGAACCACTCGACGCCCCACTCGATCAAGCACTCGACCGAGTGGTGGTCCGAGTGGTCGGTCGAGCCAGGTGCCGTATCCAAGGAATGAGTCAGTTGAGGAAGATCCTGAGAGGACTGAAAGTGAAGAAGAAAGGGAACCAACCCTCATGGAGTTCATGAGGAGAAACAAGGCCAAAGGGAAGAGGCCAGCTGTTGAGGTTGAACAAGAGGAGGTTGTGAGTGAGAGTGAGGAAGAAGAGGAAGAAGAAGAGCTAGAGGATGATGGAGAAGCAGAATCTTGTAGGTTGACAAAGAGGCAGTTGTATGAAGCCTTCATGAGAATGGAGTTCTTGGGGACTAGATATCCTCACAAGGAAACCATGGAGAAGCTTGCCATTGATGAAGATGTGGAGTATCTTTTTGAGAAGAGCAACTTAACCAAGTTCATGGGGCTTTGCATGGAGGGCTACAAAGAAGAAAGTTGTGAGTTTCTAGCCACTGTCAAGCTGCATACATATGCAAGGAAGGATGCTGAGGTTGGAGCTGGTCACATTTCTTTCACAATCAAGGGGAAGAAGCATGAGCTTTCAATGAAGAAGATAGCCAATGTGTTTGGTTTTGAAGTTGGGAGCAATAGGAGCTTGAAGATTCCAAGAGAAGAACTCTATGCTGTTTGGGAAACCATTGGGGACAACAAACTCTACTCATCCTCCAGTTCCAAGAGTTCAAGGATAAGGAGCCCAGTCCTAAGGTACTTCCACAAGGCCTTAGCAAACACTTTCTTTGCTAGGAAGGAGACTGGAAATATCAATGAGGGTGAGCTTAAGATGATTGACATGGCTCTCAATGGGATCATCCTCAAGGCAAGAGATGGGACCATCATTCTTGGGAGCACTGTGGAGACTGATCTAGCAATGGTGCTCATTGACCACATGATTTACTTGAGAAGTTGGGTGGACAAGTTGGAGAACAAAGGCTCAAGAGGAGCACTAACCATTGGAGACATCATTACTCCAATTCTACAAGCTGCCAAGGTCCCACTTAGAGGAGAAAGGGTCTCACCAAGATGAATTGACACAAGCTACCTCACCTCTACTCTCATCCTAGCCAAGGAGATGCATCAAGGGAATCACATCTTCAACTTTGAGCTTCCAACACTTGGGAAGAAGCAATTCATCTCCACCATTCAAGAAGGAGCTAACATTGACTTTTGGCTAGCTGAGGAGCACTTGTTTGATGGGATAGTTCAACCTAGAGTTGAAGAAGCTGGAAATTCACAAATGGCTGATGGGGAGGAGCAGTTTTACTTTGAGGATTATGAGCCAAACCCAAGGGATAGTAGAGGAGTGAGGGAGAATAGCAAGAGGTTGACACTTTTGCAAAAATGGAGCAAATGGCATGGGAAGAGGTTTGATTAGCTGAAGAAGAAGGTGGGCAACATGGCTAAGTCTATCAAAGGCTTAAAGAAGGAGATTGCTGAGTTGAAGAGTGGGAATTCTTCACCTACACCATCAAGCCCTTTGAGGAGAAGTAGCTCAACTAGAGCACTTTCAAGAGTTGCAAACCCTGTGGAACCAGCTAGAGCTCCAATGTACGAGCCAATTTAGAGGAAGAGGAGTTCAAGTAGCCGAGAACAACCATTTTCGAGGCACTCGACCGGGTCACTCGAGCACCCACTCGACTGAGCCCCAGATGCACTCGGCCGAGTTCCAACCCAGATCACCATATGGCTTCCCACCTCCAGCTGCTTATCCAAGATATCCAGGTTACCCTCCCATCCCACCCCAGTACTTCATGGATCCAGCACTGTACCAGCAGTTCTACCAGCAGCAAGCTCAGAATTTTGGCATCCGCGGTCCAACTCGAGCATGCACTCGACCGAGTCACGGTCGATCGCCGTCGTCGAGCTGCCCCAAACTCCACCTCCAAGTGATCAACAAGACCCCAACTACACATTTGACAGCATGCAAGAGGATGTGGACAACTTCTTCTCCAATCCTTGAGGTACCACTATCATCTTCCCTTGTAAATATCATTGCATTTGACATTGTGTTTTGTTTTTGGTCTTGAATCCTCAATCAATTTCTTTCACACAGAGGACTGTGTGATTTAAGTTTGGGGGAGGGTTTGAGATAGAATTTGACATTGTGTTTTGTGTTCTTATTTCAAATTTTTAGCATCCTCATGTTAGTATTTGCATAGCATCTAAGGCATAGAAAACCCTAAAAATTTGAAATTTTTTTGCAAAAATCTTTATAAAAAAAAGAGTGTTCATGTAGTTTGCATTGCATATTAGGATCTTGTTTAGCATGTTTCATGTATGATTGTATAATATTTGCATTAGGGATCTATGATGAGTTTTGCCTTGTTAGTTTGCTTAATCACTAGACTAGGATCAATGCCCAAGTTAATAGTACTTTGATGCTAGTTGAGTAGTTAGAAGCGGAAGATTGAACCAAGCCTTGAATTCCTGCATTGCATTTGGTCTAAATTGAAGCATGTTGTGATTTGACACCATTTCCGACTTATAAGAACCTAATTTTGATTTTCAATTATCATTGTGTGCATTGCTTTAAACTCATGGATACCATATACATACTTGGATCATCTTTCTCCTTTTTACCACTCTTGTTGATCCAAGTAGCTGATTTCCTCATTAAGAATCAGTTTCCCTACCCTTAACCAACCCTTTCTTTCAAGCCATGTTTATTCTTGTGTGTGTAAGGCCTATTTTTGGGATTGAGCTTGGTAGAATGTGTTATGTTTGAACTGACAAAAGTAAGACCTTGTGTAATTCTAGTTTGCATTTTCCAAACTAGATAGGACTAGGTTGTTTGACTTTTGGGTTTGGGACTTGGTTGGTTTGAAAAAGAAAAGAAAAGAGGAAAAAGAGAAAGAAATGGTTAAAGTCTTTAGGAAGAGAATGTGTTTAAGCAAAGTCTAGTGAAAGGATGGGAAGTAAAAAAAAAATGATAATGTTGGTTCTAGTTAAAGAAAAGAAAAGAAAGAAAAGAAAAGTCTAGCAAAATGCTTTTATGTCTTAAGAATAAGAAGAAAAGAGAACCATAGCAAATAAGTAAGAATTCCCCATCCCACTAGAAAGATCAAATAAGAAACCTCTCCTAAGACTTGAAACACAAAAGAGAAAAGGGTGAAAGAGAAAAGAAGAAGTTAAAGGGCAGCACTAGGATCATTTGGGTTTAGATTGATAGGATAAACACTTTGGGTACCTTTGGGTAGACAAGGTTTTGTTCTTGTATGTGTCTAAGTGATCTTACCTTTAGCATACTTCTAAAGCTCAATCCAATTTTATGAGAGAACCTTGATATTGACAAGCCCCACTCTAAAAGGAGACCATCATTGTCTCAAAAACCTTTATCTCCAAGCCAAATGAGTTTAAGCATTGCATAGAATTGTATCATGTTCCTGATTAATGAATGTTAAAGGAAATGGTTGATTTGAATGCATGTGGATATCTAAGGCTCAAATCAGTAAAGGTTGTGATATGCTTGTCTAAAATCTTTAAGTCCAGCTCATTCAACTTCCATCATAGTACTAGTAACTTGGACATTGATTCTAGATGGTCTATTTGAAAGCTTTAGGAGCTGAGATCCCACTTTCAAATCTCACCTACCTTTTTATGTCTTGTTTATTTGCTTGAGGGCAAGCAAAGAATAAGTTTGGGGGTGTTGATGTTCATATATTTTACCATGTTTTCCCTTAGTTTATTCACATCTTTTGCATCTTTTGCTATCCATTTTGACCATTATTGCATAGCTTTAGGACTAATCATGCATTAGAGTTTAGTTGCATTGCATTTGCATCTTTTCATGCATAATCAGGTGATTTTGGAGCTTAAGGAGCATGGAAGCAATGCTGAGGAGAAGTGAGGCAAACAAGAGGAGAAAGCAAGAGAGTTAAGGCTGAAGAAACAAGGTCTAGAGTCCCACTCGACCGCCCACTCGACCAGACACTCGACCGTGTCCAGAGAGGGACTCGACCGAGTGGAAGCTGCACGAGAGAAGCTAACTCGACCGGTCACTCGACCGAGTACCGGGTCGAGTTGGCCGAGCCGCCTAGCTATTCTGTCTTTTAGCATTTTTAGGGCTTCCACTACTTTTCTATATAAGGGCTTGTACCAACAGCCACCCAAGGAGTCCAGCTTTTTAGAATAGACAGAAACCTAGTTTTTACCCTTTTGGGAATTATTCCTTTTGCACTTTTATTTTTCTTAGATCTTGTACTCTTTTAAGAGAAAAAACATAAGATTCATGGATTTTGTTGGTTTCATAACTTTCAAGATATTAAGAACTCGTGTTTGATTCCTTCTTGAATATTATAGATCTCTGTTTTATCTTTCATTTGATGCAAGTTTCAATATTTTCTGGGTTGATGACTTTGATGTTCATCATGTGTTCTTGTGAGTAGTAGCTTAGGATCTTGAGGATGGGTTAGGCTGGGCTGTGTTTGAGGTTTATTTGCTTTGGTCAAGCTTGATTGTGGTAGAATCTCTTCTAGGCTAGATGTTCTTAATGCTAATCCTAAACTGAGAGGTTAGGGTTTGATTTCAAGCATCTTAGCATCACACCAATGTTTAAGGAGCATAGATAAGGCTAGATCTAAAGCTTACCATTAGGCTTGCTAAGAGATTAGAGGTCTTGTTTGGTATGAGACATATTGCTTAATGCCTGCTTGTGTAGATTCTTTACTATGTGAGAACAAGTCTAGAGATGCATAGGTTTGATTGTTTCTTGCCATGAGAGTGGATTAAACATGTCTTAGATTCATATGTCTAGAGATTAGCTCAAAGTTTGCTTGAGATTTGTTGACCAAGTTAGATGACCTCATTCATTAGTCCAGCCCATGAATCCCTCCTCAAGGCCTTCCCTGTTTATTGATTTTTAAGTCTTAATCCTGCTGTTTGATCGTTGTTTGATTCGCTTGTGTGTTGCTCTGTTTTTCTTGTATTGCTCTGTTTCTCGGATTTGTCCAGCTCGACCCTGCACTCGATCTACACTCGATCGAGTGCTTGCTCGAGTTCATCCCCAGAACTCTTGTTTATGATTTGTAGTTGTCCTGTCTCATCTCTTGTTTCATTCTAGTTGCATTTCTGTTGCATTCTCTTAGTGTCATGTTCATTACTTATCTTGCATTAGTGCATTAGTATAGTTTCTCTTTCTGTTCTAGTTTCATAATTGCTATAATCATTCTGTTTCCTTTACATTTAGCATCTAGTTCTAGTAGTTTTACTTTCTGCACTTTACATTTCATGAATAGGACTGTTAGTGACAAACATCCTTTGCATACTTGGCTTAACTTAGGCTCATATACACATCTTGATTGTTCACAACTCTCAGATTGGATTGACACCTCTTATACTGCAACTGCATAAGGGGAATTGAAACACCTTACCATCCATTCATTCATATCTCACCATTGCATACATCCATCATTCCATCACCCACCAAATATATCTTGTTTCATGAACCCATTCATTCATGAGTGGAAAATTAGAGTAAAGATTCTAAGAAAATTTAAGTGTTCATCCTCTCTACAATTTGTTTGATTTGATTTTGGTTGATGAAAAGGTATTTTTATAAGATATATTTTTCATAAGTTAAGCTGTTCTTTACATATATTAATAAAAAAAAATTCTCGCAGGGTCAAAAAATACACGCTTTGATGGGTCCTAGATTTCGCGACGTTTTTTTAAACAGTTTGAAAGAAGGAGAGTGGATCATGTTAGCAAGTTTCTCACAATGCAGAGTTACCGGGAATTTTAGACCAACAGATCATCGTTTTATGATACATTGGAGAACCATAACATGGTTTAGAAAGATTGCTGCTTTGTCTTCAAATCAATTCTTCTCTTTTGTATCATTTAATGATATCAAAAGTGGTTATTTAGACTCTGCTTATTGTGTTGGTAAGGGAAACGATTACATTATATAGATTTTAAATATCAAAATAAATAATTGATTGTAAATTTATAAATTATGTAGATATCATCGGAAGAGTATTGCGGGTTGGAAATCGGTTTCAGGAAGGTCCTCCCGACAAAGAATGGAATGAGTTGTTCGTTGATTTGGAAAATATCGAGTATGTTATTTAAATTCAGAAAACTAAAATTATGTTGTGACACTTTGACTAAATCCTAAAAATTTTAATGTAGGGGTGATCGATTGTCATGCCGATTACCAAAACCTTATTTGAACGATTTCTTTAATGATTGGATTCATTGTGTTGATGATATCTGTAACAACCCGTCTCGTGGACCCCACTAGCCTCACTGCTAGCCCACTAGCCTCACTGCTAGCCGTCCAAACGGACCCCAAGCTGGTCCTGCAGGGCATCGATCCTAACCCATCACTGTGGATATCCCAATCCACCAGTAGGTTATTGATGCGCCAGGCGTTCCTCGAACCCTGGTCCTCACCCTTTAACAACCTTCCCACAGGACAAGCTGTCAGCAATTGATCTACAGGTCAATTGGTGGCAACTTGTCATGTGGGAATGTTGTTAAAGGATGGGGACCAGGGTTCGAGGAATGCCTGACGCACCAATAACTTACTGGTGGATTGGGATGTCCACAGTGATAGGTTAGGATCGATACTCTGCAGGGCCAGCTTGGGGTCCGTTAGGACGGCTAGCGGGGGGCTAGCAGGATCCACGGACGGTTCGTTGGGGCAGCTAGCGGAGGGCTAGTGGGATCCACGGGACGGGTTGTCACAGTTAATAAGAATATGATTATTTATTATTGAAAAATTTTGAAATTATTAAAGCTCTACATTTTATTATTCGCTAATAAAAAACGACACGCTGTTGCCTCTGAATTATACCATATTATAAATTAAAATATGACAATCAAATTCAATCATGTTCCAGTTAATATTATTTTGCATAGATACGACATAATCTTTAAAAAAATCGAAAAATTTGGTGATTTTTCCATCTTTTAAAAAGAAACATATATATATTCTCCTAGATTTAATTATTATTATGTAAATATATGTTAAGATAATTGAATAAATGTTAATTTTACATTTTTGTGATATTGATATTATTATGTTATATTATTATCCATTTTTTTTCAAGAGAAACATATATATACTCTCCTAGATTTAATTATTATTATGTAAATATATGTTAAGATAAATGAATCTACGTTAATTTTACATTTTTGTGATATTGATATTATTATGTGATATTATTATCTGTTTGTGAAAATATTTAAGTAAATTATAGTAGTGAGAAGATTATACCTACTGATCATCATATAAATAAAGAATATTATAGACCTAAAGTTATATATTTCTAAAGAATGCAGATCGTTTCGACTGTATGCATACGATGAGACCTGCAAAATTACCAATACGGAGAAAGAAGGATCCGATTCATGTCGTGAATGCAAAGGGTAACTAATATTCAGTTTCTGATATAATAAAATAAGTTTTGATTTAAAATTAATGTTCAAACGTATAAACTTATTTCAGGAGTGAAACAACCCTTCCTTTTTTTTATACCTTAATTTACTAGTGGTCCCATACCCACTAACATCCTAACAACAATCAATAACCGCGGATAACCAAATAAATCAATTTCCATTAAACCAAAAGAATATCATCAATAATAATCCAATAACCAATAACGAAATAGCAAAGTTCCAACATCCTACAATGCTCTATCAACTCAATACTAGCAACCTAACAAAAGCTAGACCACAATCAATCAAGCCTCTAGAACATCCTCCTCCTCATCGCCTTTGATTCCACGATCACACTTTGCCTTTACCTGCACCACAAACACATATTGCAATGCATGAGTATTTTATAAACACTCAGTAAGGCAATCCTCCCATCTACTGGGCTATACACACAAGCAATAGAGACATCTCTAACCATCAAACAACATTCAACAATCAACAATAACAAATCAGGACTCCGCATCGACCGATACGAACATGCATCGACCGACACCAGATGGAGGTTGCGTCAACCGACGCAAGATCTGCGTCGACCGATGCAAGGTTAACTTGCATCGACCGATGCAAGATATGCATCGACCGATGCATGCTCGACATAACACGAAAACCCTAAAGTTTACGCGCCGTCCTCGCATCTGCATCGACCGACGCACAAAGTGCATCGACCGATGCAATGCCGAGCATCGTTTTCCTCCGAAGCTTCTCGCCGGATCTTCGTTCCTGCAACCACGAAACTCAATCCCAAGCCACAAGAAAGCTCCCTAACGTCCCAAATAACAATCTAACCAGCCTAACAACACATAACAAGCAAATCAGAGAAATCTCTAGCTTAGATAAGCCATGGTCATGCACTTACCTTTGCCACAGAATAATCTTAACCTAACACAAGGAAGAAAACGCTTCTAGGAAGCTCCTACAACGATCTCAGCTACATATCTCCAGGAACGGCCTCAAATCTCCCAAATCACCAAGAACACCCAAGAATCTCTCAAAAGCGGCTAAACACGCGAATGAGACAAAACTCACGAGTTAAGGGTTTCCTTCACCCAAAACGCAGCGTTTGACTTAAGTCAAAACGCACAAACTCAACCTTGCATCGTCCGATGCATACTTTGCATCGACCGATGCAACTCCCAAACTAGGATTCCGATTCACGGATGTTACAATTCTCCCCCACCAATAAGGATTCGTCCTCGAATCCCGCAGCCCGTCCATCCGTCAAGGACCTCCATGCCACCGTCAACACGGCCCGCATGTCCTCTAACCGGACTAACACCGTCAGCCAAGGTTTCCCGTGCACTGTCGCAACAGCCCACACACCTCCGACTGAACCATGAGGTCTCCCTCTAGCCAATATACTCGCATCAAAGACACTATTTGCTCACAACTCAGTGCTTCCCCCGTCCGTGGTCGCAACCAACGAATCATGCCGGCTCGCTATCAGGCCAACCGCCATAAGCTACGGCATCCAGGAAGTCACTCACACCCACTCCCCCCACTCTCGGGTCGCAACCCTCGAGACATACCGGCTCACTGCCGAGCCTCGGCTCACTGCCGAGCCTCGGCTCACAGCTACGGTATCCAGGGAGTCCCAAATATCCCGCTCTTGGGTTGTCACCCTCGAGCGCGCTCTCGGATCGTCATCTGAAGCATCATACCACTCCCACTCTCTGGTCACAAAGTCCATCGAGCTATCGGTATCACATGAGTTGGGCCCACACGGCCTTGAGCAAAAACAAATCTGATGCCATCGAGTATCTCCCGGCTAGATCTACCTCAACACTTCCCACAAAAATTCCCTTTTAGAAACTTTCTGATCCTGGAAACCTTCCTTTAGTGGAAACTTTCTATTTATGGAAACTTTCCAAAAATAGAAACCCGAGCTATTTCTCTTTTCCCATGACAACAACAGTCAAACATAAAGAAAAATACTCATCTTATTAATCTCAAAAATGTATTAATCGTTACAATCTCAACGAAATTACATCGGAAAAAGCAAAAATACAACAACCGGAGCCATCAACCCGCATCCCGAGCACCACCTCATCTTGATACTTAGTCGCACAACCAACCACCCCTAAGCGACCAAATATCAAGAGAGATGGGCTGGAATACTCCGTACCCGCACCAGCCACGGACTACAACTCGGACCCGGCTAGACAAGCTCAAGTCGCGGTCTGCTTCTAAAACAACTTCTTAAACCATGCCTTCATCCTCGCCTCGGGCTCCCAAGTCTGCTCCTCTACTCCGTCACAGTCCCACACGACTCTCATCAAAGGAATCTTCTTCTTCCGAAGTTCCTTGACTCTCCTCTCGAGCACCCTCAATGGTCTCGCCTCTAAAGTCATGTTAGGCTGAAGATCCTCAGGAATCTTAGCCAACAACTGATCACCCTCGTGAAGACACTTCCTCAGCATCGACACATGAAATACCTTGTGGAACGCACGCATAACCTCAGGCAACTCCAACCGGTATGCCACTGGTCCCAGCCGCTCAACCACTCTGAACGGACCCATGTACCTCGGACTCAACTTAGTCTCTGTCAGTGACCTGTTCGGACCCTGCGACATGGCCATCTTGAGATACACTCTATCCCCAACCCGATGGACTTCGTGCCGATCCTGAGCCTCCTTCATGTTCAGCCTCAGAACCCGGATCTTCTCCGAGGTCTCCTGAACAAAATCTGCACCAAATATGCTCCTCTCCCCCACCTGAGTCCAACATAACGGTGTACGACACGGCCTCCCATACAAAGCCTCATAAGGAGCCATCCCAATACTAGCCTGGTAGCTGTTGTTATAAGCAAACTCCACCAAGCTCAAGTGATCTGCCCAATGACCACCCCAATCCAGCACACACATCCTCAATAAATCCTCCAAAATCTGGATCGTCCTCTCTGACTGACCGTCCGTCTGAGGATGATAGGCTGTACTCATATGCACCTTCGTGCCCATCTCTGCCTGAAATGCCTTCCAGAACACCGAGGTGAACTTGGAATCTCTATCAGACACAATACTAGCAGGCAAACCATGCAGTCTGACTATCTCCCTCAAGTACTTCTTGGCCAAAACAGCTCCTCCATCAGTTTTCTTGATGGCCAGAAAATTGGCAGACTTAGTCAAACGGTCCACAATGACCCAAATAGCATCAAACGTCCTCGACACAGGCAAACCCACCATGAAGTCCATCGTGATCAAATCCCACTTCCACTCTGGAATAGGCAAACTCTGTAATAAACCACCAGGAACCTGATGCTCCGCCTTCACCAGCTGGCAAGTATCACACTTCGCCACCCAGTCGGCTACGTCCTTCTTCATCCCGACCCAGTGATAATACCGCTTGAGGTCACGGTACATCTTGGTCGCCCCTGGATGAATAGAGAACTTGCTCGAATGAGCCTCTCTCAGTATCTCCTGCCTCAAATCCTCACCCTTGGGCACACAGATCCGACCATGCACAAGGATAGTACCATTAGCAGAAACCTGATACTCTGCACCCGCAGCCTTGGAGGCATTCACCAGCCCCTCATCGCTCCCCTGAGCTAACCTCACTCTGCTCAACAAATCCGCTCTATCAGCTGTCTCCAAACCCAAAGGTTCCTGTGAGATAGCACACAAACTCAATGCACTAATCTCACCGACCAACGCCTCCATATCCTGCTCCTGAAGCCACCCACTTCCGACTCAAGGCATCTGCAACCAGGTTAGCTTTACCAGGATGGTAAGCTATATCCAAATCATAATCCGCTACTAACTCCATCCAACGCCTCTGCCTCAAATTCAGCTCAGGCTGAGTAAAAATGTACTTCAGACTCTTGTGATCTGTAAATACCTGTACCTTCCCACCATACAGATAGGATCTCCAAATCTTAAGAGCAAAGATCACTGCTGCCATCTCCAAATCATGAGTAGGGTAATTAGCTTCATGCTTCCGCAACTGCCGCGAAGCATATGCTATAACCTTCCCCTGCTGCATAAGTACACAGCCCAACCCCACTCTAGAAGCGTCTGTATACACAACATAAGGCTCGTCCTGCTCAGGCAGTGCTAACACCGGCGTGGTAGTCAACATCTGCTTGAGACTTGCAAAACTTGCCTCACACTCCGGTGACCATACAAATGGAACATCCTTCCCTGTAAGCTTAGTCATCGGCTGTGCCATACTCGCAAAACCCCGAACAAACCTCCTGTAGTAACCTGCTAACCCCAGGAAACTCCGAATCTCAGTGGCACTCTGCGGCCTCGGCCACTCCCGATGGACTGAATCTTCTCTGGATCCACTGAAACTCCCTCAGCTGAAACAATATGACCCAAGAACCCCATCTCACGCTGCCAGAAACTGCACTTACTCAGCTTAGCAAACAACTTCTGCTCCCTCAGCTTCCCCAACACTGCTCTCAAATGTACTGCATGCTCCTCAGGACTCTTAGAATATACCAGGATGTCGTCGATGAAAATGATGACTGACACGTCCGGAAACTCCTGGAACACGCTGTTCATCAATCTCATAAACGCAGCTGGCGCGTTTGTCAACCCAAACGGCATCACCACAAACTCGTAATGCCCATATCTCGTCCTGAAGGCCGTCTTCCTCACATCTGCCTCATGTATAGGTATCTGATGATATCCTGATGCCAAGTCGATCTTGGAGAACCAAGTAGCACCCCTCAACTGGTCCAACAACTCATCAATCCTCGGGAGAGGGTACTTGTTCTTCACAGTAACTCGGTTCAAACCCCGATAGTCAATACACAACCGAAAACTCCCATCCTTCTTCTTAACAAACAGCACCGGAGCTCCCCACGGTGAACAACTAGGACGGATAAAACCCTTGCTCAACAAATCTTCCAGCTGCTTCTTCAGCTCTGCCATCTCTGCTGGAGCCATCCTGTAAGGAGCCTTGGATAACAGCATCGTCCCCGGTTCCAGCTCAATAGTAAAAGGATCCGACCGAGATGGTGGTAATCCCTGCAATGACTGGAACACATCCTCAAAGTCCTCCACAACCGGAATACCGCTAACCGTAGAGACTTCCCCACTGACTCTGGCATAGATATAGTAACCAGATAAGCCTCACGGCCCTTCTCGATCCTCTTCCCTGCCTGAACGGCTGAGATCACGAGACTCCCCGAAGTCGGTCTAATACCCTGAAAAACTAACCTCCCTCCTGGACGCTCAAACTCCACTCTACCTCGATAGCAGTCCAAATGCACCTTTTACCGATGCAACCAATCCATACCAAGAATAACATCATACAACTCCACTGGACTGATAGGCAAATCCGCTGGCCACGACTCTCCTGCGATCTGAATATCAACTCCTCCAGCTCGTCCAATAACCCTCAGTAACTTGCCTCCCGCAACTCTGACAACTCCTGAACGCTCTCCAGAATCCCCTCTGATCCCCGCACTCTCGGCACACTCCAGAGTAATGAAGCTATGAGAAGCTCCAGAATCAAACATAACATGGGACTTAAACCCGCCCTCATGTGTTGAGAACCTAACACTTGACCACAAGCAAAAACAAATATAATCTGAACTATTGAATTGACTAAGTTCGAATCTCAGAAGTTATACCTGTGATCGCTCCTGCACTAGTGCCACCGGGCTCCTGGGTCGAGTACACCTGAGTCGTCGGCTCAATCCAACCCACCGGCTGCACACCGTGCTGCACACCCTGCTGCACCCCTGGCTGAGCTCCAGCCTGCAACACTGCTACTGCCCTCTGCTGCAACTTGGGACAACAAGGCTTGATATGCCCCGTCTCTCTGCAGTAGTAACACACTCGAGTATCTATCCGCGGCTCCGTCACCTCTCACTTCTCTGTCACTGCCCGCTGCTCACCTCTCTGTGGACAGCTAGTCACCTTGTGGTCCCTGCTACCACACCCAAAGCATCTCGCACCCCCGTGCCTCGATCTCTGCATAACATCAAACTTCCGCTTCTGCCCCTGCGCAGGCTTGCCGCCCTTTCTAGGAACAGAAGGCGGCTGAGACTGCTGTGGCTGCACCGAAGAACTGACCACAACCACCTGTGACCTCAAGTCATCCTCTATCCCAGCTGCAACCTCAACCAACTCCGCTCTCGTAGCATAGCTCCTCACTCTGCACCGAGTCCTCAAATCATCCCGCAGAGCCAACAAAAACCTCCGCACCTAAGCCGACTCTGGCTCCCATGCCCTGCCTGCATACCCCACAAGCCGACTAAACTCTGCATCCAGCTCCCGCACTGTACGGTCCCCCTGAGTCAACCCCAAGAACCGTGCCTCCATACGATCAAGAGCCTCCTGAGGAAAATACTTGGAGTTAAACTCCCTCACAAAATCTCCCCAAGACATACCCCGCTGCACCCTCCGTGCTGTCACCGACCTCCACCACACACGTGCATCTCCTGACAAGTAAAACACTGCCAGATCCACCCTGTACCGGTCGGGACACCTAAGCGAAAGGAAAATATCCTCCATCCGCTCTCTCCACTCATCCGCTACACTCGGATCGGTACTTCCTGAGAAATACCCTGCTCCCACATGCCGCAGCTGCTCCATCATCCGCACATACTGAGCATCCACTACCTCGGCCCCCGGCTGCACACCTGCCTGCAATCCCGCCACAGGCTGCACTGCTAGAACCTGCCCACCACCTTCTGGCGGCGCTACTGGATCCTGCCCACCAACCACTGGCGGCACTACTGAATCCTGCCCACCAACCACTGGCGGCACTACTGGATACTGCCCACCTACCACTGGCGGCACAACTGCTGGAAGTCGCTGCAAAACCTGAGCTAGCAAGTCCATCAAGACATCCTCCCTGCCCGGAGCACCCTCAGCTGCAACCCTCACACCCGGGGCAACACCGTGACCGACACCGGGCCCATCCGCCCTGCCGTCACCCAAACCAGCCTGGTCTCCAGACACACTAGGATGAACCTGTGACTCCACCACCTCCTCACTGGCCTTGCTCTGGGTCACACTCACACTGGCCTCAGGAACCTGACCTCGTCCCCGACCACGACCACGGCCACGCCCACGACCACGACCACAACCATCTGTATCATCCAAGAACAGAAGGCTAAGCAAACAATAATTCTAATACCCAAAAACACAACTTACCGTGGAATCACAAAACAGGCTCGAAGAGGATGTTCTAGGACTTCATGCCACACACAATTGACCAATCACACAATCAATCATAGCATGGAATCCTAAACATCAACAGCAAAAGCACAATGAACCCTAGACCTAGAACCGTAAGGGCTCTGATACAAAAATAAAACAACCCTTCCCTTTTTTTTTATATACCTTAATTTACTAGTGGTCCCATACCCACTAACATCCTAACAACAATCAATAACCGCGGATAACCAAATAAATCAATTTCCATTAAACCAAAAGAATATCATCAACAATAATCCAATAACCAATAACGAAATAGCAAAGTTCCAACATCCTACAATGCTCTATCACCTCAATACTAGCAACCTAACAAAAGCTAGACCACAATCAATCAAGCCTCTAGAACATCCTCCTCCTCATCGCCTTTGATTCCACGATCACACTTTGCTTTTACCTGCACCACAAACACATATTGCAATGCATGAGTATTTTATAAACACTCAGTAAGGCAATCCTCCCATCTACTGGGCTATACACACAAGCGATAGAGACATCTCTAACCATCAAACAACATTCAACAATCAACAATAACAAACCAGGACTCCGCATCGACCGATTCCAACATGCATCGACCGACACCAGATGGAGGTTGCGTCGACCGACGCAAGATCTGCGTCGACCAATGCAAGGTTAACTTGCATCGACCGATGCAAGATATGCATCGACCGATGCATGCTCGACATAACACGAAAACCCTAAAGTTTACGCGCCGTCCTCGCATCTGCATCGACCGACGCACAAAGTGCATCGACCGATGCAATGCCGAGCATCGTTTTCCTCTGAAGCTTCTCGCCGGATCTTCGTTCCTACAACCACGAAACTCAATCCCAAGCCACAAGAAAGCTCCCTAACGTCCCAAATAACAATCTAACCAGCCTAACAACACATAACAAGCAAATCAGAGAAATCTCTAGCTTAGATAAGCCATGGTCATGCACTTACCTTTGCCACAGAATAATCTGAACCTAACACTAGGAAGAAAACGCTTCTAGGAAGCTCCTACAACGATCTCAGCTACAGATCTCTCCAGGAACGGCCTCAAATCTCCCAAATCACCAAGAACACCCAAGAACTCTTTCTTTCTCTTTCGTTTCTCTCAAAAGCGGCTAAACACGCGAATGAGACAAAACTCACGAGTTAAGGGTTTCCTTCACCCAAAACGCACAAACTCAACCTTGCATCGACCGATGCATACTTTACATCGACCGATGCAACTCCCAAACCGGGATTCCGGTTCACGGATGTTACAAGGAGTAAACTCAAAAAATGCAAGGATAAAAAGAACACAAATTCTTAAATCAAAAAAAAGTTCGAAAACGCAATGAAGGTCATTTCTATATCCATATGTTATAGTATATACTAAATATTTTATTAATAAATATTTTTTGTGTTCACTTATGTAGTTCCTACGCTGTTGCCTATGATGCATGAAGATTTTGCATGTTTTATTGTTTCTGACTCTGAGTCAAATAACGATAGCGATTCTGATAACTCGATTGATGAATCTGATACTGAGTATCGTACTATGCCTAATGTAACATGTGAATTCACAGCCATAGCATCTTGGTTACAAATAAATGGTGTTTTTTCAAAGCTAAACTTTATTTTTGAAATAATTTAAAATATATATATATATACAGGTAAATTAATTTTGCATTGCTAATGTTATCAGGTTATTATGATGAAGGAGATCCTTCGTATCTATGTGAAAATTGTGGAGCATATTTGTGGTACGGAGAACGGTTAAACAAGCGAGTAAATAAGGCGAAACCGAATTTTTTCAATGTGCTGTAAAAAAGCGAGAGTCCAACTTTCCAAGCTGAAAACTCGACCGAATACATTATCGGCGTTGTTATATAATCACGATGATAGAAGTGACAGCTTTCGTGATAATATAAGAGCATACAATATGATTTTTCTTTCACGTCATTAGGTGGGAAAATAAATCATTCTATTAATAATGGTAGAGGGCCGTACGTGTTTCAGATGTGTGGAAAAAACTATCACCGTATCGGAGATATTTTGTAACACCCGCGAACCATTTTTGGTATTTTGGTGAGGGTGTCGATCGACACCACAGGAGGTGTCGATCGACACTGATTGTTTCTGGTTCGATCGGTTTGATTTAATTATCGATTTAGTTTAGGGACAACCACTAAACGGAGATATTTAAAGGACTTGTCGACCAGAAGGGTTTTGGGAAGTGGTGTTTGTCGCCGTTTGTTTGTTTTTGAGAAGAAAAGAGAGAAAACATTGTCCTTGAGCTTTTGAGAGAGATTGGTGAGATTCCTTGCTGTTCTTGGGAGATCTAAGGCTGGGAAAGTGCTAGAAGCTTACTAGGAGTGAAGGAATTCGTTCTTATTGGTCAGAATCTTTCTGCAGAGAGGTGAGTGCATGACCATTGCTAATCTAAGCCTTTGATTCCCTTGTTCTTGCTTGTTTGTTCCTTGTTTGTGGTTTTTTTCTTGCTGGGATTGGTTGATACAGGTTCCTACGGATGTATAACGCTTGGGTTTCGAGTATTGGACGATTTGGAGGAGATTTGGGAGCGAGATTCGACTCTCGACTTCGTGCGGATCGCAGTTGCAGAGGGAGTGTCGATCGACACCACTTGGTGTTGCTCGACACCAGCAAATTGGGCATCGATCGACACTGTGGGGTAGTGTCGGTCGGCACCTCCCTTTTAGCGAGACGATATTTGATTTCCTGGTTTGTTTGTTTTGTTTGTTGCTTGAGTGGAACATTGGAATCATTGTCGCTTGTGTGTAAAGCCCAGTAGATGGGATGATTGCCTCACTGAGTGTTTATCAAATACTCATGCATCTCAATTTGTGTTTGTGGTGCAGGTAAAGGCAAAGTGTGATCGTTGAATCAAGGCAAGGAAGAGGAGGATGTTCTAGGGAATTGATTGGATGTTGTCTGGAATTGCTAGGTTACTAGAGTTGAGTCATTAGAAGCATTGCTAGGTTGCTGGTTCCATGTTTCTTGTTGTTTGGTATTTGGATATTGCTTATGCTATGATGTTGGATTGTTATTGGATTATTATTGGTTTACTATTGGATATTGGTTTTGTTATTCCGCTGTTGATTGTGAATGTGGTTAGGTGGCTAGTGGATATGGGACCACTAGTTATAGTTTATTTATATATATATATATATTATTTATTATTTATTAAAAAAAAAAGGTCGGTCCTTTCATGTTGGTATCAGAGCCCTTACGGTTCTAGGTTTGGGTTCACTAGGTTTCTATTGTGATGTTTGGGATTGCATGTCTTGATTGATTATGTGATTTAGGCAATTGTATGTGGCATGGAGTCCTAGAATATCCTCTTCGAGCCGACTGTGTGATTCCAAGGTAAGTTTATGTTTCTGTGTTATAATAGAAATTGTTTGCTTAGTCTTCTGTTCATGGTAGTGCAAATGGCTAGAGATGGTGCTGTTGCTGGTCGCGGTCGTGGACGCGGGCGTGGTCGTGGACGCGGACGTGGTCGTGGTAGGGGCAGAGTCCCAGAGGTTAGTGAGACCGAGGACCAGAGTGTGACAGCTGAGGGTGTTGGCGAGTCGCAGGATGTTTGGGGGGATTCAGTGAGTGTGGCCAGAGGGGGCGGTGTTGATGCTCCAGTGGCTGAGGATGCTAGGGCTCCAGGTGTGGGAGTTCCAGCGAGAGGAGTCTCTGGTACTGATGTTGCGGCTATGTTAGCACAGGTGTTGGAGCGGTTACCACCAGTGGTACCGGCTCAGGCTCAGGTAGTGCCACCAGTAGTGGCGGAGGAGCGGCAGCCAGTGGCTGCAGATGTGGGAGTTCATGGAAGTTATTTGTCTATGCTCAAGGAGATGAGGGGTCTTTTCACTGAGAAGTTTTCGAGTGGTACAGATCCTACTGTTGCGGATGCGTGGGTGGACATAGGGGTCTACCATTTGAGTGATGATGCTGAGTTGTGGTGGAGATCAGTGGCTTCTACGAGAGTGCAGCGGGAGATGACTTGGGCTATACACACAACTATTTTCCTAGAGAAGCATTGGACCGGTTGGAGGTGCAGTTCCTTCAGTTATCTCAGGGGACACGGTTAGTGCGGGAGCTGGACTTGGAGTTCAATCGACTTTTATGTTATGGGGGTCGGGCTATGGAGTCTGAGGAGGCTCAGATCAGGAGGTTTTTGAGGGCTCTACGTGATGATTTGAGAGTTCACTGTAGAGGGCAGAGTTATGCTACGCGTGCAGAGCTGGTTGAGACTGCAGCAGAGATTGAGGAGGATATTCAGACACAGACAGTGGCGGCTAGTCCAGCAGTTCAGCCTAGTAAGGCTCAGCAGCAGGGTGGTTCTAGCAGGGGCAGTAGGCCTGCAGAGGGAACCAAGAGGAGGTGGGAGGCTACGCAGACGCAGAGTGGTGCGAGTTGCTTCAAGTGTGGGAGCAAGGATCACAAGGTTGCTAGTTGTCCCAAGAGGAGCGCTCCGACGGCAGGGCCTCGGGTATGTTATCATTCTAGGGAGACAGGGCACATCAGGCCCTTTTGTCCCAAGTTGCAGCCGGCAGCAGTGGCAGCGTTGCAGCAGGTGTAGCCTGGAGGACAGCAAGTGGCACGGATTGAGCAGGCGCCACGGGTTTACACGACAGCAGAGACTGGTGGAACCAGTGCCGGGGCGATCACAAGTATAATTTCTGGTACTTAAACTTTGTGAATTTTAGTAGGTTCAGATTATATGTTTTTCCTGTGATAAAGTGTTAGGTTCTCAACACATGAGGTTTGTGTAGGGACCTTGTTGGTGGGCGGGTTTAAGTCCAATGTTATGTTTGATTCTGGAGTTTCTCACAGCTTCATTACTCCGGAGTGTGCAGAGAGCGCGGGGATCAGAGGGGATCCTGGAGAGCGTAGAGGAGTTGTCAGAGTTGCGGGAGGCAAGTTCCTGAGAGTTATTGGACGAGCTAGAGGAATTGATATTCAGATCGCAGGGGAGTCAAGGCCAGCGGATTTGCTTATAAGTCCAGTGGAGTTATATGATGTTATTCTCGGGATGGATTGGTTGCATCGGCCTATGGTGCATTTGGATTGCCATCGGGGTAGAGTGGAGTTTGAGCGTCCAAGAGGGAAGATGCCTGCTTTGCATTGGGATTATTGGATGACGACAAAGAATATATTCTAGCTATAAAAGAGGCAATTGTGTGGTGTTTTGGGCCGTTTCTAAGGAAGTTGTTTGTCATACTATTGCTTTCGAAAAGTGTTTCAGTGCCTCTAGATCTCTGGGTCGCTACAAAAGATTTATTGTGCGAAGATATTATGTATTTGCAAAGGAACCGTACGAACAACCACGGTAAATGTATAGTTTTTTTTTATATATAAATAAATATAATAGAATTTTAATTTTTTTTTATGTACACGAACGTCTACGATTATTATTCTGATCATAAATATGTCAATTTTTTTTAAAAAAAATACTCTGTAATGCAGGTCTAATGTTCAGTCAGGATCAGATCACAAATCTATGCTT
The DNA here is from genome assembly GCA_023657505.1 of Camelina hispida. Lineage (NCBI taxonomy): Eukaryota > Viridiplantae > Streptophyta > Magnoliopsida > Brassicales > Brassicaceae > Camelina > Camelina hispida. The sequence continues at coordinate 32,452,707 of CP094635.1, forward strand.
AGCTGAGATTGAAATGATTATGCGGTCCAATGGAAGCTCTCTGTAAACTATTGTGAATATGCCTAAACCAGACCAATTTGTGATGGATAATAATGAGAATATGCTTCTTATAGATGAGAGAAAATACAGGCGTGATGAGCAAAGAGAGGATTTCGACATGTTTTTACGTATGTCGACCGATGAGCAATGAAGTGTCTACCTAGAAATTATTGATGCTGTGAATCATAACAAGGGAGGTATGTTTTTTGTTCATGGATTTGGTGGTACTGGGAAAACTTTCTTGTGGAGTATTCTTGGCGCTGATATTCGATCTAGGGATGATATTGTTCTTAATGTTGCATCGAGTGGTATAGCTGCTTTACATATGGAAGGTGGTAGGACAGCTCATTCTAGATTTGGTATACCCATCCATGTGGACGAATATACAATATGTTCACTAAATGGTAAATCACATCTTGCCGAGTTGATTAGACAAGCAAAGCTCATTATATGGGATGAGGCTCCAATGATGAACAAATTTTGTTTCAAAACATTGGATAGGAGTATGCGAGATATTATGAAGTGTGATCGGGTTTTTGGAGGTAAGGTTTTTGTTTTAGGGGGTGATTTTAGACAAATTCTTCCGGTTGTGCCAGAGGCTCGTAGAGTTGGGACAGTTTTAGCCTTTATAAACTCATCGTTGATTTGGGATAGTCGTAAAGTACTTCGGCTTACACAAAACATGAGGCTTCGCAAGGCAAAAAATAGACAGGATGCAGATGCTCTCTCTACGTTTTCAAAATGGCTACTCGATATTGGGATGGCAAGATCAACGAGCCTAACAGTGGTGAGAGAGAGAGAGAGAGAGAGAGAGAGAGACAGTTGCACGGGAGTCATTGGCTAATGGTTATTCGAGATTTGAGGACGAATCTACGTTGGTGAGGGATGGGTGTCGATCGACACGAAAGATAGTGTCGATCGATACCATTGTTTTCCGGTGAAACGACCCGACCCGTTTTTTTTATATAATAATAATATAATACAATATATAATTAAACATCCCATACTACTTAATTAACCAACCCAAACCACAACTCAACATTAAACCAGCAATAACATTAAGCACAGCGGAAAACACATCAATAATACAAAACCAACAACATCATCAATACAATAACATTCCTAACCATTCTATCCAACAACCTAGCCTATCTCTATCCAAGGTTCCAACAACACACAACCGAGACCCTAGATCATCCTCCTCCTCATCGCCATGATTCCACGCTACACAATACCTGCACCACAAACACAATGAGATGCGTGAGTATTACCAGAAATACCCAGTGAGACGATCCTCCCATCTACGAGCTATACACACAAGCAAATCAAGAGTACAACCACAAATAAAACATTACAAACTAGACATTGAACAGAACATCCAATAACACATTCATCACACCTACATAACTTCACACAAAACAAGTTATACAGCCCAATCGCTTAGATAAGCTCATGGTCATGCACTCACCTTATCAAAATGATTATAACAACGAATACAACCAGTTGAGACTCACCTAACGTCTGAAACAGCCCAGCAATTCCCTACAACAAGCCACACAACCAAAAACGACTTATAGCAAAACTTGACTGAAACATCAGAAAAGAACAGTCTCAAAGACGAAACCCTGAAACAAAAACCAACCGTTAACTATTAAATCCCTCCGGTGAAAAGCTAGCCCTCGACGTGACGAAGCTTCCCACAAAATCTCGTACCGATCGGGAACCAGACGAGACCACGATCTAAGTTAAAATCCCCGATTGTTCCAACTCGCGACTGAGAAAACGTGTCTCACGAAACTGCCAATAACTCATCGAGTTTAAATCCAAATCTACTTCTGTAAAACGTAGAATGACGAATAAAGACTTGGAAATAAACCTACCAAATTTCATTACCTTTGACAACGATTTGATATGTCGAAACTGTTTCCTCCCAAACCCTAACGATTTTGCTCCCTTCTCCTTCTCACTAAGACAAAGCTTTGTTGATCTCTTTCTCTTTCTCTTTCAAACCAACTCTACCAAGGCTCTCTCTCTCTTTTTCTGATTACAATGTCGACAGTAGCACAAAAGGAGAGTAGGCGTCGACAGTAAGAGGAGAAATTAAGGGTCTTTGGTTTAATTAGGTTAAACCAGAATTTAACTAAATCGATAATTAAACCAATAATTAAACCAAAATTAATTAAAATCCGTTCATTTGGTTTAATCAACACAGCCCAAAATGCAATCCTGGAAGTTTCGTCCTCGAATCTGAACACACTACCTCTCATCCGCAAACTCACCAAATCACCGTCGCAACGGTTTGTACCATCCACCCATTTGGTCTGCCGTCCACCCATTTGGTCTGCCGCAACAAGGACACCACTGGTCCAAACCAACCTGAACCCACTGGTCATCACCACTCTGGTCCCCCCGACCAGCATACACCTGACCATCCCAGTCAACACATAGAAAACCCGGAGACTGAACCCCCATCAATCCCAAGATCCGCTTCTGATCTCAACCGTAACCCTGAGATTGAACCCCCATCAGTCTCATAAATCAACATCCGGTTACCATGCTTATCTCCACGTCCTTGACACTTTTGCCACCAACTCATCTGCTCTTAGGTCGCAACCTTCAAGCCATACCGATCACACTCTCAGAACCCCCGTCTTTGAGCCATACCGTCTCACCCTCGGGTCGTCACCCTTGAGATCACGGTACCAGTAGAACCCCCATCTCCTCTGCCACCCTCAGGACCGCAGTCCCTCGAGCTATTGGTATCTAGGGAACCCCCCGCTCAGGAGAACCCCCATCTCCTCATGAGTTGTTCAGGACCCCCCGTCCCTCTAGCGAACGGTCATAACGTCTATAAGCATTTTCCAACCTGGACCACCCCCGTGATCCGCGTAGAACATCTTAATGTCCTACCAACCCCATTTCCTCTCTGAGAATATCACCACTGCCATGGCCACTCCCATGCCTCACTACTAACATCTCAACTCCTCGGTGTTTACAAACACCCTTTCCACTAATATACAAGTTCTAACTATTCATAGAACTTTCTGTTTTTAGAAACTTTCTATGCATGGCAACTTTCCATTTATAGAATTCCTAAGCGATTTTCTTTTCCACAAGATCCACAAATTCCAAAAACCAAAAATCTGCATTTTATTAAAACCTCAAGTGCAATAAACGTTTACAACTCCAAACGAAAATACATAGCTAAAATAAAAAGAAACAGAAGTCAAACTAAACTCCGGGTTGAGCACCCGGTCCTCCCTTCGGTTGTGCCGCACTCCCCAACATCTGCCTCAACTTAGGACAGAAAGGCCTGATGTGCCCCTCCTCTCCACAATGGTAACATGATCGACGATATTCCTGTGGATCACCTTTCTTGGGACAGTCTGCCAACCTGTGGTTCTTGCTCCCACATCCGAAGAACCCTCGCCCACCTTGTTGCATACCTGACGTGTTTTCCCGCTTCCTCTTATGCCTTTGCTCCGACTTGTTACCCTTGTTTGAAATGTTCTTCTCCAAAGTCTCATCTGTCTGAACCGCTGGACTGACCACCACTGACTGTGCCCGGATATCCTGCTCAATCTCTGCTGCAGTCTCAACCAGCTCTGCACGCGTAGCATAACTATGTCCCCTACAATGGACCCTCAAGTCATCACGAAGAGCCCTCATAAACCTCCTGATCTGGGCCTCCTCAGGATCCATAGCCCGACCCCCATAACAAAGAAGTCGACTGAACTCCAAGTCCAGCTCCCGCACTGACCGTGTCCCCTGTGACAACTGAAGGAATTGCACCTCCAACCGGTCTAATGCCTCTCTAGGAAAATACTTGCGGTTGAACTCCAAGACGAAGTCAGCCCAAGTAATCTCCCTCTGCACTCTCCTAGCAGCCACCGATCTCCACCACACCTCAGCATCACCACTCAAATGATGGACCCCTATGTCCACCAAAAACTCCTCAGGACATCTCAGAGTACGGAAGTTACGTTCTACACTCGTCCTCCACGCATCCGCAACAGTAGGGTCTGTACCACCCGAAAACTTCTCAGTATAAAGTTTATGCATCTCCTTCAGCATAGACAAATAACGAGCATGAGCTCTCACATCCGCAGCCACTGGCTGCTGCTCCTCCACCACCACTGGTGGCACTACCTGAGCCTGAGCCGGACCCAATCCTGGTATACGCTCCAACAGCTGCTTCAACAAGCCCGCCAGGTTCACACCTCCCACAGGAGCCCCACCTGCTGGGATTCCCACACCCGGAACCCTAGCACCACCGGCCACTCGAGCACCGACACCGCCCGCACTGACCCCCTCAGCGCCTACGGTCCTATCATTACCACTCTGCTCAACAGACTCACTCACTGCTGGGACTGCCCCTACCACTACCACGACCACGACCGCGACCCCGACCACGTCTGCGTCCATGACCAGCAACAGCTCCACCCTTAACCATCTGCACTACCCAGAACAGAAAGCTAAGTACACAAATCAAAACCGCACACAAACACACATCTTACCGTGGAATCTCATTGAAGGCTCGAAGAGGATGATACTAGGACTCCATACCACATGCAAATTGACGAGCAACTCAAAATCAGTTCCATTACACAACATCATGCATCAAGCAAAAAAGAAAATAATTCACCCAATTAAATTCCTAACCGCTCTAACCATCCACTTAACCATCCTAGAAACGTAAAGGCTCTAATACCAAATTGAAACGACCCGACCCGTTTTTTTTTTTTTATAATAATAATCTAATACAATATATAATTAAACATCCCATACTACTTAATTAACCAACCCAAACCACAACTCAACATTAAACCAGCAATAACATTAAGCACAGCGGGAAACACACCAATAATACAAAACCAACAACATCATCAATACAATAGCATTCCTAACCATTCTATCCAACAACCTAGCATATCTCTATCCAAGGTTCCAACAACACACAACTGAGACCCTAGATCATCCTCCTCCTCATCGCCATGATTCCACGCTACACAATACCTGCACCACAAACACAATGAGATGCGTGAGTATTACCAGAAATACCCAGTGAGACGATCCTCCCATCTACGAGCTATACACACAAGCAAATCAAGAGTACAACCACAAATAAAACATAACAAACCAAACATTGAACATAACATCCAATAACACATTCATCACACCTACACAACTTCACACAAAACAAGTTATACAGCCCAATCGCTTAGATAAGTTCATGGTCACGCACTTACCTTATCAATCTGATTATAACAACGAATAAAACCAGTTGAGACTCTCCTAACGTCTGAAACAGCCCAGCAATTCCCTACAACAAGCCACACAACCAAAAACGACTTATAGCAAAACTGGACTGAAACATCATAAAAGAACAGTCTCAAAGACGAAACCCTAAAATAAAAACCAACTGTTAACTATTAAATCCCTCCGGTGAAAAGCTATCCCTAGACATCACGAAGCTTCCCACAAAATCTCGTGCCGATCAGGAACCAGACGAGACCAGGATCTCAGTTACAATCCCCGATGGTTCCAACTCGCGACTGAGAAAACGTGTCTCACGAAACTGCCAATAAATCATCAAGTTTAAATCCAAATCTACTTCTGTAAAAAGGAGAATGACGATAAAAGACTTGGGAATAAACCTACCAAATTTCATTACCTTTGACAACGATTTGATATGTCGAAACTGTTTCCTCCCAAACCCTAACGATTTTGCTCCCTTCTCCTTCTCACTAAGACAAAGCTTTGTTGATCTCTTTCTCTTTCTCTTTCAAACCAACTCTACCAAGGCTCTCTCTCTCTTTTTCTGATTACAATGTCGACAGTAGCACAAAAGGAGAGTAGGCGTCGACAATAAGAGGAGCAATTAGGGGTCTTTGGTTTAATTAGGTAACCAGAATTTAACTAAACCGATAATTAAACCAATAATTAAACCGAAATTAATTAAAATCCACTCATTTCGTTTAATCAACACAGCCCAAAATGCAATCCCGGAACACGGGTGTTACATCAGGGTCGACCAGTTCGATTTAATTATCGATTTGGATCGGTTTAGTTTAGGAAAAACCATTAAACCGAGTTATTTAAGTGTTTTGTCGAGAAAAGAGTTTTGGAAAGGATGTGTTGTCGCCATTTGTCTTGTTTATGAGAGAGAAGAGAGAAAAAGCTGTTCTTGAGTTTTTGGAAGAGATTGGTGAGATTGTTGGCTTTTCTTGGGAGATCTGAAGCTAGGAAGGTGTTAGAAGCTTGCTGGGAGTGAAGGATTCGTCATTGTTGGTCAGAAACTTCCTGCAAAGAGGTGAGTGCATGACCATGGCTGATCTAAGCCTGAGATTTCCTTTGTCTTGCTTGTTTGGTGTTGTTTGTGGTGTTTTCTTGCTTGTTATGGTTGCTATAGGGTTCCTGAGGATTCATATGACTTTGGGATTGAGTATTGGACGGATTGAAGGTGATGGGAAGCGAGATTTGACTCTCGGCTTCGAGCGGATCGCGGTTGCAGAGTGAGCATCGATCGATACCAGGAGGGTGTTGGTCGACACCAGTGAAGCAGAACCGATCGACACTGTGGGGTAGCGTCGATCGATACCAAGAGCCAGTGTCGGTCGACACTTGGCTGGTGTCGGTCGACATCTCCCTTCCAGCGAGATGATGTTTGTTTTCCTGGTTTGTGTGCTTTCTTTGTTGATTGGTTGGACATTGGTATCTCAATTTCTTGTGTGTATAGCCCAGTAGATGGGAGGATTGCTTCACTGAGTGTTTATAAAATACTCATGCATCTCAATTTGTGTTTGTGGTGGAGGTAAAGGCAAAGTGTGGTCGTGGAATCAAGACAATGAAGAGGAGGATGTTCTAGGGACTCGATTGGTTGTTGTCTGGCATTGCTAGGTTGTTAGAATTGGGTCATTAGAACAATGCTAGGTTGTTGGTTCTATGTTTTCCTGTTGTTTGGTTATTGGATATTTGCTATGCTTTAAATATTGGTTATTTATTATTGGATATTTATTGGTTATTGGTATTGTTTATTTTAGCAAAAAACAGTCTCAGAAAAAGCCTTCCTCTTGGAAACGGAGATCGAAGAATGAGGGGGCTAAAACCTGCAGTGAATCTATTAGTACATCTCAGGAGATGGTCAAAGAGCACCAGGCTGGTCCTATCTCTAAAAGGAAAGCTTTAGAGGACGGAGAAGTCTCATCAAAAGACTTAAAGACTGTCCCTGTGACAAACCAACAAGTATTTGAGAAGGATGCTGGAGTAGCTGATGGTATTTCAAAACGGGTATGGAGGATGCAAGTTTAAGAGGTGGTCTGAAGTATGGTGCTGAGAAATCGGGTTTGGTGGTTTTCCAAAAACCACCCAGTTCTCAATGAGTGTACTCAGTTGGAACTGCCAAGGTATGGGGAGCACATCGGCAGTTCGACGTCTGAAGGAAATGCGTAGTGAGCATTATCTGAACTTTTTATTTCTCATGGAGACCAACAACTCCAGTGATCACGTTATGGGGGTGAAGGAATTGATGGGATACGACAAAGTGCACATTATGGATCCCGTTGGGCTGAGTGGTGGTCTAGCCCTCTTCTGGAAAGACTTGTATCGTGTGGAGATTTTACAGTCTGATGCAAGCGTGATTGATACAAGAATTTGTCAAGGATCCAGGGTGTTTTACATCACTTTCGTCTATGGGGACCCGGTTAGACACTTGAGAGAGGAGGTTTGGGAGCGCATCACTCGAATTGGTATCCAATGAGATGATCCCTGGTTACTCACCGGTGATTTCAATGAAATAATGGATAATTCGGAAAATTTGGGAGGTCCACGGAGGCCAGAGAGCTCTTTCTACCCTTTCAGAACTATGGCGAGAAGCAGTCGGATTAAGGAACTTCCTAGTGGGGTGGCAGAAGAGACAATGTGTGGGTTCAGTGTTGGTTAGATAGAAATTTTGGGAACAGTGGTTGGTTTAACTTATTCCCTAGAGCTAACATGGAGTATTTAGAACTGATGGGATCAGATCATCGGCCGATCATGAAAGGCAAGTAGGAGATGATACAAAACTCAATGGAAGATTCATTTTTGATAAGATATGGATCAACAAGCCGGAAACAATAGGAATCATTCGGGAGCAATGGGCATTGTAAGGTGCTACTCAGGGTAAATCGGTGTTAAATGGACTATCTCGCTGTCGAAAAGCCTTGTCCAGGTACCGTACTTGCTTGTCGATCTACCGAATTAGCTAGTCGAGATGCAGTAACTGGATCTTACGCTGCCACTCATGTTGATACAAATTGTTATATAACTACGTTTCTGTGAGTGACTATAACTGCACTTGATAAACCACTAAAGTGAGCGTTAGCCCTCTAAGATAATGCGTGTGATACTATCACTTGAGAATATCATGAGCATTGAAAAAATAGCATGTGCGTGTCGTAGATACGAGACGTGGATCTGTGTCACGAACACGAAGATAATGTCGCGAGCATATAAGTAGTGTCGCAACCACATGGCGTATGTAATGCCATGAGCATGTGAACAGTGCTATGAGCACAAGACGTAAACAATGTCATGAACATTGTAATTAAGGAAGTAAGCACGTGACAGTTATGGAACACCTGACTGTCACGAGCACAAGATGAAAACGATGTCACAAACATTGTTATTAAAGAAGAGAGCACGTGACAGTTATGGAACACCTGACTGTCATGAGCACAAGTACTCCAACGATGTCACGAAGATTGTTATAAAGGAAGTGAGCACGTGACAGTTGTGGAACACCTGATTGTCATGAGCACAAGATGAAAACAATGTCATGAACATTGTTATTAAAAAAAAAACACATGACAGTTATGGAACACCTGACTATTACGAGCACAAGTACTCAAACAATGTCACAAACATTGTTATAAAGGAAGTGAGCACGTGACAGTTGTGGGACATCTGACTGTCACGAGCACAAGTTCACAAACGATGTCACGAACATTGTTATAAAAGAAGTGAGCACGTGACAGTTAGGGAACACCTGATAGTCACAAGCACAAGATGAAAACAATGTCATGAACATTGTTATTAAAAAAAGCATGTGACAGTAATGGAACACCTAACTGTCACGAGCACAAAATGAAAACGATGTCACAAACATTGTTATTAAAGACGAGCACGTGACAGTTATGAAACACTTGACTGTCACGAGCACAAGATGAAAAAAATGTCATGAACATTGTTATTAAAAAAAAAAAAAAGAGCATACGACAGTTATGGAACACCTGATTGTCACGAGCACAAGATGAAAACAATGTCACGAACATTGTTATTAAAGAAGAGAGCATGTGACAATTATGGAACACCTGACTGTCACGAGCACAAGACATAAAAATGTGTCATGAACACAAGACACAAAGATGTGTTGAGCATTATGATTTCAAAAATAAACTTGTGACTGTAATGGGCACAAGACATGAATTTGTGTCATGAGCACATAAATAATGTCATGAGCATTGTTACTGCAAAAAGCGAACACGTGAATGTCATGAACCACTTGACTTTCACGAGCGCAAGATAAATAATGTGTCAAGAGCACAAGACATAAATAATGCCATGAGTATTATGACGTCAAAAATAAAACAAACACGTGACTATCACGAGCAGAGACGTGAACATGTGTCATGAGCACATAAATAATGTAATGAGCAATATTATTGCAAAAAGTAAGCATGTGACTGTCATGAGCACGAGACGTGAACTTGTGTCGTAAGCACAAAAGTAATATCATGAACAGACGACGTGAATTGTGCCATGACATAAATCATGCCATGGGCAGAAGACATGAACGATGTCAAGAACACACAACAAAAATGGTGTTAGGAGCACATGACATAACAAATGTCATAAGCACACGACGTCAATCGTGTCATAAGTGCATGACTTAAACAAATTCATGATGACGTGATGTTGTGAGCACGAGACTCACGCCATGAGCATATGACATGACTAATTTCCTGAGCACACGACAGAAATCGCGTCATGAGCGCAATATGTAAACAATCATGATGACATGATGTTGTGAGCACAAAACTCACACCATTAGCATGTAACATGAGCAGTGTCATGAACACGTGACATGAATGGTGTCGGAAGCACGTGACATGAACAACGTCATGATCACAAGACATAAACAACATCTTGAACCCGAGGTATAAATCATGTCATGAGACAGATCATGTAACGAATGCGAGACCTAAGTTGTGTCTGAGGCACAAGATAGAAAATTGTCGTCATGTACATCATCACATGTGGAGATTATCGTAAGGTAAGAGATTGTTGTCACGTACAAGATCAACATCACAAACAAGTCTTATGACTGACAAGAAGGTCACAACCTACAAAATGGCATGAGACATAAAGTCAAGTACAAAAAAAATTCCAGTCAGAACGTGTTATGGACTCAACATTGTCTAAATGGAGTCATTATTCGATAAAGCTACTATGGTGGCATCACAAGCCATTACAGATCAATCCAAAAGGTACATGACTTCGAGAGTCCGTTGGCTGATATAATAATATTATTTTTTCAAATTACTCTTTAAATTCTTACTAAGAAAATAGAGAGTGGGGGGCAAACTGTTGGGTATAAATTTATCGTCCCTATTATATAAATGAATTTTGTGATTAGTTCGACAAACCCGGTAAGTCAGGAGAAGAAGAGGGAATATCCGCGAAGATATTGGATAGAGTCAACACATATTCCACATGACAAAGTCAACACAAGTCGGCCAATCTAACAAGAGAAAAGTCGCGTGCTTGAATCTGTCAATGGGTTGAAAACCACGTGACCGACTCCATCAACGGATTGACAGTCACGTGACCGACATTTTTATTGGGCCAAGAGCTCGTAACTGACTTTGTAAATGGGCTAAGAGTCTCACGACTAACTCTGTCAACAGGCCAAGAATGTCGTGAGTGACTTCATCAATGGGCCGAGAGTCACGTGACTGGATCTGTTAATGGACCAAGAGTTTAACGACTGACTTTACTAGTGGGCCAAGAGTCTCGTGACCGACTCTATCATAGATAGAGTCGGCAAGCCCAAGACATATCCAAAGGGATTAGGGTAAAGGGATCTCTGTATAAAAGGAGAGCGGCCTCCACGAAAGACATCATCGAGAACAAAGCAAGAGACCTATAACACAAGACACATGACTCAACTCAAGAACCCGGCTAGGGTTTATAGATTGATTCGTTATACCTTGAACTCTTGTATTTGAGCTCGAGACTTTGATCAATAAAAACGACTATTCAACATCTATTTCTTGTTTCTGTAGTCTCTAAACGAATCGATTATTTTTTCCCAAACTATTACTGCAATTGATACAAGAAATAGATGTTTGGCAAGAAATAGGTTGCAGATTGTTATAAATTGTAGCTTCCCTGCAACTTGATACAACGTGAGTGGCAAAGTAGGCTCCAATTACTGCATCTCGACTAGCTAATTCGGTAGATCGACAAGCAAGTACGAAACCAACTCTCTTCAATTCAAATTTATGGCGACCAGAGATACGTGAAGAGACTACATCCATATATGTTTCTGTCCTTTCATGTGTCATGAGTTTATCGATCAAAATTAAATAACATGACGGGTCTATGACACTTATCTCTCTAGCTTGGAACAGAGGGATCAAATAACAAAGTTATATAATAGTTTTTAGAACAGATGGGGTATTCAACTTGATGTTTTAAGGATTTGGTAGGAGTTTAATATTTTAGAATTTTGAAAGATTTTAGTAAGTTTTTAAGAGATTTAATTGTGTTTTAGAGTTTTTCTATTTTTAAAAAAGAAAATGAAATGTGATTCCATGAGATTTGACTATTAAACTTTGGGTGATTTTAAAATATTTTACAACACAATACCAAAAGACAATCAGATCAATAGTTGGAGCTATGTCCTCAGTTCATGTATGATGGTGATGCTTTTTTGTGTGTCCTATAATAATTTGATTGAACTCTCCATGAGCTCAATGGAGAGAGAGAACCTCAATTTGTCCAAAACTCATAATAAGAAGTTTCAGAAAATTGTATCTTGTCCATGTTAGGAACAAGCTCTTGTAATTTCCAAAGTGACTTAAGTTTATAAATTGATAGATCAGAATTTGTATTTTCTCGATTACTCTCTCTATTTCTCTTGTGTTTCAATCTTAATCGTGAGATCGATCTCTGTTCTTGTGAATATGTGTGGCTCTCTTGCCTGTTTTCTAGTGTTTGATTTTAAACGGTGAAGCTGATACTTTTCGATAGGTGTGTTGTTTTGTTTCACTCGGTAAATTCAAAATCTTGAATCAAGAAACTTTTTTTTTGTTTGGAAGAGAGCGAAACATTACCATTTTGATCGAAGAGGTTTGTGAACATTCCGACAGGGGAGCTGCTTTGCTTGAGAAGATTCGATTCAACTGGTTTAGTTTGGTGATGATTACTTATATCCAGAAACTGATCCAAACAAATAGAATTCATTATCCCTTTACTCTCCCTCTGGTGATGCTGCGACAAATCCAGAAAACTCGACGGCTCAGGCTGAGACTGGTGGAGAAGGTGGCTGGTGATTGGCCGGGGTTTTTGGCTTCACGATCTTCAGTCTTTTTTTTCTCTCTGAAATCTTTCAAAATTTTACCTCTATAAGTATGATTTTGATTGTCATGCTTTTCAACTAAAAAACAAAAAAAAAGTTTCCTAAAATCATTCAAAGTAGCACTTTTAAAAAAAGCTGTAATATATTGAATAACAAGAGATTTCAAGTAGGTTTTAAATATTACTAATTGAATAACAAGAAATTCTAAATTATTTTAAAAGATTTTACATAAATTTTAAGTTGAATAACATAGGATTTCATAAAAATTTTAAAAATACTTAATTGAATAACAAAGGATTTTAAGAATATTCTAAAATCCTTTATAATGTCAAGTTCAATACCCGTCTAAGTCACTAGACATTAGAAAAAATAATGCATTTGTTAAACGTTAGTATGACTACAAAACCATTAAGCAATAACAATAGACAAATGAATCTCGCTAAACTTAAAAGGGAAATAATCAATAAGTAAAACAAACATGAGTATCTAAAATATTTGATCTGTTATATTGAATCATTAAGTCAACGATGAAGTAGTAAACTAGTTTATATCGAAAAGAAAGCATGAAAGCATGTGGCGATTACAATAATAAATTAAAATTAACCGTATAAGATCGAGACATTTTAAAAGTTCTCAATAATAACCGTATAACCGTTTCAAAAATTAAATCACATAATGTTTTGGATTATATAATAGGTAGCTCCAGCTGAACTAGAGGCTCCTGCTGATCCACCCAGATATTCTAGACGCAGCCGTTATTCCGTAAATTCTTAATTTTTCTTTCTTTTTTTTCCTTTATAATTTACTTCAATTTAAACCATAAAACCAAAATAACCAAACTAATGAATTTACTGTATCTATAATTATATATGGATTTTGTTTTTATAAAACTAAATTAAATACCGTCAAAATATAAAAACCAAACCAAAAGGAAACCGAAAAACTTACCTTATTCTAATCATAAAACTAATTAGTGGTGGAGGGTTTAGGGGTCAATTAACACCCATGATTTTTCAAAAAATGGTTTAGGTTCTGATAATATTTTTAAATTGACCCCCTTCGTAAAATATTTTTGACCCCCATCAAATATTTATCCTAACATAGCCCAATAAAAAACTAAAATCAGATAAAATTGTATATTATTCGTTTTGGTTATCGATTAGTTTTTTCAGTTTTACAAATTAATAGTTTTATAAAAAAAGTAAAATCATATATAAATCGATTTGGTTTTGGTTTGGTTCCGGTTATTAGGTTATTTGGTGTTTTTTACAAAAAAAAAGAATATATATTTGATGTATAAATCAAAATAAAAATAAAAGAAATGATATATCAATCAATTGGTTAACATAATTCAAATATAATAATCTAAATCTAATTTTATATACCCAAATAATTCAAATAGTCATCCAATAAAAAAAACTTTAAGGACATTTATTCAACACAGTATAAACTGAACAAATACAATTATATAATATCATCCCAAATTTCAGCAAAACTAAAAAAATATATTCATTTTTAATGGTGTTAACCAACCAAACCAAAGACCGAAAAACTTAATAAAAATGACAACCAAATGGGTACTTAGGTTAACCACAATTAAATCAAATCATTTATTTTGATTCGGTTTACTCTTTCTGGTTATACTTTTTTTTGTTTTATATATATCGTTTTTATGGTATTATAATGATTTTTTTTTCTTACAAATAATTTATGACTCCCATGACTAAATTTTCTGGCTCCTGTCATTGAAACTAATATAAAGTTTTCTCTTATCCTTCGGTTTGGGCAACCAACCTTGAAATCATTTTCTAGTTATATGTTTGGTTGATAAAAAATAATAATAAAAAAAAAAAAAAGCATGACAATATCCGATGGCCTACGTGACACGAAAACCTGCGAGCAATCTTTGTGAGAAAAAAGTTATCGAATTTATTTCAAAACAGGTGCTTTTATGATCACAACCATATATATAACTGAATTCAATTATGTAATGTTTTGTAACTTAGGTGATGGATTTTAGTTAATATAATAAACAGGTGGCACCATATAAGAAGATAAGAAAGGTCGCATTTATAGACTCCATACCAAAGACTCCATCGGGCAAGACACTTCGCAAGGATCTAGTCAAATATGCCATTTCTAAACTTAAAAAGAAACGATACTTTGTCATTTTTTACTTGTATGGTTATTTTTATCTGACATAATAATAACAGAGAAGTTAGAACTGTTTAGTTCGATTGTGATTTATATGATCAGAACATTCCTAGTTGAATCGTATATGTTTCTATCGTTGTGGTTGATATTATATATTCATCACAACACTGTATATCGTGGTTTACCGGTTCGACCGCAGGTCGGGGACGGGTCTGAAAATGCTGATTCTATAAAAAAGTAAAGTTGTGCTCTTAACCTCTTATCAAAAAAAAAGTTGTGCTCTTAATCTTACTGTTTTCTGTCTACTTTTTCGAAAATATTTTTCTGTGTAACTCTAGCATGAAGAAGAAATCTAATATATTAAAGGAGAAGTCGAGAGAACTCACAGCCAATCTCACAAAAATTAACGTTGTTTACTCTTAATGAAATTGCCCCTAAAAAAATTTCGGACTAGCTTTTCTTCTTTATTTAGGTTGCTGAAACGTACGACATTCATTCTCAGACTTAACATTACTAATTCGCCATTAATGAGATTCAAATATGGACTTTTTTACCCTTTTCTAAGTTTAATTTTTTTAAAAAAAATTAAAAAAACGAAAATTAAAAAAAAAAACGAAATATGTTTTACAAAATCGGGAATCTAATATATTTACGCAATATCTCTCTTTAAAAAAAGGAAGATAAATATTAGAATATATTACGAATATTCGTTTAAAGAAATTTTCTATTTTTTAAAAATATTAAAATGGAAAAGATAATTATGACGATTTTCCTTCTAATCTATATATATATAGAGGCTCAACCAAAACAGTAGAAGTCGGATTCAATAAGCTAAACATATAGTTTTGAGAGTATAATTTTTCTTTTGTATTATTTTGGTTCTAATGAATCAACTTTATTACTGTATGATTTTGATTTTTTTTCATGTTGATGTACTATCCATATGCTTTGGTGCTTTGCATGATTAAATTTTATGCTGCTATAATTTTTAACTATTATATTGAATCATATCAAAAGTTTTACTCATTTTGTTCTGTTTGATTGTGTTTTAGATGTACTTGCCATGAACCATGGATGTGTTTTTGTATATCAAAAACAAGATTGGACGAATAAGTTGATGAAGCAAGCAAAAAAATCAAATCGGTAAAGTATTATTAGTAATTGTGTGTTTTTTTTTAGCGGTGATTGTTATTCAATTTTATTATCCTTGTTAAACATGATCATATTTTTATTCGATAATTTTTATTCTACAAGCAAATGAGTAAAGACAACTTTTGACAATTTTATCTGATTCATCAAATTCTAATTTTTATGCTTTTTTTTTTGTAGTGGTTGTTTGGAAAACAAGATCAAGCAATCATAGATTTTGTCTATGGTTTCTCCATCTTTTAAAACATATATGTTGTATTATTTTCTATATTTTTTTTTGTAGTTTAGTAATTCGAAAAACTTTTATATGTAACCTAATACATATTTTTTTTTTGTTTCAGTTGAATTCATGGATGATCATCGATCATAATTGTGGATCTACAAAACTGGATATAATGAAATTCATATATTAATTTTTGCTAATCTGAATCTTTAATTTTTTAAAATAATATTGTTCTAATGTTTTTTTTTTGTAATGATTATAGTTGCAGAAAATTATGGTGGATTCTGTTTATAACATATTTATGGTAATTTTTTAAAAAATTGGATTTCTTTCTGTTTACAAATACATTTAAAATAGAATTCTATTTATATGTAACCTATTACATAATTTTTTTTGTTTCGGTTGAATTCATGGATGATCATTGATCATAATTGTGGATCTACAAAATTGAATATTGAAAGGACCAACCTTTTTTTTAAATAATAAATAATAAATATAATATAATAAATATACTACAACTAGTAGTCCCATACCCACTAGCCACCTAACCACAATCACAATCAACAGCGGAAAATACCAATCTCAATATCCTATAAATATCCAATAATATAACCAATAAATATAGCAATCCCATTATCCAATAATCAAATGACAGGAAACATAGAACCAACAACCTAGCAATGTTCTAATGACCCAAATCTAGCAACCTAGCAATGCTAGACAACATCAAACCGAGTCCCTAGAACATCCTCCTCTTCATTTCCTTGATTCCACGATCACACTTTACCTTTACCTGCACCACAAACATATATTGCAATGCATGAGTATTTTATAAACACTCAGTAAGGCAATCCTCCCATCTACTGGGCTATACACACAAGCAATAGAGTCATCTCTAACCATCAACAACAATCAACAAACAACAATAAACAAACCAGGACTTTGCATCGACCAACACGAACATGCATCGACCAAAGCCACATGGAGGTTGCGTCGACCGACGCAAGATCTGCATCGACCGATGCAAGGTTAACTTGCATCAAACGATGCTCCCAATGCATTGACCGACGCATGCTCGACATAACACGAAAACCCTAGAGTTTACGCGCCGTCCTCGCATCTGCATCGACCGACGCACAAAGTCCATCGACCGATGCAATGCCGAGCATCGTTTTCCTCCAAAGCTTCTCTCCGGATCTACATTCCTACAACCACAAAACTCGATCCCAAGCCACAAGAAAGCTTCCTAACGTCCAGAACAACGATCTAACAAGTCTAACAACACACAACAAGCAAATTAGAGAGTTCTCTAGCTTAGATAAGCCATGGTTATGCACTTACCATTGCCAAGACGAATCTGAACCTAATCACAAGATGAAAACACCTCTAGGAAGCTCTTACAACATTCTAAGCCTCAGATCTCACCAAGAAACGCCTCAAATCACCCAAAATCTCCAAAACTTCTTAAGAACTTTTTCTCTCTTTCGCTCTCTCTCAAAAACGGCCACAACACCACGAACGAGACAAAAATTGTGTTAAGAGTTTTTCCTCCACCCAAAACGTAGCGTTTGACTTAAGTCAAAACGCAGAATCTCAACCTTGCATTGACCGATGCAACATCTGCATCAACCGATGCAACTCCCAAACCGGGATTTCGGTTCACGGATGTTACAATTCTCCCCCACCAATCTAGATTCGTCCTCGAATCTCGAACAACCATCAGCCAAGGACTCCCGTGCAACCGTCTCCACGGCCCTCACTCCTCCGACCGATCTACAGAAGGTCACCTCTAGGCGATAAACTCACGCTCCAGGCATCATTTGCTCTCAACTTTTTGGACTTTCCTTTACTCATCGGCCTAAACCTTGAGTTTCCATTGGCTCCTCATCAGACCTAAGTCGGCATGCCAAAAGTTGGCTCCTCATCGGGCCTAAACCCGGATGCCATAATATATATAAGGAAAAATCTAAAACTCATCTCTCGGGTTGCCGTCCTACAGCGCACCTCCGGATCGTCATCCGAAGTCGATATACCAACCATATTCCCAAGCCACAAAGTCTCTGAATATGGCAGTACTAGGAGAACCTAAGTCCCCCAAGAGCCGCGAGCAAACAATTCTGAACACGTCTGAGTCCTATCCCTATCCAGGTTTCCTTCCCGTGGCTCGCGTAAAACATCTCAATGTCCTACCAACCACATATCCCCTCACTAGAATACCTCATGACCACACAAGGATCATATACATGCCACATGGGCCGCCACCAAGGCCAAACAAAATGTCCTAAAGAGGACCGCCACAAAGGCCAAACAAAATGTCCTAAAGAGGACCGCCACCAAGGCCAAACAAATGTCCTAAAGAGGACCGCCACCAAGCCCAAACAAATGTCCTAAAGAGGACCGCCACCAAGGCCAAACAAATGTCCTAAACAGGACCGCCACCAAGGCCACTCGTCCCGAAGGACCGTCACAATGACCATCTGTCCCGAAGGACCGTCAAAAAGACACTCTGGCTAAACAGCCCGCCACAAAGGCCACGCAATTGGCTAAACAGCCCGCCACAAAGGCCACGCACGGCTAAACAGCCCGCCACAAAGGCCACACACGGCTAAACAGTCCGCCACAAAGGCCACACAATGTCTAAAAAGACAACCACACACTGGCACACTGACTCGAAAGTCCGCCACTAAGGCTACACACAAGCGCCTCCAAGGCTCTCCACCTCTAAAATGGACAAATTCTAACTCCCGTAAAACTTTCCATATTTAGCACTTTCCAATTTTGGAAACTTTTCACTTCTGGAAACTTCTATTTCAGGAAACTTTCCTCCAAAAACCCTGCCTCACGGAAACTTTGTACCCCGAGCACCACCTCATCTTGTTACTGAGTCGCACAACCAAGCATCCTAAGCGACCGAGTAAACAAGAGAGATGGGCTGGAATACTCCATTCCCGCTCGAGCCACGGATTACAGACGGGACCAGGCTAAACAAGCTCAAGTCGCAGCTTGCTTCTCATACCACTTCTTGAACCTTGCCTTTATCTTTGCCTCAGGCTCCCAAGTCTGCTACTCAACACCATCACAGTCCTAGAGGACTCCCATCAAAGGAATCTTCTTCTTCCGAAGTTCCTTGATCCTCCTCTCGAGAACCCTCACTGGTCTCGCCTCCACATTCATGTTAGGCTGAAGATCCTCAGGAATCTTAGCCAACACCTGATCATCCTCACGAAGACACTTCCACAACATAGACACATGGAAAACCTTATGGAATGCACGCATGACCTCAGGTAACTCCAGTCTATATGCCACTGGTCCAACCCGCTCAATCACTCTGAATGGACCCATATACCTCGGACTCAACTTAGTCTCTGACAATGACCTGTTCAAACCCCGCAACATGGCCATCTTGAGGTACACTCTGTCTCCTACCTGAAACTCAATATCTCTCCTCGTCCTATCAGCATAACTCCTCTGCTTATCCTGAGCTTCCTTCATGTTCATCTTGAGAACCCGAATCTTCTCTGAGGTCTCCTGAACCAAACTAGCACCAAACATGCTCCTCTCCCCCACCTAGCATCGATTATCTGATTATGCATGTCTAGTCCGATTATTTTCCGCTTAATTCCGCTTAATTTTGTGTATACCAATTTTTTTTTAGAACCAAATAAAAATCAAACATATATACTTCTGTTATTTAGGCATCTAAATTAAGATATTATGATGTTTTACAATATCTAATATATAACTTTTAACAAAAATCATAAAATTTTCTTTTAAAACGATGTTTTTATGTGTTTACCATAATATTAAAGACAATTCTATACTTTTATATTTTATTTGATATTTTCCTTTTAACATAAACAGAATTATACATATATTTAGTACAATATATTTTTATTTTATTGTTAATTTAATAAAATAACCCTAAACTAGTCCCCGATTAATGCCCGTTTAATCTCTGATTTTCTCACTAGGCGCTAGGCCCACCTCAACCGCCCGACTAGCGCCTAGTGATTTCTAAAACAGAGGTTTTAATATAATAATAATGGCTCAATATGTGGCCCTAGCGCAATAGTATATAATGTATGTCTTTAGTCTTTACGTTTGACTATTATAATGTTACACGATAAAGCCGTGTTTAATTAATCCGGCCGCCGTATTTTTAAACAGTATATAGTTACAACATGTGTCGAACTCAGTAACGTATTCACCGACATTGGTTTAATACAGTAAAACGTCGATTTTAAACCAATATCTAACAACAGTAATTAAACTTAAGTACCATCCCCCAATTGATGCAACTCTAAACCAGCCTAACCAACTCTCATTTAAGCTCAAGATAATTGTTCTTTAATTTCTCAATTTTTTCATTAACAAGATTTATCTTATTCACCAATCATAGCATTTGGTCAATAGGTTCAAAAGTACATCAGACCATAAAGAAGAACTTAAGGTCGCATGAACATCAATACCATTACCCGGTCCAGCTTGAGCTGCGATTGGTTTTCCCCAACCGAAATCATGGAGAGCTTGCGACGACCAAAGAATGATCAGCCAATCTAGTTCTAACCCCTATTTTGGTATTTTAACATTTCTAGTCCAATTCTTTGCAGAAGTTTTATAACTCTCATTCGTTACTGACCTCACCTTTTGACATATTTCCAAAGCAGTCCAGCCTAGCCCATGATCTAGCATCTCTCCCACAGTGGTTGTAGCTGTTGCGAGATCGATTACATTCCCAAAGCACTCTTTCTTGAGAGGAGGGTTTAGCCTTTGTCTCATATCCGCCGCTACTTTGCATTGTGTTTCTTCTTCTCGGTTGAGACCACTGTGGCTGATGATGGATAACCATAGTGTTATGAATTCGGATAAATAGAAACAGAATAAGAAAGACTTTGAAAAGAGAAACAGAGTGTTCTTGAGGCGAATACCCTTTGTCTAGGGTTTATATTATTAATATGATTAACAACCTTACAATCCCCTAGTCTTCTTATATAGGCCTCAAAAAACCCGACACAATAGGAAATAAAAGATCTTGTGAATCTTCTAGAATCTATTACACCGTACAGGCGGCTGGCCGCCTACACCCCCAAAACCCTAACCCTAAGTTGCCTTGAGTCGGTCTCTACAAAAGCCTAGTAAAAGCCTAGTAAAAGCCCAGTAAAAGCCTTGTACGCCTTACACAGTCTTGTACATCTTTGTAGACGTCTTCAGAGATTTCAAGTCACTTTAACAACAAGCTCCACTTTGACGACAAAATCTCATTGACTTCAACTTCAACTCCTTGTTAGCTTTTGGGGAAACCTTTTGTCTTCATCTAGCAATGAAAGACCTAGAGCAAATCCAAGCAGTGCTTGAACTTCTCTATGGTGACTGGCTTGGTCAACATATCAGCTGCATTCTCAGACGTGTGCACCTTCTGCAGTAAAATCACACCAGAAACTGATAACTCTCTGATCTTGTGATATCTTACCTCAATGTGCTTTTTCCTACCATGATACACTTGATTCTTTGCCAGATATAAAGCACTCTGACTATCACAGTGTAGCTGAACTCCACCTTGCTCAACACCCAATTCCATTACAAGCCCTCTAACCCATAATGCCTCCTTAGCTGCCTCTCCCATTGCCATGTACTCGGCTTCAGTGGTTGACATGGCAACTACAGACTGTAACACAGACCTCCAACTTAAAGGTGCTCCAGCAAGAGTAAATACATACCCGTTTGTAGATCTCCTGTTATCAAGATCACCTGCATAATCTGAATCAACGAAACCCACGACTTCTGCCTTGCACTCATGTCCTCCAAACATGAGACCACGATCTGTAGTACCCTTCAAATACCTGAGAATCCATTTCACTGCATTCCAGTGCTCCCTCCCAGGTTTAGACATGTACTTACTGATTTGACTAACAGCTTGAGCCAAATATGGTCTTGTGCAAACCATCGCATACATCAGACAACCACTTGCACTAGCATAAGGAACTTGTGCCATGTTTCTGATCTCCTCATCAGAAATAGGGCTCTGACGTGCTGAGAGCTTGAAGTGATTCGCCAGAGGAGTAGACACAGTTTTTGCATTCTTCATGTCAAACCTTTCAAGTATCTTCTCAATGTAGCTTCTTTGAGATAACCACAATCTCTAAGAACTCCTATCCCTGCGAATCTCCCAAGAATCTTCTTTGCAGCACCAAAATCCTTCATCTCAAACTCTTCTCCCAGTAGCCCTTTCAACTCAACAATATCATCCATATTGCTTCCAGCAATGAGCATATCATCAACATACAACAGCAAAAATATGGGAGAATTATTACCAACGTTCTTCACATAAACACAGCAGTCATACTCTTATCTCTGGTACTCTATCTGCAACATGTAAGTATCAAAACCTTTGTACCACTGTCTAGGAGCCTGCTTCAGCCCGTATAAAGATCTTTTCAGTCTGCATACAAGTGCCTCCTCTCCAGACTTGACAAACCCTTCAGGTTGCTCCATATAGATCTCTTCCTCCAAATTCCCATGGAGAAACGCTGTCTTCACATCCATCTGCTCAAGATGCAAATCCCAGGAACCTACCAGTCCCAACACAACACGGATGGACGTGTGTCGAACTACAGGAGAGAAAATCTCGTCATAATCAACCCCTCGCCTTGAAAGTCACAACTTCCTTCTCAGAGACTCCTGTTTTCCTCTTGAAGACCCACTTGCAACCAATTGCTTTCTTCCCCTTTGGAAGTGTTGTAAGCTCCCCTGTCTGATTCTTGTTCAGACTAACTGTCTCCTCTGTCATAGCAGCAATCCATTCTTCCTTTTCAGGACTGTTAATAGCTTCACGAAAACTTGATGGATCATTTGTACCAATCATCAAAGCATAGCTAGCCATATCTTCATACCCATATCTGACAGGTGCCTTCACTACACGCTTTTCCTTGGTTGCAGCCAAACTCCCCTCTGTACGTATCTGATTAACCTTCTTCCCCACCTTAGGAGACTGCTCCACCTCAGGGGTTTGCTCATCTGCTTCTGCTGCTGGTCTAGCTTCACTAGACTCCTCTTCATCCTCCGCTATCTCTGAACCAGTATCAGCCTCAATGGTTACAGGAACTCGTTCTGAACTCGCCTGTAGCAGCATGTACTGCTCATCAAACACCACATCTCGGCTGATCACTCTTTTCTTAGCCTCAGGATCCCATAACTTGAAACCTTTCACGCCTTTCTCAAATCCCAGAAAAACGCACTTCTTGTACTTCGAATCCAGCTTTGACCTTTCGTCGTTGGGAACTAACACATAAGCTGGACATCCAAAGATTCTCAAGTTTGATAGATCAATGTCTACCCCAGTCCATACCTCTTCAGCAACATTTCCTTCTAAAGAAACCCTTGGCGATCTATTGATGAGGTAGACCGCCATGTATACGGATTCAGCCCAGAAGATCTTCGGGAGTCCTGCATTCAACCGCAAACACCTTGCTTTCTCTGCAATAGAACGATTCATCCTTTCACTTACACCGTTCTGTTGTGGTGTTTTCCGCACTGTAAAGTGCCTCTGAATACCATGCTCCTCACACAGCTTCTGAAACTCGCCATTAGTATACTCTTTACCATTATCAGACCTCAAATACTTCATCTTCCTCCCTGTTTGGTTTTCCACTTCAGCCTTCCAAATCTTAAATTTCTCAAAAACTTCAGCTTTCTGCCTCATGAAGTAAACCCAAACCTTCTTAGAAAAATCATCTATAAAGATGACATAGTATCTGCTTCCTCCTAATGAATGTTCTTGTGTAGGCCCCCACACATCAGAATGCACATAGTCTAAAAGACTCTTTGTGGTGTGTAGACCTGTCTTGAAAGATGCCTTGGACTGCTTCCCCATCACACAGAACCTACAAAACTCCATCTTACAATTCATCAAACCATCCAGAAGACCCCTCTTATGAAGTTCAGACAAACCATGCTCTCCAATACGCCCCAACCGCATATGCCATAGAGCTGTGTTATCTGAT
Organism: Camelina hispida; assembly: GCA_023657505.1. Classification (NCBI taxonomy): domain Eukaryota; kingdom Viridiplantae; phylum Streptophyta; class Magnoliopsida; order Brassicales; family Brassicaceae; genus Camelina; species Camelina hispida. Next base: position 32,476,894 of record CP094635.1, read on the forward strand.
TCAGTTACCACGGTTGCAGCTCCACCTACAACCACGTTTCCAAGTAAACGATACACACTCCCTGCTGTGAGCTGACCCTTCATCAACACCATATCTCCTTTGCGCACATTCACACAGTTATCATCATCAGTTTCGAACCTGAATCCGTCCCTGTGAAGTGAACCAAGAGATATCAGATTCTTCTTCACCGTTGGAAGATGCCTCACTTCAGTTAAAATCCTGAAAGTGCCATCATACATCCGAAATTTGATCTGTCCAATACCAACAACGCTGCAGCTTCTATTGTCAGCCATTTAAACAGTTCCAAAATTTCCAGCCTGATAAGTGTCAAACCAATGCTTGTTTGAAGTCATGTGGAATGAACAGCCTGTATCCAGTATCCAAGAATCTGTGTGATTTCTTGTAGTCACTGCAAGCAAAACGAACTCGACCTTCACTGCGTCTTCTGCCTGAACCACGTTCACAGAATTTGATGAACCTCCTGTCTCGTTCTGCTCCTTGTTCAGAGGACAATCTCTCTTATAGTGTCCTGGTTTCTGACACTTATAACAGATTATCTTCTTCATCTTGCCATCTCTCTGCTTTCCCTTGTTCTTCTGTACTCCGCTACCTTGACTTATACTCACATATAGTCCATCACCTTGAGGGTTGTCACTGCTACCACCACCATGCTGTTGGCATCGGTTATGATGCCCAAGCAGCGAGTCTGTAGCCGACTGCAGACTTATCGTCTCTTTGTCAGCCAATAGTGCAGTCACCAACGTCTCATATACAGGAGTTAAAGAACACAACAGCAGCATGGCCTTATCCTCGTCCTCAACTGTAACACCCACACGCCCTAGATCTCCAGTGATCTGATTGAATTGGTTAATATGCTGGACCAGATTTGCTCCTTCAGCCATCTTAAACCAATACAGCCTCTGTTTCAGGTACAACTTGCTAGATGGGGACTTCGAGATGTACATCTTTTCTAGCTTATCCCAGATCTCTTTTGAAGATCTGAGATCTAGAACCTGATGCACGACTTCATCTCCAAGACATGTTCGTATCATTGAACCCGCCTTCTCCCTCATCTCATCCCAGTCATCCTGCGAGATCCCTTCTGGCTTTGTGTCTAACAAAGCTTTCTTCATCCCTTGCTGATTCAGCATGTCCTTCACCCGGGTCTGCTAGAGACAGAAGTTACCTGTTCCATTGAAACGTGGAACCTCAAAATTTACGGAACTCGTCATTGAACCTGGCGCTCTGATACCAGTTGTTGTGAATTCAGATGAACAGAAATAGAATAAGAAAGACTTTGAAAAGAGAAACAAAGTGTTCTTGAGGCGAATACCCTTTGTCTAGAGTTTATATTATTAATCTGATTAACAACCTTACAATCCCCTAGTCTTCTTATATAGGCCTCAAAAAACCCGATACAATAGGAAATAAAAGATCTTGTGAATCTTCTATAATCTATTACACCGTACAGGCGGCTGCGCCGCCTACACCCCCAAAACCCTAACCCTAAGTTGCCTTGAGTTGGTCTCTACAAAAGCCTAGTAAAAGCCCAGTAAAAGCCTTGTACGCCTTACACAGTCTTGTACATATTTGTAGACGTCTTCAGAGATTTCAAGTCACTTTAACAACACATAGATATGCCATAACCGCTTGAAGAGATGAGATTTTCAGAAAAATGGTGCCAATTTCGTTCTTGGCTTTCTCTTTGAGATCTTGATTTTATTTTTGGAGAAGTGAAAATATCTCTCTTTGGTTGTAGTTTTCAACATGGTGGCGTCTCCATCTCCGAAATTGGAACATGTACCGGGTAATCGATCGTGTCAAGGAACACGTTTCCTAGAACAAGAGGCTTACTATTAGAAACCAAACCGTTAAGACAAATCTTGGACCTGTTAAGAGCGCAAAAATTAAATTGGGAAAAGATACAAATTATATTAAAATAATGAAATAAGAAACAAATTACAACAGCATAACGTAAATCATAAAATAAATCACAGAAGGGAGATATAATATCTTTTTGTTTAATTCAATAAATCGGCCGTAAGTGCTTTTGGATAATCACGATTTATGAATCCCAGGATACAACCCATCACGAACTATTATTGTAGCACACCAGTAATAGAACTTAAGCGAACATATCTACGTATACCTCCGAGACTACTAAGCCAAGAACTTACTTGGACGAAGCAAGAGAGCGAAAATTGGGCGAAGCCAAAGCGAAAAGAAGCAGCGGCGATTTTAGAACTAGAAGAGCTTTTTGTCTTTGATCTTGAGAAATAATGAGAGGCTGCGCCTGTAACGCCCCCGAACCGTCCAATGGCCAAACCTGCCCCCGAACCTGCCTAGAACGGCCCTGGACGCTACTTTGGAAATAGTCACCAACAATCCGGCCAAGGTTCTAAAACCCATTTAAAACCTTAGCCAGTCCATCGATGTTATTCCCACCACTTTAGACATCACTTAGGCTTGCCAACCCTCATGATGCCCAAGTGTTGAGCCGACCCGAACTAGGTCATTATCAGCCATTACTCGTATACGAAATATAAAACCGCTTTCTTCATTAAATAAAAATATTTCACAAAGTTAACAAAAGACTTGTAGAGTTTTGTGGCCAGTCCTAATGCCAAAAAGATTATACAAATTTTCTTTTAACAAATAAACATAATTTTCTTTTACACAAAGGCACAAAAACTATTCCGGGCTCTTATCGTCAACACGCCCTCTAGCTTCCCTCTAGTGGTCACCTGCAGGACAAAATTCTATCATAACTGGCCAAGCCTAATGCCAAAAAGATTATACAAATTTTCTATTAACAAATAAACATAATTTTCTTTTACACAAAGGCACAAAAACTATTCCGGGCTCCTATCGTCCAACACGCCCTCTAGCTTCCCTCTAGTGGTCACCTGCAGGACAAAATTCTATCATAAGTAATCCAAAATTACTTAGTGAGTCTCAGGGGTCCTACAGAGGATTAGATTCCCATCCCAACCCAAAGATAGCAAGAATCAATCACCACACACAACAATCAATAAGAAAAAACATGCGGAAGGTAATAAGCCAAGCAAACAACCAAAAGCAAGCAATCAATGCAACATGCAAAATTTGAATAAAAAGAATAAGTTTTAAAACAAGTTTTACTAAGGTCCAAATATACTGCCTTCCGTCCCCCTCCCTTTTTATGTCTGCATTACAACCACAAAGGCATGCAACTAGAATAAAACTTCCAATACATTGTCGTGTAAACAGTCTCAGTCAAGGTAAAGAACCAAGACACCGAGCTCTTCGCAAAAACATGCAACACTATGATAAGGTGAATGTTATAATGGTTTCACAGGGAAGGTTAGTCACATCTCCATTCTTAGTGCGCTTATGGCTAGTCGGATCTCCTCATCACGAACGCCACACACTAAGACCATCAAACAATTAATTTTAAGTTTATGGCCTTAACGAACACATAAAACTTCAAAAAACAACACATAACCTCACATCCAGTGGATCGATTAAATGGATCAACATCCATGTTTAAGATCCACCATGGAATTCACCCCAAACATATTACTTAAGTTTATGGTTTAAAAACGCATAAACAACAAGTAACAATGTTAAACCTCACATGCAATAGATCAAATGAGCGGATCAACATCCACGCTCATGATCTACCATGGAATTCACCTCAATACTTCACAACAAAAAAATAGATGCAAAACTTCAAGAAAATCTACCAAAAAGTCAAGAAGATGCAAACTATATGCACATGCAAACCGATTCTACATCGAGTCTCCCACTCCGATCTAGAACGGATCAATGCTCCCTGAACTCATTGTTTCTCGAAGAGCTTCAGCTTCTACAACTCAGTCGCTTGCTCGCTTCAACACTTCCTCTCGCAGAAAAAGCAACAATGATTCAAGCTCTCCACACTAAAGAAAATTTCTCTCTACTTCTCTCTACTTCTCTCTACTTACTCTCCAACAGCCTTTGGGGAAACCTTTCTCTCTTCTTTTCTCCACAATGAGAAGTAGAGTGACTTTTATAGAGAGTGTGGGCGAATTACTCAAGCCACAAGCAGGGGGTTGAGGTGTCATCGCCACATTACTCCTTCTCACACTTGTCCAAAAAGAGATGATGATGTGTCTCTCTCTCATTTCCCCAAATCACAAGTGGCGAGTGGAATAAAGAATATTCCCTCCCACTTCTCCTATTTTTGATTAAATAATCTCTTAGTGGAATATTTCCACTTATGATTAATTAATTAAATCACCCACTAACTCCTTCTTCGATTCAAATATTCCATTAGTGGGTTCCTTCCCACTACTCGCAACCATCTCGGTTTCGGTCCTGTCTGATCGGATGCCAGTACGCTGTCCCATCCGTTCCGCGTACGCCTGATATGTACGTCCATCTGTTCGGCCAACTGATCGGCCTATCGCTCGATTTACTTTTCCTTGGACATCCCTTGACAATTCTTCTTTACTTTTGCCTCTATTCCTTTTTGAGCCTTTCCCGAATCAATTCCTTAGGAAAATTTTATCCCATACTGAAGGTCACTACAGTGCCTCTATATATAGTGGAAAGAGGTAGGGTCTGGAGAGAATATTCTCTAAATATTCTTGGAGTACTGCCTGAGTTGCTTGGAGTTCACGCCAAGTCTTTCCAAAAATTAAATGGGCCTAAAGCAGTCCAAAAAATACTCGGCAAGGCGAGAATTCCCAAGAGCCCAAGAGCCCACAGCCCACGGCCCCGCACCAATAGGAGTGAATAGTCCTTCCCATTTCCGATGTGGGATTTCTTCCCAAACATCCCAAGTAGCTAACTTCACACTCTTATTTTTCATTCAAAACAACTCCGTTTTGGACATATGAGTATACCATCTTGTAGTACTCGTTACCAGCTTTCCATTGCACTATCGACCCAAACATTCCGTTCATCCATTTGGCCGGAATTTGGCCGGATAGTAGCCGGAAAGTCACTGTCCCAAAACCTCCAATTTGTAGAAACTTATTTTTGAAAATTCAGTTCCAACAGGACCAAGTGTGGAAGAAACTCCAGAAGGAAGAACCATCGACCACCAAGTGTTTGTAACCAAAACTGATGAACACTCCATCTTTTATCTCGGTGACTTGCAATGCAAGCAAGGCCTCCGAGACAAGGGCGTCATGGCTTTCAGCGTTGTTTGCAGGGAAAAAATGCGATATGAATCTACAGAATGTTAAAGTTGGGTTTATTTTGGGCTTCCAACTAAAAACTAATTGGCAATTAGTGGACTGACCCTAATCATTTATATATTAATGATAGATACTTCAAACTTCTGATGTGAGACTTGGATTGTATCCCAACAATTTCCCCCTTTAGACCAAAGAACCCATGTGGGATCTTAACATGCCTCCTCGAGATGATAACTCCATCTCGAACCGATCCCACTTAGACCGATAATAAACCTCTTCTTGCCCCCCCCTCCCTTTATTTGGTTTAACAAAAGGCATGTCCGTATCCGCTTTTATAGGTCCATCAGTACTTAAACTTTGGGCTCTTATACTATGTTAAATTTGGGTATATCAGCCGTATCTGTTACTTGATTTGATGTTGTGTAGCCAAAATTAGGAACATAAATTAATATGCAGCATATATGAAACGTTGTTCTTTACTTGGTGTGGTAAGAATGTTCCAAATTACTCATTGCCAATTATTATTTAATGGTTGGTTTTGTGGTTTTAGGATGATTCACGATCTTTTTTCCTAAGTATAATGGCTCTATGTCTATAAATTTTGTTGTTGGTTCAAATATATTATTCAGGTGCACTATGATTTGGTTGAGTGTAGATAAAAAATAAGTCAACAAGTTCCGAATATACAACTTTCCGTAATTTATTTATCCAGATTTAGTTTCTATGGGGTTTAGAGACAATTGATACTTTCTTACACAGTTTGTTATTTTTTTATATGTATAACTTAACATGCTTCTAGTATCATGATTAAATTAGCATGCTTCTTGTATCATGTATATATTAAGCCCAAGAACACCAAGACTAAGATTAAAAGATACATTAGATGAAATTGTTATTACTGCAATTAGTTCACAACTTATTGGTCACAACTAACTGGGAATCTATTGTTGTTGATATCTTGGAAACTACACTTGACCAATTGGAAAACTTCCTGGCCCGATACATCTTGCAAGCTTCCATTCGTACCGTATGGAGGGAGCGTAATGCGAGACTTCATGGTGTAGCTCTAGTTACTGCATCTCGACTAGCTAATTAGGTGGATCGACAAGCAAGTACGAAACCAACTCTCTTCAATTCAAATTTATGGCGACCAGAGATACGGGAAGAGACTACATGCATATATGTGGTTTGCCTCAAGAAGCTAAAAAGCTAATATATGATCTTCTGATTTTTCTGAATTTTTGAAAGCAAAAATTAGATTTTGTTGTAGAAAACGTTAATTTTCTTTGAAATTGCTTAAAAATTTGTTTTAAAATATATGACAGATCGATCGTATAAAGTATAGAGTATATTTCCGTCCTTTCCTGTGCCATGAGTTTATCGATCAAAATTAAATAACATGACGGGTCGTCTATGACACTTATCTCTCTAGCTTGGAACAGAGGGATCAACTATCAAAGTTAAATAATAAAATATAAGTCACTAGACATTAGAAAAAACAATGCATTTGTTAAACGTTAGTATGGTTACAAAACCATTAAGCAATAACAATAGACAAATGAATCTCGCTAAACTTAAAAAGGAAATAATCAATAAGTAAAACAAACATGACTATCTAAAATATTTGATCTGTATATATTGAATCATTAAGTTAACGATGAAGTAGTAAACTAGTTTATACCGAAAAGAAAGCATAAAAGCATGTGGCGATTACAATAATAAATTAAAATTAACCGTATATGATCGAGACATTTTAACAGTTCTCAATAATAAAGCATATAATATGATAGGAAAGGTTTGGAAATATTATCGTAACAGGCAAGCATCTATATTAAAACATGATCTAACATATTATGAGGGTGTTTTGCTCTGGTTTAAATAAGGAAAGTTCGACTCCAAGGGCAATTTTAGGGTTTATTGTGTCTCCCTCACGCTAGGGTTTGTGTGACGGCCACCGCCGGTGTGCCTTCATGTCAGAGGTGGATCCCCCTCAGGGGGACGAATCTTCTTCGCAAAACAAGCAACAATCTTATGCAGCTGCAGTATCCAAGCGTCCTTCGCTTAAGAAACACGACTATGAAGTTAGTCTTGTTGATGGTGTCCCAACGATTGTGGTTCCTGATGCGGTGCTTCAGGGCTCGGTTCCTCTCTGGGATGATTTTTTGGTGGGTCGGTTTCCTTCAGCGGCTCCACACGTTGCAAAAATTCATGTAATAGTCAACAAGATCTGGTCTCTTTGTGATAAGTCTGTCGGTATCGATGTTTATGAAAACTCTGCAACTTCTGTTAGGTTTCGCATTCGTGATGAGGTTACAAGGCGGAGAGTTTTGCGACGTGGAATGTGGAATATTGCGGGAGTACCTATGATGCTAGCAAAATGGTCCCCCTTCTAGAAGATGCGCAGCCTGTTATTTCATCGATGCCCTTGTGGGTTACTCTGAAGAATGTTCCTCACTCTTTTTTTTCGTGGGAGGGTCTTGGTTTTTTGACCAGTCCAATAGGTAACCCTATTCGGTTGCATCCAGACACTGAGCTCTGTAGTAAGTTCGGTGAGGCTAAGGTTTTTGTGGAAGTCAATCTCACACAAACCTTGCCTTCACGTTTCGTTTTCAATTGACAAAAACAGAGGATGTAACTGTGGAGTTCATGTACCACTGGCTCCCACCGAAGTGCTCTCGATGTCATGGGTGGGGGCACACTATTGATGACTGTGTGTCTGTTCTAGTGTTGTCAACTAAGGTTTCTAAAGTCGTTCTTGAAGAAGGGGAAATTGCTTCTCCAAAAAAGGTTACAGAGGCAGAGGTTCCTCCTCCGGTTCCAATTCAGCAAACAATAGCTCTCGCTACTGATGGTGAGAGAAAGGAAATACCTTCTCAAGTGGATGATGTTGCAGGTTGGTCGGTTGTCTCCCCAGGTAAGGGGTGCAAGAGCTCTAACAAAGCTCGTAGTCCGCCTGCTGCGGGACATATTACTGTTTCAGGCTCTTCTAGGTTCTCGGTCCTAGGGAATACAGAGGATGTTGGTGACTCGGATACGGCTAAGTCTGATCATCTGGTTCTGGCTGTTGTAGTTACAGCAACTGCCACAGGGAATTTAGCTTCTATAGCTCCTATTAAGCAAGCAAATGCGATGGAGGCTCCCATTCGAGCTTCACTGCCGCGGCAAACAAAACAATTACACAAGACTGCTTCAGAGTCTTCTTCTCAGCAAGCCAAGGAGGCACCTCCTAGCGTCTCGAGCAAGAAGAACTCCCGAACTCGTAATTAATGTCTGGTTTTTTCTAGAACATGCGTGGTTTTAACAAATCTAAAAAATATTCTATTGTTCGCGATTGGTTGCAGACTGAGTCTCTGCAGTTTGGATGTTTACGTGAAACGCGTGTCCAGGAAACTAAGGCCCCTAGGATCATTTCTTCAGTGTTCCGTGGATGGTCCTCGATTACAAACTATGAGTTCAATACCCTTGGCCGAATTTGGGTGGTTTGGAAGGAAGATGTGCGTGTAACACTAGTTTTTAAAAGTGGTCAGGTCATCACCTGCTCAATTCTTTTGCCTGGTAACACTATGGAATTCTTTGTCTCGTTTGTCTATGTATACAATCTGGCTGAAGAAAGGAAAGAGCTCTAGGAGGATCTAAAGTCTCATTTTGATTCTCCACTTTTTGCAAATAATCCTTGGTTGATTGTTGGAGATTTTAATGAGATACTTGAAGCTGTCGGGCACTCTACTTATGATGATAATCCCTTTGTCACTCGTGGAACGCGTGACTTTCAGGATGTAGTACGACACTGTTCTTTAACAGATATGCATTCGCATGGCCCTCTGTTTACCTAGGGAAACAAGCGAGATGAAGGCTTAATTTGTAAGAAGTTAGACCGTATTGTGGTTAATGAGGAGTGGAGTCGTCGCTTTGTCGATGCTTATGGCGTCTTTGAATCTGGTGGGTGCTCTGATCACCTACGCTGCAGGTTTTCAGTGGGGACTCAGGTTTGTAAACCTAGGGGGCCATTTAAATTTTCAAATGCTATCATGTCATGGCCGGAGTTTCTCCCCACGGTGCAAGCTTTTTGGGATAGTTCGGAGAGTCTCTATCACTCTACCTCTCCTATGTTTTGCTTTGCTAAGAAGCTTAAAGCACTAAAACCTCTCTTGAGGTCTTTAGGTCGTCAAAAGCTTAGTAAGCTCTCAGAGCAGGTGGAGGATGCACACAAAGACCTCTGTCAGAAACAGCTTTCTACGCTCTTGAATCCCACGTCTGCTGCAGAGGAGGCTGAGGAGCAGGCTTTCCAGCAGTGGGATCATGTGTCTGATTTGGAGGAGTGTTTTTTGAAACAACGGTCAAAGTTACACTGGTTATTGGTGGGTGACAAGAACAATAAATTTTTTAACAATGCTGTCAAGTCTCGACAAGCTCTTAATGCTATTAGAGAGATTCTCTGTCAAGATGGCTCCATTGCAAAAACTCAACCGGAGATTAAATCTGAGGCGGTCAGTTTCTTTGAGGAGTTCCTAACATTTGCGCCAGATGACTACGAGGGTATGAGTGTTTCTCAGTTAGAGGAGTTAGTGACATTTCATGTCTCCTCTCCTCAACAAGAGGGTTTGTTGAAGTTGGTTTCTGAAGAACAGATTCGTCAAACACTATTTAAGATGCCGGTTAGTAAGTCGCCTAGTCTGGATGGTTACACTGTCGAATTTTTCAAGCAAGCATGGTCGATACTAGGCAGCGACTTTGTTGTTGCTGTTCAATCTTTTTTCCTCAAAGGCTTCCTTCCTCAAGGTGTAAATTCGACAATCTTGGCCCTTATCCCAAAAAAATCTGACTCTCAGGAGATGAAGGACTACCGACCTATTTCATGTTGCAATGTGTTATATAAGGTAGTCTCCAAGATTATTGCTAATCGTTTGAAGGTTATACTGCCCTCATTCATTGCTCCAAATCAGTCAGCTTTCATCAAGGATAGGCTTATGATGGAAAATATGTTGCTTTCTTCAGAATTGGTGAAGGATTATCACAAGGAGTCCATCTCTCCTCGTTGCATGATGAATATTGATATCTCCAAGGCATTTGATTCATTGCAATGGCTGTTTCTACTTAACATCCTCAAAGCTATTAATATTCCCGCGGATTTTATTAATTGGATTGAACTCTGCATTTGCTCGGCTTCCTTCTCTGTGCAAGTCAATGGGGAGTTAGCTGGTTACTTTCAAAGCACAAGAGGTTTGAGGCAAGGATGTTCTCTATCCCCTTATCTATTTGTCATTTGTATGAATGTGTTGTCTCTAATGTTGGATAAGGCTGCCGCTGATCATCGCATTGGCTATCACCCTCGCTGCAAAACAATGAACCTCACCCATCTCTGCTTTGCTGACGATATTCTCATTTTTTCTGATGGGAGCTCACACTCTGTTGCAGAGACTCTAGCTGTTTTTGATCGCTTTGCAGTTGTTTCTGGTCTCAAAATAAGCCTCGAGAAGTTCACTCTGTTCATGGCTGGTTTTTCTCCGCAACATCAGCAAGACATCCTGCAGCACTTTCCGTTTTCTGTTGGCTCTCTCCCTGTCCGGTATTTGGAGCTCCCTCTCCTCACTCGCTCTATGACACATGTTGATTATCTACCACTCCTTGAACGTATTCGCATTCGTATCTCGTCCTAGACAGGTCGGTTCTTGTCTTTTGCGGGCAGGCTTCAGTTAATTAAATCGGTGTTATCTAGTTTAACCAACTTCTGGCTCGCTGCTTTCCGTTTGCCGAAACGATGCCTTCAGGAGATTGATAGCCTTTTCTCGACATTCTTGTGATCTGGTCCGGATCTAAATTCGAAAAAGGCCAAAATCTCTTGGCTTAATGTGTGTAAACCAAAGCATGAGGGTGGTTTAGGGCTTCGTCGTCTGCAGGATACGAATACAGTATGCATTTTGAAGCTCATTTGGCGACTTGTGTCTGCAAGTAGCTCACTTTGGGTCAACTAGGTTCGAAGAAACTTGATCCGAAGTGGTTCCTTCTGGTCATTTAACGAGAAGAGTGATGTTCATATATTTTACCATGTTTTCCCCAAGTTTATTCACATCTTTTGCATCTTTTGCTATCCATTTAGGCCATTATTGTGTAGCTTTAGCACTAATCATGCATTAGAGTTTAGTTGCATTGCATTTGCATCTTTTCATGCATAAACAGGTGATTTTGGAGCTTAAGGAGCATGGAAGCAACGCTGAGGACAAGTGAAGCAATCATGAGGAGAAAGCAAAGGAGTTAAGGCTGAAACAACAAGGTCCGGAGTCCAACTCGATCGCACACTCGACCAGACACTCGACCGTGTGCTAAGGAGGACTCGACCGAGTGGAGAATGCACGAGAGAAGCCAGCTCGACCTGCCACTCGACCGAGCACAGGTCGAGTTGACCGAGCCATTGACTATTTTGTCTTTTAGTGTTTTTAGGACTTCCACCTCCTCTCCTATATAAAGCCTTGTACCTGCAGCCACCAAGGTGTGCAACTTTTTTAGAGAGTCAGAAACCTAGTTTTTACTTTTTAAGGAATTATTCCCTTTGCCTTTTTATTTTCTTAGATTTTGTATCCTTTTTAAGAAAACTCTTAGATTCTTCAATATTGTTGGTTCCATAACTTTCAATATATTAAGAATTTGGGGTTTGATTCCTTTTGCAACATTGTAGATCTTGTTATTATCTTTCATTTGATGCAAGTTTCGAGATTTTCTGGGTTTATAACTTTGATGTTCATCATGTGTTCATGTGAGTAGTGCTTAGGATCTTGAGGATGGGTTAGGCTGGGCTGTGTTTGAGGTTTGTTTGCTTTGGTCAAGCTTGATTGTGGTAGAATCTCTTCTAGGCTAGATGTTCTTAATGCTAATCCTGAACTGAGAGGTTAGGGTTTGATTTCAAGCATCTTAGAATCACACCAATGTTTAAGGAGCATAGATAAGGCTAGATCTAGAGCTTACCATTAGGCTTGCTAAGAGATTAGAGGTCTTGTTTGGTATGAGATGTATTGCTTAATGCCTGCTTGTGTAGATTCTTTACTTTGTGAGAACAAGTCTAGAGATGCATAGGTTTGATTGATTCTTGCCATGAGAGTGGAAGAAACTTGTCTTAGATTTATATGTTTAGAGATTAGCTCAAAGCTTTGCTTGAGATTTGTTGGCCAAAGTGTGATAACCTTATTCATTAGTCTAGCCCATGAATCCCTCCTCAAGGCCTTCTTTGTTTATTTATTTTAAAGTCTTAATCATGTTGCTTGCTTGTTGTTTGATTCGTATTTGCTTTGTTCTGTTTTTATTGTGTTGCTCTGTTTCCCGGATTATTACAGCTCGACCCTGTACTCGACCTACACTCGGTCGAGTGCTTGCTCGAGTTCATCCCCAGAACTCTTGTTTATGATTTGTGATTGTCCTGTTTCATTCCTATTTGCATTTCTGTTTCATTTACTCATTGTCCTGTTCATTATTGTCTTGCATTAGTTCATCATAGTAGTTTCTATTTCTGTTCTTGTTTCATATTAGCTGCAATCATTCTGTTCTATTTGCATTTAGCTCTTAGTTCTTATAGTTTTACTTTCTGCATCTTTACATTTTCATCTTAGGATTGTTAGTGACAAACAATCTTTACATTTGGCTTAACTTAGATTCATATGCATATCTTAATTGTTCACAAACACTCATTTAGAATTGATACCTCTTATACTGCAACAGCATAAGGGGAGTTGAAACACCTTACCATCTATCCATTCAAATCTCATTGCATACATTCATCATCATTCACCACCCACACCAAAAAGATCTTGTTTCAATTTGGCGCCGTTGCCCATTTGAGTGTGTTTTTGTGACATTTAGGATCCATATTAGTCTAAGATTAAGTTTGTTTATACACTTGTGAAGTTGCTGGATCTGAATCTTCTGTTGCTGGGATGTCTTGAGTTTCAGGTACCCACTCGACCAACCACTCGACCACCACTCGACCGAGCAGTGATCGAGCACCTGATCGAGTCAGAAGCCGTCTGTATTTGGACACCACTTCCCAGTCGACTCGACCACCCACTCGAGCCAGTGCTCGACCGAGTGTCTGTTCGAGTCAGTCACCATGTTTCAAAGCAGTCAGTTCCATTATGTACCTATGCACCAGCAACAAAGTTTCCAGACTCAATGGTGTCACCCTCCAGCGTTTCAGACCTACCAAGCCCAAGAACCTGACTTAAGAGCTATGATGCAACAATTGTTGTTTGGGCAAGCCAATAAGCAGATTGAGGAAGCAAGACAGTTTGGAGAGCTTACCCAGAAGTTGAATTCTTATTCTCATGACCTGAGTAACAAGCTTGAGAGTCTGACCTCTACATTCCAGTCCATGGAAAGCTCCATTGCCTCTACTTCAGCTCCTAAGCCACACCATCTTCCTCAACAAGCTATTCAATACCCAAGGGAGATCACTGTTAAAGCAATCCATCTCCATGAGGAAAATATCACTGAGGACAGTGAGGTTCAAGGTGGGGAGGATTCATCACTAAGTGAAGCCCAGAGTGAAGGTTTTACTGAGCAGACTGAAGCAGGCAAACCACTCGAGCCAGCACTCGACCGAGTGCCTGATCGAGTTGTCGATCGAGCTGAAAGCATTGAAATTGTGAAGCCTGTTAAGTATATTCCTCCTCCCTACAAACCACCTCTACCATTCCCAGGGCGTTTCGAGGCACAAAAGATAAGGGAACTGAGGGAGATCATTGAGAAAAAGGAGAAGATGGCTTTGCAACAAGAGAAAGAGAAAGCCTTGAAAGAAGAGGTTGTAATCGAGAAGAAGGAAGTGATGGCCATACAAGAGGTCATCATTGCTTACCAAGAAGAAGAGAGAGGACCTGCTTTGGAACAGTATGCTCCATACCCTCTCTATCAGGATTTTTTACTTGAGATGTCAAAAAAGAGGGCTCATGACCAAGATATGAAGGATTTGAAAGAGATTGGGAAAGCTATTGTCCCAACAAAGCATGAAGATCCAGGCTCATTCAACTTACCCTGTTCCATCAGCTACATGTACTTGAACAAGTGCCTTTGTGATTTAGGAGCTTTAGTGAGCTTGATGCCATATTCAGTGGCTGAGAAGTTGGGGTATGAAGACTTCAAGGACAGCAACTTCTATGTCAGTCTAGCAGATGGATCCAAGAGGGATGTGGTTGGAGTGATTGAAAATCTCCCCATCAAAATAGGAGAAGCAAGGATCCCAACTGCTTTGCAATCATGAGCATGGAACAAGAGCCTGAAGACCCTCTTATCTTGGGAAGGCCATTCTTAGCTACAGCTGGGGCTGTTATTGATGTGAAGATGGGGACTATCAAGCTCCACCTGACTGAAGACTTCACTATGAAGTTTGACATCAACAATCCCACTAATCTGCCCTCCAAATATGATCCACCTTACACTATCAAAAGAAAGGAGGATCATGAGATCTCAAGTGGGGAAACTGCTTCAAGGGGTAAGCCAACCTTTCAAGAGGATTCAGTGGAGAAGCTTAAGAATTTTGTTCAAGAACTGACTGCTTTAGTCAAGGATCTCCAAGTCAAGCTGAACAAAAGGACTTTGAAGAGAGCAAGGCCAAGGCTCAAGGTTAAAAAGAAAAATGGTTTGTGTGTTAAGGGTGAGGTGATCAAGGATCAGACTCACAGTGATCAAGAAGTGCCAGGGAGGATTTCATCACCTCCTTGGTCTCCAACTCAAGCCTGAAAAAGGCATCAATGTCAAGCTTAGAGACTTTAAACAAGCTCACTAGGGAGGAAGTCCCTAAGGTATATTTGTATATATTGCTTTGGAATTTTGGTATTTTGATTTTTGCTTTAGTGTTTTCATGATCAGGGAAGCAAAGGAGTCTGAATAGAAGAGGAAGGGACAGGTAATGGACAGACGCGGTCCAGCTCGACCCCCCCACTCGGACACGCACTCGACCGAGTCACGGTCGATCACCATCATCGAGCTGCCCCAAATTTCATCTCCAAGTAACCAACAAGACCCCAACTACTCCTATGACAGCATGCAGATGGATGTGGACAATTTCTTCCACAATCCCTAAGGTACCACCATCACCTTCACTTGTAAATATCATTGCATTTCATAGTTGTGTTTTGTTTTTAATCTTGAATCCTCGATCAAATTTCTTTCACACAGAGGACTGTGTGATTTAAGTTTGGGGGAGGGTTTGAGATAGCATTTGATGTTGTGTTTTGTTTTCTTATTTCAAATTTTTAGCATTTTCTTATTAGTATTTGCGTAGCATCTAAGACATAGAAAAACCCTAAAAATTTGAAAATTTTGAAAAAAAATCTTTATTAAAAAAAGAGTGTTCATGTAGTTTGCATTGCATGTTAGGATCTTGTTTAGCATGTTTCATGTAGGATTGTATAATATTTGCATTAGGGATCTATGATGAGTATTTCCTTGTTAGCTTGCTTAATTCACTAGACTAGGATCAATGCCCAAGTTAATAGTACTTTGATGCTAGTTGAGTAGTTAGAAGCATAAGATTGAACCAAGCCTTGAATTCTTGCATTGCATTTGGTCTAAATTGAAGCATGTTGAGATTTGAAACCATTTTCTACTTATAAGAACCTAATATTGACTTTTAATTATCAACTTGTGCATTGCTTTAAACTCATGGATACCATATACATATTTGGATCATCTTTCTCCTTTTTACCACTCTTGTTGATCCAAGTAGCTGATTGAACCATTAAAATCAGTTCCCCTACCCCTAAAACCAAACCTTCTTTCAAGCCATGTTTATTCTTGTGTGTGTGAGGCCTATTTTTGGGATTGAGCTTGGTAGAAAGTGTTAGGTTTGAGCTGACAAGAGTAAGACCTTGTGTAGTTCTAGTTTGCATTTTTCAAACTAGATAGGACTAGGTGGTTCACTTGTTGGGTTGGGTTTGGGACTTGACTGTTATAAAAAGAAAAGAAAGAAAAGAGAAAGAAAAAGGGTAGAGTCTTTAAGAAGAGAATGTGTTTAAGCAAAGTCTAGTGAAAGGATGGGAAGTAAAGATTATTGAAATTGGTTCTAGTTAAAGAAAAGAAAGAAAGACAAAAAAAGAAAAATCTAGCAAAAAGCTTGTATGTCTTAAGAATAAGAAGAAAAGAGAACCATAGTGAATAAGTGAGAATCCCCCATCCGACTAGATAGATCAAATAAGAAACCTCTCCTAAGACTTGAAAACCAAATAGAGAAAAGGGTGAAAGAGAAAAGAAGAAGCAAAGGGTAGCACTAGGATCATTTGGGTTTAGATTGCTAGGATAAACACTTTGGGTACTTTTGGGTAGACAAGGTTTTGTTCTTGTATGTATCTAAGTGTTCTTACCTTTAGCATTCTTCTAAAGCTCAATCCATTTTCATGAGAGAACCTTGATATTGACAAGCCCTACTCTAAAAAGAGACCATCATTGTCTCAAAACCCTTTATTACCAAGCCAAATGAGTTTAAGCTTTGCATAGAATTGATTCATGTTCTTGATTAATGAATGTTAAAGGAAATGGTTGATTTGAATGCATGTGGATAACTAAGGCTCAAATCAGTAAAGGCTGTGATATGCTTGTCTAAAGTCTTTAAGTACAGCTCATTCAACTTGCATCATAGTATTAGTAACTTGGACATTGATTCTAGATGGTCTATTTGCAAGCTTTAGGAGCTGAGATCCCACTTTCAAACCTCACTTACCTTCTTATGTCTTGCTTATTTGCTTGAGGACAAGCAAAGACTAAGTTTGGGGGTGTTGATGTTCATATATTTTACCATGTTTTCCCCTAGTTTATTCACATCTTTTGCATCTTTTGCTATCCATTTAGGCCATTATTGTGTAGCTTTAGCACTAATCATGCATTAGAGTTAGTTGCATTGCATTTGCATCTTTTCATGCATAAACAGGTGATTTGGAGCTTAAGGAGCATGGAAGCAACACTGAGGAGAAGTGAAGCAATCATGAGGAGAAAGCAAAGGAGTTAAGGCTGAAACAACAAGGTCCGGAGTCCAACTCGACCGCACACTCGACCAGACACTCGACCGTGTGCTGAGGAGGACTCGACCGAGTGGAGAATGCACGAGAGAAGCCAGCTCGACCTGCCATTCGACCGAGCACAGGTCGAGTTGACCGAGCCGTTGACTATTTTGTCTTTTAGTGTTTTTAGGACTTCCACCTCCTCTCCTATATAAAGCCTTGTACCTGCAGCCACCAAGGTGTGCAACTTTTTTAGAGAATCAGAAACCTAGTTTTTACTTTTTAAGGAATTATTCCCTTTGCCTTTTTATTTTCTTAGAATTTGTATCCTTTTTAAGAAAACTCTTAGATTCTTCAATATTGTTGGTTCCATAACTTTCAATATATTAAGAATTTGGGTTTGATTCCTTTTGTAACATTGTAGATCTTGTTCTTATCTTTCATTTGATGCAAGTTTCGAGATTTTCTGGGTTTATAACTTTGATGTTCATCATGTGTTCATGTGAGTAGTGCTTAGGATCTTGAGGATGGGTTAGGCTGGGCTGTGTTTGAGGTTTGTTTGCTTTGGTCAAGCTTGATTGTGGTAGAATCTCTTCTAGGCTAGATGTTCTTAATGCTAATCCTGAACTGAGAGGTTAGGGTTTGATTTCAAGCATCTTAGCATCACACCAATGTTTAAGGAGCATAGATAAGGCTAGATCTAGAGCTTACCATTAGGCTTGCTAAGAGATTAGAGGTCTTGTTTGGTATGAGATGTATTGCTTAATGCCTGCTTGTGTAGATTCTTTACTTTGTGAGAACAAGTCTAGAGATGCGTAGGTTTGATTGATTCTTGCCATGAGAGTGGAAGAAACTTGTCTTAGATTTATATGTCTAGAGATTAGCTCAATGCTTTGCTTGAGATTTGTTGGCCAAAGTGTGATAACCTCATTCATTAGTCTAGCCCATGAATCCCTCCTCAAGGCCTTCTTTGTTTATTTATTTTAATGTCTTAATCATGTTGCTTGCTTGTTGTTTGATTCGTATTTGCTTTGCTCTGTTTTTATTGTGTTGCTCTGTTTCCCAGATTATTCCAGCTCGACCCTGTACTCGACCTACACTCGGTCGAGTGCTTGCTCGAGTTCATCTCCAGAACTCTTGTTTATGATTTGTGATTGTCCTGTTTCATTCCTATTTGCATTTCTGTTTCATTTAATCATTGTCCTGTTCATTATTGTCTTGCATTAGTTCATCATAGTAGTTTCTATTTCTGTTCTTGTTTCATATTAGCTGCAATCATTCTGTTCTATTTGCATTTAGCTCTTAGTTCTTATAGTTTTACTTTCTGCATCTTTACATTTTCATCTTAGTGACAAACAATCTTTACATTTGGCTTAACTTAGATTCATATGCATATCTTAATTGTTCACAAACACTCATTTAGGATTGATACCTCTTATACTGCAACAGCATAAGGGGAATTGAAACACCTTACCATCTATCCATTCATATCTCATTGCATACATTCATCATCATTCACCACCCACACCAAAAGATCTTGTTTCAAGGAGCGTTGGTGGATCATGGATGTGGAGGAAGATCCTGAAGTATCGTGACCTTGCTGCGAATTTACATAAAAAAGGAGATATCATCTTGCACTGAAACATCATTTTGGTTCGATGTTTGGAGCCCTATTGGTCAGCTGTTTGCTCAACTTAGGAACCGGGGTAGTATTGATATGGGGATACCACAACAGAGTACTGTGGCAGAGGCTCTTTTGCATCGGCGACGTAGGCACCGTGCTGACATTATGAATCAGATTGAGGATGTTCTTGACTCTATCCGTCAATCAGTGCAACTTCAAGGTTGTGATCGCTCGCTCTGGAAACAGAAGAACGGTTCTTTTAAGAATAAATTCAAATCCTATGATACTTGGTGCTTGATACGGCAACCAAACGCTCCATGTGCGTGGTCTGCAGGAGTTTGGTTCGCTCACTCAACACCTAAATTCTCCTTTATTGCTTGGCTTGCTTCCCATAATAGACTTTCTACTGGTGATAAATTGGTTCAGTGGAACGCTGCTGCAAATGGAGATTTTGTCCTCTGTCAGGAATATGGGGAAACGAGAGAACATCTTTTTTTCTCCTGTTCCTACTCCTCAAGTGTGTGGTCTGCTTTGGTTAAGAATTTGTTGGGGGTTCGGTTCACCACATCCTGGGCAACTTTGGCCCTTATGATTGTTGACTCTTCTACTCCTCGACTTCACCTTTTTGTCCTGCGGTATGTCTTTCAGTCTACTATACATAGCCTATGGCGGGAACGTAATGCTCGAAGGCACGGCGAAGCTCCAACTCCGTCATCCTCCCTCTGCCGCTTCATCGACAAGCATGTCCGCAATAGATTACTCACGTTGACAACCACCTCTGGCTATGAGGGTGGTCTTCAACTCTGGTTTCAAACTCATCCTCTTTCAACCAATTCAGGCTCTTAATAGTATTCTGCTTTGAAAACGTTGTTTTAAGTTGTAAAAACTACATTGGACCACTGTTTTTTTTTATGAATATAATTTAACATTCATATAAAAAAAAAAAAAAACATGATCTAACAATGCTTATCTGTTTCGTAAAAGATAGTACTAATCCTAAATGGAATATCGAAACCTTGGGTTAAGATGGTTTTGGAGATAGACAAAAAACGTTAGAGAATGGAGATAGTCGAACGATAACAAAGACGGAGATATTGCAGACGCCATCAACTGAGAACAAAGTTGACACACTCATCATTTAATGATTTTGGTCGAGATTTTTTTTTGCTCGATGCTTAGGATTTTGTGCTAATAACGTGTTAACAACAAAATACATTAGGAAATTAAAATGCTTTTTAGTGTGTTATTATTAATGTCTTACTTAAGATACCACGTATATAAAGGGATACAATACAAAGATTTCATTTGGAGACAAATTTTCTAATAGATCATATAATGAGCATCTAATAATATTCACAACAGTATATACATTTATGTCAGTGTGTGCTTTCTAACGAGTTAAAGAGAGGTAGAGTTATGTCAGCACCGTTTTTGTTTTTCGTTAACGATCTACCGTAGAAAACAACAACTCTGAACATTGGTTTAGACGACATAAATCAATAAAACTCACAAATCTTAAGGTTTCAAATTACATTTTACAAGTCATTATTTAAAAAAAAAAAGTGTAATACTAAGAGAATACTTTACCTATTGTTGATAGAACAATGAAACACATGATAGCAAATTTATACATATATATATATATATATATATATATATATATATATATCAAATAAAACGTGAACAATTGTGTTAGTTATGAAAAGGTTACACGGATAAACAAGATATGGCTGCACAAATAAACAAGAACAATATTCAATGAGCTCTAAAACAAAATCTCCCAAACTCTAGTGTTAGTTTGCGTCCAGGATGTTTTCTAGTCCGCAAGTCAAACCACTGATATTATGCTTCAGTTCTTTGTTTACCTTGCTAAAACTAGAGTTTTAGATCGCGGACTTTTAAAAATACTTCAAATTCAGAATGGAGTCTTTTTTCTAATTCCGATTAATAAATATAAAATAAAATTGTATTCATCAGTACATTATATATTTATTCGAATTTCTATCATAAAATTTCTCATCCTCTAAACCCTAGTCTATATGTTACAATCTATCACAAAAGAGAATATTTCCAAAAAGAAAGTTTTTTCACGAGATCTTGTAGACAACATTGTGGGTTCCTATTAGACGGTGGATTGTTATTATGACAATGATCTAGAAGATACGAAAAGCTACAAGAATGGAAGATTTACATTATTTATGTCATAGACTTGTGTATATATATATCTGTAATATCTTTATTCACATAATAACACAACACAATATTCATAGCAAATCCTAGTTTAGCATGGTATCAGAGCCAGGTTTAGCCTGTGAAAATTTGCTTTTAATATCTCATCCAGATCGTAAATCAAGCGTGACTAGAGAAGACAAGAGCGATGGCAAACTTACGGTCAGCGATTCCAGTGGTGAAGCGGTGTTGATCTCACCATATTTTCTCAACACAAGTGATAATACCGGACAGGTTTTAACACCAATCCTTTTGAATGGTACCAACTATGAAAGATGATCCAAACTCATGATGAATGCCTTGCGAACCAAGCGCAAGGTGGGATTTCTTAATGGAAGTCTCAAACGAGCAGTCGGTGACGGCGACGTTGGGATATGGTGAATTCAATGATCATAGGATGGTTGTACAGCGCTATGGAACCAAGATTTTGATCATTGATATCTTTTGTCGATGACGTCTCCGTGATGTGGGCAAGTATGAAGAATCTTTGGTCTATCAGCGACGGTACACGTGAACATCAACTTCACGCCGACATCACCACCTGTAAACATGATGGACAAACTGTGGAAGAATATTATGGCCCCTTGAAGGTGCTTTGGGATGATATATCAGATATTGATAAAGGTTTTTCATGTTTTTGTGGCAGTGAAAGCTGCTCCTCAATGGTGAAATATAGAAAGAGACAAGATGGATTACTTGTTCATCAGTTTCTGATGGGCTTGGATAATCAAAGATTTGGGACGATTCGCTCGAATCTTCTTACACGGCTTCATGAACTCAATCTGGAGAGCGTCTACTCGCAGATCATTCAAGAGGAACGTCATCTTCAAGCAACAAGAGAACCACAAGAAAAAGGGGGAGCTGTTGGTTTTTCAGTGACGGCGGCTGCAACATCTCTACATAAATATGTGACCTGTTCTCATTGTGGGAAAACAGGACACGAGAAGAGTCAATGCTACAAAATTGTTGGTTACCCTGAATGGTGGAATGAGCCATCACCTCAAAATTCGGGAAGAGGTAACTCTGGTCGAGGTCGAGGTTCCTTTCGAGGAAGAGGACATGACTGTGGTTCTTCTTTGTCTGATGCACATGTCAGTGGAACGACGGCTTCAATGACAAATACCTCCAGCGCAACCCGAACCAGATTTCCACCACTTACGGACCAACAATGGAGCTCCCTAGCTGACTTTATTGAGAAAAACAAGAAAACCAACAGATCAAATCAAGAGGGATATTCTGGTAAGAGAGAGAAACTGTTTTTATATGGAACTCATATCGGTTTGATTTGATCATTGACTCAAGGGCATCTCATCACATGACGGGTGATATCAATCTCTTGACAGAACTTCATAAGATTGATCCATGTCCCATCAGACTACCGAATGAAAAAGTTACTTGGGCAACACGCCATGTCAATCTTTTTCTTGGCGGAAAATTAATACTCCGTCATGTGTTCTATGCTCCAAAACTGTCAATTACGCTTATATCTGTTGCCCAACTGTTACATGATATTGCTAGTGCTGCTATATTTACTAAACAGTTTTGTGTGATACAGGACCAAGCTTCGAGGACTTTGATTGGAGTGGGAACTGAACATGATGGGGATTATCATTTGGCTGGAGCTGTGTTGCCTCAGTCAAATTGTGTTGCGATAGGGGATACTCAGGAGTTATGGCATAAGATAATGGGTCATCGTTCGTCGAAAGTCTTGTCTTTTCTTTCAGATATTGGTGTTTTCAATAGTAGTATAAGTGCTTTGGAGAAATGTTGTGATGTTTACTTTAGAGCAAAACAAACTCATGCTTCGTTTTCCAAAAGTTCAAACAAAGCTGATGATTTATTTTCTTTAATTCATTGTGATGTTTGGGGACCCTATAGAACACATAGTACTTGTGGAGCAGTTTATTTTCTTACTATCGTCGATGATTTTTCTCAAGCTGTTTGGACACACCTACTTCTTGAAAAATCGTCTGTGATTGAATGATAAGTTTGATGATCGCAGTGCTAGATGTGTGTTCCTCGGCTATGTTTTTCGCAGGAAAGGGTTGCTTGTGATGGATTTACAGACTGAACAAATGTTTTTATCTAGAGATGTCATTTTCCATGAGGATTGTTTTCCTTATCACAACAGTACCTCTACGAATGCGATGATAGTGGTACTGCTGCTTGTCAGGGGGAGTTTCTTTCTCTCCCAGAAGATAGTTCGGTCACTCATATCCCCAAGTCGGTCGATCCGGACACAAGACCGGTCGATCCCTTACAACCTGACGATGAGAGACCGATTGATCCGGATTCAAGACCGATCAATTTGTCTAATGCTTCTATGCAACCTCAACATGTTGGACCGATCGATCTGTCAGATGCTTCTAAGCAACCTCATGATATTGGACAACTTGATCCGGATTCTAGTCTGATCAACCCTTTGATGAACTCCTCTGACAATCAACGAATGGATACGGATCCTACTCTTGATGATCTAGGCCATGGAAAACGAACAAAACTTGATCGCTTGATACGGATTCTAGTCTCTATTCTCTCTCTCATTATGTATCACTTGATCGCTTCTCTCATCCGCAACAACTGTTTTTTGCCTCCATTAGTGCCAATTTTGAACCTGTTTCCTTTCAAGAGGCAAT
Organism: Camelina hispida; assembly: GCA_023657505.1. Classification (NCBI taxonomy): domain Eukaryota; kingdom Viridiplantae; phylum Streptophyta; class Magnoliopsida; order Brassicales; family Brassicaceae; genus Camelina; species Camelina hispida. The sequence goes on from CP094635.1 coordinate 32,500,523, forward strand.
ACGTGATCCACGTTGGCATAATGCTGTTGACAATGAGGTTGGAGCACTTGAGGAGAATCAGACATGGGACACTGCAATATTGCTAGAAGGGAAAACTGCTATTGGTTGCAAATGGATTTTTCATATTAAATGTAACTCGGATGGTTCTATTGAACGGTTCAAAGTTAGACTTGTTGCACTTGGGTATCGTCAAAAGGAAGGAACTGACTATACTGAAACTTTTTGTAACACCCGCAAACCATTTTTGGTAATTTGGTGAGGGTGTCGGTCGACACCACATGAGGTGTCGATCGACACTGATTGTTTTCTGGTTCGACCGGTTTGATTTAATTATCAATTTTTTGTCGGTTTGGTTTGAGGAGAACCATTAAACCGTGATATTTAAGTGAGAGAACGACCAAGGTCGTGTTTTGTGGTTGTCTAGCCGCTGAAAACAAAGAGAAAGAGGAGAAAATATTGTTCTTGAGTTTTTGGGAGTCTTTGTGAGATTTTAAGGCTTTGTGGGTGAGATCTTGCTGTGGGAGCGAGGATTCAAGGCTAGGAACGTGTGGGGAGCTTGCTGGGAGTGTGGATTCGTCCATTGTTGGTCAGAAACTCCCTGCAAAGAGGTGAGTGCATGACCATGGCTAATCTAAGCCTTTGTTTTCCTTGTTCTTGCTTGTTTGTTGTCGTTTTGTGTGTTTTTCTTTCTGGGATTGGTTGCTACAGGTTCCTATAGACGTATTTGGCTTGGGTTATGAGTATTGGGCGATTTGGAGGAGTTTGGGAGCGAGATTCGACTCTCGGCTTTGAGCGGATCGCGATTGCAGAGGGAGTGTCGATCGACACCACTTGGTGTCGGTCGACACCAGCAAATTGGGCATCGATCGACACTGTGGGGTAGTGTCGGTCGATACCAAGGCCAGTGTTGGTCGACACTTGGCTGGTGTCGGTCGACACCTCCCTTCCAGCGAGACGATGTTTGATTTCCTGGTTTGTTTGTTTTGTTTGTTGTTTGTTTGGAACATTGGAATCACTGTTGCTTGTGTATATAGCCCAGTAGATGAGAGGATTGCCTCACTGAGTGTTTATCAAAAACTCATGCATCTCAATATGTGTTTGTGGTGCAGGTAAATGCAGAGTGTGATCGTGGAATCAAGGCAATGAAGAGGAGGATGTTCTAGGGACTCGATTGGATGTTCTCTGGCATTGCTAGGTTGCTAGAGTTAAGTCATTAGAAACATTGCTAGGTTGCTGGTTTCATGTTTCTTGTTGTTTGGTATTTGGATATTGTTTATGCTATGATATTGGATCATTATTGGATTATTATTGGATATTGGTTTTGTTATTCCGCTGTTGATTGTGAATGTGGTTAGGTGGCTAGTGGGTATGGGACCACTAGTTGTAGTTTATTTATATATATACATTATTTATTATTTATTAAAAAAAAAAAGGTCGGTCCTTTCATTTTGGTATCAGAGCCTTTACGGTTCTAGGTTTGGGTTCACTAGGTTTCGGTTGTGATGTTTGGGATTGCATGTCTTGATTGATTATGTGAGTTAGTCAATTGTGTGTGGTATGGAGTCCTAGAACATCCTCTTCGAGCCGATTGTGTGATTCCACGGTGAGTTTATGTTTCTGTGTTATAATAGAAATTGTTTGCTTAGTCTTCTGTTCATAGTAGTGCAGATGGCTAGAGATAGTGTTGTTGCTGGTCGTGGTCGTGGACGCGGACGTTGTCATGGTAGGGGAAGAGTCCCAGAAGTTAGTGAGACCGAGGACCAGAGTGTGACAGCTGAGGGTGTTGGCGAGTCGCAGGGTGTTCCGGGGGATTTAGTGAGTGTGGCCGGAGGGGCGGTGTTGATGCTCCAATTGCCGGTGATGCTAGGGTCCCGGGTATGGGAGTCCCAGCGGGTGGAGTCCCTGGTGTTGACTTTGCGGCTATGCTAGCACAGGTGTTGGAGCGGTTACCACCAGTGGTACCGGCTCAGGCTCAGGTAGTGCCACCAGTGGTGGCGGAGGAGCGGCAGCCAGTGGCTGCAGATGCAGGAGTTCATGGACGTTATTTTTCTATGCTCAAGGAGATAAGGGGTCTTTTCACTGAGAAGTTTTTGGGTGGTACAGACCCTAGTGTTGCGGATGCGTGGAGGACGAGTGTGGAACGTAACTTCCATACTCTGAGATGTCCTGAGGATTTTTGGGTGGACATAGGGGTCTACTATTTGAGTGGTGATCCTGTGTTGTGGTGGAGATCAGTGGCTGCTAGGAGAGTGCAGCGGGAGATGACTTGGGCTGACTTCGTCTTGGAGTTCAACCACAAGTATTTTCCTAGAGAGGCATGGGACCGGTTGGAGGTGCAGTTCCATCAGTTATCTCAGGGGACGCGGTCAGTGCGGGAGCTGGACTTGGAGTTCAGTCGACTTCTATGTTATGGGGGTCAGGCTATGGAGTCTGAGGAGGCTCATATCAGGAGTTTTTGAGGGCTCTACGTGATGATTTGAGAGTTCACTGTAGAGGGCGGAGTTATGCTACGCGTGCAGTGCTGGTTGAGACTGCAGCAGAGATTGAGGAGGATATCCGGGCACAGTCAGTGGCGTTAGGTCCAGCAGTTCAGCCTAGTATGGCTCAGCAGCAGGGTGGTTCGAGCAGGGGCGGTAGGCCTGCACAGGGAACCAAGAGGAGGTGGGAGGCTACGCAGAAGCCGAGTGGTGCGAGTTGCTTTAGTTGTGGGAGCAAGGATCACAAGTTTGCTAGTTGTCCCAAGAGGAGTGCTTCGACGGCAGGGCCTCGGGTATGTTATCATTGTAGGGAGACAGGGCACATCAGGCCCTTTTGTCCCAAGTTGCAGCCGGCAGCAGTGGCAGCATTGCAGCAGGTGCAGCCTAGAGGTCAGCAGGTGGCACGGACTGAGAAGGCGCCACGGGTTTAGACGACAGCTGAGACTGGTGGAACAAGTGCCGGGGCGATCACATGTATAATTTCTGGTACTTAAGCTTTGTGAATTTTTAGTAGGTTCAGACTTTATGTTTTTCCTGTGATAAAGTGTTAGGTTCTCAACACATGAGGTTTGTGTAGGGACCTTGTTGGTGGGCGGGTTTAAGTCCCATGTTATGTTTGATTCTGGAGCTTCTCACAGCTTCATTAATCCGGAGTGTGCAGAGAGCGCGGGGATCAGAGGGGATCCCAGAGAGCGTACAGGAGTTGTCAGAGTTGCGGGTGGCAAGTTCTTAAGAGTTATTGGATGAGCTAGAGGGGTTGATATTCAGATCGCAGGAGAGTCGTGGCCAGTGGATTTGCTTATCAGTCCAGTGGAGTTGTATGATGTTATTCTCGGGATGGATTGGTTGCATCGGCATATGGTGCATTTGGATTGCCATCGTGGTAGAGTGGAGTTTGAGCGTCCAGGAGGGAAGTTGGTTTTTCAGGCTATTAGACCGACTTCAGGGAGCCTCGTGATCTTGGCCATTCAGGCTGGGAAGTTGATCGAGAAGGGCCGTGAGGCTTATTTGGTTACCATATATATGCCAGAGTCAGTGGGGAAGTCTACGGTTAGCGGTATTCCGGTAGTGGAGGAGTTTGAGGATGTGTTTCAGTCTTTGCAGGGATTACCACCATCTCGGTCTGATCCTTCTACCATAAAACTGGAACCGGGGACGACGCCGTTATCCAAGGCTCCTTACAGAGTGGCTCCAGCAGAGATGGCAAAGCTGAAGAAGCAGCTAGAATATTTGTTGAGTAAGGGATTCATCCGTCCTAGTGTATCATCGTGGGGAGCGCCGGTGTTGTTTGTCAAGAAGAAGGATGGGAGTTTCAGGTTGTGCATTGATTATCGGGGTTTGAACCGGGTTACTGTGAAGAACAAGTACCCTCTTCCCAAGATTGATGAGTTGTTGGATCAATTGAGGGGTGCTGCTACTTGGTTCTCTATGGTAGATCTGGCGTCGGGTTATCATCAGATACCGATAGATGAGTCAGATGTGAGGAAGACTGTTTTCAGGACGAGGTATGGGCATTATGAGTTTGTGGTGATGCCTTTCGGGTTGACTTACGAGCCAGCAGCGTTTATGAGATTGATGAACAGCATGATTCAGGAGTTTCTGGATGTGTCTGTCATCATTTTCATCGACGATATCCTGGTTTATTCTAAGATTCCTGAGGAGCATACAGTTCATTTGAGGGCAGTTCTGGAGAAGCTGCGGGAGCAGAAGTTGTTTGCAAAGTTGAGCAAGTGTAGTTTCTGGCAGCATGAGAGGGGTTTTCGGGTCACATTGTTTGCGAGAGGGGGTTTCTGTAGCCCGGAGAAGATTTAGGCTATCAGGGATTGGCCTAGACCGCAGAATGCCACAGAGATCAGGAGTTTCCTTGGGTTGGCAGGTTACTACAGGAGGTTTGTGCAGGGTTTTGCAAGTAGAGCACGCCCTATGACTAAGTTGACAGGGAAGGATGTTCCTTTTGTTTGGTCACAGGAGTGTGAGGAGGGCTTTGAAAGCCTTTAGGAGATGTTGACTACTACGCCAGTGTTGGCTTTGCCTGAGCAGGGAGAACCTTATGTGGTTTATACTGATGCATCTAGAGTTGGTTTGGGGTGTGTGTTGATGCAACATGGGAAGGTGATTGCCTATGCTTCGCGGCAGTTGCGGAAGCATGAGGGCAACTATCGTACTCATGATTTGGAGATTGCTGCTGTAGTTTTTGCCCTGAAGATTTGGAGATCTTATCTTTATGGTGCAAAGGTACAGGTGTTTACAGATCATAAGAGCCTGAAGTATATATTCACTCAGCCTGAGCTGAATTTGAGACAGAGGCGGTGGATGGAGCTTGTGGCAGATAATGATTTGGAGATAGCCTATCACACTGGTAAGGCTAACACAGTTGCAGATGCTCTGTGTCGGAAGAGGGTAGCTTCGGCTCAGGAGCAGGAGATGGAGTCTCTGGTAGGAGAGATGAGTGCTTTGAACTTGTGTGCTTTTTCACAAGAACCGTTGGGTTTGGAAGCAATTGATAGAGCAGATCTTCTGAGTAGGGTGCGGTTGGCTCAGGAGAAGGATTTGGGCTGGTGAATGCCTCAAAGGATGTGGATTCAGAGTATCAGGTCTCAAATAATGGTACTATCTTGGTGCACGGTCGGGTTTGTGTGCCCAAGGATGAGGAGTTGAGACAGGAGATCCTAAGAGGGGCTCATGCGAGCAGGTTTTCTATTCATCTAGGAGCGACTAAGATGTACCGAGATCTCAAGAGGTACTATCACTGGGTCGGGATGAAGAAGGATGTAGCTAGTTGGGTTTCGAGGTGCGATGTGTGTCAGCTAGTGAAGGCCGAGCATCAGGTTCCTGGCGGTTTACTAAAGAGTTTACCCATTCCTGAGTGGAAGTGGGATATGATCACCATGGATTTTGTGGTAGGATTGCCAGTGTCACGGACCTTTGATGCCATTTGGGTCATTGTGGACCGGTTGACTAAGTCAGCACATTTTCTGGCCATTAAGAAGACTGATGGAGCAGCGATCTTGGCTAAGAAGTATGTTAGAGAGATAGTCAGATTGCATGGGGTGCAAGCAAGCATTGTGATTGATAGGGATTCTAAGTTCACTTCGGTGTTCTGGAAGGCATTTCTGGCAGAGATGGGCACTAAGGTGCATATGAGTACAACTTATCATCCCCAGACAGATGGACAGTCTGAGAGGACGATCCAGACGCTGGAGGATTTGCTGAGGATGTGTGTGTTGGATTGGGGTGGCCATTGGGCAGATCACCTGAACCTGGTAGAGTTTGCTTACAACAACAGTTATCAGGCGAGTATTAAGATGGCTCCTTATGAGGCTTTGTATGGGAGACCATGTAGTACACCGTTATGCTGGACTCAGGTGGGGGAGAGGAGCATGTTTGGTGCTAGTTTTGTTCAGGAGACCTCAGAGAAGATTCGGGTTCTCAAGCTGAACATGAAGGAGGCTCAGAATAGGCAGAGGAGTTATGCTAATAAGAGGAGAAGAGATCTTGAGTTTCAGGTAGGAGACAGAGTGTACCTCAAGATGGCCATGTTGCGGGGTCCGAACAGGTCATTGTCAGAGACTAAGTTGAGTCTGAGGTATATGGGTCCGTTCAGAGTGATTGAGCGGGTTGGACCAGTGGCATATAGACTAGAGTTACCTAAGGTTATGCGTGCATTCCATAAGGTTTTCCATGTGTCTATGTTGCGGAAGTGTCTCCGTGAGGGTGAGCAGGTGTTAGCTAAGATTCTGGAGGATCTTCAGCCTAACATGACTTTGGAGGCGAGACCAATGAGGGTTCTCGGGAGAAGGATCAAGGAAATTCGGAAGAAGAAGATTCCTTTGATGAGAGTCCTTTGGGACTGTGATGGTGTTGAGGATCAGACTTGGGAGCCTGAGGCGAAGATGAAGGCAAGATTCAAGAAGTGGTATGAGAAGCAAGCCGCGACTTGAGCTTGTTTAGCCTGGTCCCATCTGTATTCCAGCCCATCTCTCTTGTTTACTCGGTCGCTTGGGGTGGTTGATTGTGCGACTCAGTAACAAGATGAGGTGGTGCTCGGGGTACAAAGTTTCTGTGAGGCGGGGTTTTTAGAGGAAAGTTTCCTGAAATAGAAGTTTCCAAAAGTGGAAAGTTTCCAAAAATGGAAAGTGCTAAATATGGAAAGTTTTACGGGAGTTGGAATTTGTCCATTTTAGCGGTGGAGAGCCTTAGAGGGGCTTGTGTGGCCTTAGTGGCGGACTTTTGAGTCAGTGTGCCCATGTGTGGTGGTCTTTTTAGATATTGTGTGGCCTTTGTGGCGGGCTGTTTAGCCGTGTGTAGCCTTTGTGGCGGGCTGTTTAGCCAATTGTGTGGCCTTTGTGGCGGGCTGTTTAGCCAGAGCGCCTGTTTAGGCGGTCCTTCGAGACAGATGGTCTTTGTGACGGTCCTTCGGGACGAGTGGCCTTGGTGGCGGTCCTGTTTAGAACATTTGTTTGGCCTTGGTGGCGGTCATGTTTAGGACATTTGTTTGGCCTTGGTGGCGGTCCTGTTTAGGACATTTGTTTGGCCTTGGTGGCGGTCCTCTTTAGGACATTTTGTTTGGCCTTGGTCGCGGTCCTCTTTAGGACATTTTGTTTGGCCTTTGTAGCGGCCCTTGTGGCATGTATATGATCCTTGTGTGGTCATGAGGTATTCCAGTGAGGGGATATGTGGTTGGTAGGAAATTAGGATGTTTTACGCGAGCCACGGGAAGGAAACCTGGATAGGGATAGGACTCAGACGTGTTCAGAATTGTTTGCTCGCGACTCTTGGAGGACTTAGGTTCTCCTAGTACTGTCATATTCAGAGACTTTGTGGCTTGGGATTATGGTTGGTATATCGACTTCGGATGACGATCCGGGGGCGCGCTGTAGGGTGGCAACTCGAGAGACGACTTTGGATTTTCCTTATATATTATGGCATGCGGGTATAGGCTCGATGAGGAGCCAACATTATGGCATGCAGACTTAGGTCTGATGAGAAGCCAATAAAAACTCAAGGTTTAGGCCTATGAGTAATGGAAAGTCCAAAAGTCGAGAGCAAATGACGCCTGGAGCATGAGTCTATCGCCTAGAGGTGACCTTCTGTAGATCGGTCGGAGGAGTGCGGGCCGTGGAGACGTTAGCACGGAAGTCCTTGGCTGATGATCATTCGAGATTCGAGGACGAATCTAGATTGGTGGGGGAGAATTGTAACAACCGCAAACCATTTTTGCCAATTTGCTGAGGGTGTCGATCGACACCACAGGAGGTGCCGATCGACACTGATTGTTTTTTGGTTCGACCGGTTCAATTTAATTATCGATTTTTGGTCGGTTTGGTTTGAGGAGAACCATTAAACCGTGATATTTAAGTGGGAGAACGACCTAGGTCGTGTTTTGTGGTTGTCTAGCCGCTGAAAACAATGAGAAAGAGGAGAAAATATTGTTCTTGAGTTTTTGGGAGTCTTTGTGAGATTTCAAGACTTTGTGGGTGAGATCTTGCTGTGGAAGTGAGGATTCAAGGCTAGGAACGTGTGGGGAGCTTGCTGGGAGTGTGGATTCGTCCATTGTTGGTCAGAAACTCCCTGCAAAGAGGTGAGTGCATGACCATGGCTAATCTAAGCCTTTGTTTTCCTTGTTCTTGCTTGTTTGATGTTGGTTTGTGTGTTTTTCTTGCTGGGATTGGTTGCTACAGGTTCCTATGGACGTATTTGGCTTGGGTTATGAGTATTGGGTGATTTGGAGGAGTTTGGGAGCGAGATTCGACTCTCGGCTTCGAGCGGATCGTGATTGCAGAGGGAGTGTCGTTCGACACCACTTGGTGTCGGTCGACACCACTTGGTGTCGGTCGACACCAGCAAATTGGGCATCGATCGACACTGTGGGGTAGTGTCGGTCGACACCAAAGCCTGTGTCGGTCGACACTTGGCTGGTGTCGGTCGACACCTCCCTTCCAGCGAGACGATGTTTGATTTCCTGGTTTGTTTGTTTTGTTTGTTGTTTGTTTGGAACATTGGAATCACTGTTGCTTGTGTGTATAGCCCAGTAGATGGGAGGATTGCCTCACTGAGTGTTTATCAAATACTCATGCATCTCAATATGTGTTTGTGGTGCAGGTAAAGGCAAAGTGTGATCGTGGAATCAAGGGAATGAAGAGGAGGATGTTCTAGGGACTCGATTGGATGTTGTCTGGCATTGCTAGGTTGCTAGAGTTGAGTCATTAGAAACATTGCTAGGTTGCTGGTTTCATGTTTCTTGTTGTTTGGTATTTGGATATTGTTTATGCTATGACATTGGATTGTTATTGGATTGTTATTGGATTATTATTGGATATTGGTTTTGTTATTCCGATGTTGATTGTGAATGTGGTTAGGTGGCTAGTGGGTATGGGACCACTACTTTAGTTTATTTATATATATATATATATTATTTAATTTATTTTCAAAAAGGTCGGTCCTTTCACTTTTGCTCTCATCGCAAAGATGACTACAATTCGTACTTTGTTGAAAGTTGGTGCTGCACGTGATTGGGAGTTATTTCAAATGGACGTGCATAGTGTTTTTTTTACATGGTGATTTAGAGGAAGAGATATAAATGAAGCTTCCTCCTGGTGTAACTGCAACAGAACCTAATCAATTATGCAAACTCAAAAAGTCACTCAATGGGGTTAAACAAGCTCCACGGTGCTGGTTCGCAAAACTTTCAACTGCCTTTTTAGCGTTTGGTTTTCAATCCAACTACACAGACACATCTCTCTTTACATACATTAAAGGCAGTTCTTGTCTATATATTCTGATCTATGTGGTTGATTTTATTGTTGGAGGTAACGATGCAGCTTTAACAACATCGTTTAAGGAGTATATGAGTGAGTGCTTTCGTATGAAGGATTTAGGTCCTCTGAATTTTTTTCTTGGGATTGAAGTGTCCAAAGGCAAACAAGGAATCTATATCTCTCAACACAAATATATGTTGGATATCATCTCTGAATGCGGCCTGTTTGGTGCTCAACCTATTGATACTCATATGGAACAAAACCACGCTCTCGCTAAAGATGATGGTGTGTTGTACTCTAATCCATCTTGGTATCGTCGGTTGGTTGGTCGTTTGGTCTACTTAGCGCTTACTCGTCCAGACCTTAGCTATGTTGTTCATCTCTTAGCACAATTTCTTGCCGAACCTCGACAGCGTCACTAGGAAGCGGCTGTTAGAGTTGTTCGGTACTTAAAAGGAACTTGCGGGTAAGGCATCTTGTTTAGCAAGGATTCAAATCTTCACCTTGATTCCTATTGTGATTCTGACTACAATTCATGTCCAAAGACGCGTCACTCTTTGTCTGATTATGTTGTTCTACTCGGCAAATCTCCTATTTGCTGGAAAACCAAGAAGCAGAAAATGGTCTCCATGTCTTCTGCTAAAGCTAAGTATAGAGCTATGGCTTTCACCTACTAGGAAATCAAATGGCTGAAGGTACTACTTCTCCTGTTTCAGGTTCCTCATCCAGAAGCCATCACTCTTCATTGTGATAATAAAGCTGCTCTTTATATTGCAGCAAATCTCGTGTTTCACGAACGGACAAAACACATAGAAAGAGATTGCCATTTTGTTCGGGATGATATTAAAGAGGGCATTCTGTCTACTAAACATGTTCGTATTACAGAGCAGTTGGCTTATTTCTTAACCAAGGCCCTTGGACGTCAACAGTTTCAGTATTTACTTCCTAAGATGGGTGTTCACGATTTTCACTTCCCATCTTATGGGCTTAGGACCGAAGAAAACGATCTAGAAGATACGAAGAGCTACAAGAATGGAAAATTTACATTATTTATGTCATAGACTTGTGTATATATATATATGTGAAAATAGACCAGATTGACACAAAATTAGAAAAATATTGCTAGATTGACATCCTCCTTAGAGAAAAACTAGATTGACACAATGTTATGTTTAAATTACCAAAAAGCCAACAAAAATTGAAATTGGAAATAAAAAATATAGAATTAAATACTAAATACCCTAAAACTAATAATACTGAAACATAACCAAAAAAAAACGAGATTCAGTTTCTTATTTCTCCTTCGTTACAACCAAGAACAAAAGAGAACCAGTGGTACCGCCGGCGAAGAAGTAAAATTGACTGGGCCTCTGTGTGTGATTAATCTCGGAATCGGAGGTGGTTGGTTTTCGGTATCGGTGGCTGGTTGATTTCGGGGAGTAGTTTTCGGTGGTTTCGGTGGCGGGTCGATTGTAAGAACAAGAGTAGAAACGGTGGCTGTCGATTCCGCAACCGGCGAACTTCAGAGTTAGCTGCCGGCGAACTAAGAACAAGAGTTGCTTCGGTGGCTGTCGATTCTGTCCGGCGGTGAGGATTGTTTTTTTTCCTTAATAGGAACAATTACTGATTTGATTTCAATTCTTTCTAAACCCGAAAAATTACTGATTTGATTTCAATTCTTTCTAAACCTGTTATTATGTTTTGTTCTTGTTAATAGGGAGCAGAATCGTTGCTCAGGGAACACATTAGTGCTTCTTGTTTTGGGTATTGATCCTTAGTAGCTTCATAAATCGGGTAAGATATTCTCTCCAATTATCAATATGATTTTATATAAGCACCAATCTCTCAATACTACATTACTGTTTGCTTTGAAATTCTTTTATTCATATATGTTTGATACTTTTTAACAATTTCAAACCAGCGAACCTCTTTGGTACTTAGATTATCATTGTTTTGTTTTGGGTCTTTAGTTAGTTCATGCATTGGTCTTAAATTTATATGTTTTGTGTGTGTCCATTTGTTCAATTTTTATCCCTTGACTTGTCTCTCTCTCGTGATCCTTCTTTTGGTGGAACTTCAAAAGCATTAATGGGAAGGATGTGTCCCGATTACTAATGCCTTAATGTTTTTATGTTTTGTTACATAACATTAGGTAGCAGAATCGTTGCTCAGGGAACACATTAGTGCTTCTTGTTTTGGGTATTGATCCTCAATAGCTTCATAAATCGGGTAAGATATTCTATCCAATTATCAATATGATTTTATATAAGCACTAATCTCTCAATACTACATTAGTGTTTGCTTTGAAATTGTTTTATTCATATATGTTTGATACTTTTTAACAATTTCAAACCAGCGAACCTCTTTGGTACTTAGATTATCATTGTTTTGTTTTGGGTCTTTAGTTAGTTCATGCATTGGTCTTAAATTTATATGTTTTGTGTGTTTCCATTTGTTCAATTTTTATCCCTTGACTTGTCTCTCTCTCGTGATCCTCCTTTTGGTATTAACAATTTTGTGTTACAAAAATATCAGATTTGTTTCATCGATTGTTTCAAACTTTAGGATTTATCATCTTGTTTGCTACTTTTCCTATCATTTGATATGCTTTTTTTCTGTATTTTTAGGAATGGCATCATCAAGCAATATCATCAAATATCCTCCTGTACTTTATGAAGAAGGGAAATCACCTCTCCAACATAGAAGCATGAACCACAATTGTTTTGTGTCAAAAATTGGATTTTTGAGAGAAGGATTAGGTGTGGACGTGTGGGATAAACTGAAGGAATCATCTCTTGGAGTGTTTATAAAGTTTGCTGAATTGGAATACACATGGGCTGCGCAGAGAGTTCACTTTCTACTCACACATCAGCTGAGAATCAACAACATCCATGAGGTTTGGTCTTTGATCGGTGATAGGCCAATTAGGTTTTCTTTAAATGGGTTTGCAGAGATAACAAGGTTAAATTGTGATGCATTTGACCCTTTAGAGAACTTTGATGTTGATCACCATGATTTCTGGAAAGAAATGAAAATACCAACAACCCTTGATGGTCCTATGTGGAGTGAGTTGGTAAACGTGATTGATTCTAACAAAACATGGGATTTTGATAAGAGGATGATGGTTGGTAGGTTATGTCTGTTGTCAGTATGCGTACATGGAATTCATCATACATCTAGAATCCCATTGGTGACTGCTAAGAGAGTTTTAGATCCAGTTGCTTTTGAAAAACATCCATGGGGTCTGGTGGCTTTTAGTAGTTTAGTGAATTCTGTTAAGATAGTTGATTATGACGGAGATTCATACACCATACACGGCTGCGTTCATGCTATGTTGATTTGGCCGTATGAGAGTGTTCCTGGAATTGGAGAAAGTTATGGGTTTAGAAGGACAGAAGCGAGTGGTGTTCCACTTCTTGATTGGAGATCATCACGAAAACGTATCAACTTCACAAACTTCATAAAAAAAGAGAAGGATTTGCACGGACAGGTTAGTAGTTTGTTATTAATTTTTTTTTTTAATTATTTTTTGACATGAACAAATAATTTGTGTGAATTGAAACTTACTTTATTCATTGCTTGTAGGTTCGTGTTAGGCATATGATTCATGTTTCAGAGGAAGACATGTATCCTCTATGGTCTGACTCAGATGAGCATACGGATCCACACCTAGACGAGCTAATTAAAGATCTCATTCATAACCGTTTGTCTCTAGATGCTTGGAGTTGTGGCAAGACAGTTGGTATAAGTTCAAAAAAGAAGAAAAGAAGAGCTGAAGCTGATAAGGTGAATGACAACAGAGGGTGCAATCCTAAGAAAAAAAGATGGACAGATAGTGATCCTAAATGTGAACAAGGAGAAAATGTAACCAACATGGAGGTAAGGTTTCATTTTCTTTACCGTAATTGATTAACATTTTTTGTCTTCTCTATTATGATATTAATGAACATGTTATTGTAGGATGGTAAGGATGACACGTCAATTTCTTTGGATATTTGGAGGGCGATTGAGAAAATGAATGAGACTATTTCTGACTTGGGCAAAACACTCAACAGTCGAATAGATGTCTTGGAGAGTAAATTTGCAACATGCGTTGAAAAACAAATGACGGTGTTCAAAGAGGAGATGGGTGAGAGGATTAAAGCATTGGAGAAAGAAAGAAAAGAGCCAAAAGAAGCTGATGTACGGAATGATGCCACTTCGCACACCATTAACGATGATGAGGGAACAAGTAAAGCACCTGTAAGTTACATTTTCCTTTACTTCTCATGTTCTGTTTTTTTAAAGCTTCTCATGTTCTGTTTTTTTAAAGCTTCTCTTATTCTGAATTTTTAAAACTTCTCATGTTCTGTTTTTTTAAAGCTTCTCATGTTCTGTTTTTTAAAGCTTCTCATGTTCTGTTTTTTTAAAGCTTCTCATATTCTGTTTTTTAAAGCTTCTCATGTTCTGTTTTTTAAAAGCTTCTCATGTTCTGAATTTTTTAAGCTTCTCATGTTCTGTTTTTTTTAAAGCTTTTCATGTTCTGTTTTTTTAAAGCTTCTCATGTTATGTTTTTTTTAAACTTCACATGTTCTGTTTTTTTTAAACTTCACATGTTCTGTTTTTTTAAAACTTCTCATGTTCTGTTTATTTTTTTACTTCTCATGTTGTATTTGTTAAAGCGTATCATGTTTTACTTCTCATGTTCTTTTTTTTTTGTTTTAAACTTATACGGTTCTCATATTAATATCAAACTTCTCATTTTCTGTTTTGTTAGAATTTCTCATGTTCTGTTATTTTAAACCTTCTCATGTTTTTTTTTTAAAACTTCACATGTTATGTTTTTGTAAAACTTCTTATGTTCTGTTTATTTTTTTACTTCACATGTTCTGTTTTTTTTAAACTTCTCATGTTCTGTTTATTTTTTTACTTCTCATGTTGTGTTTGTTAAAGCGTATCTTGTTTTACATCTCATGTTCTTTTTTTTTGTTTTAAACTTATACGGTTCTCATCTTAATATCAAACTTCCCATTTTCTGTTTTTTTTCTTATACATATCATTTCTCGATTTTCTGACCTCCTTCTTCTCATGTTCTTTTTGGTTGCAGTCATGGATTGTTGAGATGAAGCAGACATCACAAGATGAATTTCCAGTTCAAAGGGTGGTGAGGAAGGTTTACACTGTCAAGAATAAGAAGAAAGAAGAAGATGAGATATCGAGAAACTTCCTCTCTTTGAAAAGAAGGAATCGTGAAGGTTGAGAAGAAGGAAACTTCCAAGAAAAAGAAGATAACTGCTAAAGCTTCGACGATGTTGAGGATATTACTACCCAAGTTCAGAAAGCTAAATTGAAAATAGCTTCCAGTTCTGAAGATACATGGTCCAACAAGGAGGATCAGTTGGTACATAAAAACTTGAGGTGACACTAAACCGCCTTGGAGAGGCTTTGAAGAGGTTGGATGGACCTGGACCTTCGAAGACTTCTAGACGCGTGCCCCAGTTGGCAGAATCACAGAAGTATCCTTACCTTGGTAACTCGACAGTCAAGCGGATAATTACAGAGGGTGATAATGTGTTAGGCGACCATCTTAAGCCTGTAGATGTTGAGAAACGTCAGACACTTTTGGATTTTCTCAGCCTTGATAAGTATACATCAACAACTCTGAATTGTTTATAAAAGTTACTATGATTATCTATATATGTACTAACTCTTTCTTATATTCACAGGGAAGGGCCACTTAGCACCAGCAACGCAGCTGTGAGATTCTATTGGAAAATTATGACTCCAAGGGAAAATTGGCCAAGCTTTGACTATGGATGGTTGACAGACCATGTAAGTTTATTTTTGATAATTTAGTATAAGGTTTATTCAATACTATATTTTCGCTTATTCTAGTTTTTATTTTTTTGAATGTAGCACATGGGTTGTGCAATGGCTATGTTCCGGCGAAGATATATGCGTGAGCCTTGTCCGTATCCTAAACAACGCATAACTTTCTTAGACCAAGATATGATCACTACATTGAAGAAAGACTACATGCAGTTTGATATGGGGCCTAAGAATTTTGTGTTTCGGGATTCCTATGTGAAACACGTTTTTGGCGAATATCCTGAGGAGTCAGCTACGAACAAGAAGTGGTGGATTGATGTGGATAACTTATACGCTTGTCTTTTTGTCAATCAGAACCATTGGGTGGCTTTGGATATTGACTTGCGGGGTAAGAAGATTCACATCTATGATAGCATACCAACCTTGGTGAGTGACGATCAAATGGCCATTGAGTGTTTGCCTTTAAGGCGAATGATTCCAGCGATGTTAAGTGACATGATTCCTGAGACGATCCGTAAGAAGAGTAGAGCAATGTTGGAATTGAGAAGGGTGAAGAAAAATGTTCCTCGGAATGAAAATCCAGGTGATTGTGGTGTAGCTCTTTCTACATGTGAAGCTCTTTCTACAACATGTAGTGAATTTTTAAGCTTTCTACTTCTTATTTTTTCCACGAGTATGCTACTGATTTTAAATTTTAAATTGTTAATAACAAAAGAATGGGAGAATATAAAAGAACTTTCAAATAAAACGAGTTCTATGTCAATGAGTACTTGTCTTGCGAGAATATAAAAGAACTTTCAACAAAAACTAGGAAATTATAGAGTACATGTCTTGCGATTATGTCCTACTTGGTTGCAATTACCACATGTGTATTGTTTTCTTGGCTTCTTCTTTTCCATTGCAATTTCCAATGCCGATTTGATTCTTGAATTCTTTGGTCTACCTGGTTGTTGTTTTGGAATCGGTGGTCTACATACCTTCGTTATCACATGTCCAGGAACAGATTTATCAAGCGCCCTTGGCATGATGGCATTCTCGTAGGAAGCGTAAACGTAGTGTTTGCGATAATAAAGATGACTCATTGAAATGCAAGAAATGTTTCTGAATTCACCGGCCGCAATTGCATGTGCACAAGGGAGTTTCTCCAAGTCAAACCTGCGACACGTACACTTTTTATCTTTCAAATTGACAACATGCAGAGAAATAAGATGAACCAAAAAAAGAAAAAAAATTCAGTCGATATAGGGGAGGGGAGGCACGATACAAAAGAGAAAAAAGGGTAAACCCTAGATTCTCGCCATATATGGCAACTGCTACAAAAGTCTGTCGCTTAACTTAAAAAAAAATCTGTCACCAAAGGCACTAATAAATCTGTCATTACACTGTAAAAAATCTGTTATAAAAAATCTGTTATCAAACGCGAAATAATAGATTTGTCATTACAGATAACAAATCTGCTGTCACTATATCAACAAAAAAAAAACTGTTATCATTATATTCATATATAATAAATCTGTTATTAAGCAGCAGATTTTTTAGTAAGAAAAAAAAAACTGTCATAACATAAGAAAATCTGCCACAACGTATATAGTGCATGTGGGTCAATATAGCAATTTTAAAAAGACTTTCGAAAATTTGTTATCACACAACAGATTTTCCCTTCAATCCAAAAGTCAGTCATAACTGAAAAAAAATCTGTCACCACTAGATGTCAAACTAGCAATTATTTTTACGTTTATAAATCTGTCGCAATGTGACAGATTTTTTAAGTGACAAATAAAACTGTTGCAACAATCATAAAAAATCTGCCACAAAATTCCTAGAAATTTGACTAAAACAATGAAAATTTGTCATGACTTTATATATAAGTCTGTCGTGTTAAGAAAATCAGTCCATGAAAAATGCGTCGTTACACACTTCAAATAAATCTGCCATATAAAACAAATCTGCCGTCAATTCGCAAATTAATTCGCCATCTAAAATAAGTCGCCAAAAAAACTGCCATCAACAATAAATCGCCACTTACAAATTAACCATTACATGAATGGCGACTTTTATAAAAAAAAAAAAAAAAAAAAAACGAAATTGCAGGAATTTTTTACAAAGGGTAATATTGACTTTTGTTTTTTCCTAACAAAGCAAAAAATGGTATTTTGGTATGAAACTAACCCAACCGATCCTCAAATTTTATGAGCTAATCTAGCAATTAACTGCTCAATTTGGGTCAAACTAGTAATTCTCCCTATATATATATGTAATATCTTTATTCACACAATAACACAACACAATATTCAGAGCAAATCCTAGTTTAGCAGTTCCCCTTTATCGCTCCATAGCTGATGACGACAACGATACAACTTCTTATGTCCCAGACGGCCAAAGACATCTCTATCTGCTTTCTTTAAGAAATCTAAATCCAAATATGTGTCTCTAATTCA
Source organism: Camelina hispida (assembly GCA_023657505.1). Taxonomy (NCBI): domain Eukaryota; kingdom Viridiplantae; phylum Streptophyta; class Magnoliopsida; order Brassicales; family Brassicaceae; genus Camelina; species Camelina hispida. The sequence goes on from CP094635.1 coordinate 32,518,004, forward strand.
TCATCTAATTAAGTCTCAAAAATATTCTATAGTGTCTTCGACCAATGAAATTAAGCGTAACCGAGTCGTCTGTTCACTTTACCGTGCCAGGCTCGTCACTCCTTGATTTCGCCTCTAGATAATGTCTTCCCAGTGATAATTTTTTCTATATGAAAACTCTTTTTATTTGTACGGCAATTGTAGGACTTGGCTTATGAATCAATCATTGAAGTAAAGAAGTGGAATATCTCGATGAGAACCCCTTCATAAGGGCATACAAGCAGAGCAAAAAGACTGAGAATTTAGACATTGAAGGCTTCTCACAATTTTTCCCATCCTAATTACTTATCTATCATTTAATTAATCCCTCGTCCCAGCCATAACAAGAGAGTGAATTTTATATGTGAAGAGTGTCAAACTGATTTGTGTTTGAATTTTTCTAAACTTAATTATATATACTGGATGTAATTTCCTAGTTTTATTAAGCAGAATATAATATTTAACATGTGAAACATAGAAAAATAAACAATAAATAAATGACAACGCACACAAAATATCGACAGATCGAAATGTCTGGTAGTGCCGACAGTACTTTTTTAAAAAATTATTTAATTGTTGTTTCTACTAGCTGTGAAAATTAAATATGAACTATAGGGTTGTAATTCGTAAAACTTGTTTATAACGAACTATTAGATCGTGGCCAAATTAAGATCTATTTATTTAGTTTATTATTAATTATTTTAGTACGGACTGTGAAAATTAAAAATGAGTAATAGGGTTTCCAAAAATGACACAGACCAATCAGTTCAAAAGATGATAGCGTAGTACACCCAATCTGTTTTACCTTTTTCCCTTTTATAAACACTAAGTATATGATGTAACAAGTACCTGATTAGTGGTCGGCAGATTCCTAGATTTGTACAAACATACCCACTGTCTAGTGTCTTTGTATGTTTAGTGATAGAACTTTAACATGGAAAAATAATAAACTGGAACTACATCTAAGATTCTACTATAGGTCTTGCGACTCTTGCCACTTTCATATTAAAATTATAATAAATATTAGCTTAACACTGTATTTGTAATTAACGTTAAATAAGTTCGGTATAACATTTTAGTAAAAATCTGTTCTATCACGTTTTTAATTTACTACAAGTACTACAAACAAAACAAAAAAACAATAATTTTGACTAGGACAAATTGGTGGAAATATCAAGACTTCAATCCCCGTGCAACATGTGACTATTTAGGAAGAGGCTCTGATTCGTATGTGTCAGCTTATTTTTTCTAATATAAATATAGTAACAGTCTTAGAGCTATCCACCAAACAATCTAATACTAACTTGAGAAAATGACTAATTCCGAAATATTGTCATCACTGATCAATCCAAGAAATGGTTTCTGCAAAGCAAACTCCACATTTTACAGTAAACGCAAACCATTGGCACTTCCTTCAAATGACTCGCTCGACGTTACCACATTCATATCATCCCAAACGCACCGTGGCACAACTGCATTCATAGACGCCCGCACGCACCTTTGCATCAGTTTCTCCGATTTATGGAGAGCAGTGGATCGTGTCGCCGAGTGTCTCCAACATGATGTGGGAATACGTAAAGGCGACGTTGTCCTTGTCCTGTCTCCCAACTCCATCACCATCCCCATCGTCTGTCTATCAGTCATGTCTCTTGGTGCTATCATCACCACCGCGAATCCTCTCAATACTGCCGGTGAAATATCTAGACAGATGGCCGATAGTAATCCAAAGCTCGCCTTCACAACCCCGGAACTGGCTCCTAAACTCGCCGGTTCCGGTATCTCCATCATCCTGGATTGCGTTAAACCTACCCTACGCGCTCCAGGAGGACTCAAAATGGTTGGAATATTAAGTGAGATGATGAAGAAAGAACCAAGTGGTCAACGAGTCAGAAACAAAGTTAACAAAGACGATACGGCGATGTTGCTTTACTCGTCAGGGACAACAGGACGAAGCAAAGGTGTCATCTCGTCTCACGGAAACCTCATAGCACATGTGGCGAGATACATTGCGGAGCCATTTGAACAGCCACAACAGACCTTCCTTTGCACTGTTCCATTGTTCCACACGTTTGGTTTACTCAACTTCGTTATGGCCAGTTTGACGTCAGGTACTACCGTTGTCATCCTACCTCGGTTCGAGCTCGGCGAGGTGTTGGCGGCGGTTGAGAAATATAGAGCCACGACTCTGATTCTCGTGCCGCCAGTTTTGGTAGCCATGATAAACAAAGCGGATCAGATAAAGGCGAAGTACGACGTGAGCTTCTTGAGAACGGTTCGGTGCGGTGGAGCACCGTTGAGCAAGGAGGTCACAGAAAGGTTTATGGAGAAATATCCAACGGCTGATGTTTATCAAGGTTACGCATTGACGGAATCCAACGGTGCAGGAGCTTCGATAGATTCTGTGGAGGAGAGTTGGAGATACGGTGCGGTGGGGTTGTTGTCGTGTGGTGCACAAGCGAGGGTTGTGGACCCGGAGACAGGCCTGGTCATGGGTGTGAACCAAACAGGAGAGATTTGGCTTAAAGGGCCTTCTATTGCCAAAGGTAAATTAGATATAACATCGTACTAGGTTTTTTTTTTGTCATGATCTCTTCTAAGTTCTAACATACAGTCATGCACGAAAATCACTCTAATATTTTTTTTTTATTTGTGTTTGAAGGTTATTTTAGAAATGAAGAAGAAATTATTACTTCAGAAGAATGGCTTAAAACAGGAGATCTTGGCTTTATAGACGACGATGGATTTCTTTTTATCGTGGATCGATTGAAAGAGCTAATCAAATACAATGGTTTTCAGGTTAAATCAAATTACTACAATCAGTTTGGCATGTTTCAAAAGTTAAATCACATATTGTTTTGGATTATATAATAGGTAGCTCCAGCTGAACTAGAGGCTCTCCTACTGAATCACCCAGATATTCTCGACGCCGCAGTTATTCCGTAAATTCTTAGTTTCTCTCTTTTTTATTTTATTTTATTTTATAATTTACACTTCAATTTAAAGTTTAAACCATAAAACCAAAATAACCAAACTGATGAATTTACTGTATCTATAATTCTATATGGATTTTATTTTATAAAACTAACTTAAATATCATAAATCATAAAACTCGAACCAAAAAGAACCCAAAAAATCATACCTTATCCAAATCATAAAACTAATTAGTGGTGGACGCAATGTAAAATATGGGGTTCAATGAACACCCATAATTTTTTTTTTTAAATGGTTTAGGTTCTAATAAAAAATTAAATTGACCCCTTTCGTAAAATAGGTTTGACCCCCATCAAATATTTATCCTAATATAGCCCCATTAAAAAATTAAAATCATATAAAAATTAGTATTTTTCAGTTTTACGAATTAATAGTTTTATAAAAAAGTAAAATCATATGTAAATCGGTTTGGTTTTAGCTTGGTTCCAGTTTTTATATTATTTGGTGTTTCTTACAAAACAAAATATATATATTTGTTGTATCAATAAAAACAGAAATAATAGAAATAATATATCAATCAATTAGTTAACATAATTCAAATATTATAATCTAAATCTAGTTTTGTATACCCAAATAATTTAAATAATCATCCAATAAAAAAATACATTAAATAGATTTATTCAACACAATATAAACTGAACAAATACAATTATATATTATTATCCCAATTTTTTAGCAAAATTAAAAGAATATTCATTTTTACGGGTGTTAACCAAGCAACCCAAAGACCGAAAACTTAACAAAAATGACAACCAAATGGGTATTTTAGGTTAACTACAATTAATTCAAATCATTTATTTTGATTCGGTTTAATCTTTCTGGTTATAGATTCTTTGTTCACTGTTTTTTTTCTTTTATATCGTTTTCATAGTATTATAATAACTAGGATAGTACCCGCGCTACGCCGCGGGGAGGATTTTGTGTATTTTTTTTTTTGTGTAATTTAAATTATATTTTATGTTTTATTTATCTTATTCGGAATATTATGTAGCTACAAGTTTTGTTTTTAATCCTAAAATAATTTTAATTTTCAAAAAAAGAAAAGATTGTTTTGGTTTTATTGAAACAGAATATGTATCGTATAATTCAATGAGGTTAAAAAGACTATTTCTCTCAAAACACTTCACTTTATTTGAATCAGGCACTGCTACTACGTTCACATTTTATTTACCATAAGAAAGAAGTGCAAGGAAATACACCATATATTCTCAACAATTAACAATAAGTTGCCGGGTTTTGGCTAGAACCAATGCTTAAGCTACAGTGTATGCTTAATATTTTTGTATGAACGCCAAATAAAAATCTTAGGCTATAATCTAAAGGACTCTCAATTACCAAGTATAGTTTCCAGACAGCATCATTGCGAAATCAGACTGACTTGCATTAACCAAGAAAAAAAATAAAGAAGACTCACCAGGATTAAGAAGGAAGATGATCCTAATACTTTACAGCATGAGTGATTGAGAGAGACTCAGCCTGACCTTGCTGCATCAATGGCTGGAAGCAAGTCTTCATATTTAGCCCCTGTCACTTCCTTTATTACTTTGTTGTCCTTTAAGATCTTAAAAGGCGGAACCACTCTAATTTCTAGCTCCTTTGCCAATGGCTGCAAAAAGCACAAGTTTATGAGAGAAGTATTCAACATTTCGGACTTCAATACTCAATGCGCGGGTACCAATGACACATGTATTCTCAATGTAGACCATCATAATTCAGAAAGAAAATATATCATGCAGGGACCCGGTAGAACTTCCAGCTAACAATATTATCCTTAATATCAATGGATCATATAATGACATAGATATGTAAAGTAAGAGCTAAAAACAACAGCATTTGGACCTCTCAAAGACGAAAAATAAGTTCATACGGCAAAAGATTAGCATCCTAATTCACTTGGAAGTTATACACATTAAATATAGAAGATATCATTTCTAAAGACCAGTAATCCAAACCAAATGATAGCTGAAAAGAGTGTAGTAGAATGAAACGAATTGTGCCAAGTCTTCTATCCTGCCTAGCATTGACAAGAATTGGACCAAGGTTGGCTAAATACAGTCAGAATACAACACAATAAACTTCAAGCACAAAAGCTGAAAAGAAAAGACTAATATTAGTTTGTTGACAATACCCTTTCACATTCTTGAGGACTCGGTCTTTATCTGAAAGAGCTCCTCTTTTAGCTGACCATGGGACTTCTACTTTCACCAGCACAGGGGCAGAACCAGACTGTTTCACAAGATCATCATCACGTTAGCAAGAAGAGGAAATTAGTAAAAACAGCATGCCAACAACAAGTAACAAGTGACAAGGAAAAAATTAGGTTCACGAGAGTCGTCTCTTAACCATTCTTTACCACAGCTTGGAACCTTCGGACGACTATGCCAGTCACGGGTATCAGGCTGGGAATAGCGATTCTGAGCTGGTTTGTTGGCTGATAAGACCAAAAACAAGAATGTGGTTTAGAAAAAACAAGATTCGCCTGAAAAAAAACACAAAACAGAGAAAGATCACACAAACACTCACTTTACTCTCGGCTGCACGATTCCCCCAACTCTGATCTTCGCCAAAAAGCTCAACTGCGATTTCCTTACAGCGTATCAGGATATCAGCAGAGACTTGAACCGACTGCTACTGAGAAAAACATAACGATGAGTTAAAATTCAATACCTGTTTGACATGAAGCAACTGGTCTCGGCTAAACTGCACACGTTCACCAGAATTTTCTCTCTACGAAAAAAAAAACAAAAAATTTCAATTTACACAACATAAAGTATCAATCTTTGTCCCACATTAAAATTTCAACAATCATAAGAAAAAAACCCAAAAAGAGCCAACCCTTTTTCATAATCACGGAAACGAATCAAACCCTACAATTATACAGCTTGTTCAAACTCAAATTCATGGAAGAAAACAAACCCATGAAATCAAAATTGAAGAGAAACAAGGAGAAAAAACAGAGGATTATGATTTGGTGAAGAAGCTGAAATCACACCGAAGAAGAAGATTGATCACGGCGGGCATTCAAGATTGGTATCACGGTGAAGAAGAAAATAAATCTAAAAATTGATTAAACGCAGTGTTTGACAAAACGTTTTCCATTTGCTTTGTCCACCTAAGAAAGATAAAAGCTGACATGTATTAATTGCTATAATTTGATAGGTTGTTGATTTTTCTGAGGTGTCAACACCTGCTTCAATACAGAAGCTGATGTGTCAGAAGATGAAAGCAACACATTGTGTTTTTATTGTATTGATTTTTCTTTTTTTTTCTTATAAAAAATTTATGACCGACTAAATTTTCTAGCTCCTGTCACTGAAACTAATATAAAGTTTTTATCTGTTTCTTTGCATCACAAAGGTTTCCGGATAAAGAAGCAGGACAATATCCGATGGCTTACGTGACACGAAAACCTGAGAGCAATCTCTGTGAGAAAAAAGTTATCGAATTTATTTCTAAACAGGTGCTTTTATGATCACAACCATATATATAACTCAATTCAATTATGTAATGTTTTGTAACTTAGGTGATGGATTTTAGTTAATATGATAAACAGGTGGCACCATATAAGAAAATAAGAAAGGTCGCATTTATAGACTCCATACCAAAGACTCCATCGGGCAAGACACTTCGCAAGGATCTAGTAAAATATGCCATTTCTAAACTTTAAAAGAATCGATACTTTGTCATTTTCTACTTGTATGATTATTTTTTTCTGACATAATAACAGAAAAGTTAGAACTGGTAGTTCGATTATGATTTATATGATCAGAACTTTCCTAGTCGAATCGTATATGTTTCTATCTTTGTGGTTGACAATTATATATTCATCACAACACTGTATATGGTAGTTTACCGGTTCGACCGCAGGTCGAGGACGGGTCTGAAATTGCTGGTTCTATAACAAAGTAAAGTTGTGCTCTTAACCTTACTGTTTTCTGTCTACTTTTTCGATAATATTTTTCTGTGTAACTCTAGCATGAAGAAGAAACTTGGGATTGTCCCGGTTAATGTTTTAGTAAATCACAATGAAAAAACCTTTGCTACATCGAATACATCAGGGCAGGTCACATCAAGTTAATGAGAGTAGTCATGTTAAAAATGTAAAGCCAACGCCCAAGGATATAGTAATGTTAATTATGCTTTATTAATTAATTGGTTGAATTTTGGTACTAATTACATAATTTAGGATAGTTAAAAATGTACTTATTCATTAACAAAAAAAAAAAAAAAAAAACAAGATTGAAGAGGATGAATGAAGAGAGCTGTGATGAAAAGCATTTTATATACAAAATTTTAATAATTCAACTATATTTACTACAACCAACTTAATTTACAAGAAAAAGTTTAAAACTAAATAAAAATTTAATACTTTAACCATATAAAACAATATATAATTCAATTAAAATATCATAGATAAAAATTTTAAAAGTATTAAGTAAATATGAAAACTATGATTAGAGTTTAAAACTTTATTTACAATAAATTATTAATCAAATATTGCACAATCAAACAATAATGTTAACACAAAAGTACAAATATATTTGTTTAAGGGGTTTTCAGGCTGGTCCGAGCCTGGTTGGGCTAAGCCCAAAAAACCCTATACCCCAAACGGGCTGAGGCCGGAAGGCCCGATTTTTTCTGAACATATATATTTAAGCCCGAACCCAGTGTTTTTCAAGGCCGGACCAGACTAGCCCGGGGGCTTTGGGCCTAATTGACATGTCTGTCTAAACTAATGAAGATGAAACAATCAGTTTTGGGCTTATATTTGTTTTGTGGTCCAACTATATAAACAATCAGTCGGTCGACGCAAGTGCACAGAGTCAACGCGTGAGTTCAGAGGTTTTTGGTTTGCTTATTTCTTTGTGTATTGATTGTGTTTGTCTTTTCTCTTGTGTGTATAGCCCAGTAAATGGGAGGATCGCCTCACAGAGAATTTATGATAATAATCATGCATCTCATTTGTGTTGTGGTGCAGGTAAAAGCAAAGTGTGATAGTGGAATCAAAGCGATGAAGAAGTTGTTCTAGAGGCTCGGTTGTGTGTTCTATGCTAATGTTAGGTTGCTAGGATGGAACAATGTGGTCTAGAATAACAATATTGCTGGTTGTGTGATTCATGTTGTTTGCTTCCGAATTGTTGAATTAGGATTCCTAGACATCTTTGATATTGGTTATTCATTCTATTGAGGTATTTGTTGGATGATTGTATGTTTAATGTTGTTTATTTTTGCTGTCTGATTTGAATGTTGTTAGGTTGTTAGTGAGTATGAGATCACTAGAGAATTATTATACTAAAAATAAAAAAATGGGTTGGGTCATTTCATTTTGGTATAAGAGCTCTTACGGTTCTAGGTACGGGTTCGTTGTGCTTTGTGTTGTGCATGTTTGGATTTGTATGCCTTGTTTATTATGTGAGTTAGTCAATTGTGTGTGGCATGTGTTCCTAGAACATCCTCTACAAGCCTTCAATGGAATTCCACGGTAAGTTTTGTTTTGTGTATGGTTTGAATTTTGTGCTTAGCCTTCTGTTCATGGTAGTGTAGATGGTTAGAGGTGGAGCAGTTGCTAGTCGTGGATGCGGACGTGGTCGTGGTAGGGACAGAGGCCCAGTTATTGGATTACTATCGACACTGTGGACCAGAGTGTGATAGTCGAGGGCGTCGGCGAGTCGCAGGCATTCTAGGAGGGGTCTGTGAGTATGGCAAGTCCAGCGGTCCAGCCAAGGGGGATATCTGAGCACATGTCGTGATGGTCAATCCAGCGGTCCAGCCAAGGAAGGCTCAGCGTTATGGAGGTTCTGGCAAGGGTGGCAAGCCTGTGCAGAGAACCAAGAGGAAGTGGGAGGCTACGCATAGGCCGAGCGGTGTAGGATGCTTCAGGTGTGGTAGCTTCAATCACAAGGTGGCAAGCTGTCCACAGAGGAGTGGCCCAATGGCAGCTTGAGCGTTTTACCACTGCAGGGAGCCTAGGCACATTAAGCTCAAGTGTCCTAAGTTGCAGAAGATGGCGGTGGCAACGGTGCAGCATGTAGTGCAGCCGAGAGTGCAGTCGATGGCACGGATCGAGCATGCGCCGTGGGTGTACTCGAACAAGGAGACCGGTGGGACCAATGCCAGAGCGATCATAGATATAATTGCTGAGACTAAGACTTAGTGAATTCCAGTATTTCAGTTTTTTATTAATGCATGTGATAAAGTGTTAGGGTTCATAGCCCATAAGGTTTGTGTAGTGACCTTATTGGTGGGAGGATTTAGGTCCCACGTCATGTTTGATTCTGGAGCAACCTATTGCTTCATTACCCTAGAGTGCGCCGAGAGCGCCAATATCAGAAGAGATCCCCGAGAGCAAGCATGAGTTGCTAAAATCCACGGGAGGTGAGTTTCTGAGAGTCCTTGGATGGGCGAAGGGTGTGCATATTCAGATCACGGGGGAGTTGATGTTCATATATTTTACCATGTTTTCCCTTAGTTTATTCACATCTTTTGCATCTTTTTCTATCCATTTTCACTCTTATTGTGTAGCTTTAGGACCAATCTTGCATTAGAGTGTAGTTGCATTGCATTTGCATCTTTTCATGCATAAATAGGTGATTTTGGAGCTTAAGGAGCATGGAAGCAAAGGAGAAGAGATGTGAAGCAGTCATGAGGAGTAAACAAGGGAGTTAGAGGCTGAAGAACCAAGACCCGGAGTCCAGCTCGACCAAGCACTCGACCGAGTGGGAGATGGACTCGACCGAGTGGGGATGCACCAGGGAAGCCAGCTCGACCAGTCACTCGACCGAGCACTGGTCGAGTTGACCGATTCGTGGACCACTTTGACTTTTCCCAATTTTAGGGCTTCCACCTTCCCCACTATATAAAGACTTGTACTGCAGCCACCAACTCTCTCTCTCTCTCTCTTTTTTTTCCTAGATTTTTTTAGTCAGCTTTTCAGAAACCTAGTTTTTACCTTTTTGGGAATATTATTCCTTTTGCCTTTTCTTAATTTTTTAGATTTTGTTCTTGAGAAAAAAGGAAGATTCCTTGAAACTTGGTTGTTGAATAACTTTCTGGGTTTTAAGAATTTGAGTTTGATTCCTTCTTTAAAGTTGTAGATCTCATTCTTATCTTTCTAATCATGCAAGTTTCATTGATTTCTGGGTTTATGATTTGTTTGATCATGTCTTGTGAGTAGTTACCTTAGGATCTTGAGGATGGGTTAGGATAGATTGATCTTGTGGTGTTTCTGATTTGATCAAGCTTGTTTGTTGTAGATCTCTTCTAGGCTAGATGTTCTTAATGCTGATTCTATATCTGAGAGGGTAGGATCTGATCTTAAGCTTTTAGCATCACACCAATGTTTAGAAAGCATAGATAAGGCTAGATCTAGAGCTTACCATTAGGCTTGCTAAGAGATTAGGGGTCTTGTTTGGTTTGAGATGTATTGCTTAATGCCTGCTTGTGTAGATTCTTTTCATTGTGAGAGCAAGTCTAGGATTGCATAGGTTTGATTGTCTCTTGACCATGAGAGTGGGAGAGACTTGTCTTAGATTAATATGTCTAGAGGTCAGCTCATAGCTTTGCTTGAGATTTGTTGATTAAGTTAGATCACCACAATGATTAGTTTATCCCATGAATCCATCCTCAGGAACCTTCTTTGTTTATTGAATTTCTAGTTTAAATATCATCGTTTGCTTGTTGTTTGATCTGATTTAGTATTGCTCTGTTTTTCTTGTCTTGCTCTGTTTTCACGTTTTTAACCCACTCGACCACCCACTCGACCTACACTCGGTCGAGTGCTGATCGAGCTGTTCCCCAGATTGCTTGTTTATGTTTTGTGTTTGTCTTGTTTCATTCCTGTTTCACTCCTGTTGCATTTTCATTACATTCACTTAGCATCTAGTTCATTACCTGCCTTGCATTAGTTCCATTCTAGTATTTACAGTTTCTGTTTCTGTTTCTAGATCATAATCATACTGTCTTATTTGCATTTAGTTCCTAGTTCTTACAGTTTACTTTCTGCTTTTCATCATTATCATCATAGGATTGTTAGTGACAAACATCCTTTCATATTTGGCTTAACTTAGATTCATATGCATATCTTGATTGTTCACAAGCACTCAGACTGGATTGACACCTCTTATACTGCAACTGCATAAGGGGAATTGAAACACCCATCATCATTCCATATCATACACTTTCACACACATTCACCATCACATCACCAAAAAATCCATGTTTCAATTTGGCGCCGTTGCCTGTTTGAGTTTGTTTTTGTGACATTTAGGATCCATATTAGTCTAAGATTAAGTTCTTTTATACACTTGTGAAGTTTCTGCACTTGAATCTTGTGTTTGGGGTTGAAGTTCCATTTCAGGTACCAGCTCGACCATCAGCTCGACCCCAGCTCGACCGTGTCGTGGTCGAGCACTTGCTCGAGCCAGACGCCGGATCTCTATAACCCTCAGTTTCCAGTCGACTTGACTTCCTACTTGAGCCTGTGCTGAGTCGTTTGCCTGGCAAAAATCGTTTGTGTTTTCTGTTTGAGTCAGTAACCATGTTTCAAGGCAGACAATTCCATTATGCACCTATGCACCAACAACAAAGTTTCCAGCCTCAATGGTGTCACCCTCCAGCATTTCAGACCTACCAAGCCCAAGAACATGACTTAAGAGCTATGATGCAACAACTATTGATTGGGCAAGCCAATCAGCAGATTGAGGCAGCAAGGCAGTTTGGAGAGCTAAACCAAACATTGGATTCTTATTCTCATGACCTGAGAAACCAGCTTGAGAGTCTGACCTCTTCATTTCAGTGTAAGGAGAGCTGCATTTCTTCTACTTCAGCTCCTAAGCCACACCAACTTCCTGAACAAGCTATTCCATACCCAAGGGAGATCACTGTTAAAGCTATCCATCTCCATGAGGAATATGTCACTGAGGTCAGTGAGGTTCAAGGTGGGGAGGGTTGGTCACTAATTGAAGCCCAGAGTGAAGGTTTCACTGAGCAGACTGAAGCAGAAAAACCACTCGACCAGGTGCTCGACCACACACACGATCGGGTACCTGATCGAGTGACTGATCGAGTTGTAGACATAGAAGCTGTTAAGTCTGCTAGATACATTCCTCCTGCTTACAAACCACCTCTACCATTCCCAGGGCGTTTCAAGGCACAAAGGATAAGAGAACTCAGGGAGATCATTGAGAAAAAGGAGAAGATAGCTTTGCAACAAGAGAAAGAGAAAACTTTGAAAGAGGAAGCTGTGGTTGTCATTAAGGAAGTGATGGCTTTGAAGGAAGAAGCAGTCATTGAAAAGAAGGAAGAAGTGATTGCTTTGCAACAAGAGGAGGAGAAAGCCTTGAAGGAGGAGGTTATTATTGAGAAGAAGGAGGTGATGGCTATACAAGAAATCATCATTGCTTACCAAGAAGAAGAGAGAGGACCTGCTTTGGAACAGCATGCCCCATACCCTCTCTATCAGAATTTTTACTTGAGATGTCAAAGAAGAGGGCTCATGACCAAGATATGAAGGATTTGAAGGAGATTGGGCAAGCTATTGTCCCAACAAAGCTTGAAGATCCAGGCTCATTCAACTTACCATGTTCCATCAGCTACATGCACTTCAATAAGTGCCTTTGTGATTTAGGAGCTTCAGTGAGCTTGATGCCATACTCAGTGGCTGAGAAGTTGGGGTATGAAGACTTCAAGGACAGCAACTACTATGTCAGTCTAGCAGATGGAACCAAGAGGGATGTGGTTGGAGTGATTAAGAATCTCCCTATCAAAATAGGAGAAGCAAGGATCCCAACTGACTTTGCAATCATGAGTATGGAAAAAGAGCCTAAAGACCCTCTTATCTTGGGAAGGCCATTCTTAGCTACAGTTGGGGCTGTTATTAATGTGAAGATGGGGACTATCAAGCTCCACCTGACTGAAGACTTCACTATGAAGTTTGACATCAACAATCCCACTAATCTGCCTTCCAAATATGATCCACCTTGCACTATCAAAAGAAAGGAGGATCATGAGGTCTCAAGTGAGGAAACTGCTTTAAGGGGTAAGCTAACCTTTCAAGAAGATTCAGTGGAAAAGCTAAAGAGTTCAGTTCAAGAACTGACAGCTTTAGTCAAGGATCTCCAAGTCAAGCTGAACAAAAGGACTTTGAAGGGAACAAGGCCAAAGCTCAAGGTTAAAAAGAAACATGGTTCAATTGCTAAGGAGGTAGTGATCAAGAAGGAACACAAGTGTTACCAAGTAGAACCAGGGGGGATTTCTTCACCTCCTTGGTCTCCAACTCAAGCTTGAAAAGCTAGAAGAAGTCAAGCTTAGTGACTTTAAACAAGCTCACTAGGGAGGAAGTCCCTAAGGTATCCTTGTTTATATTGCTTTGGAATTTTGGTATTTTGATTTTTGCTTTGGTGTTTTCATGATTAGGGAAGCTAGGGAGTCTGAATAGAAGAAGAAGAGTCAATTTCTGGAGACTCGCAACCCAGCTCGACCACCCCACTCGAACCAGCACTCGACCGAGTCAGGCTCGATTGACATAGTCGAGCTGCCCCAAAGCCCTTCACCAAGCCACCAGCCTGATCCCAGCTACTCCTATGATAGCATGCAGATGGATGTGGACAACTTCTTCCACAATCCCTAAGGTACCATCATCACCTTTCCTTGTTTATACCATAGCATTTCATATTGTGTTTTGTGTTGTGTTTTGTTTATAGTCTAGAATCTTCTCACAACTTTTACACACAGGGACTGTGTGATTTAAGTTTGGGGGAGGGTTCTAGATAGCATTTGATGTTGTGTTTTGTTTTCTTATTTCAAATTTTTATCATCATCATGTTAGCATTTACATTAGCATCTAAGGCATAGAAAAACCATAAAAATTTGAAAAATTTTGAAAAAAATCTTTATAAAAAAAAGAGTGTTCATGTAGTTTGCATTGCATATTAGGATCTTGTTTAGCATGTTTCATGTAGAATTGTATAATATTTGCATTAGGGATCTATGATGAGTATTTCCTTGTTAGCTTGCTTAATTCACTAGACTAGGATCAATGCCCAAGTTATTAGTACTTTGATGCTAGTTGAGTAGTAGGAAGCATAAGATTGAACCAAGCATTGAATTCTTGCATTGTTGCTGATCTAAATTGAAGCATGTTGTGATTTGATTCCATTTCCTATTTATAAGAACCTAATATTGACTTTTAATTATCAATGTATGCATTGCTTTAAACTCATGGATACCATATACATATTTGGATCATCTTTCTCCTTTTTACCACTCTTGTTGATCCAAGTAGCTGATTTCACTTTTAGATCAGTTTCCTACCCCTTAACCAAACCTTTCTTTCAAGCCATGTTTATTCTTGTGTGTGTGAGGCCTTTTTGGGATTGAGCTTGGTAGAAAGTGTTAGGTTTGAACTGACAAGAGTAAGACCTTGTGTAGTTCTAGTTTGCATTTTTCAAACTAGATAGGACTAGGTTATTTACTTGTTGGGTTTGGGACTTGGCTGTTATAAAAAGAAAAGAAAGAAAAGAGAAAAAAAGGGTAGAGTCTTTAGGAGAGAGATGTGTTTAAGTGAAAGCTAAAAGTCTAGTGAAAGGATGGGAAGTAAGAAAATGTTATCTAAGATGGTTCTAGCTAAAGGAAAAAGAAAAGAAGAAAGCAAAGAGCAGTTTAGCAAAAAGCTTAAGTGTCTTAAGAATAAGAAGAAAAGAGAACCATAGTAATCAATAAGAATTCCCCATTCCACTAGAAAGATCAAATAAGAAACCTCTCCTAAGACTTGAAAACCAAAAGAGAAAAGGGTTAAAGAGAAAAGAAGAAGTTAAAGGGTAGCACTAGGATCATTTGGGTTTAGATTGTTAGGAATAAACACTTTGGGTACCTTTGGGTAGACAAGGTTTTATTCTTGTATGTGTCTAGGTGTTCTTACCTTTAGCATTCTTCTAAAGCTCAATCCATTTTTTATGAGAGAACCTTGAATTAGACAAACCCCACTCTTAAAGAGACCATCATTGTCTCAAAGCCCTTTATTGCCAAGCCAAATGAGTTTAAGCATTGCATAGAATTGATTCATGTTCTTGATTAATGAATGTTAAAGGAAATGGTTGATTTGAATGCATGTGGATATCTAAGGTTCAAGTCAATAAAGGTTGTGAAATGTTTGTCTAAAGTCTTTATTTCCAGCTCATTCAACTTGCATCATAGTGCTAGTAACTTGGACATTGATTCTAGATGGTCTATTTGCAAGCTTTAGGAGCTGAGATCCCATTTTTAAACCTCACTTACCTTCTTATGTCTTGTTTATTTGCTTGAGGGCAAGCAAAGACTAAGTTTGGGGGTGTTGATGTTCATATATTTTACCATGTTTTCCCTTAGTTTATTCACATCTTTTGCATCTTTTTCTATCCATTTTCACTCTTATTGTGTAGCTTTAGGACCAATCTTGCATTAGAGTGTAGTTGCATTGCATTTGCATCTTTTCATGCATAAACAGGTGATTTTGGAGCTTAAGGAGCATGGAAGCAAAGGAGAAGAGATGTGAAGCAGTCATGAGGAGTAAACAAGGGAGTTAGAGGCTGAAGAACCAAGACCCGGAGTCCAGCTCGACCAAGCACTCGACCGAGTGGGAGATGGACTCGACCGAGTGGGGATGCACCAGGGAAGCCAGCTCGACCAGTCACTCGACCGAGCACTGGTCGAGTTGACCGATTCGTGGACCACTTTGACTTTTCCCAATTTTAGGGCTTCCACCTTCCCCACTATATAAAGACTTGTACTGCAGCCACCAACTCTCTCTCTCTCTCTTTTTTCCTAGATTTTTAGTCAGCTTTTCAGAAACCTAGTTTTTACCTTTTTGGGAATATTATTCCTTTTGCCTTTTCTTAATTTTTTAGATTTTGTTCTTGAGAAAAAGGAAGATTCCTTGAAACTTGGTTGTTGAATAACTTTCTGGGTTTTAAGAATTTGAGTTTGATTCCTTCTTTAAAGTTGTAGATCTCATTCTTATCTTTCTAATCATGCAAGTTTCATTGATTTCTGGGTTTATGATTTGTTTGATCATGTCTTGTGAGTAGTTACCTTAGGATCTTGAGGATGGGTTAGGATAGATTGATCTTGTGGTGTTTCTGATTTGATCAAGCTTGTTTGTTGTAGATCTCTTCTAGGCTAGATGTTCTTAATGCTGATTCTATATCTGAGAGGGTAGGATCTGATCTTAAGCTTTTTAGCATCACACCAATGTTTAGAAAGCATAGATAAGGCTAGATCTAGAACTTACCATTAGGCTTGCTAAGAGATTAGGGGTCTTGTTTGGTTTGAGATGTATTGCTTAATGCCTGCTTGTGTAGATTCTTTTCATTGTGAGAGCAAGTCTAGGATTGCATAGGTTTGATTGTCTCTTGACCATGAGAGTGGGAGAGACTTGTCTTAGATTAATATGTCTAGAGGTCAGCTCATAGCTTTGCTTGAGATTTGTTGATTAAGTTAGATCACCACAATGATTAGTTTATCCCATGAATCCATCCTCAGGAACCTTCTTTGTTTATTGAATTTCTAGTTTAAATATCATCGTTTGCTTGTTGTTTGATCTGATTTAGTATTGCTCTGTTTTTCTTGTCTTGCTCTGTTTTCACGTTTTTAACCCACTCGACCACCCACTCGACCTACACTCGGTCGAGTGCTGATCGAGCTGTTCCCCAGATTGCTTGTTTATGTTTTGTGTTTGTCTTGTTTCATTCCTGTTTCACTCCTGTTGCATTTTCATTACATTCACTTAGCATCTAGTTCATTACCTGCCTTGCATTAGTTCCATTCTAGTATTTACAGTTTCTGTTTCTGTTTCTAGATCATAATCATACTGTCTTATTTGCATTTAGTTCCTAGTTCTTACAGTTTACTTTCTGCTTTTCATCATTATCATCATAGGATTGTTAGTGACAAACATCCTTTCATATTTGGCTTAACTTAGATTCATATGCATATCTTGATTGTTCACAAGCACTCAGACTGGATTGACACCTCTTATACTGCAACTGCATAAGGGGAATTGAAACACCCATCATCATTCCATATCATACACTTTCACACACATTCACCATCACATCACCAAAAAATCCATGTTTCAGGAGTCAAGGCAAGCAAATTTGTTTATCAGTCCCGTGGAGGTTATATGATGTTATTTTGGGGATGAATTGGTTGTATCATCATAGGATACATCTGGATTGTTATCGGGGTAGAGTAGTGTTTGAGCATCCAGAAGGAAAGTTGGTATTTGAGATAGTGACACCAACATTAGGGAGTCTCATGATCTCGGCCATGCAGGCCGTGAAGATGATTGAGAAGGGACATGAGGCCTATTTGGTTACAATCTCGATGCTGTAGTCAGTGGGGCAATCTACGGTTGGCGGTATTCAGGTTGTTGAGGAGTTTGAGGATGTGTTTCAATCGTTGCAGGATTACCACCATCTCGGTCTGATCCCTTTACGATTGAGCTGGAACTGGGGACTACGCCGTTATCTAAAGTGCCTTACAGGATGGCTCCAGCCGAGATGACAGAGCTGAAGAAGTCATTGGAGGATGGTTTGAGCAAGGGATTCATTTGTCCTAGCGTTTCACTGTGGGGAGCACCGGTGCTGTTTGTTAAGAAGAAAGACATGAGTTTCCGCTTGTGCATTGATTATCAGGGTCTGAACCAGGTCGCTGTGAAGAGAAAGTACACTCTTCCTAAGATCGATAAGTTGTTGGATTAGTTGTGAGGTGCTACTTGGTTCTCCAAGATTGACATGGCGTGAGGTTACCATCAGATCCCGATAGATGAGGCAGACGTGAAGAAGATGACCTTCAGGATGAGGTATGGGCACTATGAGTCTGTGGTGATGCCTTTTGGGTTGACCAATACACCAACAACGTTCATGAGATTGATGAACAGCATGTTCCAAGCGTTTTTAGATGTGTCTATCATCATCTTCATCGACGATATTCTGGTGTACTCTAAGAGTCCTAAGGAGCATGTGGTACACTTTAGGGCAGTATTGGGGAAACTGTGGGAGCAGAAGCTGTTCGCTAGGCTGAGCAAGTGCAGTTTCTGGCAGGAGATAGGATTTCTAGGGCAGATTGTGTCTGCAGAGGGAGTTTATGTGGATCCAGAGAAGATACAGGCCATCATGGATTGGCCTAGACCGTAGAATGCCACGGAGATCAGGAGTTTCCTTGATTTCTGGGGTTACTACAGGAGATTCCTAAAGGGGTGTGCGAGTTAGGCACGCCTGATGACTAAGTTGACAGAAAGGACAATCCTTTTGTTTGGTCACGGGAGTGTGAGGAGGGATTCCCAAGCTTGAAGGAAATGTTGACCACTATGCCAGTGTTTGGATTGCCAGAGCAGGATGAGATGTATGTGGTTTATATAGATGCAACCAGAGTTGGCTTGGGGTGTGTGTTGATGCAGCATGTGAAGGTTATTGCCTAAGTTTCACGGCAGTTGCGGAAGCATGATGACAACTATCCTACTCATGACTTGGAGATGGCTGCTGTAGTTTTCACTCAGAAGATTTGGGGATCTTATATTTATGGCAGAAAGGTACATGTGTTTACAGATAAAAAGAGCATGAAGTATATTTTCATTCAGCCTTAGCTGAATTTGAAGCCGAGGCGGTCGATAGAGTCGGTTATAGATTATGATCAAGAAATAGCTTACCACCCTGATAAGGCTAACTTGGTTGCAGATGCCTTGAGTCAGAAGCACGCGGCTATTGTGGAGACTCTAGTTGGAGTGATTAGTGAAACAACCCGACCCTTTTTTTTAAATTAAATACAATATATAATTAAGCATCCCATACTACTTAATTAAACCAACCAACCCACACACAATACTAACCAACCAATAATAACCAACATCCAATAACATGCACAGCGGAAACATATAACATTAATCATCTTAATATACAACAACCATACAATAACATCCATAACCATTCAATCCATCAACCTATCTTAGTTCTAACCAAGGTTCCAACATAAACAATATAACAAACCCAACAACACACAACCGAGACCCTAGATCATCCTCCTCCTCATCGCCATGATTCCACGTCACATACCTGCACACTACGAACAACAATTGAGATGCGTAAGTATTATCACAAATATTTAGTGAGGCAATCATCCCATCTACTAGGCTATACACACAAGCAACTTAGATTCCAATGCTTAATAAACCACAAACAAACACAACAAACCAGGAAAACACGAAGCAGACAAGTTGGTGTCGACCGACAGATCTCCCCAAAAGTCACAACAACAGATCTCCCCAAAACCTCCAAGAACAAGCCAAAATCTCTCAAGAACACTCACAAAACTTGCTCTCCTTTTTCTCTATTTTTCTCACTCAACGGCGACCAAACACACCCTCAAACCCTTAATTTGTCGCTTCACCACTTAAATACTCGGTTTAGGTGACTAAACCAAACCAACCAAACCAAAATCGCGAATTAAAACAAACCCGACAAACCTATAAATAGTGGTGTCGATCGACACACCCCTGGTGTCAGTCGACACCAAATCCAAAATACCAAAAACCGGTTCGCGGATGTTACATTTCTCCCCCACCAATAAGGATTCATCCTTGAATCCCGCAGCACCGTCCATCCATCAAGGACCTCTGTGCCACCGTCAACACGGCCCGCACGTCCTCCGACCGGACTGAACACCGTCAGTCGAGGTCTCCCGCGCAAATGTCGCAACAGCCTGCACACCTCCGACAGAACCACGACATTATTTGCTCACAACTCTGTGCTTCCACCGTCCGCGGTAGCAACCAACGAATCATGCCGGCTCGCTATCAGGCTAACCACCTTAAGCTACGACATCTAGGAAGTCACTCACACTTCCCCCGCTCTCAGGTCGCAACCTTCGAGTCATACCGACTCACTGCCAGGCCATAGCCTAATGCTATGGTATCCAGGGAGTCTCACACGCCCACTCCCCCCGCTCTTAGGTCGCAACCCTCGAGACATACCGGCTCACTACCGAGCCACGGCTCACAGCTACGGTATCCAGGGAGTCTCAAAATCCCGCTCTTGGGTCGTCACCCTAAAGCGCACTCTCGGATCGTCATCCGAAGCAAACATACCACTCCCACTCTCTGGCCACAAAGTCAATCGAGTTATCGGTATCACATGAGTTGGGCCCACACAATCTTCAGCAAACAAGTCTGATGTAATTGAGTATCTCCCGACTAGATCTACCTCAAATCTTTCCATTAATAGGCAAGCTTTAACTATTCATAAAACTTCCCATTTTTAGAAAATTTTCTTTTATAATGACATTCTATTTATGGAAACTTTCCATTTATAGAATTCCCGAGCTATTTCCTTTCCACTTATTTCACCATTACCAAAACCAAAGAACTCCAACTTTTATTAGAACCTCAAATGCAATAATCGTTTACAACTCCAAACGGAAATACATAATGAAAGAAAGAAACAAAAAAAAACTAAAACTAAGCGCCGGAATGGACACCCGGTCCTCCCTTCAGCTGCGCCACAACCTCCATCATCTGTCTCCTCTTAGGACAGAAAGGCCTGATATGCCCTTCCTACCCACAATGGTAACACAATCGACGGTACTCCTGCGAGTCACCTTTCTTTGGACTACTTGCCAACATGTGATCCGTGCTCCCCCGCCCATAGAATCCCTGGCCACCTTGGTTTGCCACTGTCGTCTCTTCCCGCTTCCTTTTACGCCTTTGCTCCAAATGCCTATCCTTGCTTGGAATGCTCTGCTCCAATGTCTCCTCTGAACGAGCAGCTGGACTGACCACCACTAACTATGACCTCAAATCATCCTCTATCCCAGCTGCAACCTCAACCAGCTCTGCCCTCGTAGCACAGCTCCTCACTCTGCACCGAGTCCTCAGATCATTCTGTAAAGCCAACAAGAACCTCCGCACCTAAGCCGACTCTGGCTCCCATGCCCGGCCTGCATACCCCACAAGCCGACTGAACTCTACATCCAGCTCCCGCACTGTGTGGTCCCCCTGATCAACCCCAAGAACCGTGCCTCCATCCGATCAAGAGCCTCCTATGGAAAATACTTGGAGTTAAACTCCCTCACAAAATCTCCCTAAGTCATATCCCGCTGCACCCTCCGTGTTGTCACCGACCTCCACCACACACGTGTATCACCTGACAAGTAGTGCACTGCCAAATCCACTCTATACCGGTCGGGACACCGAAGCGACTGAAAAATATCCTCCATCTGCTCCCTCCACTCATCAGCCACACTCGGATCCGTACCTCCCGAGAAAGACCCCGCTCCCACTCGCTGCAGCTGCTCCATCATCTGCACATACTGAGCATCCACTACCTCGGCCCCCGGCTGCACACCTACCTGCACACCTGCCTGCACACCCGCCACAAGCTGCACCGCTGGCGGCACCACTGGAACCTGCCCACCAACCACTGGCGGCACTACTTGACCCTGCCCACCAACCACTGGCGGCACTGCTGGAACCTGCCCACCAACCACTGGCGGCACTGCTGTTGGAAGCCGCGCCAAAACCTAAGCTAGCAAGTCCATCAAGACATCCTCCCTGCCTGGAGCACCCTCTGCTGCAACCCTCACACTCGGGGCAGCACCGTGACCGACACCGGACCCATCCGCCCTACCGCCACCCAAACCAGCTTGGTCTCCAGACACTCTAGGATGAACCTGTGACTCCGCTACCTCTTCACTGGCCATGCTCTGGGTCACACTCACACTGCCCTCGGGAACCTGACCTCGTCCCCGACCACGACCACGACCACGCCCACGACCACGACCACGACCGCGACCAACATCACCCTCTCTAGCCATCTGCACTACCCAGAACAGAAGGCAAAGCACACAATTCAAAACCGCACATAAAATACACATCTTACCGTGGAATCTCAT
Organism: Camelina hispida; assembly: GCA_023657505.1. Taxonomy (NCBI): domain Eukaryota; kingdom Viridiplantae; phylum Streptophyta; class Magnoliopsida; order Brassicales; family Brassicaceae; genus Camelina; species Camelina hispida. The sequence goes on from CP094635.1 coordinate 32,539,931, forward strand.
TGAAGGCTCGAAGAGGATGATACTAGGACTCCATACTACAAACAAATTGACTAACTATGCATAATCAATTTCTTCACACAACATCATGCATCAATCAACAGGAAAATAATTCCACCAATTAAATTCTTAAACCGCTCTAACCCATTCACTTAACCATCCTAGAACCGTAAGGGCTCTGATACCAAAATGAAACAACCTGACCCTTTTTTTAATTAAATACAATATATAATTAAGCATCCCATACTACTTAATTAAACCAACCAATCCACACACAATACTAACCAACCAATAATAACCAGCATTTAATAACATGCACAGCGGAAACATATAACATTAATCATCTTAATATACAACAACCATACAATAACATCCATAACCATTCAATCCATCAACCTAGCATAGTTCTAACCAAGGTTCCAACATAAACAATATAACAAACCCAACAGCACACAACCGAGACCCTAAATCATCCTCCTCCTCATCGTCATGATTCCAAGTCACATACCTGCACACCACAACCAACAATTGAGATGCGTAAGTATTATCACAAATACTTAGTGAGGCAATCCTCCCATCTACTAGGCTATACACACAAGCAACTGAGATTCCAATGCTTAACAAACCACAAACAAACACAACAAACCAGGAAAACACAAAACTGACAAGTTAGTGTCGACCGACACCAGAGTGGTGTCGATCGACACTGGCCCAAACATGGTGTCGTCCGACACCAACCTGGTGTCGATCTACACCCACTCTGCAGACGCGTTCTGCTCAAAGCCGATCGTCGAATCTCCTTCCCAATCCATCTCCAATCCATCCAGAACTCACCCAAAAGTCACAGGAACAATTAGAGACCCTACAGCAATCAAAACCAACAAGAAAAACACCAAAACAACACCAAACAAGCAAAACATAAGAGATCTCAGGCTTAGATCAGCCATGGTCATGCACTCACCTCTTCTGCAGGAAGATTTGATTGAGAAACGGTGGAAACAACACCACAAGAAGCTTCTCCTTCGTTCCCAGCAACCACACTCCCTTCCACAACAACAGATCTCCCCAAAACCTCCAAGAACAAGCCAAAATCTCTCAAGAACACTCACAAAACTTTCTCTCCTTTTTCTCTCTTTTTCTCACTCAACGGCGACCAAACACACCCTCAAACCCTTAATTTGTCGCTTCTCCACTTAAATACACGGTTTAGGTGAATAAACCAAACCAACCAAACCAAAATCGCGAATTAAAACAAACCCGACGAACCCATACATAGTTGTGTCGATCGACACACCCCTGGTCTCGATCGACACCAAACCCAAAATACCAAAAATTGGTTCGCGGATGTTACAATTAGTGTATTGAGGTTATTGTTGTCTCTTATGAGCCGTTGGGTTTGGAGACGACTGATAGAGCAGATCTTCTGAGAAGAGTGCGGTTGGCTCAGAAGAAGGATGTGGGGCTAGGGAATGCCTTTAGAGATGTGGATTTGGAGTATCTCGTATCTGCTAATGGTACCATTCTTGTGCACGGTCTGATCTGTGTGCCCAAGGATGAGGAGTTGAGGCAGAGATTCTGAGAGAGGCTCATGTGAGCATGTTCTCTATTTATCCAGGAGCGACTAAGATGTACTGTGACCTCAAACGATACTATCACTGGCTCGGGATGAAGAAGGATGTAGCTATTTAGGTCGCGAAGTGTGATGTCTGCCAGCTAGTGAAGGCTGAGCATCAGGTTCCGGGAGGTTTATTGCAGAGTTTGCTCATTCCAAAGTGGAAGTGGAACATGATCACAATGAACTTCGTGGTAGGATTGCCAGTGTCTCGGACCTTTGATGCAATTGGGTCATTGTGGATTGGTTGACTAAGTCTGCACATTTTCTTGCAATTAAGAAGACTGATGGAGTAGCGGTTTTGGCTATGAAGTATGTGAGGGAGATAGTAAAATTGTACGGGGTGCCGGCGAGTAGCATCTCTGATAAGGATTCTAAGTTTACTTCGGTCTTTTAGAGGGCGTTTCATGCAGAGATGGGCACACAGGTGCATATGAATACAGCCTATCATCCTCAGATAGATGGTCAGCTTGAGAGGACGATCTAGACTTTGGAGGACTTGCTGAGGATGTGTGTGCTGGACTGGAGTGACCACTCAGCGGATCACCTGAGCTTGGTAGAGTTTGCTTATAACAACAGCTACCATCCAAGTATCGGGATGGCTCCTTATGAGGCGTTGTATGAGAGGCCATGTTGTACACATTTATTGTAACATCGGCGAACCGAAATCCCGATCTAGGGGATGCATCGGTCGATGCACTATGTGCATCGATCGATGCAAGGTCGGTTCTGTGTGGACGAGTTTAAGTTAAACGCTGCGTTTTGGGTGAGGGAATACCCTTAGGTCGTGTTTTGTCGTCATTAGACGAGTGGTGGCCGTTTTTGAGAGAAAAGAAAAGAGAGACAAATTTCTTGAGTGTTCTTGAGGATTTTGGGAGATTGGAGGCTGTTCCTGTAGAGATCTGTAGCTGGGATCGTTGTACGAGCTTCCTAGGAGCGTTGTTTTGCTTATTAAAGGTTCAGAATCTTCTTGGCAAAGGTGAGTGCATGACCATGGCTTATCTAAGCTTGAGATTTCTCTGATTTGCTTGTTTATGTGTTGTTTGGCTTGTTAGAATGTTATTAGAGGCTTTGTGAAGCTTTCTTGTGGCTTGGGATCGAGTTTGACGTTTGTAGGAACAAAGATCCGACGAGAAGCTTCGGGAAAAATGATGCTCGGCATGTGCATAGGTTGATGCACTTTGTGCGTTGGTCGATGCAATGCGAGGACGGCGCGTTTTGACCTAGGAACATCGGTCGATGCCGTGTGGAGGCGTCGGTCGATGCAATGTGAGTATCGGTCGATGCAAGTGAACCTTGCATCAGTCGATGCAGATCATGGATTGGTCGATGCAATCCCCTGATGGTGTCGGTCGATGCAAGGTTGGCGTCAGTTGATGCAGTGCCTGGCTTGTTTGTTGGTTGTTGTTTGATGGTTAGGGTAACTCAATTGCTTGTGTATATAGCCTAGTAGATGGGAGGATTGCCTCACTGAGTGTTTATAAAAAACTCATGCATCTCAATTTGTGTTTGAGGTGCAGGCCCTGTTTTAAAAATCGCTAGGCTTTAGTCGGGCGTTGAGAGAGGGCCTAGCGATTAATCAGAAAATTGGGTTTAAATCGAAAATTAATCGGGGACTAGTTTTAGGGGTTTTTTTTTATCTACATGTATCTATAATATATTAAAAATGTGATATATTTACAATATTCGAACTTAGTCCAGCGGTTTACATGCTTACTTAACTCCTATGAATCAGAGTTCGATGCCCAGAGGTTATGTTTTGTGTTTTTAGTCAATTTTGTTAATGAAGGGCAAATGGTCTTTTATTAATCATCTTCTCCACACGACATTAGCCTTCCTGCAACCCTAATCTGGCCGCCAGTCACTTTCCTTCAACCCTAATCTTGCCGCCAGTCACCTTTTTCCACCGAATCAATTCCGTTTCAACTGATTTTCATAACTAAATAGTATAGCCAAGCAATAGCATATTATTCTAGACCAAAAAAGATAAAATTCATTCGCTTTTTTTTTTTTGTTTTCCGATGAATACTCTGGTTTGGGTATAATCGCGGCGGACCTCTACCGCTGAGTGATTAACCGGCGCTTAGGCGCTCTTGGCGGCCGCATTTTTGAACAGGGGGTGCAGGTAAAGGAAAAGTGTGATCGTGGAATCAAGACAATGAAGAGGAGGATGTTCTAGGGACTTGATTGGTTGTGTTGTCTGGCATTGATAGGTTGCTAGAGTTGGGTCATTAGAACATTGCTAGGTTGCTGGTTCTATGTTTTCTGTTGTTGGTTATTGGATATTTGCTATGCTTTGAATATTGGTTATTTAATTATTAGATATTTGTTGGTTATTGGTATTGATTATTTTTCCACTGTTTGGTTTGGTTGTGGTTAGGTGGCTAGTGGATATGGGACCACTAGTTTAGATGATTATTATTATTTATTATTATAAAAAACGGGTCGGGCCGTTTCAGTTTGGTATCAGAGTCCTTACGGTTCTAGATTTGGGTTCACTAGGCTTTGTGCTGTAGAAGTTTGAGATTTTTCTGTCTTGATTGATTATGTGAGTTAGTCAATTGTGTGTGGCATGGAGTCCTAGAACATCCTCTTCGAGCCTATTGTGCGATTTCACGGTGAGTTATATTTCTTTGTTCTATATAATTGCGTGCTTAGCGTTCTGTTCATGGTAGTGCAGACGGTTAGAGAGGATGCTGTGGCTGATCGTGGTCGTGGACGCGGACGTGGTCGTGGACGCGGATGTGGTCGTGGTAGGGGCAAAGGCCCAGCGGTTAGTGATACTGATGACCAGAGTGTGACAGCTGAGGGTGTTGGCGAGTCGTAAGGTGTCAGGAGGATTCCATGAGTGTGGCCAGAGGGAGCGGTGTTGGTGCTCGAGTGGCTGGTGATGCTAGGGTCCCGGGTGTGGGAGTCCCAACGGGTAGAGTCCCTGGAGTTGACTTTTCTGACTAGTTGGTACGGGTATTGGAGCGGTTCCCGGCAGTGGCACCGGCTCAGGCTCAGGTAGTGCCACCAGTGGTGGCAGAGGTGGTGGCAGAGGAGCGGTGGCCAATGGCTGCGGATGAGGGAGCTCATTCTCGTTATGTATCTATGCTGAGGGAGATGCGTAACATTGATACTGCGCGGTTTTTGGGTGTTACTGATCCTACTGTTGCAGATGCGTGGAGGACGTGGAATGTAACTTCCAGAACCTGAGATGTCCTGAGGAGTTTTGGGTGGACATAGGGGTCCACAATTTTATTGGTGATGCTCAGGTGTGGTGGAGATCAGTGGCTGCTAGGAGAGTGTAGAGGGAGATGACTTGGGCTGACTTCGTCGAGGAGTTCAACCGTAAGTACTTTCCGAGAGAGGCATTAGACTGGTTGGAGGTGCAGTTCCTTCAGTTATCTCAGGGGACACGATCAGTGCGGGAGCTGGACTTGGAGTTCAGTCGACTTCTATCTTATGGGGGTTGGGCTATGGAGTCTGAGGAGGCCGGGATCAGAAAGATTATGAGGGCTCTTCGTACGATTTGAGGGTCAATTGCAGGGGACGGAGTTATGTTACATGTGTAGAGCTGGTTGAGACTGCAGTAGAGATAGAGGAGGATATTCGGGCACAAGCAGTGACTGTTAGTCCAGCGGTGCAGCCTAGGAAGGCTCATCATCATGGAGGTTCTAGCAAGGGCGGCAAGCCTGCGCAGGGAACCAAGACGAAGTGGGAGGCTACACAGAGATCGAGTGGTGTAGATTGCTTTGGATGTGGGAGATCACAAGGTAGCTAGCTGTCCCTAGAGGAGAGCTCCGACGACAGCGGTTCGTGTGTGCTATCATTGCACGGAGCCTGGGCACATCAAGCCCAAGTGTCCTAAGTTGCAGCAGATGGCAGTGGCAGTGGTGCAGCATGTGGTTCAGCCTGGAGTGCAGCAGTTGGCACAGATTGAGCAGGCGCCACGGGTTTACACGACTGTCGAGACTGGTGCAACCAGTGCTAGGGCGATCAAAAGTATAATTTCTGGTTCTTAAACTTTGTGATTTTCAGTAAGTTCAAATTTTATGTTTTGTCTGTGTTAAAGTGTTTGGTTCTCAACACATGAGGTTTGTGTAGGGACCTTGTTGGTGGGCGGGTTTAAGTCCCATGCTATGTTTGATTCTGGAGTGCGCAGAGAGTGCTGATATAAGAGGAGATCCCGGGGAGCGTGCGGAAGTTGTCAGAGTTGCGAGAGGCAAGTTTCTGAGAGTCATTGGACGAGCGAGGGGAGTTGGTATTCATATCGCGGGAGAGTCGTGGCCAGAGGATTTGCTTATCAGTCCAGTGGAGCTGTATGATGTGATTCTCGGGATGGATTGGTTACATCTGCATAATGTACACCTTGATTGCTATCGTGGTAGAGTGGAGTTTGAGCGCCCAGGAGGGAAGTTGGTTTTTGAGGGACTTAGATCGACTTTGGGGAGTCTCGTGATCTCGGCCATGCAGGCTGGAAAGATGATCGAGAAGGGCCGTGAGGCTTATTTGGTTACTATATCGATGCTAGAGTCAGTGGAGCAGTCTACGGTTAACGGTCTTCTGGTTGTTGAGGAGTTTGAAGACGTGTTCCAGTCATTGCAGGGGTTACCACCATCTCGGTCTGATCCTTTCACGATTGAACTGGAACCAAGGATGACACCGTTATCCAAGGCTCCTTACAGGATGGCTCCAGCAGAGATGGCAGAGCTGAAGAAGCAGTTGTAGGATCTGTTGAGCAAGGGATTCATCCGTCCTAGTGTATCACCGTGGGGAGTGCCGGTGTTATTTGTTAAGAAGAAGAATGGTAGTTTTCGCTTGTGTATTGACTATAGGGGTTTGAACCGGGTCACTGTGAAGAACAAATACCCTCTTCCTAGGATCGATGAGTTGTTGGATCAGCTGAGAGGTGCTACATGGTTCTCCAATATAGATCTGGCGTCGGGTTATCATCAGATTCCGATAGATGAGGCATATGTGAGGAAGACTGCATTCAGGACGAGGTATGGGCATTATGAGTTCATGGTGATGCCCTTTTGGGTTGACTAACGCACCATCAGCGTTTATGAGATTGATAAACAGTGTGTTTCAGGAGTTTCTGGACGTGTCCGTCATCATTTTCATCGATGATATCCTGGTCTATTCTAAGAGTCCAGAGATGCATGCAGTGCATTTGAGGGCAGTTCTGGAGAAGTTGCGGGAGCAAAAGTTGTTTGCCAAGTTGAGCAAGTGTAGTTTCTGGCAGCGTGAGATGGGATTTCTGGGTCATATTGTTTCTCCAGAGGGAGTTTTTGTAGATCCGGAGAAGATTCAGGCTATCAGGGATTGGCCAAGACCGCAGAATACCATAGAGATCAGGAGTTTCCTTGGTTTAGCGGGTTATTACTGGAGATTTGTGCAGGGCTTTGCAAGCAGAGCACATCCGATGACTAAGTTGACAGGGAAAGATGTTCCTTTTGTTGGGTCATATGAGTATAAGGAGGGCTTTGCAAGCCTAAAGGAGATGTTGACTACTAGAGAATTATTATACTAAAAAGAAAAAAAAAATGGGATGAGTCGTTTTATGTATCTAGATTAACATTTTCTAAATACATTTTGTGTTCTAATCTTTTATTTCTAAGATTTGCATAATTAATTATTTGTCATTTGAATAAATATTAGAACTTGGATGGAATATTTGTAATAAAATCTAACCTCAATATCTTACTTTCCTTACATTACGATACTTTTATGAAAATATTTATAGAAAATCAGAATTCAAAACAGAACTTTTTTATTTTCAATACAATATAATATATACAACATTACATCACATCTATTAAAAATAAAATAAAAAACTTAATCATTAAATATATAAAATTATAAAAATTATATAGATAAATAAAAGAAATAAATCTTGTGGTATACACAGGTTAAATCCTAGTATATGTTAATATATATAACAATTTTGTCGTAATATGTAACCTCATACCGTCATGCAAAGACCAAACGCTTGATACACACGAAGGTTGTCTAGAACAGTTGTCTAGGTTGCTGGTTGTTTGATTTATGTTGTTTGCTTCAGAATTTTTGAATTAGGATTTGTAGACATCTTTGATATTGATTATTCATTTTATTGAGGTCTTTGTGGGATCATTGTTGGTTTAATGTTGTATATTTCTGCTGTCTGGTTTGAATGTTGTTAGGTTTTTAGTGAGTATGAAATTACTAGAGAATTATCCCCTATATATCAATAGAGAAGCACACTTGCAAAAAAAGCTGATGTGTCAGCGTTACAGACCTCATGACACTTTTTATGAAACAATCCTCAAAACACCAACTTAATTACAGCTTTCTTCCACTGTATTTTGTATTAATTTTTATCATTTACATCCCTAAAAATACCTGATCGGGTTTAATAATATCATTTTTATGGATATAATGAATCATAAATTTAATACCTGATCAGGTTTAATAATATAATTATTAGGGTCAAATGAATCATATATTTTATACCGCATATATAGCGGTTTGTTTACATAAAATCCATATATAATGATGTAAATTTGTGTAATAATATAGTTTTTTTTATCTAATGATTCATATATTGCGAAATATTAAAATTTCAGCATAATGATTTTGTGAAAGAAACAAACAAGGATCACAATACATTTCATAACAGATTATTTGCCTGATTTAATCAACTAATGGTAAATAGAAAACTGTTCTTTAAAATTACTAGGATTTATAGTTCCGAATTTACTAAAATTTACCACAATTTAGATCTCTATTAATATTAAAGATTTAATATTTAAACAAAAAAATATAGCAATTATTTGTTTTTAGTTTTAGATAACAAAATGAAAGAGGTATAAGGAAGAAATGAATATTCATCACCTTAGTAATCTGTTTAATGCCCTATATTTTAGGAGCAAATAAATCTTACAAGTGAAATAAATTTAAGGGAGATTCTCAAAAATAGCACCAATTTAAGTTTTTGTTCCAAACTTAGCACACATTATCCTAAATTCCAAAACTAGCACATATGCTCTAATTAAATATTAAAAGAATAAAATTATTAATTCTCTTTCCTGGGTAAAGTATAATCACGCATCTTTCCTCCACTAACCATCATCGTCTCGTTGTTGATTGCTTACAGGAGATCGGAGTTTGTATGAAATCGCCGGCGATCTACAAGAGATTGATAACATCCACAGAAGATCGGTGACACCCACATGAGATCGGTGACACCCGCAGGAGATCAAAAATTGCCACAGCTTTCACCTCTTTCTCTCTCTCCCCTCCATCACCATCTGGTTAATTGAAGCGCTTTGTGTTTGAATCCTTCTTCTTATTCTAAAACCTAGCTTGTAAAATTGGGCGTTTTTGATTCAGTTGGGTTTTAGGTGTTTCATTTGTTTGCTAGTTTGATGAAGTTTAATGAAGTGAAAGTGGTTTTTTTTGTTGTAATTTGAGCTTGTAGGTGAAGGTTAAGATGTGATTGATACAAATGATTCATGTAGCAAATTGATTGTTGATGGTTGTGTGATTTTTTGCATTAGAGTTTGATTAGTTAGTCTAACTCTCAGGTTGGCTGGTACAAATGATTCGTGTAGCAAAGAGTGTTGTTTGTTGCTCGTGTATTGATGTGTTTCTTTGTCACATTTGAAGATTAAGGAAGCATTGTTGAGAATTCATGAAGACTTTCCTGAAATTATTACATGATTTCAATTTTTATCGCATGAAATTGGGTTGAAAGTTTCTCTAAGCTACGTGATGTATCTGCAGATGACAAAAGATGCAAGTATGCTTTGGATATGTTCCTTTATCTAATTTTACTCTATTTGTTGTTTAGACATATATGATGCTTGAGAAATTTTTTTAGTTTTTTGGTATAGTCTGATGTATAACATTCTCACATGTTTTACCCTAATCTTATGTTTTCTTAGATTCTTGATCTCTTTGTTATTATCTTATGCTTTTTTCTGGGATGGTCTTGCACATACTGTTGTTTGTTAATATGTTCTACTCTTTTTTAGTTTTCACGTATGCTCTAAGATACATAGGTTCTTACTTCCATCTTATGAAAATTCAGGAAGGATTGAACAAAATTCAAGAAAGTTTCCTTAAACTTAAAGATGACCTTCATAAAAAGTTTAGGAAGAATTGGATCTGCAATAACACTCAAAATCAAAGACGAATGGTGCTCATACAAGATTGAAGGCTTCAGTTGCCATATGAGATCGAAGTATTTACAGTTTGATTCTTTGTATTCACATGGTCTTTTTTTTAGCATTATGATTTTGGTTATGAAAGATAGTTTGGATGGTTTTCGCCACAAGACTTGTTTTAAAATATATTCATGAAGATTTTGTATTAATTATCTCGATATTTTGGTAGATAGCTATGTTTTCACCAGTAAACATATAAGAAGGATTTGAATGTAACATTCAAGAAAGATTCTCATATATTAATGAATGATTTCTTGAATTTCAGGAAGACCATCATGATAAGAAAAAAATAGCATTAGGAAGGAGTCATTGATGTTTAGGAAGAACTCTTTGAAATTTAGGAAGAAGTCATTGATGTTTAGGAAGATCTTCCTAAAACATCATGTTGGATATTTCTATTTGCTACATTTATTGTAAAACACCAATATGTGCACATAATCAAATCATTATACATCCTTAATGAAGTAATATGTGATACAATAAAGCAAAACACATATAAAGAGATTTAGAAACACATTTTTACAAAATTTAGGAAGGATTCCATAGCTTTTAGGAAGGTGTTCTTGAAATTTAGGAAGCCCTTCCATAATGACGAACTCAACTTCCACTGAAGTGCCCATTTTCCCATCTTCATCATCAATTCTCTGCTTTGTTCTTGAAATATTTGTCATCATTTATATCATCAATCACTTGAATTTAGAGCTCAAAACCTTATTCAACAACATGATCAGTCCATGAATTCAATTTTCGTTTTTACATATTACTTCAAAAGATATCTTATATATCACCCCACATTTGATCTAGTTATGCAACACTATCAGATTGATTAACTTTAAAACCCCAAGAAACGCTACCAAGTTGATCTGTACCATTAGCAAAACAATTCAAAAACTCATAGCAAGCTAGATACCTGCCAATTTTCCTACATGTAGTGTAGTCATTGGAGAGAAATAAAGTTTAAGCTTAATCTCAATAGTACATATAAGCCTTACACAAATTTAAAACTCTCACCATGTTCTTAAAAGAAAGGTGAAATGAAACCATCCCCAACTCTATTCACCTAGAACCTTAAACGATTAAATGATAATTTCATCCTAATACAGCTCTCTAGTAACGTCTTCATCAACACGTCAATCAATTGAAAAAAAAAAAACTAAAATCCCTGAGAAATCAACAATACAGTCACACACATAATCGATATAACACATTCTCATAGAAATCAAATTGATTCCTAAGATTTTATTTTCTGAAGGTATCGAAGATGATTGATAATTACAGTAAGGTTAAACACAATACAAACATTTACATTCAAACTGGAGCTCAACCCAAACTTAGATATGAAATCTATATGGGAACAGATCTATTTCGCTCATCAAATCTAGTTTAGAGAGAGGGGGGAAAAGAAAATTACCATGAGAATCGAGACTGGTAAGTATGAGCAGAGCACAAGGAGATACACAACCATGGATTCATCTGAGGTCTCGTTCTTCTGTTCGTTACTCTGGAACATTCTTCTCTTCACTCTAACATCGATCGTCTATTCCGTCCTCCATTGATGTCTCACTCTGGAGATTTCCTCTTCCATCTATTTTCTTCTTCAACTATTTTTGAAATCTGATCAGAATCTGAGATCAGAAGCTTCACCACAAGCTTCGCCTGAGAAGAAGAAGAAGAAGATCTGAGATTAAAAGCTTCACCACAAGATTGTTTCGAAAAATTCATCCGGCGAAGAGATCGGATTTTGAGTTTTCTGGGTTTTTTAAAATAATAATATTTCTCTCTATTAATTATTCAATATTAAAAAATGCTAGTTTCGGAACATTCCAACGTGTGTGCTAGTTTTGGAACAAAAACCCAAATGTGTGTCATTTTAAGGTATTTCTCTAAATTTAATATTTCTAAAACATATGACTGGATCACTGCAATTATAGTTGACGAATCAAACGAATGTCCTTGATTATAGTTGTTTACAAGATTATCAATAATTATAGTTGTTTACAAGATATGATGTGTTACTATGATTAGCTCCTACAAAAGTGATTTCAGTTTCAAAATGAATTTACCATATTGATAAATATAAAACAGAGATACTCTAACCCGAAAAGAAATCATATACACCATACTTAATCTTTGATTTGCGTAAAAAGGTTAGAATCGAGTCAATAATCCAAAATCAACTATAACTCAAATATAAAGGGTATTAATATATTTACAGAAACCATTTAACTTGATTTGCGTAATCATGTTTCCCAAAAAAATCCGAAATCAAATACCTAACCAAATATTTTATATTCCTTCTAATTTGCTTAATTGAAGGGAAGTGAAGTTTTGAAAAAATTAAAAAATTAAACCCTAATAGAAATTACTACCCTTATATAGATATACGTTATTCCAGTCACCATCAAAACCACCAGTTCACCACACAAACAAAATCATAGTTTACAAGCACTCTATCTTTTAATCTCTCATGGCTTCTTTTAACAATATTTGTGACTTGAAACCTTTCAAAAATATGTGGAAGATCAAGGTGAAGATCATCCGACTGTGGAAACAATACTCAGCTACCATGGGTAAAATAATTGAAATGATCTTGATATATGCTATTGTTGATAATGAGATTTTTTTAAAATTCCCCACTTATATATACTAAACTTTTTATAGTGTTTTGAAATTAGAGATTAACTAATATTATTTCATTCGTTTATATATAGCATAAAACTTTTGTATTTGTCATCTATTCTATTTTCAACTGCAATATATATGTTTACTGTTTACATTATATATTTTCTAATTTTTTATAATACTTATATTTTTATTATACCAAATCTTTAAAGGGGGACAAAATTCAAGCTATCATAAAAAAATTGGCAAAAAAATAATTCAAATAAATTATATAACAAATACAAAAAGAAATATGAAATGATTTTAAGTAACATAATCCCGCACGGGTCCTCTACCTAGATATACTAAAAAGAAAAGAATAGGATGGGTTGTTTTATATGTTTAGATTAACATTTTCTAAATACATTTTGTGTTCTAATCTTTTATTTCTAAGATTTACATAATTAATTATTTGTCATTTGATTAAATATTAAAACTTGGATGAAATATTTGTAATAAAATCTAACCTCAATATCTTAATTTCTTTAAATTACGATACTTTTATGAAAAATATTTATAGAAAATCACAATTCAAAAACAGAACTTTTTTATTGTCAATACAAAATAATATATACAACATTACATCACATCTATTAGAAAAAAATAAAAACTTATAACTATATAAAATTATAAAAATTATATAGATAAATAAAAGAAAAAAATCATGTGGTATACACAGGTTAAATCCTAGTATATGTTAATATATATAACAATTTTGTCGTAATATGTAACCTCATACCGTCATGAAAAGACCAAATGTTTGATACACACGAAGGGAAAAGCTCTTTGTTAGCCAGTAATATCATAAGAGTGATTTATAAATAGTAAAGTTAAAAATTTAGTTAGTAATTTTATTGCAAAAAAAAAAGAAAAAAATCAATGCCCAGGATATGGTGAACCGAACCCCCAGCAAATTCTGAACCAAAGTAGACCACACGCTTGAGGAGTAGGAACAGGAGAAAAAATGATGTTCTCTCGTTTCCCCATATCCTTGACAGAGGACACAATCTCCATTTGCAGCAGCGTTCCACTGAACCAATTTATCACTCGTAGAAAGTCTATTATGGGAAGCAAGCCAAACTATAAAGGAGAATTTAGGTGTTGAGTGAGCGAACCAAACTCCTGCAGACCAGGCACAGGGAGCGTTTGATTGCAGTGCCAGTGAAGTTCATAAGTATCTCCATAGCTCCAGAAAAAGAAATCAAATCACCTCTTGTCCATCACCATCAGTCCGTCCGTCAAAAGAAACCTAAAACTTAAGTACATCATATATATATAACCGCCCAATTATTAATGTCTGCAATTATTAGTTAGTAGAATTTTGATACCAAATACAGTCCACGCCAAAATATTTCAAGATATAGTGAAAAAATCAGTTGCAAGAAACTACGACAAAAGTGTGATTAATCAAAGTAGTGAAAAAAGTTTGCGACATTTCTATGACATTAGTGGAGTCGCACAAGCTATGAATAAATTGTTTTTAGTTCCCTTGATATAGTAGATATGACTTATTGAGTTTACTACTAACTCAGAGCAATCCGTGTTGAAAACTTGGATAAGGTTTACATTTCTAATAGTCATGTTTTAATTGAGTACTTTTTTTAATAATAAACTTGAATACGAAAGATTCTCCGATATCATTTTTGTTTTTGTCGTCACTAAGAAACAGTACGGTAGCTGAATATGTGGCCCTTTCCGTAACAGTAGCTCTATCGTTACATTTTTTATGTTTTGTCTATCAATCGATGAGAACAAAGTAATATATATTCCAAGATTTGTTCACACTTAAGTTGTAAAATTTGGCACGTATACCACTCGGAAAATCTTGAAAGGGATGTTAGTAAAAATGTTCTAAAGTATCGGCAGAATTTATTTCAAATTTTCAACCAATTGATGAGTTACAATATGTACGTTATATGTTTACTTCGATAGAATATTTAGTAAAGTTCGATTCTAAACCAATGTTTAACCAAAACTAATTAAACTGATCCAGCTCCTAATTGATCCAACTTTGAAAAAGCATAATCAAGTCTCACATTAGCTAAAAACTATTTTATTATTTGTTACATTTCTGATTAACACAAGATTTATCCTAATCACCGATCATATAATCGGTTCACTAGTATATATCTATTTTTATAAATGTAAAAATATATTTCAACAAAAAAAAAACTGTTTTTACAGTAGGAAAGTGAATGAATGATATTATTGAGAGAATATGATTCAGTATATATAGTCATGTACATAAGGGTTTTGATACTATATAATTACATATATGTCCCTATTTTATGTCTCTCCTTTATACGCTCCCTTAAGATGGAGGCAGTTGCTTGACTCCAATCTTGTTGTTAAGTTCTGTGAAACGCGGTCCATGTAATGGTTTGGTTAAAGCATCCGCAAGCTGATCAGCGGTGTGCACATGTGTGACGCGAAGCATGCCTATCTGAATATGTTCCCGGACAAAGTGATAGTCGAGTGCAACATGCTTCATTTTGGAGTGAAATATTGGATTGGCACAGGATACGTAGCCCCTACATTTTCACAATAAATCACCGGAGCAGATGGCAATAGGACACCCATTTCCGTGAGTAAAGAACAGATCCATCGTAGTTCTGAGGCAGTGTTCGCAACCGCGCGGTATTTGGCCTCCGTGGATGACCGCGAGACGCTGCGTTGTTTCTTCGATGACCAGGAGATAGGACTCCCTCCCAAGTAAACGATATACGCATTAGTTGAGCAATACGTACCTTTATCACAACCCCAGTCGGCATCGGAGAAGGTATGGAGGGACAAAGGTGCATCGCGACGAAGGAAGATCCCAAGCGTTGGTGTGCCCACAAGGTATCTGAGAACTCGCTTAGCCGCCTGCCAGTGCTCACTTGTGGGTTTGTGCATGAACTGAAATAAGCGGTTGACCACAAAGGCAACGTCGGGTCTCGTAAAGGATAGGTATTGGAGGCTGCCAATGACCATACGATATTCAGAGGCATTAGCCAGTGGTGTCCCTGAGTACAGCGTGAGTGGTTTTGAGTCATTGGGGTTGGAACCGGATGAGCATTGATCATGTTCGTCTTTGCTAGGAGGTCCATGATATACTTCCTCTGCATTAAGTGAAGGCCCGCGGTGGTTCCAGTAGCTTTGATGCCTAAGAAGTAGCTGATTGGTCCAAGGTCTTTGAGGGAAAAATGAGCTGCCAGGGACTTATTAAACGCATCAACCAAAAATTGTTCACCAGCAATGATAATGTCATCTACGTACACAAGTACATAGACACAGTGACCAGCAAGAGAAGCTTTGAACCCGGATAGAAGAAGGAATGTACGTAGTTCTTGATACCACGCCCTCGGTGCTTGCTTGAGGCCGTACATCGCCTTGCGAAGTCGACACACGTGATGTGGTCTATCCTTATCAATGAATCCCGGTGGCTGAGTGACATAGACCTCATCATGTAGCGTTCCTTGTAAGAACACATTGTTGATATCAACTTTTTTGATTGCCCAATTTCGCTTGACCGCCACTTCAAGGACTGCTCGTATTGTGGTCGATTTGATTACGGGACTGAACGTCTCTGAGTAATCGAGACCATACCTCTGGTTGAAACCGCGAGCCACCAAACGTGCCTTGTACCTATCAATAGAGCCATCAGGGCGATATTTTAGGGTGAAAATCCACTTACAGGAGATCACGTTCTTGGCTGTGCTTGGATCGGACATGTCCCAAGTGTGATTCCGCATCTGAGCATTGTATTCTTCCATCATTGCATTACGCCAATTAGGGTCTTTCAGTGCCTGTGCCACGGTTGTTGGGATGGTCGGAGATTTGGTGGTGTGGTGACTAAACTTTTGTTTTGGCTTTTTGATATGGTTCTTGGCTCTAGTTTTCATGGGGTGAAAGTTTTGTGGGGATGGGGACTGTATTGGGACGGTGGAGTTGGATGATTGTGAGGTTTGTGATGTATCGGGAGAGGCAAATTCGAGCTGGTTGAGATCGGGGACGACGAGGAAGGAGAGGATGTTACTGGGTTCGGTGATGGGCCTGGACTTAGTGGGCTTGGTGGATTTGGTGAGGATGAGGTGGAAATGGACTGGGAGATATCGGGAGAGATGGATGCAGAGGATTGAGGCACAAGAGAAAACAACAATGACGGAGGCAGAGCAGCTGGTGACGGCGACGGAACTGCGGCGGACGATGAGTGAGGTGGTGTCGGATGAAGAACTGAGCACGGCGGAGAGGGAGGAACTGATGATGGCGGCTGTCGTAACACCAGAATATTATTTGGAGGACTATCCACCAGGAAACTATTCACCGGCGAAACAGAGGACGGCGGTGCAGCGAATGGGAACGACGTCTCGACGAACTGCACATGTCATGATACATAAATACGACCCGTCGACTGCTCCATACACAAATAAGCACTTTGTGTAAGAGAATAACCCAGGAAAGTACATGTCATTGAGCAGGATTCGAGCTTGTTCAGACGATACGGACGGATCCATGGATAACACAAACAACCAAACACTCTTAGTTTGAGGTAGTTTGGCGTGGTGTTGAACAATTTATGGTATGGAGAGAGACCGCCTAACACATCTGTCGGAAGTCGATTGATTAAGTAAACAGCGGCAGCAAAGGCGTACGGCCGATAAGACTTGGGAACAGAGGAATGTGTGAGCATTGCTAGCCTTGTTTCAACAATATGCCGGTGTTTGTGTTCTGAAATACCATTGTGTTGTGGTGTATGCGGCGGGTTGTGTAATGAGAGATGCCGTGAGCCACCAGAAACGACCGGAGGGCAACAAACTCCCCACCATTATCCGTATAAAAGGTCCGAATTTTCTGTTGGAACCGATTCTCGACCAAAGCTTTGAAAGCAATGAAGGTTTCTTGGACTTGGGATTTCTGTTTTAAAGGATAAATCCATGTATATCTAGTGAAGTGATCAACAATAACAAGGTAATATTTGAAATTTTCTGTGGATAAAACGGGTGAGGACCAAACATCAGAGTAAAGATATTCAAGAGGAACAAAAGATGTTATTGTGTTTGTAGAAAATGGTAACTGATGACTTTTATTGAGTGAACAACCAGAACAAGAAAATTGTTTTTGTGGTGAAGGAGAAAGAGGTAAAGAAAACTGAGATATAAGAGACTTTAAAACAGTAATAGAGGGATGCCCAAGTCGAAGATGCCAAGACGAGAAATCGGTTTTAGATGTTGGCGACGCCATGAAGCTCAAAATGGTGTTACGATTGAGCGGCCATTCATACAGTTTATTCTTGGTGCGGCCTTGGAGCAACCAGACCCCCGTGCTCAGATCATTCACCTTAAAATAGGCAGGAAAGAATTCAACCGACACTTGATTAGTGTTGCACAACCGATAAACCGATATAAGGTTTTTAACCACATTAGGAACATATAAGACATCTGTAAGTGCTAGGGAACGAGAGGGAGTAGGTAGTAATGCAGAACCAGTGTGAGTGATGGGGAGGCCTGAGCCATCAGCAATGGTTACTGCTTCGCCCCCTGTATACGGCTGATGTAAAGCCAAATTAGAGAGATCAGATGTCAAATGATGTGTAGCACCTGTGTCACAGATCCAAGGATTATGAGAGGACACGGAAGCTACATTGGCTTGAGGCTGCCATGGCGGAGCTGTAGGCGAGTAACCACCGTCATAAGAAGACGAGCCACAACCAGATGATTGTAGTTGAGGACATCGTCTTGCGCTGTGGCCGTAGACACTGCATATCTGGCACCGTCCTTGGTAGCCCCTGCCTTGTGAGCCACGACCGAAACCTTGGTGATGGCGTCCACGAGAAGAGCCACGAGATGGGTGACGATGATTGTTATGAGAGGGGTTATAGGTAGCAGCGTTGGCAGTCAACGGAACGGAGGCAGAGGTATGAGCGAGAGCTTGAAGCTTCAGCTCATAGTTGATGAGTTTCTCATGCAGCTCTGTTAGTGAGGGTGGATTGTCACGACCATCAATCTGGTCGACCACCGGTTTGTAGTCCTCGGGGAGACCAGCGAGAATGAAGTCGATTTGCTCTTCATGTTCAACTGGCTTGCCCAGGAGTGCTAGTTGATCAAAGCGAGTGGTGAATCCTTGGACGTACACATCAACGGAGTGAGTCCCTTTCTTCTATTGTTTGATCTGTTCACGGATCTGCTTGATATGGCCCCAGCTAGGCTTGGCGTAAGTGGACGAGAGAGTACTCCAGATCTGAGCGGAGGTGGTTGTCTTGGACAGTAGAGGTTGAACCTCCACAGCAATGGCACCAAGGAGACTCGAGTAGATGAGTTTGTCCTGGCGCTTCCAGAGGTTGTACGCAGGATTCACGGTAGTGACTGGTGAGAGTCGAGGCAGGAGCGGTGGTTGTTCCATCAAGGTAACCGGCAAGTTCGTACCCATCGAGCAAGTAGTGGACTTGACAGTTCCACATCAAAAAGTTGGATGCAGTGAGTTTTGTAACGTTGGACATGTTGATGTTGTGAAGGGTAGAAGCATCAACGGTAGCAATGACTTCACTCGAGCTTGTAGACATGGCTACGAGAGATGTGTGCAGCAAGGCTTATGGGAGAAGAAGAGAGAAAGAAGGAGGAGAGACGAGAAGGGGCGAGAGAACAAAAAAAAATTTTAGGGTTTTAGGTCTCAGGAAATTACTGCTCTGATACCATGTAGGAAAGTGAATGAATGATATTATTGAGAGAATATGATACAGTATATATAGTCATGTACATAAGGGTTTTGATACTATATAATTACATATATGTCCCTATTCTATGTCTCTCCTTTACATTTACAACAAATGCAGCTTATAGGGAGTAGAGAAAACCTGAAAAGCTTAAACGTTTACTCTAGTATATCAGACCATAAAGAAGAACTAAAGGTCGCATGAATATCAATACTCCCCTCTTCCACTCCCCGAAACATGACAAGGATACCATCAGTACAATTAGCCGGTCCAGCTCGAGCCGCAATCGGTTTCCCCCAACCGAAATCATTATCGTACACTTCAAACCGTGGAGAGGTTGCGATGATCAAAGAATTATCAGCCAATCTACTCCCAACCGTTCTTTTTGGTATCTTAACATTTGTAACCCAATTCTTTGCAAAATTTTCGTAACTCTCATTCGTTTCTGACCTCACCTTTTTACTTATTAGCAAAGCACTCCAGCCTAGCCCATGTTCCAACAGCTCTCCCACAGTGGTTGTCGCCGTTGGCAGAGAGCAGTTACATTACCAAAACACTCTTTGTTGAGAGGAGGATCTAGCCTCTGTCTCATATCCGCCGCTACTAAGCATTGCGTTTCTTCTTCTCGGTTTAGACCACTGTGTTTCATGATTAATAGCCATAAATATGCCACAACCGCTTGAAGAGACGAGATTTGTAGATTTGTGGTGCCAATTTCTTTGTTGGCTTTCTCTTTGAGATCTAAAGTTTTCTTCTTTGAGAAGTGAAAAACTCTCTCTTTCGTTGAAATTTCACAACGTGGCTCCATCTCTAAAACCGGAATATGTACCGGGTAATCGATTGTGTCAACGAACCAATTTTTGAGAACAAGAGGCTTAATATTAGAAACCGAACCGTTGAGACAAATCTTGGACCAAGTGTTGAAGAATTTCCAGAAGGAAGAACCATCCGCCACCAAGTGATTGTAACCAAAACTGATAAAATATCCATCTTTGATCTCGGTGACTTGCAACGCAAGCAAGGGCTCCAAGACAAGGGCGTCACAGCTTTGGACATTGTTGGAAGGAAAAAAATTCCTTAAAAAAGAAGGAACAGAACCATGATATTGAAGTACATCTTTGACGGTGACAGATTCGGCTTTCGTGTGGATGAACTTGGCACCGGAACCATCACAGTCAATGTAAAACGACACGGTATTGTCTTCATGATTGTTTACTTTGACGAGACGACCAGCAAACGGGAAATAAATCTCCAAGGCAGTCGAAAGAGAGGCCATTAATCGAGGAATTATATGGTTTTCAGGGTCGGGTTTGCGGAAGAGAAGACCTCTTTGAGGATAAAAAAGATAAAGAAGGTCAAGATCATGTGGAGTTAGATGGATCTTTTTACCCGAATGGATTTTGTTTTCCGGTCGAACCATTCTTGAAGAAATCACGATCACTTCTACCATTTTGTTCCTGTAGAGAAGAATATTTAAAATTCTGTAACAGAGAAACAAATCATATCATATCAAATAGACACATAGGAAACCTAGAGCTAGCCATACCTTTAAAACTTGATGCTCTCTACCTTTATGATGTATAATAATAATATATAGAGTTTTTTTTTTTTTTTTTTTTTTTTTTTTTTGTTAAAATGTTAGACACTAGACAATTTCCGTATTTGTTGTTCTATATATTATTAAAGAAAAAATGAAACAGGACTTTGGGCAGGCAGATAATGTTTAGATAATGTGAACTCTCAATGTTACATGATGGAGTGTCGTTTACTCTACTGATTTACTTAGATAGTTCCAAACGCATGGTACATGCTTAAAAGCATACATCTAGTATATTTAAGTACATATTTTGTAACTAATTAAATGACATCCGTCTAATCCCCTTTTTAATAAAAAGGAAAGTACACAACTTCAAATTGGTACACCATATAATATTAATGTAGGTTATAACTAAGATTTATTATTTGATAGGTTATATGGATTATGATCTTTTAAAAATGGATATTCTAAAAAATATAATAAAATCTCAAAGAATATTTAACTAACCATATATAGACAAAAAAACTCAAAAATCTATAACTCTTCCATATATTACAATAACGGGTCAAAATTTGAATATTTAAATTCATTTCATATATTTCTTTTGTTGAATTGTATAGTTTTATATACTATAATAAACTTTTTAATAATTTAATTTGGAATCATTAAAAATAGTTTAATTTGATATTATTAAGAATATCATAAATATATGATAGATCAAAAAGTTAAAAAATTATAAACACTCTAATTTGATTTGTTATAGCACGAGTCAATAATATATCACTATAATATGAAAAAAATTCAAGAAATATGATTTTTTACTAGAGCACGGGTTAAAATTTCAAAAATATGATTTGTCGGATTAAATTTAAGTTTGAAATAATGTTGTTTGGTAGATTTTCTCGGTCACGATAATTTTGACAAAGATATGATACATATTTGGTCCTAAAATTAATATGCGCTATACTATAGGTTAAATCATAAAATAACAATTCAAAATACAATATATAATTTTAAACACTAAACAAATCAAATAAAATTAACAAAGAAAAATTAATTTTTTTATCACTCAACTTAATCCGCGTTATACCGCGGGTCAAAATATAGATATAGTAGAATATATCTTACAAAATAGATGTTATTTTCATAAGTCATATTCAATATATGATTTCATGCCATAGTATTCCATCAAAAAAAAATTTTCAAAACAAATAAAATATTCACATATATGATTTTTTAAACAAAAAGAAGAAATTTAAACTCGTGCTCTAGCACGGGTCAAATTCTAGTATCTAAAATATATAGGCTGCAATGGTTGCCTAAAATTGAAAAATAGGTTGAATAAAATAGTGGTTAAACAAGTTGAACATTTTTGCTGTAGCATTAGTTAATTTTTTCAACTTTTTAAGTTGAACGGGCTGAATAGATTTTTTCAACATCTTCAACCTCTTTAATGCAAATGGTGAAAATTGGTTGAATAATTTTATTCAACATGTTCAATCTCTTCAACCGTGCTATTTGCACCCATATTTTTGTACAGTGAAATTCTTGATCAAGATCTATTATCTCTTTGGATCGATAAACATTGTTGGGTTAAGTAGTTCCTTCCTAGACCAGTACTCGAACTTGGAGTTGGAAGATAAACATTGCTGGGTTAATTAAGTAGTTCCTTCCTAGACCAGTACTCGAACTTGGAGTTGGAACAATGGAACCCTTCAAAACCTTCCTTTGGATGGACAAAGACAAAGGTTACATTACTAGAATTACCAAGTACCAACAGTGGTGTTTTTTTTTTTTTTTTAAGGGTTTAGTACAAAATCCGTTTCTGCTTCGATGGATCCAATTTTAGATTTTCTTGATACCATACGTTCTAGTTTTTAGTACCGTATACTTTTCCATGCGTTAGTTTGGTAAACTTTACATCGATCGGTACGGAGGTGGCAAAAAAGAGGCCATGCAATTATGTGTGAATAGAGTTGCGCCTGCCCATTAATACTACGAAGAGAGTAGTAGAAGGATAATATATAATATTGGATATCCACCGAAAACGTGTTCGTTATAATGTATTTGTCAAACTTGGTTTTTTACTGTTCAATTGACCTTTTTGTTTGGATCATTGAATTTTTGGTGTTTTGGTTCATGTTATTGATATATCCATATAAGTTCTTCAATTAGCGTGCGTGATTTAGTTTCAAGAACCAACTATATACATTATACAGTATTTTCTTCTACGTAAAAACTAAAAACATATGTATAAACTATGTTAAACATTAACAAGTATAAAGTTGGAAGAATTTTAATCATATAATTTAATGATTTATGTAAGTTTATAATTTTAAAATAATGCATTTAATGTAATGAAAAATTCAATCTAAATTTGGAAAATAAGAGTCAAAGTACATAGTAATTTGGTAACATTACATATTAAATATATCCTATGGGTGTTTGGCAATTGGTTTTAAGAAAATAAGAATAAGTAGTATTTTAAATTAATGAAAGTGTTTGACAAAAGGGATAGTAGTATTCTTTTTAATGCGAGAATAATTGTGGGATTACCACATATTATTTAGATGAAAAATATTTATTAAAAAAAGAAAGAGAAATAATTTACAATAGCACTTAATCAAGTTTTATTGGAAAATATAGCACACATTCCATAAATCTCAAAAATAAAACTAATTGACACATTTACAATATTTTAAACTAATTTTTAGAATTTGTTTTCTTAGGTTTGGGTTCTCTATTTTATATTTAGTGTATAATTTTGAGAGACTAGGGTTTAGAATTTAGAAATTAGGGTTTAATTATAAAGTTTAATTTTAAAACATGTGCTATTTTTGGAACTTTAAAGAGATAAAGTGATAAATTTGGAAAAACATATTTTTGTACTATTTGTGTGAATTACCCAAAAACAAAACTGTTTTAATAAAGTTATAAAGTGATAAATTTGGAAAAACATATTTTTGTACTATTTGTGTGAATTACCCAAAAACAAAACTGTTTTAATAAAGTTATAACACTACAACAAATATGTACATTGTTAGCATGAGAGAAATGCTATAATATTTATATTGTATTTTTTTAACAAACGCTATGTTAGGCCACTGTTATTTTAGGTACCACACATATGATAGCGCAGAATTCGTATGATATGGTATACCATAGCAATAGAGAAATGCTTTGTTATCTCGTTTTTCAAAATTTTAAAAATAATGTTATACGTCATTATACACGTTATGTTAGGTGATTCTACCATAGCGTTAGTTAAAAGGTTTAATTTAGTTTTCGTTAGCAATCTGTTTATGCTATAATATATTATGTTATAGCGGGGGGTTTTTTTTTTTTTAGAATTATGTGATCACTCATTATGACTGCTATGATAGATGAATGATTCTAATATAGCAGGATTTTAGATGCGATTATAAATGTTTTGAGAACACTGGTTTCTTTTTATCTTGAAATTGAACCGAAACCTGTATTATTAAATCCCCTAATTCACTATTTGATAATTCACAATCCAACATAATACAAAAGACAAGTTTTAAATCCATAAGGAAGAAGACAAGTCTGAAGATAAAAAGCAAATCCATAAGAAAGAATGTAAGTCTGAAGTAAGAGACAGTAAACCTCATGGTTAATTTTAAGACATGATGATCACTTTGTCCTCTGGCCATACAATGACTGTGCCAAGGGCATCTCCATCATCTCGATTTCTTCTGATGGCCTCCAAACTGCTGCATCGCTTACCTTGACAATATCTACCCACATTTTAACTGCATTAGAACCCAAACGAACAAAGTGAACCTTTTGGAAGATGCACGAGAGAATCCAACTCGACCGGTCACTCGACCGAGCACCAGGTCGAGCCGCCTAGCTATTTTGTCTTTTAGTATTTTTAGGGCTTCCACTACTTTTTCTATTTAAGGACCTTGTACCCAGCAGCCACCAAGAGTCCAGCTTTTTAGATAGTCAAAAACCTAGTTTTTACCGTTTTGGGAATTATTCCTTTTGCACTTTTATTTTTCTTAGATCTTGTACTACATTTAAGAGAGAAAACACTAGATTCTTCAATATTGTTGGTTTCATAACTTTCAAAATATTGAGAATTCGAGTTTGATTCTTTCTCCAATATTATAGATCTTTGCTTTATCTTTCATTTGATGCAAGTTATAGTATTTTCTGGGTTTATGACTTTGATGTTCATCATGTGTTCTTGTGAGTAGTTGCTTAGGATCTTGAGGATGGGTTAGGCTGGGCTGTGTTTGAGGTTTGTTTGCTTTGGTCAAGCTTGATTGTGGTAGAATCTCTTCTAGGCTAGATGTTCTTAATGCTGATCCTTTAACTGAGAGGGTAGGGTTTGATTTCAAGCATCTTAGCATCACACCAATGTTTAAGAAGCATAGATAAGGCTAGATCTAGAGCTTACCATTTGGCTTGCTAAGAGATTAGAGGTCTTGTTTGGTATGAGACATATTGCTTAATGCCTGCTTGTGTAGATTCTTTACTTTGTGAGAACAAGTCTAGAGATGCATAGGTTTGATTGTTTCTTGCCATGAGAGTGGATTAAACTTGTCTTGGAAATATATGTCTAGAGATTAGTTCAAAGTTTGCTTGAGATTTGTTGACCAAGTTAGATGAACTCAATCATTAGTCAAGACCATGAATCCCTCCTCAAGGCCTTCCTTGTTTATTGATTTCTAAGTCTTAATCCTGTTGTTTGATCGTTGTTTGATTTGCTTGTGTATTGCTCTGTTTTTCTTGTGTTGCTCTGTTTCACGGATTTGTCCAGCTCGACCCTGCACTCGATCTACACTCGATCGAGTGCTTGCTCGAGTTCATCCCCAGAACTTTGGTTTCTGATTTGTAGTTGTCAGGTCCCAAAAGCTGGGAGAGATGATCTACATATGGATTTGTTGTACTTGTTGGACCATCAGTACCAACCAGTTCAGCTGCCTTTTTCTGGATAAGAGGAAATATAATGTCAGATGTCAATAACGGGTAACAAAATAATTCATCCACATGCCAATTTGGAACTTACAATCTTTTCTGCGGCATTCGTATTAACTGGTGTACCATCCTCTTTGGTACGCGACTTGACCCAGACCTTTAGCCTTGTCACTTCAGATGGATCCTCGCTTTCAACTTTTTGTGGAAAAAGCAACTCATCAATTATCAAGGTAGATATTACCAGATCGAACAACAGAGATGGTAGTATGCTTACCATTTCTTCCGTAAGTCTGACAATTCCTTTACGACTAGTAGTGTGAGGGATCTGTTTGTCCCTCCTTTCTTTAGCCGTGTCACTCACAACCTAACATTTAAACATGTTAATAACCATCACTCAAATATTAAACTTACATAATTTAAAGTCAATACCTTAAAGGCTTGGCTAGTTTAAGTTTTCACAATTTACACCAGTCAAGAGGAGAAATGTTCATTGGTCTCAGATTCATCCTCTGTTGGTTATTCGTAGCCTCATTAAGTTGCCTGACAATGTGTGACATGTATTCCTTCCACAGATTTCCCATCTGCTTCAGCACAGCAATCCTTTGAAACTCTTCATCGAGCTCAAATCTTGCCTGCACTCAGTTACCATTAACATGTAATTATTAAAATTAGCAAGTTCTAAAATAACAAAAGCATAGTTTAATGAAATTGTTACCTGTACAGATTTCCATAGAACAGTTTTCATATCTTCACTAACATGCTTCCAATTATCAATTTTGATAGGAACGTGTTCTCGTGCCAATACACCTACGTACGATGCCAGCTTTACTGACCCTGGACCATAAGGCTCTCCCATGAGAGTGTAGTCAACTCTTACTCGAACCATTGGATCCTTGGCGATGTTTTTCATCTTTGTGGGTCCCCTCTGTCTCTTACGCTTGGCAGGACGGGGATTTTCATCATTCAATTCAATCTCACCTACATGCTCTTCCTCGTTTAGCTGCTGAGCTGCTACAATCGGGGGCTCTTCATGGCTGCTGGGTTGCCGAGCTGCTACAGTCGGAGGGCTCCTCATGGCTGCTGGGTTGCTGAGCTGCTACAGTCGGGGGGCTCCTCATGGCTGCTGGGTTTCTGAGCAGCTTCCACAGTACCAATATATATTGGCTCATCATCTGCTACCTTTTTTTTTGTGCAACCTTTTTCTTTGGTCGACCCATCTTAATTCACCTACATGACAGAAGAAACGAGTTAGAACCTGTCGACGCTAAACATGTAATCAGTAAATAGACATCAGAAAAAAGCATACAATGAGTTAACAAACATTAACAAAAATCATAAGCAAGAGGAGACACAAATTAAACATGTAATCACTACATTTGAGACATATGTGCCTTCACAATCAGTTCTAGCATATTCAGCTTCATCCAGTTCAACATCCATGTCAACATCTACTTGTAATGGACCAATATCTGCAGGTCCATCCTGATCATCTTCATTACTATATGTCCGCGAAGAACTTCTCATAACAACATCCCAATTTGATGAATCATCTTCCCTTTAATAAAAGATTTGCTTTGCCTGAGAAGCTAGTATATATGGATCCCTCAAAAAGCTTACTTGACTTTGATTCAAGTTAACAAGTGTGAACTCATTTCAATCTTAACTCTGTTACCTTTTACTGCCCATTGACATCGGAATATAGGAACATAGAATACATTATAATCCAGCAATATTATGTCAATTACTCTCCCATAGTAGGATACCAGATCAACTACTTGGGAAGTATTTTTAGCACTAGACCTACACATAGTCATTGCCTCATAATAAACCCCACTATTCTGATTTTGTCTTTGAAGTGAGCTTGTGTGAAAACGTTGCCCATTCACTATATAACCAGTGTAAGACCTTGCAGTACACCTTGGACCATATGCCAACCATTTAATTATATCTTCATGATTATTTGAAGCCATAGGTATCTACCAAATTAAAAAAACAATAAGAGTCAGTCACGTATAGACAGCTAAACCACACTCAATCTTACGAAAGATTTACGAAATTACTTGCCTGTTCTTTGAACCATGATGCAAAATACTTAGCATGCATAGTCCATAACATTCATGCATCACGTATACACCTTGGATTAATGTCTTGTAGATGTTGCAGGTGCATGCTTGCAAAAGAGATATACAAAATGAAATAATCAGCTTGATATATATCTACAATGCAAATGACAAGGACATATATCAAATAAACAGAACTTACTCCACATAAGGATCCAAGGCAGCCATATTTTGAATGATAGCAAGATGGGCTATGTTCTTCTCCATTTTAGTGAGATTAATTGTAGTTCCTACGGATAAGGGACGACCTTCTAGTATTGAGCTGTTCTCATAATTTTTATTCCTATCAAGTTTTTCTTCTACCCTTGTTGTCTTTTTCAGAAAATCACTACAGAACTGCATACATTCTTCTGCCATATATGACTCAGCAATACAACCCTCGGGTCTTGCAGGGTTTCGAACAAAGTTTTTCAGAACTTTCATATATCTGCAAATTGAAGGATATACGCAAAATATAAAATCACTACAAATACATAACTAAAATTTAGTAGACAGAAGTTATACCTTTCAAATGGATACATCCATCTAAAATGGACTGGTCCTCCTAGTCGAGCTTTCCTTCCTAGATGTACAGTCAAGTGTACCATGATATCAAAGAAGCTGGGAGTGAAAAACCTTTCAAACATACAAAGAGTTTTCACAATTTCAGCTTCCATTACTGAAATAACCTCTATATTAATAACTCTCTGACACAAATGGTTGAAGAATGCGCATAAGCGCAAGATTGCTGTCCTAGGACCTTTTGGTAACAATCCTCTGAGTGCAACCGGAAGGAATTGCTGCATCAACAAGTGATAATCGTGGGATTTGAGACCTCTAACCTTACAGTCCTCTAATGACACACCCCTTGATATATTAGAACAGTACCCGTCTGGACCTTTAAAGTCAAATAGACGCTTGCAAAAAAATTTCTTCTCTATCTTGGACAAAGACCAAGGTGCTGCGGGAAGGTAGGTTCTCTTTCCTTGGATGTTAGGATGCAAGTCCTTTCTTATACCCATATCTTCCAGATCTTTACGAGCATTGAGACCATCCTTAGATTTACCACAATGCAATAATGTAGAGACAATGCTTGCAGTCACATTTTTCTCTACATGCATTACATCCAAATTATCCCTTACTGGGAAGATCCTACACAACAAAATTACAGTTCATAAAAATCCAAACTTAATCATAGCTTAATTAATAAAAAAAATTAATAAACATACCTCCCAATAAGCGAGTTTGAAAAAAATGATCTTTTTTTCCATCTTGACAACTCCTCCAGGTCTACCTGTTAAAATTGATCTTTTCTCTTCCTCCCATATTCTTTCACATTTCCAAACTCGTTTTTGAAGTTTTTCAGATTCTGAGATATCTCATGACCTGTTAAAATTCTTGCCTTCCTCCCATGTTCAGCTTTTCCATCAAACCAAGTCTTCTTCTCCCTATAACTATGTGTTGGTGACAAACCCTTTCTGTAACACATACACACATGCTTTCTGCTGAACTTCAACCACTTACTATCTGTGTTTTTACCACAAATGGGACAGCCCATTTTCCCTTTGACTTGCAACCAACGAGGTTTCCATACGCAGGAAAATCACTAATAGTCCAGAGAAGCATTGCCCATAGAGTAAAAGTACTTTTACTGGAGGCGTCATATGTTAACTCTCCCTCCTTCCATAGATGGTTTAAATCGTCAATAAGAGGCTCCAAGTAGACATCAATATTGTTGCCAGGTTGTTGTGGACCAGGAATCAGCAAGGTTAGCATTATGTTCTCCTTCTTCATACATAGGTGAGGAGGCAGATTATAGTTCACTAGTAGAACAGGCCAGCAACTATACTTAGTATTTTGCATGTTGAACGGATTAAAGCCATCAGTGGATAGTCCAAGCCCTAAGTTCCTCTCTTCAGCTGCAAATGAAGGATACTTGTCATTCATCTTATCCCATGTAATATAATTCACAGGATGCCGGAGTTTGCAATCACTGCTCTTGTTACTAAAATGCCACCTTACATCCTTGGCCATTTCCTCATACCTGAACATTCTCTTCAGCCTTGGGATTATCGGAAAGTACCGTAATACTTTCTGTGGGACACCTTTCTTTACTTCACTAGTGTGCGTATTTATCTTACCGTGAAGCATTGCATTTGGGACAATTGTCTAGCTTCTTGTACTTCTTTCTAAATAGACATCAGTCATTAACACATGCATGAATCTTTTTATACCCCATATCAAAGCTCTTCATAAATTTTTTAACATCATAAAATGATGTGTGAAGCACATTATCCTCGGGCAACATGTTTGGCAATGTCTCCAGTAGTTCATTGAAGATCTTGTCGGACCAGCCATTATGTTTCTTAAGCCTGAATAAAGACACAATAGCCGATAGCTTGCTGTGGTTTGAAATTTTTTGATATAATGGCGTTCTAGCATCTGCAAGCTTTGCAAGGAACTCATCTTCTCTCTTGTCCTCACCCTCTGCAATCTCAACTAAGTCACCATCTGCAATCTTACCTGAGTCACCCTTACCCTTACTGGCCAACTCTTTGTCAGAATATTCAGCTGCTCTATATAACTCAAAAATTTCCTCATTCCACTGATTTAGTTTGCTATCACCATCGACCACTAAGTTCACGTCTCCATAATGATACCAATCATTTTGCAGCTTGTAAGCCTCATCCATCCCCCTAGTTACAAGATGATCAACCACGTCACTACCTGATTTGCGTTCTACATTACGACAGTCTTTGCAGGGACATATAATCATATCAATGTCCCCTAACGCAGCAGTCCCATCCGGTACAAATTTCCGAAAGCCTCTCTCATAACCAGGATCGACTCTTCAAAGAATAAGAAATGGGACAGAATAAAAAACTTGAGAAAGTATCCAACCCCAGCTGAAACCTAACCTATATAAATTAATTCCTTACCTGCATAGATGCACCCATGCCTTGTGTATCACCCGCAAACCAATTTTTGGTAAATTTGTGAGGGTGTCGATTGACACCACAGGAGGTGTCGATCGACACCGATTATTTTCCGGTTCGACCGGTTCGATTTAATTATCGATTTTTGGTCGGTTTGGTTTGAGGAAAACTATTAAACCGTGATATTTAAGTGGGAGAACGACCTAGGTCATGTTTTGTGGTTGTCCAGCCGCTGAAAACAAAGAGAAAGAGGAGAAAACATCGTTCTTGAGTTTTTGGGAGTTTTTGTGAGATTTCAAGGCTTTGTGGGTGAGATCTTGCTGTGGGAGTGAGGATTCAAGGCTAGGAATGTGTGAGAAGCTTGTTGGGAGTGTGGATTCGTCCATTGTTGGTCAGAAACTTCCTGCAAAGAGGTGAGTGCATGACCATGGCGAATGTAACGACCCGGTTTTAAAATTAAACCATGAGACCCAAACCGAGCCCATTAGTGAGCCAAGCCCGAACCAAACCCTAATCTCCCCGCCTGTGTATATAAAAAAGGGACAAACTTCGAGACAAGCCTCACAAACCCTTGGCCGTCACGTTCCATGGTAAGCCTCCGCTTAATTCGAATCTCGGGTTTTGTATTGTTTTGGGAACAGCCCTAACTTGACCCTTGTTTGCAAACCCTTGTAGTACCACTAGAGACATCGGAGATTGTCACCGCGCTCAGCCTGTGCCACCGTGTGAAACGCCTTCACCGGAGAGGTAAGATCCGTGAACCAAACTTGAGAATTATGTTGTGTTTTCATAGATTGTTGGAACCAATCTAAACACAAAGCTTGAACCACCGCAGATCTGTGTTGCTGAGTCTTCCACTTCGCGGTTCAGTTCGTCAAGTTAAGCCGTCGCGGAAAGTTGCAGAACGAGGTAACGACCAAGCTCTATGTCTCGTGTTGTTGTTGTTGCGATGTGTTGCTCGTTCATAGCTAAACTAATACGTAACCAACTAAACCAGGAAGTTATGGAACGTACGTGCATGAGTTGTTGTGGTGTCATGCATGGTTATTTACGTATGTTGTCAATGACGTTCGTTAAATTAATATTGTTGAACCGTGTATTGTGGCTGGTTGAGGAAGTTGTATTAAACTGGGAGCATGTGATCGTACGTGAATTAGATTGTGGAGTTATGAATTAGTAGATTGTTGGTTTGATAAAATTGTTAAACTATAACTAATTTATTGGAGAAACACTAGCACAATTAAATCGGGTGTGATAATTAGATTAAATCATGGATTATTAATGGAAAATAATCTTTGATTGTTTAATCTAAACCATTGCAGATTAATATCGTTGTTGGATTGGATTCCTGTTTCTGGCTTTTATTTGAAGATCAACCCAATTTGCTAAGGTGAGGACTAGTTAGTGTCTTTTTCATATGCGGATATGTTTAGATAGTTTACTTAGTTTAAGGTTAAGCCAAGTATACCTATAGATTATATATAAATAATTTTAGTTGATTGTTGAGTGTATAATAATAATATATATAATATATATTTACTAAATAAAAGGTAAGGAAAAAGAATTAGTAATAGGACTTGAACATTAAAGAACTAGCTATTTAAAAACGGATTGCGTGGTGTGTGATATGCATGTTTGTATGATATAATAAATTGTTTGAGTGTGAGGAGAAAATGTGCTAAGAGGCACAAAGGAGCGGGTGAACCGCGGAGAGTCCTGCAAAGAAAAATCTTTGTAGTTGTGTGGTGGTCTACCCGCGTGGTTTGCAGGTAGATCAGGATAGCTGACGAGCTGACGTGTGTGCAATGCTAGGAACAAGTGCAAGAGGCGCTTGGGGTCCGTAAGCATTAGCACGGGTGATCGATGCTAGGACGAAGTACATGAGGCATGGAGGTTCCGTAAGTATGGTGCATGAAGAAGTGCGAAAGCATGATGGATCTGATAATGCACGAGGATAGCGTGTGATGACACGTTGTATCCGACCCGTCTTTAGGGAGGTGATGGGACGTAGTCTCATTTGCTTGGTGTGTGTGTGTCGTTGACATGTGATTGATTGCTTGTCTTAGGTTTAGACTTTGTGATGGTCTAAGAATGTTTGTGTATGAAGACTTCGTGAGCCCTAAGGCTTGCCCTCGCTGAGTAATCCTAGATTGCTCACCCCTCTCTTTCTCTTGCAGGTAACCATGAGGAGTAGATGATAGAGTTGGTGTTGGTGTTAGGAGCTGGAAAGTTTTCTTTTATTTTCCGTTGTTGGTTTTATCGAACTAGTTGTTAGTGTCGGTTTAACGTTTAAAGGATGGTTTGAAAGACGTTTAAATTGAATTAATGGATTTTTGGTTATTTTCGGTTAAGTATGGTTTACTTGTGGTATAAGTTAACATGTGACATGCCATGGAAATTGGGTGTTACAATTTTGGTATCAGAGCCTTAGGTTATGTCAAACCGGTTTCGCCCCGGAAAGGCAGTCATGTGGAAGAAGGCTGATTCGTTTGGTTTTTTTGTATTCAGATGCCGCCAAAACGTGGAAAGAAAACCACAGCTAGAGTGCAGCCAAGAGTGAGGGCTGAGAGCCCAGTGCGTGATGAACAGCCGGAAGTCGTGCTTGCTAATGTAGCTCAAGCAGGGGAGGCTAATGAGATGGCTATGTTTGAGCAATTTTGTCGGTTCCAGGAATTCATGCAAAGGGATGAGGCATTGGTATGGTGGGAGAAGGTGGTAGACCAGGCACAGGGACGATATGAGCTGACTTGGGCAGATTTCAAGGCTGAATTCTCAAGGAAGTATTTTCCTAGAGAGGCTATGGATCGTATGGAGGAGGAGTTTCTGGAACTTCGTCAGGGCACCATGAATGTGAGGGAGTATGACAGGAGTTTGATCGACTCAGCAGGTTTGCTGGCAGATTCATGAATGAAGAAGAGTTAACTCGCAGGTTTCTGAGGGGTTTGAGGATTGAGCTCAAGAATCGATGTGAGATGTATGTCTACCGCAGTAAGATTGACCTGGTAGAGAAAGCTGCTAATTTGGAGATTGGGTTGGAAAAGGAGATGAGTCAGAACAAAGCAGCACAAGCGAAGGCTGCAAAGGAGACTAGCTATCATAAGCGAACTTGGGATACAACAAATGGGAGAGCTCTACCAATTTGCCATAGATGCAATCAGTCGGGACATCTTCAGAGAGATTGCCCTCGATTTCCAGCTGGGAATTGTTACGAGTGCGGACAATCAGGGCACATTGCAAGATTTTGTTCGAGAAAGGTTGGGAGGCAGCGGGTCGACAATCGTCCTAGAGAGCAGTTGCCGCCACCTCCAAAACGTCAAAATGTTGGACCTCGTGTGATGATGGCTGAGACCGAGGAGAATGAGGACAATGAGCCGATCGCTGGTAAGTAAATGTCAAACTTATCCAGTGCTATTTTAATTTTTCTATGATTGGTAAATTCAAGAATTATTGCTTGTGAATTGCTTGCTTAGAAGTAGAATAACCGTGTAGGATCAGTTTTAGTGGGAGGATGGAATGCTTACACCCTATTTGATACCGGAGCTACCCTCAGTTGTGTTAAGCCGGGAGTTACTCGGAATTGGAGCTTTGATTTGGTACTGTCGGGAATGAAAAATTGGGTTCTACCGGAGTTCACAAGGATGTTCCTATCATGATAAACAGAGAAGTACTGCTCGGGAATCTTGCAGAAATGGAGATTAATCATTATGACGTGATTCTCGGGATGAATTGGTTAAAGAAGCACCGAGCTGTATTGGATTGCCACAGAGCATGTGTGCATTTCTCGAGACCGGAGGGGAAGATAACATTTCAAGGTGTAAAAATGGGTGGAGGGGTTTCCATCATATCCATGATGCAAGCTGAGGAGCTGATAGAGAAAGGAAATGATGCTTTTCTAGCTACGATTTCTGTAGTGAGGGAGGAGATGGAGCTCGGAGTTGATAATATTCCGATAGTGGCAGAGTATGCAGACGTCTTTGAGTCTTTAAAAGGACCGCCAACAAGCAGAGGGGATGCTTTCACTATTGAACTAGAGCCTGGGACAGCACCTGTATCATGAGCATCTTACCGTCTGGCACCTGCAGAAATGGCAGAATTGAAGAGTCAGCTGGAGGATCTTACAGATATAGGATTCATTCGGCCGAGTAGTTCACCTTGGGGAGCACCAGTGCTATTTGTGAAAAAGAAAGATGGTAGCTTCAGACTTTGCATTGATTACCGGGGATTGAATAAGGTTACCATCAATAATAAGTACCCGTTGCCTCGAATTGATGAGTTGTTGGATCAACTACAGGGAGCTTCGTGGTTCTCAAAGATTGATTTGGCATCAGGGTACCATCAGATTTCAATAGCAGAGGAAGATATAAGGAAGACGGCCTTTCAGACGAGATATGGACACTACGAATTTGTAGTAATGCCGTTTGGGTTGACTAATGCACCAGCCGCGTTCATGAAGATGATGAACAATGTTTTTCGGGAGTACTTGGATAAATGTGTGATAGTATTCATCGATGACATTTTAATCGATTCTAAAAGCCGTGAGGAACACGAGGAACACCTACGGATAGTGTTGAACAAACTACGGGAACAACAATTGTATGGGAAGTTGAGTAAGTGCAGCTTTTGGCAAAGGAAGACTGGGTTTTTGGGGCATGTTGTTTCAGAAGCTGGAGTGTCTGTGGATCCAGAAAAGATAGCCTCGATAAGTGGTTGGCCAACGCCTAAGAGCGCTACTGAGGTCCGTAGTTTCCTGGGCTTGGCAGGGTACTACCGAAAATTCGTGGAAGGATTTGCTAGCATAGCTAAGCCAATGACTCGACTCACCAGAAAGGATGCAAAGTTTGAGTGGACAGAGGAGTGTGAAAGCAGCTTTCAGAAATTGAAGAGACATTTGACGGAAACACCAATACTAGTACTACCAAAAGCAGGAGTACCATATGTGGTGGATACGGACGCGTCAGGAACAGGATTAGGGTGTGTGTTGATGCAAGACGACAAGGTCATCGCTTATGCATCTAGACAGCTTAGACCACATGAGGTTAACTATCCTACCCATGATTTGGAGTTGGCAGGAGTTGTATTCGCTCTAAAGATCTGGCGATCATACTTGTATGGGGAAAAAGTTCAAGTGTTTACAGACCACAAAAGTTTGAAATATATATTCACTCAATCGGACCTCAACCTTAGGCAAAGGAGATGGGTAATATATATACACATACCATTCTCTGCCGTGTGGAACCCCTCTACATTGTTTTCCATTGCCATTTTCAAATCCGCGTCAAGTTTTTGTGCTTCCCGGATTCTCCACAGTAGGTCAGCTTGATTCACCACTTCTAAACCAACAACGTCTTCCCCAACCGATGTTGCACAAATACTCAGTGCACACAAAGTGTCTTCCAGCTCCTTTATCTCTTTTTCTCTTGAGACATCAGTTCTGCGCCTGCTCAAGGCGTCAGCTACCAAATTGGCCTTTCCCGGATGATAGGCAATGTCCAAGTCGTAATCTGCTAACAACTCTACCCATCTCCTTTGCCTAAGGTTGAGGTCCGATTGAGTGAATATATATTTCAAACTTTTGTGGTCTGTAAACACTTGAACTTTTTCCCCATACAAGTATGATCGCCAGATCTTTAGAGCGAATACAACTCCTGCCAACTCCAAATCATGGGTAGGATAGTTAACCTCATGTGGTCTAAGCTGTCTAGATGCATAAGCGATGACCTTGTCGTCTTGCATCAACACACACCCTACTGTGGAGAATCCGGGAAGCACAAAAACTTGACGCGGATTTGAAAAAGGCAATGGAAAACAATGTAGAGGGGTTCCACACGGCAGAGAATGGTATGTGTATGTATAAGAACCGAGTTAGGGTGCCTAATGATAAGGGTTTAAAGGATGAGATTTTGGCACAGGCTCATAGTTCGCGATTGTCAGTTCACCCAGGGTCAACTAAGATGTACCACGATCTGAAGCGGTATTACAATTGGGGTAATATGAAGCGTGATGTCACTGTATGGGTATCTAAGTGTCAGACATGTCAGCATGTAAAAGTGGAGCACCGAGTCCCAAGTGGGTTACTTCAGAATTTGCCTTTTCCTGAGTGGAAATGGGATATGATAACTATGGATTTTGTCACTGGGTTACCAACGAGCACTGGAGGTAAAAATGCCATTTGGGTGATCGTGGACCGACTCACCAAGACTGCTCATTTCTTGCCCATCAAGAAAACCGACAGTGCGGATGTTCAAGCGCAGTTGTACCTGGATGAGATCGTTAAAAAGCACGGGGTGCCGGATAACATCGTGTCAGATCGGGATCCAAAGTTTACTTCTATTTTCTGGCAGGCTTTTCATAAGGCTTTGTGAATAAAGGTACGTCTCAGCACAGCGTATCATCCCCAGACAGACGGACAGTCTGAGAGGAAAATTCAGACGCTTGAGGATATGTTGAGGGCATGCGTACTTGACTGGGAGGGAAACTGGCTTAAGTATTTACCGTTGGTGGAATTTGCATATAACAATAGTTATCACTCCAGCATAGGGATGCCGCCGTACGAGGCTTTATATGGTCGGCCATGCCGCACTCCACTTTGTTGGACAGAAGTCGGGGAACGTAAGGACCTAGAGCCTGAGATGGTCACAGAGACTATAAAGCAAGTGGAGCTGCTACGGGACAGGCTAAAAGAAGCCCATGACAGGCAAAAGAGTTATGCAGACAAACGTCGGAAGGATTTAGAATTTTCGGTTGGTGATGCAGTGTATTAAAAAATGAGAATATTCAGAGGAGCGCATAAAAACCGGAAGTTGAAGAAGCTTAAGCCAAGATATATGGGACCGTATGTGATTACAGAAAAGATTGGGGCTGTAGCTTACCGTTTAGCACTACCGCATGAGTTATATAATTTCCATGATGTTTTTCACGTGTCAGTTTTACGGAAAGTTGTTAGAGAACCAGAACTAGTATTACCGAATCCGTCCACAGATTTAGACCGGAATTTAACTGCATTGAGTAAACCTGTGGAGATTTGGACCATCAGGAAACGGAAAGTCAAGGAAAAGTAATCAAGTCTGTCAAGGTATGTTGGGAAAGAGACGGAATCCGAGAAGATACTTGGGAATCAGAAAAACAAATGCGGGTGGACTATCCAGAACTTTTTATGGACAAAAGTAATAAGCGGGATGACGGGTCGAATTCGGGGACGAATTCCTTTGTAGTGGGGAGAATTGTAACGACCCGGTTTTAGAATTAAACCATGAGGCCCAAACCAAGCCCATTAGTGAGCCAAGCCCGAACCAAACCCTAATCTCCCCGCGTGTGTATATAAAAAAGGGACAAACTTCGAGACAAGCCTCACAAACCCTTGGCCGTCACGTTCCACGGTAAGCCTCCGCCTAACTCGAGTCTCGGGTTTTGTATTGTTTTGGGAACAGCCCTAACTTGACCCTTGTTTGCAAACCCTTGTAGTACCACTAGAGACATCGGAGATTGTCACCGCGCTCAGCCTGTGCCGCCGTGTGAAACGCTTTCTTCGGAGAGGTAAGATCCGTGAACCAAACTTGAGAATTATGTTGTGTTTTCATAGATTGTTGGAACCAATCTAAACACAAAGCTTGAACCACCGCAGATCTGTGTAAACGAGTCTTCCACTTCGCCGTTCAGTTCGTCAAGTTAAGCCGTCGCGGAAAGTTGCAGAACGAGGTAACAACCAAGCTCTATGTCTCGTGTTGTTGTTGTTGCGATGTGTTGCTCGTTCATAGCTAAACTAATACGTAACCAACTAAACCAGGAAGTTATGGAACGTACGTGCATGAGTTGTTGTGGTGTCATGCATGGTTATTTACGTATGTTGTCAATGACGTTCGTTAAATTAATATTGCTGAACCGTGTATTGTGGCTGGTTTAGGAAGTGGTAATAAACTGGGAGCATGTGATCGTACGTGAATTAGATTGTGGAGTTATGAATTAGTAGATTGTTGGTTTGATAAAATTATTAAACTATATCTAACTAATTTATTGGAGAAACACTAGCACAATTAAATCGGGTGTGATAATTAGATTAAATCATGGATTATTAATGGAAAATAATCTTTGATTGTTTGATCTAAACCATTGCAGATTAATATCGTTGTTGGATTGGATTCCTGTTGCTGGCTTTTATTTGAGGATCAACCCAATTTGCTAAGGTGATGACTAGTTAGTGTCTTTTTCATATGCCGATATGTTTAGATAGTTACTTAGTTTAAGGTTAAGCCAAGTATATCTATGGATTATATATAAATAATCTTAGTTGATTGTTGAGTGTATAATAATAATATATATAATATATATTTACTAAATAAAAGGTAAGGAAAAAGAATTAGTAATAGGACTTGAACATTAAAGAACTAGCTATTTAAAAACGGATTGCGTGGTGTGTGATATGCATGTTTGTACGATATAATGAATTGTTTGAGTGTGAGGAGAAAATGTGCCAAGAGGCACCAAGGAGCGGGTGAACCGCGGAGAGTCCTACAACGAGAAATCTTTGTAGTTGTGTGGTGGTCTACCCGCGTGGTTTGCAGGTAGATCAGGATGGCTGACGAGCCGACGTGTGTGCAATGCTAGGAACAAGTGCAAGAGGCGCTTGGGGTCTGTAAGCATGAGCACGGGTGATCGATGCTAGGACGAAGTGCATGAGGCATGGAGGTTCCGTAAGCATGGTGCATGAAGAAGTGCGAAAGCATGATGGATCTGATAATGCACGAGGATAGCGTGTGATGACACGTTGTATCCGACCCGTCTTTAGGGCGGTGATGGGACGTAGTCTCATTTGCTTGGTGTGTGTGTGTCGTTGACACGTGATTGATTGCTTGTCTTAGGTTTAGACTTTGTGATGGTCTAAGCATGTTTGTGTATGAAGACTTCGTGAGCCCTAAGGCTTGCCCTCGCTGAGTAATCCTAGATTGCTCACCCCTCTCTTTCTCTTGCAGGTAACCATGAGGAGTAGATGATAGAGTTGGTGTTCGTGTTAGGAGCTGGAGAGTTTTCTTTTATTTTCTGTTGTTGGTTTTATCGAACTGGTTGTTAGTTTCGGTTTAACGTTTAAAGGATGGTTTAAAAGACGTTTAAATTGAATTAATGGATTTTTGGTTATTTTCGGTTAAGTATGGTTTACTTGTGGTATAAGTTAACCTGTGACATGCCATGGAAATTGGGTGTTACAGATAATCTAAGCCTTTGATTCCCTTGTTCTTGCTTGTTTGTTGCTTGTTTGTGTGTTTTTCTTGCTGGGATTGGTTGATACAGGTTTCCACGGATGTATAAGGCTTGGGTTTCGAGTATTGGACGATTTGGAGGAGAGTTGGGAGTGAGATTCGACTCTCGACTTCGCGCGGATCGCAGTTGCAGAAGAAGTGTCGATCGACACCAGCAAATTGGGCATCGATCGACACTGTGGGGTAGTGTCGGTCGACACCAAGGCCAGTGTCGGTCGACACTAGGCTGGTGTCGGTCGACACCTCCCTTCCAGCGAGACGATGTTTGATTTCCTGGTTTGTGTGTTTTGTTTGATGTTTGTTTGGAACTTTGGGATCATTGTTGCTTGTGTGTATAGCCCAGTAGATGGGAGGATTGCCTTACTGAGTATTTATCAAATACTCATGCATCTCAATATGTGTTTGTGGTGCAGGTAAAGGCAAAGTGTGATCGTGGAATCAAGGCGATGAAGAGGAGGATGTTCTAGGGACTCGATTGGATGTTGACTGACATTGTTAGGTTGTTAGAGTTGAGTCATTAGAAACATTGTTAGGTTGCTGGTTTCATGTTTTCTGATGATTGGTTATTGGATTATTGGTTATCTTGTTATTGGATATTGCTTATGCTATAGTATTGGTTTATTATTGGATATTGTTATTGGTATGGTTATTCCGCTGTTGTTTGTTAGTGTGGTTAGGTGGCTAGTGGGTATGTGACCACTAGTTGTAGTTTATTTATATATATATATATTATTTATTATTTATTAAAAAAAAAAGAGGTCGGTCCTTTCACCTTGTCCAACATTATATGTTCTAATCTTAATTAAAACCTTATAACAACATTTCAAACCAAAGCAACATTAAAAAGTGTTCCAGATAAGTAAATAACTGAATCACATACCACTACAAATACGCTAATATCATCTCTAGTGCACAACAAAAAAATTACAGCCACAAAACAATTACAGCCACAAAACAATTACAATCACAAAAAAAAAAAAAACAACAACAATCACAACCAAAGAATAACCATAATATTTGGTCGAAAGGGACTAACCTGCACTGTTGAGTACAACAAAAGCGAGCTTCAGTTCTCCAATGGCAGAAACCACAAACACTTGAGAAATAGCAAAACATATCCAATTAGATATGCATGTTTCGATAAGCTTTGGAAATTTGAAAATTCTTAAAATCCCTAATTTGAATCAAATCCCTAATTTTCATAATCCAAAATTTGATTTAAATCCCTAATTCTCATAATCTAAAATTTGAATCAAATCCCTATTTTGAAAATTCCTAAAATCCCTAATTTGGATCAAATCTCAGATCGATGCTCATAAACTCTAAAATCGGTAATTTCAATCATTGAGAGTAAGAAGAAAGAAGGAAATTAGAGCAGAGAAGAAAGATATGCCTTTGATTCGAGCTCACTGACGGCTGGGCTGGAGAATGTGTCTGCGGAGGACCACAAATCTATGGCCGGCGACAGTATTAGGGATTCTTCGTAAAAATAGAAGAGAATCTCAGAAAAATTAAGAGTATGTTGTTTTGCTGTTTTGCTCGAGAGTGTTAGGTTTTGCTCGGGACTGTTACTTTGTTTGACAGTGTTAGGTTGAGTGAACAAATGTTAGGCGCTTAAGTGAAATAATTCGGCTCAGGACTGGCGGAATAAGATTTTTCAGATTCCCGCTTAAGGATTTTATATCATAGCGTTTATATTGAACTATTATAAAGTGACCAAAAAGAATAATAATCTTTTATAGCAGTTCATGAAAATGTGCTATTCTCTACTGCTATCAATGTAGATATTTGTTGTAGTGTAAGAGTGATATATGTGTTCAATCTGACACAATTAATCATTTATTTATATGAAAAGATTGTATAAGTTTAGATCGTGTATCAATATATAATTTCAGATTTGTTTCTATAATTTAGAAAAAAAATCTTATATTGAATTATAATTTTTGTATATATTTATTAAAAATTACTATACATATCAGATTAAAGTATTTATGTCTTGCACCATTATTTTGATGATAAGTGAATCTCATCAATTATCATCTTTTTACTCTATTAGAAGAGAGACATCCATTAATATTTATTTATTTATTTATTTATTTTAATTTTTTTTTGTCAACAAAAGATTAGCTCAGACGAGCCAATGGGAATGGAAATTGTTTATATACAAAACATTATGCGGAGATGTGCACGCATGACTTGCCAAAAGATCCGCTTTTACATTTGCATTTCTAGAAATAAAAGATAAGGAAAAAGAAGAAAATTCCTCTATGTCCATCTTGATATCATCGAGGTATGTCGAGAACGCTGGTCAGTCGTGTGGCGAAGACACCATCTTCACCAAATTAGAGCAGTCTGAGTAGAACGCCACATTGTGGTAATCATGTCTGATCATGCAGCTCATATCCCATTAATATTTAATGATCCAATAATATAAGTTTTGACACTAGTTATTTTCCATGTACAGAACCGCAAAACAATTTTCCAATTACAGAACCGCAAAACAAAGAATCAAAATTAGAACATCTTTCAACAGCTCAAACTAAGTAGAAGAAGGAAAACTTGCACTCAATTTGTACTCCTTAATCTAGCTATTCCGGTCAGATTATTGTTTAGTTTCCTATTCTTAATTATTAATGACATCAGTTGTAAATAAAAAATATATATTTAGGGTCTTAAAGTCATTTTTCGGATTTATGTTTTGGTTTAGTAAACATGATATATTAGAGTAATTTAGGACCTTTTATGTGCTACTAGATGGGTGCCCGCGCTACGCACGGGTTGTTGTTTTAGTTTTGGTTTTTTTTTTTTTTTTTTATTCTTGTATTTTGACGTTTGTTTATAGGATGTTTTGGGTAGATTTTTAAATTATTTGTTTTTAATAGCAGTCGCCTCAACCGTTGTTTCATATTCTGCAATAGATGTTTGAGGAGTAGTAGGATACCAATAGATGTTTGTGACTAAAGTCGTAGCAGATAGAATCAAGTGTATTTTTGATCGAGGTCTTCAAAGTGGAATTGGGTGGGAGCTTAGAAATCCAAATCCATTAATGTCCAACCATCATAAAATTATCTAAAATTACAAAAAAAAAAGAAAAAAAAAAACAGAACAAAAAACACCCAACTCCAAAAATATCATCTGAAAAAGTATAATCCACTTGAAAATAATAAGCAAGAGTCCTCACAAAAACAAACAAACTTCACTAACCAACATCCCGTCTCAATATTTTTTAGACCATAGGTGAAATAAATTTTTTTGACCTCTTCCACAGAATTTTCTTTTTATTCTAGATCCTCTTTGTTCAATGGTTTCCTCTGAATTTTGGAGTGGACCCTTGGATTTTGCCTCTTCCGCCACCTCTTTTAGCCGGGCCAACATCGAGAGGCTTTTGAAAAGATTTGTGAGATTTTTGAGTTTTGTTATTAATTTGACTTTAGATTGAGAAAGTGAGGTTGCTTCTAATATGTGATGAGGCTACCTATGTGATGTGTATTTTTATGACTAAGAAGTTGGAAATGTTATACTATGACTTTCAGGACCGATATTTATATTCTATAAATACTATAATATAGAATATAACATGTGGCATAAAACACATACTTTAACTGTTTAATGGATGGGGGCCGGGTCTGATGACCTTCGAACTATATCATGCTATTGCTAGTTGCAGATATTAACACAAATGTATTCATGATTTCAGCTTAGAAAAAAGAGATTGTTAGAGTATGATTACATTTCGAGTACTATATAGTATGGAGACTTTCCTCGTAACTGAACAAATACTCTGAATGGCAAGTGCTCACACCGAGAATATATGTTTTTTACACTGAAAATGAAATCTTGGGAATTAATTATAGACATCTATATAGTGGAGGTTCTTTAAAACATAAATTAAACAAGATTCAATAAAGGATATCGGTAATTTTTGTCGAAGACGAACACAACCCAAAAATAGATAACAGTTTGACAAAGAACCTACTAGAGAATTAATCTATAGATGACCATATATTTATTTTAAGGCTATAAAAAGTACTCAAAAACCTAAATTATATTCCATAATTTAATTAGAACAGAAAAAAAATGAATTCCAATATAATAATGTCTATTTGTATTTACTTGGTGTATACAATCATCACATGCTTTAGCTGAAACAAAGCATAATTGCTATGTTCTTTCGACTTTCTACACAATATCTACAATAAGCTAGGTGACTAAACTGAAAACAACAATCATCTAATCGCTTATCAACAAAACAATTAGTAGAAATGGAAATTGTACTAAGCCCTTGATGCACGGGTAAAGTTGTGTATTCTTTTGTCTTCTGTAATATCCACAAACCAATTATATGATTTTGGGGATGGGTATTGACCGACACCAAGGAGGGTGTCGGTCTGCACCAACAATATTTGGGTAGATCAGGTTTATTTTAAATCATCGAATTGGAGTGGTTTTGTTTAGGAGAAATCATAAACCAATGTATTAAAGGCTGGAAGTCAACCTAGGGCTTTGGGATCATCCTCTTTTGTCGTTTCCAGAGAGAAAAGAAAGAAGGAGAAGTTCCAGTGAGTCTTTGAGAGTTTTCAGAGAGTTCTTGGCCATTGTTTGAGAGATCTGTTCTTGTGGAGTGATGATCTGGAGCTAGGAACATGTTGGAGGCTTGTTGTGGTGTTGGTCCGTCGGTTATTGGTCAAAAACTTCCTTTTTAAGAGGTGAGTGCATGACCATGGCTGATCTAAGCTTGAGAATTCTTTGTTTTCTGTATTCCAGTTGATTGATTTTCCTTGCTTACTTCTGGTTGTTTGTGTTTCCAATGGCTTATTGTGGTTTCTGGGTGAGCCTTGGTCGCATTGGAGGCGATTGGAGACAGAGATCTACGCTGGAGATCACAGGAAAACGATGCTCAGCATTAGTGTCTGCCAACACTAGGAGGGTGTTGACCGACACCAATGCGAGGACGACGTGAGGGCTCTAAC
Organism: Camelina hispida; assembly: GCA_023657505.1. Lineage (NCBI taxonomy): Eukaryota > Viridiplantae > Streptophyta > Magnoliopsida > Brassicales > Brassicaceae > Camelina > Camelina hispida. The sequence goes on from CP094635.1 coordinate 32,584,827, forward strand.
GAGTGTCGGTCGACACCATGTGGAGGTGTGACAACCCGTCCCGCGGACCCCACTAGCCCACCACTAGCTGCCCCAAGGGACCGTCCATGGATCCCACTAGCCCACCGCTAGCTGGCCCAACAGACTCCAAGCTGGCCCTGCAGGGCATCGATCCTAACCCATCACTGTGGAAATCCACATCCACCAGTAGGTTATTGGTGCGCCAGGTGTTCCTTGAACCCTGGTCCCCACCCTTTAACAACCTTCCTACATGACAAGCTGTCACCAATATATCTGCTAGTGGATTGGGATATCCACAGTGATGGATTTGGATATCGACAGTGATGGGTTAGGATCGATGCCCTGCAGGGCCAGCTTTGGGTCCGTTGGGACGGCTAGCGGGGGGCTAGCAGGGTCCACGGACGGTCCGTTGGGGCAGCTAGCGGGGGCTAGTGGGGTCCACGGGACGGGTTGTTACAGGAGGTGTCGGACGACACAACTAATGTTTCCGGGGAATGTCGAGGAGGTGTCAGTCGACACCAGGTTGTCAGCGTCGATGGATATAATGGTGTTTAAGCATCCGCAAGCTTTGCAAGGAACTAATCGTATTTCAAATCCTCACCCTCTGCAATCTGACTCAACTCATCCGTATTAGCAAACTCCTCATCCAGATTTTCAGCCGCTTGATATAACCCAAAAATCTCATCATTCCACTGACTTTGATTGCTTTCACCATCAACCACTGGATTCTCCATGATGATACCAATCAGATCGCATCTTATATGCTTCATCCATTCCTCTTGTTACCAGATGATCAACTACAATACTGACAGCGTGTTAAGCTATATTACGGCAATCAATGCAAGGACATACAATCAAATCAACGTCTCCCATATCCACAGACATAGCTCGTACAAAATTTGTAGCCCCTCTCTCATATGCATGATCAGCTCTTCATTTTTTTGTACAGTTAACGAAAAAAAACCAAGTAAAGACTCCAAACACCTACTAACATCTAAGTTACATAACTAAAATGCTTACTTGCAAAGATGCACCCAATCCTTGTCCACCATTATAAGTTCTAACCTTAATTTAAACCTTTAGAACCAATTAACAAACTACTCAAACACATATAATAACTCAAACACATATAATATATAATTCAATCAAAACAATCTCTATAATTTTGCATATTTTAAACCAAGCAATCTGAAAACACACCAAAAAAAAAGACAACAAACTCGATTGGTTTACAGAATCAAAGAGAAGATGGTACTAACCTATTGTGTGATAAGAGAAAGATAAGCTTCAAACTCCCATTGTTTTACTCGACAACATTTGCAAAACAATATAATATTACAGAATCAGTAAAGTTATTACAGATCTGCAGAAACAGAGAACATATGAAGCTAAAACAGATTCGATAACAGATCCAACAAACTCGATTTTAAGAAAAATTTGCTAGAACAGACATGCAATAAGAGGAGATTCTCGACCAAATCATATAATAACATAGACGCATGTGGCAAACCAAATCGGATTTTCAGAACATATCCAACAAAGACACAAAAAATCTGTTCTTTCTGACAAAACGATTTTCAGACGCAACAAGAAGAGATTCGGTGATAAAATCAGATTAAAGGAACAAATGAACAGAGTAAGATAGACATATTTGCCTTCGATTTGAGCTCAACGCTGACAGATATTGGTGGAATTAGGGCCGCCAATAGTTCTGGTGATGTCGCGGTTGATTAGCTTCTACGACGGAGACGACGGAGAAGAGATATTGAGAGCTTTGGAGAGATAGATCTGATTTCATCTGTAGAGAGAAGATTCTTGAACTCCCATCTTACTTCTTCATATCTATTGCTTATTATTCAGAAAAGATGTCTTGTTCTTCATTAAACATGTCAGAGTAGTTTGCTTGTTAGGTTTAGGGTTTTTCATAGGGTTTTTATGGTTTATTAGATCTGTTAATTTTAGGATTCATTATATTCTATGATCTTCATCTTAGGTTGTTCTTCATATTAATTCTTGATTGATCACCTAGAATTAATACATAGGAAAATAAATTGATATGAGAATATAATTGATTTTCCTGATTAAACCTTTTGATAAACAAAATTATTTCTTGCAAAGAGATTTGATTTAATAATTTTGTGAACTTATCTAAACTTGTTTCTAAAGCTGATTTTTAACCTTGAATTTTGCAAAGAGATTTGGATTTTTTGGTTTTAAATTTAGATAATATTTGCAGTGAGAACTGATTTATTTTACAAGTGTGTTTAGAGTTCTAGATCTGATTTTTAATTGCTTGAATCCTAATTATTTGATTGATTTAATTTCCCATAAATTCCTGAGAATTTTCCTAGGCCTAGCTCTTTGATCCTTTGAATTTACAACACTTTTAATTCTGTTTTTCCATTGTCTTTAATTTAATATTTTGATTTAGCATAATTAAAAGAATAATAAGTCTATTGTGTGAACTAGAGTCTCTGTGGATTCGACCCCTAGAGTATTACAACTGCAAGGCTGTTAGTACCATTAGGGTATTACAATTTGAGCATATCAAATTTTGGCGCCGTTGTCGGGGACTCTTTTGATCCACCATTAGATTAAAATCTTTGATTTTGTCTAAATTTTTCTTTTTCCGTTTTACTCACACGCTTTTGTTTCTTTTCTCTTGTGTGTTTCAGGTACATGCCTAAGCCTAGCACCAGGAAAAATCCTACTGGTCCAGTTGTTAAGCTTACAAACCAAGAGTTAGGACAACTAGAGTGTGATAACACAAAAGCAGCCAAATCAGCAAAGATGGTCAACCCAATCATACTGAGACCTGATGAGGCTGGAGTTTTGAGAGATCAAGAGGGCCATGTGCGCAACAAACTAGGCCAAAAACTTGATGCTGATGGACGAGTCATTCAGGAAGAACTCGTCGTCGTTGATGAGAATGCAGATGGCGTCGATCGACGCAATGTCGGCATCGATCGACGCAACCAAGAAGGCATCGATGGATGCAATGCTGGCGTCAATCGACGCAATGTCGGAGCTGGTGCGAATGGAGCCAATTTGGATGGTAACAACCAGCAAAACCTTCAGCCTAGACGGAACAACAATGGAGAGCTTGTCAAGACTCTTGCGGACTTCAACAGACCAGACTTGTTCTATGAGAACCGCTCCGCATTTGTCTCTCCTCCATTCCCAAGGAATGATTTTGAGCTGAAGCCTGCATACTTTGCTCTTGTTGGACAAAGACCATTCCAAAACTTGCCACATGAGAAGCCTCTAGACCACATAGAGCACTTTGAGGACATAGTTACAAGCATCAAGGCTAATGGAGTTACTGAGGACTATCTCTACTGTAAGCTCTTCCCCTACTCTCTTGCTGGGGAAGCTTCTCATTGGCTAAGGCAACTCAAGCCAGGATCCCTGACAACCTGGCATGACATCAAGGTGGCATTCTTGAACTTCTTCTATGATGATGCCATGTCTGATGAGCTGAGGATCAAGCTCTCCACCTTTAGACAAGGACCAACTGAATCTTACAAAGCTGGTTGGGTAAGATTCAAAGCATACCAGAGAGATTGTCTGCATCATGGGTTTTCAGAGGTGCAGTTGATCAGTATCTTCTTCAGTGGTATTGATTGGGGGGTATCTGATGGCTTTGGATGCTTCTAGTGATGGGAACTTAAGGACAAGGTACCCAGATGACGCTGAAAAGTTGATAGAAAGGCTAGCATCAAGCAACAGTACCAAGAATGTAGACTTAGAGAGGAAAAGAGCACATGAAGGGTATGATTCAAATCAGTTTGCTATAGTGAATGCCAAGCTAGATACAGTGTATAACCTTCTTGTTCGAAAGAAGTCAGTCCATTTTGCTGAAGATGTTGAGATTTTTGAACCAGAGCAGCAGAATGTAGAAAAAGATGTCAACTTTGTGTATGGTAATCAGGGCCAAAAGTTTGGAAATCAGCAAGGCAACAGGTCTTTCAGCGGAAACAACCAGCGCAAAACTATCAGTCTAATTCTATAGGCTACATTCCTAAGCAAGATTACCAGAAGCAGCAGTAGAGCAGTGGATACACCAGGGCCTATGGAAACTCGTCTTACCAATCTCATCCTCCTAAGACAACTGAGAGTAGGATGGAAGCAATGGTTGAGCAGATTCTTCAGGGACAAGAGCACTTGACAGTGACATTCAATGGGAAGATTGACAATGTCTATACTGAGCTTACTGGCAAGTTTGATTCATTGAATGTTCAAGTTAAGAAGCTGGAGAGCCAACTTGCACAAACTGCTGGAGGATACTTACCATCAAGAACTGAATCCAACCCTAAGCACTCATGTAATGTTGTGACCTTAAGGAGTGGTAAATAGTTACAGTCTGAAGCTGAGCAGAAGCAGAGATCCCAAGAATTGCAAGACCTGATCGATGAGGATGATGAGTTTCACAATCCGTAATCAGCATCGACCGATGCAGATGCAAAGCATCGATCGACGCAACCCTCAGTGGTCGTAGAAGAGTTGACTTTGCGAGATAGCATCGACCGATGCAACACAAGCATCGACCAATGCAACGTCGAGACCGAGAAGGAGGTTACGAAAGCTCCGATTCCAGTTGCTGAGAGAGTGTACAAGCCTAGAGTTCCTTTTCCCAAGAACCCAAGGAAGTCTAAGCAGGAGATTGATGATGCTAAGTGCAAGGCTATGAAGGATAAGCTTGTTATTGAGTTGCCATTGGTTGATGCAGTTAAGACATCTCCAATGCTTACGACATATGTCAAGAGAATGGTAACCAAGGATTTGAATGCTGAGAAAGGAGTGATGATGATTTCAGCCCAAGTCAGTGCCATCATTCAGAACAAGATCCCAGAAAAACTTCCTGATCCAGGTAGTTTTGTTCTTGATTGTACAATCTTCAATGAGAGGTTTGCTAGATCTTTGTGTGATCTTGGTTCCAGTGTCAACTTAATGCCTAGATCAGTAGCACTCAGCCTTGGGATGACAGATTTCCAACCCACCAAGATTACTCTTATACTTGCTGACCGTTCATTCCGCATTCCTTATGGTATCCTTGAAGATGTTCCAATTAAGATTGGTGATTGTTTGATACCTACTGATTTTGTGGTCTTGAAGTATGAAGAAGAGCCTAAGGATCCTCTAATCTTGGGAAGATCATTCTTAGCCACTGCTGGTGCTATTATTGATGTCAAGAAAGGACAAATTGGCCTTAATGTTGGAGACTTGCAGATGCGTTTTGACATGGATAAGCTGGTTAAGAGGCCAACTATAGATGGTCAAACTTTTTATGTGGATACATTGTCTAATCTTGCTGAAGAGATTTTCAAGGAGCTGCATCCTGAAGATCCTCTTGAGAGAGCATTGGTTGCTTCTGCTGAAGAACCTGAGCATTTAGATGACGTTGCTGCTGGGTTTGTCAAGCTACTAGATGCTAATGAACAAGTGAAGAAGTTGGTTGCCCAAGAGGAATTGGTTAGTACTTCTTCACAAACTGAGAAACTATCAGATTGGAGCCTTGAGAATGCTCCAAAGTAGGATCTCAAGCCACTTCCTGCAGGGTTAAGGTATGCATTTCTAGGTGAGAATTCTTCCTATCCTATTATTTTTAATGCTTCCTTAAACAATGCAGAGCTCACTTTATTGCTAAGCAAGCTGCGCAAATTTCACAAGGGTCTTGGCTATTCTCTTGATGATATTGTAGGGATTTCTCCGGACTTGTGCATGCATAGGATTCATCTTGAGGAAGGAGCTAAGACATCTATTGAGCATCAGAGGAAGCTAAATCTGAATCTGCAAGATGTTGTCAAGAAGGAGATCATGAAATTGCTGAATGTCGGGATTATCTACCCAATTTCTGACAGCAAATGGGTTAGTCCAGTTCATGTTGTTCCTAAGAAGGGTGGAGTTACAGTGGTGAAGAATGACAAGAATGAGCTGATTCCGACGCGGACAATCACCGGACACCGGATGTGCATTGATTACAGAAAGCTGAATGCCGCAACAAGGAAAGATCACTTCCCGCTACCCTTCATTGATCAGATGCTTGAGAGATTGGCTAACCATCCCTACTATTGCTTTTTGGATGGTTACTCCGGGTTTTTCCAGATTCTGATTCATCCCGATGACCAGGAGAAGACAACCTTCACTTGTCCATATGGTACTTTTTCATATCGCAGAATGCCTTTTGGTCTCTGTAATGCTCCTGCAACATTTGAGAGATGTAATGCTCCTGCAACATTTGAGAGATGTATGATGTCCATCTTCACAGACATGGTTGAAGATTACATGGAGGTTTTCATGGATGATTTTTCTGTTTATGGGTCTTCATTCAAGAGCTGTTTGGATAATCTCTGCAAAGTGCTAGCTAGATGTGAGGAGAAGCACTTAGTTCCTAATAGGGAGAAATGCCATTTTATGGTGAGAGATAGTATAGTGCTTGGTCACAGGGTTTCAGAGGCTGGTATTGAAGTGGACCGCGCTAAAATAGAAGTGATGACAAGTCTTCAATCCCCAGATAGTGTGAAGTTGGTAAGGATTTTTCTTGGACATGCTGGTTTCTACAGACGCTTCATCAAGGATTTCAGTAAGATAGCTAGACCACTTTCAGCTCTACTATGCAAGGATGTCAAGTTTGAGTTTACTGATGAATGCCGTTTAGCTTTTGAATGGATTAAGCAAGAGCTTGTGAGTGCTCCAATTGTTCAACCACTAGATTGGGATTTACCTTTTGAGGTAATGTGTGATGCTAGTGATTTTGCAGTGGGAGCAGTGCTAGGACAGAGGAAGGATAAGAAACTTCATGTTATTTACTATGCTAGTAGAACACTTGATGATGCTCAAAGGAATTATGCAACAACAGAGAAGGAGCTGCTAGGAGTAGTGTTTGCTTTTGAGAAGTTTCGTTCTTACTTGGTTGGATCAAAGGTAATAGTTCATACAGATCATGCTGCACTCAAATACTTGATGCAGAAAAAGGATGCCAAGCCAAGGTTGCTAAGATGAATTCTTCTTCTTCAAGAGTTTGACATTGAGGTTAAGGACAAGAAATGGATTGATAATGGAGTAGCTGATCATTTATCCAGGATTAAGATAGAAGATGATGTTCCAATTCATGTTTCACTGCCAGAGGAGAATGTCTATTTTGTTGATGTTGGTTCTCAAGCTACTTTTTCTCGTGAAGTTTTGCAGACTCTTGGCAATGCATCGATCAACACAGCTGGTGCATCGGTCGATGCTGCATCTCGATACGAACAAGATTAGGCGACTGCATCGACCGATGCATCATTAAGCATCGATCGACGCTTGGTTCAGGAATCATCGGGTTACGAGTTTGATGACAACATGGCTGCTGTAACTTCTACTGATCAACCGTGGTATGCTGATATCGCGAATTACCTTGCTGCAGAGGTGGAACCAGAAAATTTTACATGATATGCTAAGAAGAAGTTCTTGAGAGAGCTTAGAAGATACTATTGGGATGAGCCATACTTGTATAAACATTGTTCAGATGGAGTTTACAGGAGATGTCTAGCTGAGATTGAGGTTCCTGATGTGTTATTTCATTGCCATGGATCAGATTATGCTGGACACTTTGCTACCTTCAAGACAGTGTCCAAAGTTCTTCAAGTATGGTTATGGTGGCCAACAATGTTAAGGATGCTCATGAGTTTGTATCTCGTTGTGATGCTTGTCAGAGAAGATGACAGATTAGTAAGAGACATGAGATGCCACAAAACTTCATCCTTGAGGTTGAAGTTTTTCATTTGTTGGGGCATTGATTTTATGGGACCATTCCCTTGAACAAGTACATCCTTGTAGCTGTTGACTATGTTTCCAAGTGGGTAGAAGCTATTGCAAGTCCCAAAAATGATTCTGTTGTGGTTCTTAAGCTGTTTAAGACCATTATCTTTCCACGGTTTGGAGTGCCTCAGATTGTTATCAGTGATGGAGGTAAGCACTTTATCAATAACGTGTTTGATAAGTTGTTGAAGAAGTATGGAGTTCAAAATAGAGTAGCTAGTCCATATCATCCTCAGACTAGTGGACAAGTTGAGGTTTCCAACAGGCAGATTAAGGAGATTCTGGAGAAAACTGTGGGTGTTACAAGGAAGGATTGGGCGATGAAGCTTGATGATGCACTTTGGGCCTACAGAACTGCATATAAGACACCACTTGGCACTACTCCTTTTCATCTGCTTTATGGGAAAGCATGCCATCTTCCAACAGAGTTAGAGCACAAGGCAGCCTGGACTGTTAAATTGCGGAATTTTGATGCCAAGACAGCTTCAGAGAGAAGGTTGGTTCAGCTGAATGAGTTGGATGAGTTTAGACATCATGCATTTGAGAACTCTAAGCTATATAAGGAGAAAACCAAGGCTTATCATGATAAGAAGATCATCTCCAGAAAATTTGAGCCTAATGACCAGGTACTTCTATACAACTCACGCTTGAAGTTGTTTCATGGAAAGCTTCGTTCTCGCTGGTCCGGACCCTTCACTATCCAAGAAGTCCGTCCCTATGGAGCTATTGTGCTGCTTAACTCCAAGGGAGAGAAGTTTATTATCAATGGACAGAGGGTGAAACACTATTGGGCTGAAGCCGAGATACCAGACGGACACATTGTGCGTTTGGATGATGCACATTCTGCCTAATCCGCTGCCAAGTCAAGCTAATGACTTAAACCAAGTGCTGAGTGGGAGGCAACCCACTGGTAGGATTTAATTATTTTTATTTTTGTTTTTATTTTTAGGATTTACTAACCTATTAATTTTTAGTTTTGAGTTTAAGTGATGCAGAAATTGTAAAAGAATCAACGGAAGTGGCACTGCATCGATCGATACATCTGGTGCATCGGTCGATGCAAAGCTCGATGATGTTATTGGATTGGAGGTTTAAATGGGCTGATGGGTTTTAGTTTAAAGAATCGAGTTTTGATGGGCCGGACCAAACCCCAGTTGCATCGACCCAACACTTGCATCGACCGATGCAACCTCTTCATCGATCGATGCAACATAACCTAAACTCGCATTTTTAATCCCCCGATCTCCCTAGGATGAAACTCTGATGGAGGCTGATGATAGATGATGGACGACGTGATTCGATGGTTGTGTTGCGCGAGGGGGGTTTGCGAGTGACTACAGGTGATGTTCGAGAGATGAGAGCAATGGTTCGATGGTGAGAAAAGTTTAGATGGTTAAATGGATTCGAAAACAGAGTGAAGAGTTTCTTAATCACAAAGTGTTTAGAAACTCGGAATCATGAACGCATTCACGAGTTCGGATTGAGAGAAGAAAGGATCAACAATACTTGTTCATAATACTTCTTCACTACCAAACAAGGAGGCGTCGCTATTGGGTTTTATAATCAACCCTAGGCTCGACACTCCAAAAAACAGGAAGTTCAAAATAAAACAACAAGACGTTTTAAGGAAATAAGAAAACAGCGAAACGTCTAGGTGACTTGTAGTAGTACAGAAGTCACTTGTATTAGTACAGAAGTCAGATGACTTGTACATTATTCCCCATTGGTAATGACTTCTAGATAACTCGACGTAGTGATCCATTTGCCTCATTAAAAACCATACCGAGAAAACCCATTGGGACAAAACTCAGCTATGGGAAAAAGAGTACAAACTTCACACCTAAGTTATCTAGTTATCATTACCGGGTGAAGTCTTCAAGGTGGATATGTTGAAGACTTGGATCCTCGGTAGATTGAATGACCCGTCAGCTATGAGTGAATGAGCTTCCTTGGCCATCTCCTTAGCTCTTGAACGAGTTATCCTTCACACGATCTCCGGTTTCTCTGCAGCTTCTGACTCCTTGCTGGCCACGATCATATCATCCTTCCCCTCTTCAAAAGGATTTATCCTCAAATCGGGATCTGCATAATAAGGAAGCAAGTCAGAAACATTGAATGTTATAGATATATTATACTTACCTTGAAGATCAATCTGGTAGGCGTTGTCGTTGATCTTCTTGATGACTTCAAATGGGCCATCAGCTCGTGGTAGAAGCTTGCTTTTCCTCTCTTCTGGGAACCTATCCTTGCGTAGATGAATCCACACCAAGTCTCCTTCTTCGAAAACGAGCTCCTTTCTGCCCTTTTTCGCATGTTTCTCGTACTGCTTGGTTCTTTTCTCTATGTTCTCCTTAGCTTTAGCATGTATCCTCCTGACCTGTTCAGCCTTTTCTTTGCCATCAAAGCTACACTTCACACTTAAAGGTAAAGGAATCAAGTCTAGAGGTGATTGTGGATTAAAACCATAAACAATTTCCAAAGGAGAGAATAGAGTAGCAGAATGCTTAGCGTGATTATATGCGAACTCTACGTGTGGTAGACATTCTTCCCATGACTTGAGATTGCTTTTCACTAAGGTCCTGAGGATTGTAGATAGCGTCCTGTTCACCACTTCGGTTTGCCCATCTGTTTGCGGATGACATGTGGTTGAGAATGATAGCTTGGTTCCGAGTTTAGCCCATAGCGTTCTCCAGAAGTGTCCTAGAAACTTTGTATCTCGGTCTGAAATGATTACTTGAGGTATTCCATGCAGACGTACTACTTCCCTGAAAAACAAGTTAGCTACAATAACAGCATCGTCCATCTTGTGACTAGCAATGAAGTGAGCCATCTTGCTAAACCTGTCAACCACAACAAAAATCGAATCTCTACCATTTCTGGTTCGAGGTAAGCCAAGAACAAAATCCATAGAAATATGAGTCCAAGGTTGAGAAGGGATAGGTAAAGGAGTGTACAAGCCGTTAGGCTGTACCTTACCCTTCGCCATTTTGCAAATATGGCACCTAGAACAGACATTCTCAACGTCTTTCTTCATTTGATGCCAATAGAAGTGTTCTTGCAGTCCAAGTAGAGTCTTTGACACTCCGAAATGTCTAGCTAGTCCATCTCCGTGAGCTTCTCTAATCAACAGTTTCCTTATGGATCCTCTTGGTATGCACAGTCGATCCTTATAAAATAGATATCCATCCTTCCTATAGTAGTCTTCAAAAGCAAACTTATGGCATTTGCCATAGCTCTCAGCAAAATTGATGTCAGTCTCATAAAGTTCTACTATTTTCTCAAATCCTTCAAGCTTAGAAGACAAAATAGAAACCAGAGTGTACCTCCTGGATAATGCATCTGCGACTACATTATCCTTACCTTTCTTGTACTTAACCGTGTAGGGAAAAGTCTCTATGAACTCCATCCATCTGGCATGTCTCTTGTTGAGCTTCTGTTTTCCTTTGAGATGCTTCAAGGACTCATGGTCAGTATGAATAACGAACTCCTTTGGCAACAGGTAATGCTGCCACGTTTGAAGAGCCCTAACCAAAGCGTACAGCTCCTTGTCATATGTAGGATAGTTTAGCGTCGATCCTCCTAGCTTCTCACTGAAGTAAGCTATTGGTTTCCTATCCTGCATCAAAACAGCACCTATACCCACTCCGGAGGCATCACATTCAATCTCAAAAGTTTTCATGAAATCAGGAAGTAAGAGAATAGGTGCAGTGATAAGCTTCTCTTTTAAGGTTGAAAACGCCTTCTCTTGTGCTTCCTCCCATCTGAATCCTACATCCTTCTTGATAACTTCTGTAAGTGGCGCTGCAATAGTACTAAAGTCTTGGACAAATCGCCTGTAGAATCCTGCTAGTCCATGAAAGCTCCTGACTTCTGCCACGTTTTTGGGTGTTGGCCACTCCTTAATAGCCTTGACCTTCTCATCGTCCACTCTAACTCCTTCTGCACTGACAACAAAGCCTAGAAAGACAACCTCAGTAGTACAGAACGAACATTTGGAAAAATTAGCAAAGAGGGATTGAGAACGAAGAACATTTAGAACTTGGTGGATGTGTTCTAAGTGTTCTTCTAGACCTTTGCTGTAGATGAGGATGTCGTCAAAGTACACAACCACGCCAATGAAAGGTCTGAGACCATGATTCATTATACGCATGAAGGTGCTAGGAGCATTGGTGAGACCAAACGGCATGACTAGCCATTCGTAGAGCCCTTGCTTGGTCTTGAAAGCTGTTTTCCATTCATCTCCTTCCTTCATTCTGATCTGATGATACCCACTCTTCAAATCGATCTTTGAGAAGACTGTTGACCAACATAACTCGTCCAGCATATCATCTAATCTCGGGATAGGATGTATGTACTTCACTGTGATATTGTTAATAGCTCTGCAGTCAACACACATCCTCCATGAACCATCTTTCTTTGGTACGAGCAAGACTGGTACTGCGCATGGACTGAGACTCTCTCTGATGTGTCCCTTGTTCATCAACTCTTCTACTTGCTTCTGAAGCTCTTTAGTCTCTACAGGATTGGTTCTGTAAGCTGGTCTGTTCGGTAGAGCTGAACATGGTACCAAATCGATCTGATGCTCTATCCCACGTATTGGAGGCAAGCCTGGAGGTATCTCTTCTGGAAATACATCCTTGTACTCCTCTATAATCTCTATCATCTCGCATGGAAGCTCTTCTGCTAAATTAGTACTAGCGAGTGTCTCTTTGTAGACAAACATGAATGTGGTCATCTCTGGGTCAAATAGCTTATTGAACTCACTGTGATTGATGTACAAGCTGTGAGACACTTTCTCTGTATCCTTGCGGTTCATGTGAAGCTGATCCTTGTAGATCTCTCTGGGTGTAAGTGGTAGAAGGGTGACCTTGCGTCCTTTGAACTCAAATGACTGCTTGTTGGTGTAACCATCATGAAACACTCTTCTGTCGAACTGCCAGGGTCTTCCCAAAAGAATATGACTTGACTTCATCGGAATCACATCACAAAGCAGCTCATCTTCGTACTTCCCAATTGTGAGTTTCACTACCACTTGCTGCGAAACTATTAAAGCTCCTTTGTTATTCAACCACTGTAGCTGATAAGGTCTTGGATGTGAAGTAGTCTTTAGATTAAGCTTATGTACCATCTCTTCACAAGCAGCATTAGTACAGCTACCACCATCAACGATCAAGGTGCAGACCTTGTCTTGAACCATACACCTGGTGTGAAAAAGGTTCTCACGCTACCCTCTATCATCTGGATGAATCTGAACACTTAAAGCTCTCCGTGCTACTAACATCTCTCCCATGACTGCTGGTTCACCTTCTTCACCGAATTCAGACTCTAGTTCACTCTCTGAACTGTCTACAGGCACAATCTCTCCTCCTTCTTGAAGAAGAAACATCTTCTTGTTAGGACAGTCTCTGGAATAATGCCCCATTCCTTGACATTTGAAACACCTGATATGACTTTTAGAGGTGCTACTCTTGGGTTTGAAATCGATCTTAACTTCCTCTTTGACTGTGGTTGTCGCGGGTTTGCTGTCCTTGGTGAAGGCGGGTTTGCTGAACTCTCTTGTCTTGGGAATGTTAGGCGTAAACGTTGACCTCACTCCCTTTCTCTTGATCTGTGATTCAATTAGCTCTGCCTTATGTACCATTTCTTGCACATGTTAATAGTTCTGCAGCTTTATCTTGTCTTGAATCTCTCTGTTCAAACCTCCAAGAAACCTAGACATAACCATGTCTTCACTTTCTCTCAGATCAACCCTGATCATAAGCGTTTCCAGCTCCTGATAGTAGTCTCTTACAGACTTAGTGCCTTGAGTGAGACGCCTCAGCTTGTTAAGAATCTCTCTCTGGTAGTGTGTAGGCACAAACTTCTTTCTCATCTGCGTGACTAACTGTTCCCATGTAGTGATAACAGGCTCTCTCTGTCGATGTCTAGTGAGTCCCAACTGCTCCCACCACAACAAAGCATAGCCATTGAATTCAGATATGGCTATCTTCACCTTGTTCAACTCATAGGTACCTTGAACTTGAAAGTTCGACTCCATCTTCCTTTCCCAGTCTAGATAAGTCTCTGGATCATTGGTACCATGGAATGAAGGATACTGAATCTTGAGATGATTCAGCTGCTGCCTCAAAGGATCATAATCCCTGCCGTGATCTCTGTTTCTGTTTCTCCTCATTGTCTCTTGGCTATGATCTGAAGCTTCATCTTCTTCTGAATACTCTCTATCTATATCAAAGTATATTCGATGCCCAGCTACTTGTTCCGCTCGTCGTGGGCGTGTAGGATCTCTACCAGTTCTGCGATGCTCTCTTTTTGTGCTTTGAGTGTTTCTTCTCTGATTGAAACAAGTCTCTCTCCCCCCAGTAGGTGACTTAGCTGTTCTGATCCGTGTATGTTTGGAAGAAGCTCCCACGTGTGCCTTCCCTTTAGCTAAACGAAGAGCCTCCTTAGGAATAGGTGGTTCTGAAGAACTCTGATCTGAAGCGCTAGTTGCATGAGCTAGATCTTTGATCTGCTTCTCAAACTTGTTACTGAGCTGCTCCATCTGTTGCTGGAACTGAGTAGACATTGTCTTGTTTGCTTCTGTTAGTTGCTTAGCCATGGCTTGGTTCAAAGCTTCCATAACTTATGGAGAAAGCTCCATTGTACCTGCAAAATAAAGAAGAAAAACTTGAAGTAAAACGTTCCTTGAAAGAAAGAAACAAAATTAACTCTAAGACTCGCAATCTAGACACAAACGAACAACAAAAACAGATCCTAAAACTAAACAAGACTCACAACGAAAGCTAAAAGCAGCAGAGACTAACATAACAAAGAATTAAACAAATGAACAAAAATCAAAACAACACAAAACAAGATTAGGGTTTAGAATCGCTCAGCCTTTGGCACAGAGTTGGCTCTGATACCACATAATACAATCTCGCTAGGATGAAACTCTGATGGAGGCTGATGATAGATGATGGACGACGTGATTCGATGGTGGTGTTGCGCGAGGGGGATTTGCGAGTGACTACAGGTGATGTTCGAGAGATGAGAGCAATGGTTCGATGGTGAGAAAGGTTTAGATGGTTAAATGGATTCGAAAACAGAGTGAAGAGTTTCTTAATCACAAAGTGTTTAGAAACTCAAAATCATGAACGCATTCACGAGTTCAGATTGAGAGAAGAAAGGATCAACAATACTTGTTCATAATACTTCTTCGCTACCAAACAAGGAGGCGTCGCTATTGGGTTTTATAATCAACCCTAGGCTCGACACTCCAAACAACAGGAAGTTCAAAATAAAACAACAAGACGTTTTAAGGAAATAAGAAAACAGCGAAACGTCTAGGTGACTTGTAGTAGTACAGAAGTCACTTGTATTAGTACAGAAGTCAGATGACTTGTACATTATTCCCCATTGGTAATGACTTCTAGATAACTCGACGTAGTGATCCATTTGCCTCATTAAAAACCATACCGAGAAAACCCATTGGGACAAAACTCAGCTATGGGAAAAAGAGTACAAACTTCACACCTAAGTTATCTAGTTATCATTACCGGGTGAAGTCTTCAAGGTGGATATGTTGAAGACTTGGATCCTCGGTAGATTGAATGACCCGTCAGCTATGAGTGAATGAGCTTCCTTGGCCATCTCCTTAGCTCTTGAACGAGTGATCCTTCCCACAATCTTCGGTTTCTCTGCAGCTTCTGACTCCTTGCTGGCCACGATCATATCAAGTACATCAACTGACTGCTACTTGATGCTTGGGGAGAGTATGAGACTCTGTTCTACAATGATTGGCTAAAGGTTGAGATTCTGCCAACTTGGTTTGTTGATCCTGTTACTACGCAGAGGCTTGGGATTCATGATGAGGTATTGAGACTTATGGAGAAGATTGGACTTGGGACCATGTGCACTCGCCACTATGACTTATATCCGGAGCTGGTCCGACAATTCATGGCTTCAGTACGTCTTCTGTACCAGAACGAGCAGGTCCCGGAAGCTAGTGAAGGAAGGTTGTCTTTCTTCATTAGACGAGTTCGGTATGAGATTTCTTTACGTGATCTTTATGACATTTACAGTTTTAGCAGAGAGCCAGAGGGAGTTTCACTTCCAGGAGAGTTTGTAGATGTCTCGCATCTCTGGTCTTATTTCGATACTGGTGACTATGATTCCCGAGGTTCCACTATGACTGATGTGAGGCATCCAGTGATCAGGTACATTTTTAAGGCCATAGCGAACACTATTTTGTGTAAGATGGAACCTGGGAAGATGAGAGTGAGTGAGTTGCACATGATGGCATAGTTGATCCTGAGAGGGTTAGCTATGGTGCAGTGTTTGCCGACCACTTGATCTCTCTGAAGGTCAAGGCTTTTGGGCGTGGGAAGAAAGAGTGTGTTGGGAATCTGCTTACTCCTATCTTTCAGAGACTGCGTATTGCTACCGATTCTGTCTCCATTTGTACTGAGAGGAGCGTTATTGATGGGGATCATATGAGGAACTCTACTTGGATGAAGAAGGAGATGTTATGGCGTTTTTGTGATTCTACTGGTACTCATCTAATCAGATTGCCGCGACCAGACCTCACCACTATTGGAGAGGATGCAGAGCAGATGCGTTTTCTTCCTCCTGCCTCTGATTTTCTTATACCATCACCTTCTCGTCATCAGAGTGCTGCTGCTGCTGATGATCACCCTGCTGGGGGTTTTGAGATTGGTTCTTCATCTGGCACTGCAGCATTTGAGTTTCCTGCTTTTCCCGAGCCTCCACAGCCTTCTCGTACTATGAGCCAGGGAGACTACCAGGAGTACCAGACATACACCATGCTGATGTTCATATATTTTACCATGTTTTCCCTTAGTTTATTCACATCTTTTGCATCTTTTTCTATCCATTCTCACCATTATTGTGTAGCTTTAGGACCAATCTTGCATTAGAGTGTAGTTGCATTGCATTTGCATCTTTTCATGCATAAACAGGTGATTTTGGAGCTTAAGGAGCATGGAAGCAAAGGAGAAGGGATGTGAAGCTGTTATAAGGAGGAAACAAGGAAGTTAAAGGCTGAAGAACCAAGACCCGGAGTCCAGCTCGACCAAGCACTCGACCGAGTGGGAGATGGACTCGACCGAGTGGGGATGCACCAGGGAAGCCAGCTCGACCTGTCACTCGACCGAGCACTGGTCGAGTTGACCGATTCGTGGACCACTTTGACTTTTCCTATTTTTAGGGCTTCCACCTCACCCACTATAAAAGGACTTGTACTGCAGCCACCTGAACCAAGTTTTATTCTAGATTTTTAGTCAGCTTTTGATAAACCTAGTTTTTACCTTTTTAGGAATAATATTCCTTTTGCCTTTTCTTATATTTTTGGATTTTGTTCTTGAGAAAAAGAAGATTCCTTAAAACTTGTTTGTTGAATAACTTTCTGGGTTTTAAGAATCTGAGTTTGATTCCTTCTTTAAAGTTGTAGATCTCATTCTTATCTATCTAATCATGCAAGTTTCATTGATTTCTGGGTTTATGATTTGTTTGATCATGTCTTGTGAGTAGTCTTCTTAGGATCTTGAGGATGGGTTAGGATAGATTGATCTTGTGGTGTTTCTGATTTGATCAAGCTTGTTTGTTGTAGATCTCTTCTAGGCTAGATGTTCTTAATGCTGATTCTATATCTGAGAGGGTAGGATCTGATCTTAAGCTTTTTAGCATCACACCAATGTTTAGAAAGCATAGATAAGGCTAGATCTAGAGCTTACCATTAGGCTTGCTAAGAGATTAGGAGTCTTGTTTGGTTTGAGATGTATTGCTTAATGCCTGCTTGTGTAGATTCTTTTCATTGTGAGAGCAAGTCTAGGATTGCATAGGTTTGATTGTCTCTTGACCATGAGAGTGGGAGAGACTTGTCTTAGATTAGTATGTCTAGAGGTCAGCTCATAGCTTTGCTTGAGATTTGTTGATTAAGTTAGATCACCACAATGATTAGTTTATCCCATGAATCCATCCTCAGGAACCTTCTTTGTTTATTGAATTTCTAGTTTAAATATCATCGTTTGCTTGTTGTTTGATCTGATTTAATATTGCTCTGTTTTTCTTGTATTGCTCTGTTTTCACGTTTTTACCCAACTCGACCACCCACTCGACCTACACTCGGTCGAGTGCTGATCGAGCTGTTCCCCAGATTGCTTGTTTATGTTTTGTGTTTGTCTTGTTTCATTCTTGTTTCATTCCTGTTGCATTTTCATTGCATTCACTTAGCATCTAGTTCATTACTTGCCTTGCATTAGTTCCATTCTAGTATTTACAGTTTCTGTTTCTGTTTCTAGATCATAATCATATTGTCTTGTTTGCTTTTAGTTCCTAGCTCTTGTAGTTTATTTTCTGCTTTTCATCATTATCATCTTAGGATTGTTAGTGACAGACAATCATCATCATATCTGGCTTAACTTAGAATCATATGCATATCTTGATTGTTCACAAGCACTCAGACTGGATTGACACCTCTTATACTGCAACTGCATAAGGGGAATTGAAACACCCACCACCATTCCATTGCACACACTCATTCACACACATTCACCATCTCACCACCACAAAATAACATGTTTCAATTTGGCGCCGTTGCCTGTTTGAGTTAGTATTTGTGACATTTAGGATCCATATTAGTCTAAGATTAAGTTCCTTTTTGCATTTGTGAAGTTTCTGCACTTGAATCTTGTGTTTGGGGTTGAAGTTCCATTTCAGGTACCACTCGACCAGTCACTCGACCACCACTCGACCGAGTCGTGCTCGAGCACTTGATCGAGCCAGACCCCGGATCTCTGTTCGTCTCTTTTTCCAGTTGCCATACCTTCCTTCTAGAGCCTGTGCTCAGTCGCTTGCTCAGGAAAAATCGCTTGTGAAAGTTGATGCACACAAGGTCCAAAGGAAAGGATACTCTTGTTAAGCATAGTGACAGCATCAACAAGTTGACCAAGGGTGTGGGATCCAAGAAGAAGAGGGTTGTTCAGCAACAACAGGAGGTTCCAGTAGCCATGGATCATCAGGATCAAGTTCAGAGACCAAGGCATATTGGTGCTGGAGATGCACCTAACACTCACAACCAAAGAGCTGGCATTGTTCCACCAACAGTTGCCAACAACAACTTTGAGATCAAGAGTGGTTTGATTTCAATGATTCAAGCCAATAAGTTTCATGGATTGCCCATGGAGGACCCCCTTGATCATCTTGATGAGTTTGACAGAATCTGTGGCCTCACAAAGATAAATGGAGTTAGTGAAGATGGTTTCAAACTGAGGTTGTTCCCTTTCTCTCTTGGGGACAAGGCTCATTTGTGGGAAAAGACTTTGCCTACTGGTGCTATCACTACTTGGGACCAGTGTAAGAAGGCTTTCTTGGCCAAATTCTTCTCCAATGCTAGGACTGCTAGATTGAGAAATGAGATCTCTGGATTTGCTCAAAGGAACAATGAGAGCTTTTGTGAAGCTTGGGAAAGGTTCAAGGGCTATCAAACTCAGTGCCCTCATCATGGATTCAGTATGGAGTCATTGTTGAGTACACTTTATAGAGGAGTCCTTCCAAAGTTCAGGATGCTCCTTGACACAGCCTCCAATGGCAACTTCCTCAACAAACATGTAGATGAAGGCTGGGAGTTAGTGGAGAATCTTGCTCAATCAGATGGCAATTATAATGAAGACTATGATAGGACCATAAGGAGTTCCTCAGCTGATCAAGAGGATAAGTACAAGAGAGATTTGAAGATGGTCAATGAGAAGCTTGATAAGATCCTTCTCAGCCAGTCCAAGTCAGTTCACTTCATTGGTGAAGAAGAAGCTCCAGTTCAAGAGGGGGAGACAGAGTTTGCTGAGTTGTGCTACATGCAGAACCAAGGTGGATTCAAAGGTTACAATCAAGGTGGTTTCAAGAACAATAACCTATCTTATAGAAGCACCAATGTGGCCAATCCACAAGATCAAGTCTACCCTCTCAACAACCTCAACAGCCTCAAGGGTTCCAAAACTATATTCCCAAACAACAGCAACAGGTGTTCCAGCCCCCATTGTGTCCCCCACCAGGGTTTCAGACTAACCAAGGCCAGGAACAAGACCTTAGAGCTATGATACAGCAGCTGTTGATTGGTCAAACACAAGGAAAGATTGAGGAGGCTAAGCAATTTGCTGAACTAAACCAAAGGCTTACTTCACAGTACAATGACCTGAACATGAAGTTTGAAGGTCTTAACTCTAGAGTCAAGTATATGGAGAGCAACATAGCCTCTTCTTCAGCTCCAAAACCCAACCAACTCCCTGGAAAAGCTGTTCAAAATCCAAGGGAGTTCACAGCCAAGGCCATCTTAATTCAAGAGGAAGAAGTCACTGAGGACAGTGAAGTCCAAGTTTGGGGGAATTCATCAGTTACTGAAGCCCCAAGTGACATTTGTGCAAGTAAACAGGAACTCGCAGGAGAACTCGACCAGGAGCTCGACCACACACTCGATCGAGTGCATGCTCGAGTGGTCGATCGAGCTGAGCAATTGGAAGCTGTCAAGCCTGCTAAGTACATTCCTCCTGCTTACAAGCCTCCTCTACCATTCCCTGGGCGTTTCAAAGCACAGAAGATCAAGGAGTTAAGGGAAATAATTGAGAAAAAGGCATTGTTGGCTAAGCAACAAGAGGAAGAGAGGGTTTTGAAAGAAGAAGCTTTGGTTGAGAAAAAGGAACAAGTGTCAGCCATTCAAGAGATCATAATAGCCTACCAAGAAGAGGAGAGAGGACCTGCCTTGGAACAATATAAGCCTTATCCTCTCTACAAAAACTTTTTGCTTGATTTGTCTAGTAAGAGGGCTGAAGCTCAAGATGAGAAAGATCTTGAGAACCTTGGAGGAGTGATCATTCCAGTAAAGCTCAGTGATCCAGGACCTTTCTATCTACCTTGCACAATCAGCTATCTTCACTACAACCAGTGTCTTTGTGATTTGGGAGCTTCAACAAGTGTCATGCCTTACTCCATAGCCCAAAAGCTTGGAAGAACTGATTTCAAATCTACCAACCTCCATGTGCTTTTAGCTGATGGGACAAATAGAGAGGTAGTAGGCAGATTGGAGAATGTCCCACTTAAGATAGGGAAGGCAAGGATTCACACTGACTTTGTGGTGATAGAAATGGATAAGGAGCCTGAGGATCCAATCTTGCTAGGGAGGCCATTCTTGGCTACTGTAGGAGCAGTCATTGATGTGAAGGAGGGTCTTGTGACCTTAAACATAGCTGAAGATGTGGTTATGAAATTCAATATCCACAATCCTACTAACCTTCCTACCATTGATGACCAGCCTTTCACTATCAAAGACAAAGGAGGTCAAGGAAGCTTAAGTGATAAGGCAACCCCAAAGGCTGAGTTCCCACCTCAAGAGGAGATTGTTGAGAAGCTTAAGAGGTCAGTTCAGGAGTTGACTAGTATGGTTAAGGATCTCCAAGTCAAGCTGAGCAAGAAGTCTTTGAGAAGAACAAGGCCAAGGCTCAAGTTTAAGAAGAAATATGGTATGAGTGTTAAGAGTGAGGTGATTGAGGATCAACTTCACACTGATCAGGAGGTTCTAGGGAGGATTTCATCACCTCCTTGGTATCTAAACCAAAGTTAAGAAGGGAACCAAAGTCAAGCTTAGTGACTTTAAACAAGCTCACTAGGGAGGAAGTCCCTAAGGTATCCCTTGTACATATGGTTTAATTTTCTTAGTAGTTTGATGTGTTTTGTTTTATGATTTTGTTGGACAGGCTTTTAAGTGATGATATAGTTGGGTAAGGAGAGATGTGGCCAAAGAGAAGAAGGTTCGCAGGCCCACTCGACCACAAAACAAGAGGTACTCGGCCGAGCTGGATACCAATTGAGGCCCAACTTATTCCCAATCTTCTAGAATGATCAAGTGGGGGGAAGAACAAGGAGAAAATTTTCAAAATTTTGAATTTGGTCAAGGAGCTCGACCACGTGCTGGTCGAGTGGTGGGGTCGAGTGGGAGCCAAAAAGCAAGTCAAAGATTCCCATTTCAAATTTGAAATGTAAGGACGCTCCAACCTTGTTTTCTTGTCTCCTAGGCTTCTTTAAATAGCTCTAGCTTGATCCTAACTTCTCACACTTGCTCATTTGCTCAAAACTTTTAAATTTTAGCTTCAAATCTCTCTCAAAGTTCATCTCTTGCTCTAGCTTTGTTCTTTCAAGTTTTTGGGTCACTAACCTATTAACTTTGAGCTTTGAGTTTATTTCCCTTCAGTTTCTTTTTGAAAATGTCTTCTAAGATCACCAAGAAGTCCCACAAATCCGCTGCAAGCTCCCAGGAACGTCGTGATGCTGATCTTGAACCAAGAGGGGAAGCTAGGAGAGCCACTCGACGGACCACTCGATCGACCACTCGACCGAGTGCTGGGTCGAGCAGTCGGTCGAGCCAGGTGCC
Organism: Camelina hispida; assembly: GCA_023657505.1. Classification (NCBI taxonomy): domain Eukaryota; kingdom Viridiplantae; phylum Streptophyta; class Magnoliopsida; order Brassicales; family Brassicaceae; genus Camelina; species Camelina hispida. The sequence continues at coordinate 32,607,043 of CP094635.1, forward strand.
GAGTCTCAGGAAAAAGCCAATTGTGGAGGATCCTGAGAGGACTGAGAGTGAGGAAGAAAGGGAGCCCACTATTGATGAGATGATAAGGGGTACAGAAACAAAGGGAAGAGGCCAGCAGTTGAAGTGGAGCAAGAAGAAGAAGAGAGTGAAAGTGAAGAGATGAGTGAGGAAGAAGAATTAAGGGATGATGGAGAGGCTGAATCTTGTGGGCTATCAAAAAGCAGCTATATGATGCTTTTATGAGAATGGAGTTCCTAGGAACAAGATATCCTCACAAGGAGACCATGGAGAAGTTGGGTATTGATGAAGATGTGGCATGCCTTTTTGAGAAGAGCAACCTCACCAAGTTCATGGAGCTTTGCTTGGAAGGCTATAGAGAGGAAAGCTGTGAGTTCCTAGCCACTGTCAAGCTGCACCAACAACTAAGAAAGACTGCTGAGCATGGAGCTGGTCACATCTCCTTCACCATTAGAGGGAGGCAGCATGAACTTACCTTGAAGAAGCTAGCTGAGGTGTTTGGATTTGAGGTTGGGAGCCATAGGAGTTTGATGGTTCCAAGAGAGGAGTTGTATGCTGTATGGGAGACCATTGGGGACAACAAGTATTACTCATCCTCCAACTCCAAGAGTTCAAGGATTAGGAGCCCAGTCCTAAGGTATTTCCACAAGGCTCTTGCTAATACTTTCTTTGCAAGAAAGGAGACTGGAAACATCAATGAAGGGGAGCTGAAGATGATTGATTTGGCCCTTAATGGAGTTCTTCTTCAAGCAAGGAATGGAACCATCATCCTTGGTAGCACTGTTGAGACAGATCTTGGAATGGTTTTGATAGATCACATGATACAGTTGAGGAGTTGGGTAGGAAAGCTTGAAAACAAGGGTTCAAGAGGAGCACTCACCATTGGGGGCATCATCACTCCAATCCTTCAAGCTGCCAACATCCAACTAAGAGGAGAAAAAGCCTTACCAAGATGGATAGACTCAAGCTACCTTGCCTCCACCCTCATCCTAGCCAAAGAGATGCACCAAGGCAACCATATATTCAACTTTGAGCTTCCAACACTTGGGAAGAAGCAGGTCATTTTGCCTAACCAAGAGCTAACCAACATTCAAGAAGGAGCCAACATTGATTTTTGGCCAACTGAGGAGTATTGGTTTGATGGAGTGATTCAACAAAGGGTTGAGGAAGCTGAGAATGAACAAGTAGCTGATGGAGAGCAACAATTCTACTTTGAAGACTATGAGCCAAACCCAAGAGATAGTAGAGGAGTGAGGGAGAATGCAAAGAGGCTGACTCTCTTGCAAAGATGGAACAAATGGAATGGGAAGAGGTTTGATAAGCTCAAGAAGAAGGTGACCAACATGGCTAAGACCATCAAAGGCTTGAAGAAGGAGATTGCTGAGCTGAAGAGTGGAAACTCATCTCCTAGCCAACATTCAAGCCCTTTGAGAAGAAGCAGCTCAACTAGAGCACTTTCAAGGGTTGCAAATCCTGTGGAACCAGCTAGGGCTTCCATGTACGAGCCAAATCAGAGGAAGAGGAGCTCAAGTACCCGAGAACAACACTTTCCGAGCACCCACTCGACCGAGCACCTCCAATGCACACGGTCGAGCACCAGCCCAGAGCACCCTATGGCTTCCCACCTCCAGCTGCTTATCCAGGTTATCCTTCTTACCCACCCATCCCACCCCAATACTACATGGATCCAGCACTCTACCATCAGTACCAGCAGTTCCAGACTCAAGATTGGGAGGTTCGCAACCCAGCTCGACCACCCCACTCGAGCCAGCACTCGACCGAGTCCCACTCGATTGGCATAGTCGAGCTGCCCCAAAGCCCTTCTCCAAGCCACCAGCCTGATCCCAGCTACTCCTATGATAGCATGCAGATGGATGTGGACAACTTCTTCCACAATCCCTAAGGTACCATCATCACCTTTCCTTGTTTATACCATAGCATTTGATATTGTGTTTTGTGTTGTGTTTTGTTTTGTTTATAGTCTAGAATCTTCTCACAACTTTTACACACAGGGACTGTGTGATTTAAGTTTGGGGGAGGGTTCTAGATAGCATTTGATGTTGTGTTTTGTTTTCTTATTTCAAATTTTTATCATCATCATGTTAGCATTTGCATTAGCATCTAAGGCATAGAAAAACCATAAAAATTTGAAAAATTTTTGAAAAATCTTTATAAAAAAGAGTGTTCATGTAGTTTGCATTGCATATTAGCATCTTGTTTAGCATGTTTCATGTAGAATTGTATAATATTTGCATTAGGGATCTATGATGAGTATTTCCTTGTTAGCTTGTTTAATTCACTAGACTAGGATCAATGCCCAAGTTATTAGTACTTTGATGCTAGTTGAGTAGTAGGAAGCATAAGATTGAACCAAGCATTGAATTCTTGCATTGTTGCTGGTCTAAATTGAAGCATGTTGTGATTTGATTCCATTTCCTATTTATAAGAACCTAATATTGACTTTTAATTATCAATGTATGCATTGCTTTAAACTCATGGATACCATATACATATTTGGATCATCTTTTCCTTTTTACCACTCTTGTTGATCCAAGTAGCTGATTTCACTTTTAGATCAGTTTCCCCTACCCCTTAACCAAACCTTTCTTTCAAGCCATGTTTATTCTTGTGTGTGTGAGGCCTTTTTGGGATTGAGCTTGGTAGAAAGTGTTAGGTTTGAACTGACAAGAGTAAGACCTTGTGTAGTTCTAGTTTGCATTTTTCAAACTAGATAGGACTAGGTGATTTACTTGTTGGGTTTGGGACTTGGCTGTTATAAAAAGAAAAGAAAGAAAAGAGAAAGAAAAAGGGTAGAGTCTTTAGGAGAGAGATGTGTTTAAGTGAAAGTTAATGTCTAGTGAAAGGATGGGAAGTAAGAGAATGTTATCTAAGATGGTTCTAGTTAAAGGAAAAAGAAAAGAAAGCAAAGAGCAGTTTAGCAAAAAGCTTAAGTGTCTTAAGAATAAGAAGAAAAGAGAACCATAGCAATCAATAAGAATCCCCCATCCCACTAGAAAGATCAAATAAGAAACCTCTCCTAAGACTTGAAAACCAAAAGAGAAAAGGGTTAAAGAGAAAAGAAGAAGTTAAAGGGTAGCACTAGGATCATTTGGGTTTAGATTGTTAGGAATAAACACTTTGGGTACCTTTGGGTAGACAAGGTTTTATTCTTGTATGTGTCTAGGTGTTCTTACCTTTAGCATTCTTCTAAAGCTCAATCCATTTCTATGAGAGAACCTTGATTTTGACAAACCCCACTCTTAAAAGAGACCATCATTGTCTCAAAGCCCTTTATTGCCAAGCCAAATGAGTTTAAGCATTGCATAGAATTGATTCATGTTCTTGATTAATGAATGTTAAAGGAAATGGTTGATTTGAATGCATGTGGATATCTAAGGTTCAAGTCAATAAAGGTTGTGAAATGTTTGTCTAAAGTCTTTATTTCCAGCTCATTCAACTTGCATCATAGTACTAGTAACTTGGACATTGATTCTAGATGGTCTATTTGCAAGCTTTAGGAGCTGAGATCCCATTTTTAAACCTCACTTACCTTCTTATGTCTTGTTTATTTGCTTGAGGGCAAGCAAAGACTAAGTTTGGGGGTGTTGATGTTCATATATTTTACCATGTTTTCCCTTAGTTTATTCACATCTTTTGCATCTTTTTCTATCCATTTTCACCATTATTGTGTAGCTTTAGGACCAATCTTGCATTAGAGTGTAGTTGCATTGCATTTGCATCTTTTCATGCATAAACAGGTGATTTTGGAGCTTAAGGAGCATGGAAGCAAAGGAGAAGGGATGTGAAGCTGTTATAAGGAGGAAACAAGGAAGTTAAAGGCTGAAGAACCAAGACCCGGAGTCCAGCTCGACCAAGCACTCGACCGAGTGGGAGATGGACTCGACCGAGTGGGGATGCACCAGGGAAGCCAGCTCGACCTGTCACTCGACCGAGCACTGGTCGAGTTGACCGATTCGTGGACCACTTTGACTTTTCCTATTTTTAGGGCTTCCACCTCACCCACTATATAAGGACTTGTACTGCAGCCACCTGAACCAAGTTTTATTCTAGATTTTTAGTCAGCTTTTGATAAACCTAGTTTTTACCTTTTTAGGAATAATATTCCTTTTGCCTTTTCTTATATTTTTGGATTTTGTTCTTGAGAAAAAGAAGATTCCTTAAAACTTGTTTGTTGAATAACTTTCTGGGTTTTAAGAATCTGAGTTTGATTCCTTCTTTAAAGTTGTAGATCTCATTCTTATCTTTCTAATCATGCAAGTTTCATTGATTTCTGGGTTTATGATTTGTTTGATCATGTCTTGTGAGTAGTCTTCTTAGGATCTTGAGGATGGGTTAGGATAGATTGATCTTGTGGTGTTTCTGATTTGATCAAGCTTGTTTGTTGTAGATCTCTTCTAGGCTAGATGTTCTTAATGCTGATTCTATATCTGAGAGGGTAGGATCTGATCTTAAGCTTTTTAGCATCACACCAATGTTTAGAAAGCATAGATAAGGCTAGATCTAGAGCTTACCATTAGGCTTGCTAAGAGATTAGGAGTCTTGTTTGGTTTGAGATGTATTGCTTAATGCCTGCTTGTGTAGATTCTTTTCATTGTGAGAGCAAGTCTAGGATTGCATAGGTTTGATTGTCTCTTGACCATGAGAGTGGGAGAGACTTGTCTTAGATTAGTATGTCTAGAGGTCAGCTCATAGCTTTGCTTGAGATTTGTTGATTAAGTTAGATCACCACAATGATTAGTTTATCCCATGAATCCATCCTCAGGAACCTTCTTTGTTTATTGAATTTCTAGTTTAAATATCATCGTTTGCTTGTTGTTTGATCTGATTTAATATTGCTCTGTTTTTCTTGTATTGCTCTGTTTTCACGTTTTTACCCAACTCGACCACCCACTCGACCTACACTCGGTCGAGTGCTGATCGAGCTGTTCCCCAGATTGCTTGTTTATGTTTTGTGTTTGTCTTGTTTCATTCTTGTTTCATTCCTGTTGCATTTTCATTGCATTCACTTAGCATCTAGTTCATTACTTGCCTTGCATTAGTTCCATTCTAGTATTTACAGTTTCTGTTTCTGTTTCTAGATCATAATCATATTGTCTTGTTTGCATTTAGTTCCTAGCTCTTGTAGTTTATTTTCTGCTTTTCATCATTATCATCTTAGGATTGTTAGTGACAGACAATCATCATCATATCTGGCTTAACTTAGAATCATATGCATATCTTGATTGTTCACAAGCACTCAGACTGGATTGACACCTCTTATACTGCAACTGCATAAGGGGAATTGAAACACCCACCACCATTCCATTGCACACACTCATTCACACACATTCACCATCTCACCACCACAAAATAACATGTTTCACATGCATACCTTCTGGAACGCGATTTCTCGATTGTCTTGCTTCTGTCCCACTAGGCACAGATCCTGTTCTCGTTCCCCTCCCCTTGCTGGAGCTAGTGGTAACGATGCTGATGCTGCTGATGGTGATGCTGGTTCTGAGGGTTGATCCTACTTCTGTTTACGGTTTCTTTTATCCTTTTTCTCTTTCACTTTGAGTCTTTTTTATTTTTCCTTGTGTCAGTTTGTCATTTGTTTCCAATTGAACTTATATTGCATTATGAACCATTATCTATCATGTTGCATTTAATGTTGTGTTTGAGTGATTCTTAACAGTGCTGACATACATGAGAGAAACACAACTAACATGCTACTAACAGGATACGTTGGACTCTCACACGATTTGGCTCTGCATCGATCGATGTAACCTTTGCATAGGTCGACACAGAGGCTATCAATTGGTAGCACGAATCTGGTTCATTTGTTTATACTTTTTCAATTTGATTTTCTTTCTTAGTCAATCTTAGACTTGATAACACTGGGGACAGTGTTGTTTAAATATGGGGGAGGCTAGTTACTAACTAATTACTTTTTCTTTCTTAGTTTCAGTTGTGTCAGTCAAAACCATATTTTTGAGTCAAATTTTTCAAATTTTTCTTTTTGGAATTAGGATCTCTAACTAATGGTTTATGTTCTTTAGCTAACACTCTTATGAATCTTGATTAAGCTTGATCTCAGAACTGAAGTTTTGAAAAGCTATGAGCTGTATCAACAATCCTATTCAAAAGATATCTGGTTAAACTAACGTTGTCTCAACTTTTATCAGGATTTTAACTGGACTTAATCTCTTACTTTGGGGTTGGTAATCAGTGGACTAGACTTCTTCTTCGGGTCATACAAGACAGTGCAATCTCTCTTCCCTTCAGTACGTAAAAAAAAAAAAAAGAACAAAAAAAGATCAGAATAAAAGATGAGATGATTTTGATCAATTTAGAGAGGTAGGTAAATTACTTGTGACCTCAGTATTCTACTCTTGAGTCAAATGATCACACAAAGCTTGGAAGCGAGGGGTAGGTAAATTACCGATGATCCCGGTATTCGCTTACACCTTTGATATAAAAAAAAAAGAGAAAAAAAGTGGAAGTGAGAAAAGGGAGAGGAAAGGAGATGTATGAAGAATGTCTTGGCCTGAAGAGAGTCCATATGCCACTGATGGATACATTAAGATAAGAACTCACCTGTATTTGCTTTAATTTATTTTATGAGATGACAATGGTGAGACTAGAGATTCCAGAGGATTGTGGGATTTGAGTAAGGAATGTTGATGCTTTTCAATTGACAAAGTATATGAAGTAAGTTCTAAAGATCAAGGCGATGAAGAGTGCGAAAAACAGTTACCTGCATTTGAGTGAATTCCATGTTTTCAAACCTCTTTCACAGGTCTAAGTTTCTGTTTTGCTTGAGGGCAAGCAAAGGCTAAGTATGGGGGAGTTGATATATCATGATTTTTGTGGTTTTTAACCATGATATAAGTGTGCTATTTGAGTCTTTTGATTTGTTTTATAGGTTGTTTTTGAGTCTTTATAGGTTTAGGTACTCATTTGCACGGATGGAACACAAAGGAGCTAGAAGAGGATGATTTGGAGCATAATCAAAGCATGAAGGCTTACCAACGAAGCTGGGAGACGAGATCAAGACTATGCATCGACCGATGCAATCTCAGCATCGATTGATGCAGCTGCCACAAAGCCAAACGGAAGTTGTCTCCACAAGCTTTAGAAATTTACAAAATTTGCCCAAGTTTTCCTTATTTGCAATTAAGGCCCAAGACGTGTTTTAGAGTATTTATAGGATTTTTATGGTCATTGTTTTAGACCTAAGTTTTATTCTGCAACCTTTCGCGAGAAGAGATATTGAGAGCTTTGGAGAGATAGATCTGATTTCATCTGTAGAGAGAAGATTCTTGAACTCCCTTCTTACTTCTTAATATCTATTGCTTATTATTCAGAAAAGATGTCTTTGTTCTTCATTAAACATGTCTGAGTAGTTTGCTTGTTAGGTTTAGGGTTTTTCATAGGGTTTTTATGGTTTATTAGATCTGTTAATTTTAGGATTCATTATCTTCTATAATCTTAATCTTAGGTTGTTCTTCATATTAATTCTTGATTGATCACCTAGAATTAATATCTAGGAAAATAAATTCATATGAGAATATAATTGATTTTCCTGATTAAACCTTCTGATGAACAAAATTATTTCTTGCAAAGAGATTTGATTTAATAATTTTGTGAACTTATCTAAACTTGTTTCTAAAGCTGATTTTTAACCTTGAATTTTGCAAAGAGATTTGGATTTTTTGGTTTTAAATTTAGATAATATTTGCAATGAGAACTGATTTATTTTACAAGTTTGTTTAGAGTTCTAGATCTGATTTTTAATTGCTTGAATCCTAATTATTTGATTGATTTAATATCCCATATATTCCTGAGAATTTCCCTAGGCCTAGCTCTTTGATCCTTTGAATTTATAACACTTTTAATTCTGTTTTTGCATTGTCTTTAATCTAATATTTTGATTTAGCATAATTAAAAGAATAATAAGTCTATTGTGTGAACTAGAGTCTCTGTGGATTCGACCCCTAGAGTATTACAACTGCAAGGCTGTTAGTACCATTAGGGTATTACAATTTGAGCATATCAGAGTGAAGGCACAAATTTTATCTCATAGGGTTTATTGAGAAAGAGAGAAATTAGAGAGAGTGAATGCAAAAAGTCCAATTTTTTGCCTAAGTATTTGGCAGAATTAGAGATTTTAGTTTCCCGCTTATTGAATTCCTATTATAGCGTTGCTGAATAGCTATTATATGATAACCAAAATTGTAACTTACCTTCAATAGCAGTTATGCAAACCAAGCTATAACAATGTGCTATCAATGTTGAGTTTTTTTTTGTAGTGACACTAGGCGGGTGTCGGTCGACACCAACCTTCAGCAGCGGCTGATACTTGCTTTTCCTAGTTTGATTGTGTTGTTTGTTGTTTGTTGTACATTGAATTCTCAGTTGCTTGTGTGTATAGCCCAGTAGATGGGAGGATTGCCTCACTGAGTATTTGTGATAATACTCATGCATCTCAATTGTTGTTTGTGGTGCAGGTCAAAATAAAGTGTGATTGTGGAATCAACGCAATAAAGAGGATGATGTTCTAGTGGCTCGATTGGTTGATGTTTGGCTTCTTTTAGTTGCTAAAGTTGGGTCGTTAGAATGTTGCTAGGTTGCTGTTTCAATGCTTAATGACTTTATTGGATGATTTATTACTATTTTATGTTGAATTGATTATTGGTTTATTAGTTATTGAATTAATTGGAGTATTTCTGTTTATTTATTTATTTATTTTTGTTGTTGTGTTGATTGGGGTTAGGATGCTAGTGAGTATGGGATTATTAGTTAGTTATGGTATTAAACATATATATATATATATAAGTCGGGTCGTTTCTGTTTGGTATCAGAGCCCTTACGGTTCTAGGTACAAGTTCGATGTGTACTTTGTGTGTTAATGTTGTGGATTGCATGCTTTGATTGATTATGTGATTTAGTCAATTGTGTGTGGCATGGGGTCCTAGAACATTCTCTTCCAGCCTTCAATGAGAGTCCATAGTATGTTGTGTTCTTTGTCTACGGTTTAGTTTGTTTTGTTAGACTTTGTTCTTGGAACTGCAGAGGTTAGGGGTGGTTGGGTTGTTATTCGTGGGCATGGTCACGGTCAGGTTCAGGCAGGTTCTCGAGGCCAACGAGTGTATGGCCCAGACGTCCACGAGGTGGCACGTCAGAGGGTCTCAAGTGTATCAGGAAGGACTAGAAGGGTTAGTCGGTGAGAGTGTCGAGAATGTTGGGAACCAAGGTGTGGGGTTTCAGCAGGTGGAGTCCAGGGTCGCGATGATCGTTTGGTGTTGCTGTTGGAGCTGGTTACCAAGAGCATTACCAGTGCAGGTTCCATTTTTGCTGTCGGTGGCGGGGGTGCAGCCGAGGGCTGCGAATGTTGAGAAGCTTCCACCGTATCTTAGGAGGATGGAGCAGTTGTAGATGATCGGTACAAGATTCTTCTCGGAAGGTATCGAGCCTATAGAGGCGGATGGTTGGATGGATTTAGTTGGAGTGGATTTCTCCTTTCAGTTGAGTGTTCTAGTCGGATGCTAGAACATTTTGTAATCCACTTTTTAGTGGTTGTAGGCCTTGGTGGCGCTAGTGTGGCCTTCATGGTGGACTTTTGAGTCATTGTGTAGTCTTGTGGCGGACTCTTTAGCCAATTGTGTGGCCTTTGTGGCGGGCTGTTTAGCCAATATTTTCTGTTTAGGTGGTCCTTTGGGATGTGTGGCTGTTTAGTCAGTCCTTTGGGATGTATGGTCTTTGTGATGGTTCTTTGGGACGTGTGGCCTGTTTAGGAAGTCTTTCGGGATGTGTGGTCTTGGTGACGGTTCTTCGCAATGTGTGGTCTTGGTGACGATCTTTCAGGATGTGTGGTCTTGCTGACAGTCCTTCGGGATGTGTGGCCTTGGTGGCGGTCCTTGTTAAGAAAATTGTTTGGTTTTGGTGGCAGTCCTATTTAGGACATTTGTTTGGCCTTGGTGGCAGTTTGTTTAGAAATTTGTTTAGCCTTTGTGACGGTCATGTTTGGGACATTTGTTGGCCTTAGTGGCAACCCTTGTGGCTTTCGTGATTCTCGTGTGGTCATGAAGTATTCCATTGAGGGAATATGTGGTTGGTAGGACATTATGATGTTTTACGTGAGCCACTGAAGGGAGACCTGGTTAGGAGATAGGACTCAGACGTATTTATAATTGTTTGCTCTAAGGAAATTTGGTCTTGAACGACTCTTTTGGAAACTTTAATTCTCTTAGTACTATCATATTTTTAGACTTTGTGGCTTGAGAGTATGGATGGTATATCAATTTTGGATGACTTATTCTATAAGAAGTTGAAAAAATGCTGAGTTCTGTACTTGTTCCATAATTATATACCTAGCCTAGTCAATGTCCTATTTCACTTAATTTTTAATATTATATATCATAACATAAATCTTGGTTGGCTCCAAAACCTTCCTTTTGGTGGACGGAGATATAATCAGTAGATTTACCAACACCGGGAATGTTTTCTCTCCATACTAAAAGAGTTTAGTGTAACTTCGAAATTCTTTGGTGCTTTAATGAGTATACCCAATGTTCAACCTTACTTGATACTATACATTGCGATTTTTAGTACACGCAAGCATTATTCTGAGGTGGGTAGCCATGCAAAATTGAGGATATGAAAAGTTGTGGTGTTGAATATAGAGTTGTGCCCATTGAGATTACAAATAGAGAAACCAAATAGTAAGAGAATAACATATTAAGGATATCTACCAACGATATATACTACATAATAAACTTGACAATGAAAATTTATCCATACACTTTTGCTTTTGTCGTCACTAAGAAATGATGTGGGAATATACATTTTTCATTGTGAAGTACTTGTCAATATGTTTTAATATAATAATAATGGCTCAATATGTGGCCCTATGCGCAATAGTATATAATGTATGTCTTTAGTCTTTACGTTTGACTATTATAATGTTACACGTTAAAGCCGTGTATAATTAGTCCGGCCGCTGTATTTTTAAACAGTACTTGATTAAGATTTTGAAATTCTTTTAATTTCTATTATAATTTTAAAATAAAATATAATTTATATAATTATTTTTTAGATAAAACATTATGCAATAAAATCATATACTATATATAATGGTTTGAAAAAACACTTATTTTGAAAGTTTTATATTGTTGATTTTGTAATTTTATGTATGAAAAATGGTTATGTTTGTTGTTTGTTTTTATTTTAAGTTTTGAATATGTTTGGTGAAAGTTTTTAATATAACCCGAGCTTAGGTAAAATTTTATTTTCAACTGCACAATAAGATCTCGGAAATCACGATTAAGTGTGATAAATTGTCAAGATTTTATTCCTTTTTACATGTAATAATATATTTTTATGTATAAAAGTATATATTTTGTAATAATACATGGAATACTAAAAATTTAATTTTAGAAAATGTATAAATCATTGAAATATTTTCTTTAAGATGATTCTTTAGGATATTCTTAAGTGTATTTATATAGCCCACGAATTGACCAATTAAATGTATAACATTTTTTTTTACCAACTTATATTTAATCTATAAACTATTTTGTAACCAACTTATAAAAATTATATATTCTACAAAAATAAGTTGTGTACTTCCGTTTTATTATATAGGATATATAACAACATGTGTCGAACTCAATAACGTATTCAACAACATTGGTCTACTACAGTAAAAACTAAAAAGTCGATTCTAAACCAATGTCTAACAACAGTAATTAAACTTAAGTACTATCCCCCAATTGATGCAACACTAAACCAGCTTAACCAACTCTCTCACTTAAGCTCTAGATAATTTGTTCTTTAATTTGTCAAAGTTTTCATTAACAAGATTTAACTTATTCACCAATCATATCATTTGGTCAATAGGTTCAAAAGTACATCAGACCATAAAGAAGAACTTAAGGTCGCATGAACATCAATACTCCCCTCTTCAACTCCCGGAAACACTACAAGCAAACCACCAATACCATTACTCGGTCCAGCTCGAGCCGCGATTGGTTTTCCCCAACCGAAATCATGATCATACACGTCAAACCGTGGAGAGCTTGCGACGACCAAAGAATGATCAGCCAATCTAGTTCTAACCCCTATTTTTGGTATTTTAACATTTCTAGTCCAATTCTTTGCAGAAGTTTTATAACTCTCATTCGTTACTGACCTCACCTTTTGACATATTTGCAAAGCAGTCCAGCCTAGCCCATGATCCAGCATCTCTCCCACAGTGGTTGTAGCTGTCGCCAGATCGACTACATTCCCGAAGCACTCTTTCTTGAGAGGAGGGTTTAGCCTTTGTCTCATATCCGCCGCTACTTTGCATTGTGTTTCTTCTTCTCCGTTGAGACCACTGTGGCTGATGATTGATAGCCATAGATATGCCACAACCGCTTGAAGAGATGAGATTTTCGGAAAAATGGTGCCAATTTCGTTGTTGGCTTTCTCTTTGAGATCTTGAATTTTATTTTTGGAGAAGTGAAAAATTCTCTCTTTGGTTGTAGTTTTACAACGTGGTGGCGTCTCCATCTCCGAAACCGGAATAGGTACCGGGTAATCGATCGTGTCAAGGAACCAATTTTTTAGAACAAGAGGCTTAATATTAGAAACCGAACCGTTAAGAGAAATCTTGTGATTGTAACCAAAACTGATGAAAACTCCATCTTTGATCTCGGTGACTTGCAATGCAAGCAAGGGCTCCGAGACAAGAGCGTCATGGCTTTCGACGTTGTTGGCAGGGAAAAAATGCGATATGAAATCAGGAACAGAGCCATACGACTGAAGGACATCATTCACGGAGACAGATTCGGCTTTTGCATGGACGAATTTGGCACCTGAACCGTCACAGTCGATGTACACCGACAGCGTGTTGTCTTCGTGATTGGTTACTTTGACGAGACGACCAGCCAACGGGAAATATATCTTTAACGCGGTCGAAAGGGAGGCCTTTAATCGAGGGATGATTTGGTTATCTGAGTTGGGTTTGGGGAAGAGGAGACCTCTTTGAGGATAGAAAACAAAGAAAAGGTCGAGATCATGAGGAGTTAGATGGATCTTTTCACGACCCGAGTGGTGTACTTTTTCGGGTCGTACAATGCATGATGAAATAACGCATATAGAAAAACTTGAAGCCATGTCTTCAAAACCTAATGCTCCACATCAACGATGAACAATAATATTTATATAGACAATATAACTATGTAAAAATTTGTCGAGCAGTTCTAAATCTACAGAACTTGAACATGTGAAAAATGTGAACTCTTGAGATATTACGGCGTAGTGTCCTTAACTATATTGATTTAGTACTTCATATTCATTGGTTGTTACGCATCCACTACAAAGGTTACGTTTGCTGCCGGTTGTTAACTTTTGACAACAATCACAGTATATGCTTTATATTGTTTTGTGCCACTTGTAATGGTTAGATTTCGAAAAAATATATTGTTGTTAGTGTTTGAAGCGCGAACAGTCGTGTTGGTTACAAAAAACAAAAATTATTTTAAATAGTAGTAAAAAAAAACCATTACTTTTGACAAAAAAAAAAGTAGTAAAACTTTACAAAACAATAAAATAAAAAATAATAAAACAAAGCATGTATTGTATATTATCGAATATTATTATATTAAATTTGATATATATATATATATATACTTTTTATTACTGAATATTTCTAGTGTATAAACCTGTTAAAATAAATATTTTTCATTAGTTAACATGTTTTAGTCTAATGTTAAATTTAAAACTTTAGTAATAGAGTTTATAGTTCTCTTATGCAACTATATATCATATATATTTTTGATAGGCTCTATATTAAACCGTTGTCAGCCAAGAAAATTTTTCCACATACGTATCTGTTTTCAACAGTTATATCAGCCGTATATGTTACTCGTTACTTGTTTAATAACACCATAAACGTTTGAAAGAAAATACTCTCATGTTTATAATTAATTACATGTCATGCTATTTTTAATATCTAAAAATATATCTGGTATGTTTTACTTCATTTTTGTTTATTAAGAATGTTCTTGACTTACACATATAATTAATTCCCTGGACCGAAACTTAGTGCTGGTCAATTAGTTCTTTCCCCAGGCTCAAACATGGAGTTAGGTCTTAAAATAGCCCCACATCGGAAAAAATGAAATTTCTTGGACAATGTATATTGTAGGAGTATGTGGCAATCTTCTTCTCTTGAACTAATTTTTTGTGTAAGTTAGGTCCACACTGATATAATATCAGAGCCAATACTTTATCTTCTCGATTATGGCCTAGCAACCACCCGTAGATATCCAATCCCATAAAATTCATGTTTTAGATGTCCAATCATAAGTGTGAGGAGGCAAAAATGTATTAAAACTAGGTTTGAATTTGCGGTATATTACTAGATAATTTTTCTTTTTATTATTTTTTAAATATGTTTATGTCATATTTTTCAATTTTTAAGTTTTCGGATTGTTAGAGTATTATCTTTTATTTGACGTTATAGGTTTGATCTTGTTTTCGTATTCATATTCCTTTTTTATATACAAAATTTTACACTCTCAGTTTTGATTATCCCACATTAGTATTAAAATAACATTTGGTAAAATAAGCAACGGTTCTTAATTTATTAAATTATTTTTACTTATGAGAAATTGTCTTATTATAGAAATATAAAACATTGTATAGTTTGTTTTTAGTTGTTGTATTTCTAAAGTATTTTTTCCTTTTATATATAAAAATGTTAGCTTGGTACAGTTTTAATGATATTTTAAATTCATATTAATGTCGAGTGTAGCCCGTCATGATATTTTACATATATCTTTTTTTAATAATCGATCATAACCCGTTCCGTTATATACACTACATGATAATTTTTTTTTGTCTAATATTATATTTTTTTATATTTTAAACTTATTATTAAAATATTGTGATTTTAAATCTAATATTTTATAAATAAAGTATCTGGGTAAATGACTAAATATATGCTTGTTATTCGTTGTAAACGAATCTTGCATATGAGTGTGAAGAGGTGGGTTAGGGTTGGAATACACATCTTATTTAACTCGTCATGTAAACCAATCCCCAAAAATTATACAACTTTACTAATGTTAACTCTAATTTCTATTATATGATCTCTGTCTCTGAACTTCTAATTTCTATTACATGATCCAAGTGCTCATTAGAGCACGTTTTCTACGGTTCTACCTCTCTCGACTTCTCAAAACTACCGGCCTCACGGACACACCTTGCTCATCACCTGGTTTAGTCTGTTTTTGTAATGGTGTTGTTTTCTCAGGTTGTTGTACCACTTTTGGTGTTTTTGGCTTCTAAGGTAAGGTTGTATTAGAATTTTCTTTTTAGTTTCTGGGCCTGTGGCCGTCTTGAGCTTTTTGACCATGTATCTTTATTTTTTTAAATGGGAAAAAAATAGTTAAAAATATGGGTGAATTACTCAAATGGTACTCATTTTAGGTAATATTACCAGAATCTACAAAAAACTTTTTTATTACTAGAATGTTTAGGATATTTTAAAAATATCCAGCGTGCCCCTGTTTTATGTTACCGGAAAAAACGTTATTACAAAAATGTCATTGCCACGTCAGAAATCGCTGACGTGTAACCATAACTCAGCTGTAACGCGTTACAGAGTATGTTGCGGCTGAGTTATAGGTATGTTGTGGCTGAGTTGTCAGAAAAACATTTGAGTAAGAGCGGACGGCTGACTTATGAAAATCTGGCTGAGTTATGTACATAAGTCAGCCAAGGGTTACGGCTGACTTATTAAATCTGGCTGAGTTATGCGCATAACTCAGCTGTAGTTACGGCTGAGTTTTCGTCCGATGGTTGAGTTGTCAAAATTTTGGCTGAGTTATCACAACGAAACGGCTGAGTTGTCAAACTTTTGGCTGAGTTATCACTACGACACGGCTGAGTTACCATTTTTCGCCTGGCTGAGTTATAAAAAACGGCTGACTTATGAGATGTTGTTACGGCTGAGTTATGGTAAAAAAACTATAACTCAGCCGTCAAAGGCTGACTTATTGACAACTCAGCCATTTGACGGCTGACTTATTAGCAAAAGATTAATTACTAGAATGTTATTCAGTTACGGCTGACTTATCAAACGATAAGGCTGAGTTACATATTTTCAGTTGATGAAGCGGCTGAGTTTGGCAGCAATTTTTTTTGCTTTTTAATTACTGTAATATTTTTCATGTTGTGGCTGAGTTTTCATTAGGCCGAGTTATGGTATTGTTTGATGGCTGAGTTGCCACGTCGGACGTAGCATCCATGTCAGCATTCCATGTCATCATCTTTTTTCTCCGGAAATATGAAACGTCGTTCGACTCTTGTTCTTCAACTGGTTAATAAGTGAACTATTTACCTTCTTATTCACCTTGTTCTTCTACTTCTTCTTCACCTTGTTCTTCTACTTCTTCTCCACCTTGTTCTTCATTATCTTTCATGGATTCAGTTCCGGTACTAGTTGTGTCCGGTAATTGGATAAAGACACAGAGATATGTATTTAACTCCGACGATAGAGGGTGTATAGTTGTGCAGATAGATGGAGGCACAACACACGAGAAGCTTGTGAAGCTTGTTCTTGAAGACTACGGATTGGACTCGTTTAGCCATGAGCTAAAGCTGAGCTACATGTTCTCGAACAGGGCAATGAAACATATGGCGCATGATACTCTACCAATTTTTGTCTCCAATGATCGACAGTTGCAATGTTTTTTGGGGCTATGGAAAACCGATCAGCTACGTCTCTGGGTAGAGATTTCGGCGAAAGAGTCTACAGAAACTAGTGGAGCTAGAGGAAGTATGATTCGACGAAGCAAAGACTCGAAAGCAGAATCTACATACGAAGTGTGCGGTGGGGGATTTGAAGGCACTTGTTTTGATTATGGTAAGATCTTTGACAGAGAAAACGAAGAAGAAGAAGAAAAAGCTGTCGAAGTAGCATCTGATGAAGAAAAGATGATGAATTTTCAACCCGATTTGATGTTTTCGACAACTCCGATGGTGAGTCATCTGATGACGAGAAGTTTTCTGTATTGGGCGAGCCTCAAAGTAAAGTGGAAGACCCACCTACTCCGCCTCCTCAGAAGAAAGCTCATAAAGATGATAACTTTGCCGGATCGAAGATGAATCCGGAGGCTATTAGGTTGGAGGTGTCAACGCTAAAAATTGCTGTAGGACAACGATACAGTAGCATAAAGTAGTTCAGGAATCACGTGAAACTTATTTCGGTTAGGGATGGATTTGATTTTAATGTACCAACCTCAAATCCGAAACAAGTGGTTTTTAGGTGTTGGGTTAAAGGATGTCTTTGGAGAGTTCGTGCATCTGTACAAGGGGATGACCCAGATTTTCATGTTCGTGTATACGATTCGGAACACACATGTTCTGTAACGGAACGTTCTACTAGATGCCGCCAATCAACAGCTGATGTATTGGCAGGTCTTTACAGGGACTATCTTGGTGATCTTGGTCAGGATGTTAAACCTAAAAGTGTCGGAGTCATTTTCAATAAGCAATTTAGTCTAAAGGTAATTACTATGTTTCGACTGACTTATTGATAATAATGACTGAGTTATAGTTATGTACAGGCTGAGTTATATACATTTTACGGCTCATTTATTGATTATTTACGGCTAACTTATTTGAATGTATCGGCTGAGTTATATATATATTATGGCTGATTTATTAATTTGTTGGTGTCAACAGATTGGTTATTGGAAGGCATATCGAATGCTGCTGAATGCAAGGCAGATCGATCAGGGAACTCCTGAGGAAAGTTTTAGCGAGTTGCCTTCTTACATATACAAGTTAAGAAGGGAAAATCCGGGTACAGTCACGCGTCTTCAAATAGGTGATGAAGATAGATTCAAATATGTTTTTATTGCTTTGGTGCGAGTATTGCTGGGTTTGCTTTCATGCGCAAAGTTGTTGTTGTCGACGGAACGTTTCTCCATGGTAGTTACAAAGGGACGCTTCTAACAGCACTAGCTCAGGATGGTAACTTTCAAATTTTCCCATTGGCTTTCGCTGTTGTTGACACTGAAAAATGAGTCTTGGCATTGGTTCTTTACACAACTCAAAGTTGCCATTCCAGACAAAAAGGATCTTGCGGTAATCTCCGACAGACATAAGTCAATAGGGAATGCGATTGGTCAAGGTGTATCTGTTTGCTTCGCGTGGAATTTGCACTTACCATTTGTATAAGAACATCTTGGTGAAGTTCAAAGGAAAACATTTGTTCCCTCTGGTGAAAAAAGCGGCAAAGTGTTTTAGGCTAACTGATTTTAATGAGGCTTTCAATGAGATTGATGCACGTCATCCCGAACTACATGGATACCTCCAACGAGCTGGTGTCCGAATGTGGGCGCGTGTTCATTTCCCGGGTGAAAGGTACAATTTAATAACAACAAATATTGCAGAATCAATGAACAATGCACTGTCAAATACTAAAAGTCTTCCCATAGTTCGACTTCTAGAATCGATACGGGATATGATGACCAGATGGTTTTCTGAACGGAGAGAGGATGCAAAATCGCAGCTAACAACGCTCACTCGAGGTGTTGAGAAACTGTTACAGGTAAGTTTACATAAGTCAGTCGTCAATGTTGATAACTCAGTCATAACAGTTACAATATCTCAGCCGTTATTGTTTCCTTATCTCAGCCATTACCATTATAGTTTTCATAACTCAGCCATTGTTGTTTCAATAACTCAGCCGTAATTGTTTTCATAACTCTCAGCCTAAACCATTTTTTCTTAATAGGACCGTGTCTAAAACGTAATTGTTTTCATAACTCAGTTTAAAACGTTTTTTCTTAATAGGACCGTGTCACCGCAGCAAGACTTATGGAGGTACAAACGATTGATACTGTACGTGTGCAAGTGAAATATGAATCATCTTTGCATGTTGTAAATTTAGAAATAAAAAGTTGCACATGCCGTCGTTTCGACCACGAGAAAATACCATGCATCCATGCAATCGCAGCTGCAGCGCATATGCATGTGTCTCGTATCTCCATGTGCGATCCAAAATTTAGGAGTGTCGATTTGGTTAACGGATGGGCTGGTTCAATCATGCCTCCAGATGAATCATTCCTTGCTCCTGAAGTTGTGGATAATCAGAAGTGCTTGCCTCCGATTGTTGTGAATCAGCCAGGAAGGCCAAAGAAGCGTAGGATTAAATCATCTTTGGAAGTTGCCACTGAAAATAAACGCCCTAGGAAGCAACACGCATGTTCGCGATGTAATCAAGTTGGGCACAATGCGAAAACTTGTGCTCTATAGTTAGAGATTTATTTTATTTTGTGTTATTACTCATCTGTCAAGTTCTATAACTCAACCATCACATGAATTGATAACTCAGCTATAACTCACTATAACTCAGCCATCACATGAATCGAAGAGACATTTCGTCCCGTATCACGATAACTCAGCCATCACATATAACTCAGCTATATAATCAGTCGTATAAATATCAGTCGTTTGTTTTCATATTGTTTTTTTCGATAACTCAGTCATAATTCACTATAACTCAGCCATGACATGAATCGACTATAACTCAGCCGTTAAGCTATAACTCAGCCATCACATAAATCGATTATAACTCAGCTGTTAAGTTATAACTCAGCCGTTAATCGACTATAACTCAGCCATGACATGAATCGACTATATCTTGTTGGACAAACTTCAAACATAAAAATTCGCTAAAATCGTTTTGATTAAATTCCATTACACTTCATCCAAACAACAACAAAAAATATATATATAATAATAACGCCTAAATGGCAGATCTCTGGTCGAGGAGCCCGATCCAAAAGTTTTGCCACTCTCTAGCGTTCTGGACGGTCCTGCAATCGCAGGACGGGAGCTAGGCCAGATATGTTAGTCTCCAATGGTTCCTCCACTGCGAGTTCGCTCAGCGCAGTTTGCCAGATCTCTCATTCCCGTTGTAAGGCCTCTAGCCTTTCGATTGGCAATCCGGAACCTCTGGACATCATGTCCTCTATAAAGGCACATGGGCCTTCAAGAAGATGGCGCTCGCGGAAGGATTGACACGACGACTCCAGGAAATTGACATATCGGATTAACCTAGTCAAGCAAGCTCGATAGGCCCAGACATCCGTCAGAAACGGGAAGGCGGTTTCCCCCAGGGGTTCGCGATCGCCTTCAGGAAGATCGGGTACATCCATCCGATCAACCAGTTCTTTGCACGCCTTGTGCTCATCAAGTAGACGGACCATTCGCCAGTGTGCCAAGAAGTAACCTTCGACGATAAGGTCTTCCAGGACTTGAATGGTTCCCTCCAAACGGTAAAAACGATGGAGCTGGTTAAGTTTCAGCCGAAGCGCCCGAATATACGCGCCCATCCTTTTTCGCCGAGCTCGGTACTCTCAGAGTTCTAGCTGAAGGGGAGACACCCCAGAGTCGACAGTATTTGAGTTCGGAGCGACCTCACGAGATCGGGACGTCTCTCCTACCTCCTGTGGGATGGGATTTTCCGGCACCCGATTGCCGGATGCGGCGGCTATCCTTTCCCGGGCCTGTCTCAGCCATGCGGATCGAGTAGTTCCTGGCATCCTTCTATTTCTTAAATTTGTGGAAGTTAGAATGTTTTATTCCCCCAATCTTCAACCCTATTTATATAGAGTCATGGGAGGTAACTGCCGCTGAGTCCACCAATCAGACTGCAGCGAAATTTCCGCTGTGTCCCGAGAATAACTATAAAAGACCGTGCAACACATTTAATGAAACGCCGTATCACGATAACTCAGCCATATAATCAGTCGTATAAATCAGTCATACCTCACTATAACTCAGCCATAACATGAATCGATTATATCTTTCGTTTTCCCGTAAAGCTATAACTCAGCCTAATAATAAACGCGACCTTTCTTTTGATAACTTAACAATATAGATTGTTCATTTTGATAACTCATCCGTTATTCACTATAACTCAGCCGTCACATGAATCGACGTGACATTTCGTGTTCCCGTAAAATATAACTCAGCCTCAAAGTGAGAGTAGATACTAAAATGTGGAAGCATGAAAGGTGGATACATAGAATTTTCATATTGTTTGTTTTCATATCGTATAAATCAGTCGTTTGTTTTCATATTGCTTCTTTCGATAACTCAGTCATAACTCATTATAACTCAGCCATTACATGAATCGACTATATCTTTCGTTTTCCCGTAAAGCTATATCTCAGCCATTAAGCAATATTTTGGCAAGTTAACCTAATAATAGACACGACCTTTCTTTTGATAACTCAGCCATATAGATCAGTCGTATAAATCAGTCGTTTGTTTTCATATTGTTTCTTTCGATAACTCAGTCATAACTCACTATAACTCAGCTTGTTGACATGAATCGACTATATCTTTTGTTTTCCCGTAAAGCTATAACTCAGCCGTTAAACAATATTTTGGCAAGTTAACCTAATAATAGACGCGACCTTTCTTTTGATAACTCAGCCATATAGATTGTTCATTTTGATAACTCATCCGTTATTCACTCTAACTCAGCCGTCACATGAATCAACGTGACCTTTCTTTTTCCCGTAAATCTATAACTCAGTCTCAAAGTGAGAGTAGATACTAAAATGTGGAAGCATGAAAAATGGATACATATAATTAGGCGAAGAAAAAAGGGGCGTTTAATACATGAAAAAGATGGGAAACTAGACGAAGAAATGGAAAATAATTATTTTAAAATAAACTGGAAAGTAATAATTAGAGTCACGAATTGATAAGGTAAAACTGGAAAAGACTGCTAGAAACCCTAAAGGATCTCAGAGACTTTGAGGGACAAACACAGAAGGTAACACTTGTTGCACATGATTTCATAGTCTCCGTAGCGGAGAGAATGGAAACCATAATTCAAACAACACATCACAGCACAAGCAGGTGAAGGGAGTGGTGGACTGTCAGGATAGCGATGGGTGGCTGAGTATGAGTTTTTGCGGGCCGTATTATATCGAGATAAATCATCCAGAAAATAATTACTGGTTATCATGGTATCCAAAGACATCAGAGGATAATGATTTGCATCCAACAGCTGGAGGTAATGGACGGCCATAGCCTCATTCCCTTGACAAATACTTAGTACCCCACATGCTAAGGTGGCATAAGGATTGTCCGGTACAATACGACTGAGAATATCAATCCCACGGTGGATATCTCTATCCTCAGCCACAACCCTTAGCCCTTCGAAGTAAATGGCAATGGGGTTGCCGGCGTCAAAGCATTTGATGAAGAAAGGCCTGTGCCGCCCTTCATTTTGGAGGCCACCATCAGGGGCATTGGATGTGTTGATTTCTGATGGATCAGTACAAAGGTAATATATAGCAGCTGTCTTTAGAACTTCATTACTGTATACTGCATTTTTCCCCCTATGACCAGCCCTTAAAATAGAATCAAGTGAGGACCACCAATATTCTGCACCATATTCTGCAACAAGGGAAACGATTTTTATGAAAACGTCGTCGGGGAGATCCGGCATCTTGGGTGGAACGAACATAGTGTTGTAAAAAATAATTTTTTTCTAGTTTGTAGTTGAGAGGTAATAGACTAAAAACGGGAATATTATAACTCAGTCACTTGGTTCTATTTGTAGTTGATAGGTAATAAATAGACTAATAATTTTAGGGTTAAGCAATATTTTGGCGGGAAACCATAAGTTATTCCTGTAATAGACGCATCAACGAGACCTTTTCAGATTATTCCTACTGATAACTCAGCCATTACTTACTATAACTCAGCCATTACATGAATCGATGAGAATTATGGCTGAGTTATCATTAGAAACGAAGGTCATTTCTTCAAATTGTTTATAATGATAACTCAGTCATAATTCTCTATAACTCAGCCGTCACATGACCTATAACTCAGCCATATAGATCAGTCGTATAAATCAGTCGTTTGTTTTCATATTGTTTCTTTCGATAACTCAGTCATAACTCACTATAACTCAGCTTGTTGACATGAATCGACTATATCTTTCGTTTTCCCGTAAAGCTATAACTCAGCCGTTAAGCAATATTTTGGCAAGTTAACCTAATAATAGACGCGACCTTTCTTTTGATAACTCAGCCATATAGATTGTTCATTTTGATAACTCATCCGTTATTCACTATAACTCAGCCGTCACATGAATCGACGTGACCTTTCGTGTTCCCGTAAAACTATAACTCAGCCTCAAAGTGAGAGTAGAAACTAAAATATGGAAGCATGAAAGGTGGATACATAGAATTAACCGAAGAAAAAAGGGACGTTTAATACATGAAAAAGATGGAAAACTATACAAAGAAATGGAAAAAAATTATTTTAAAATAAACAGAAATTAGAGTCACAAATTGATAAGGTAAATTTGGAAATCACTACTAGAAACCCTAAAGGATCTTAGAGACTTTGAGGGACAACCACCAAAGGTAACAGTTTTTGCACATGATTTCAAAGTCTCCGTAGCGGAGAGAACGGGAACACATCACAGCACAAGTGGGTGAAGGGAGTGGCGGGCTATCAGGATAGCGATGGGAGGCTGAGTATGACTTTTTCCGGGCCGTATCAAAACGAGATAAATCATCCAGAAAATAATTACCGCTTACAATGGCATCGGAAGACATCAGAGGATAATGATTTGCATCAAACAGCTGGAGGTAATAGACGGCCATATCCTCATTCCCTTGACAGATACTTAGTACCCCACATGCTAAGGTGGCATAAGCATCGGCTGGTACAATACGACTGAGAATATCAATCCCACGCTGGATATCTATATCCTCAGCCACAACCCTTAGCCCTTCGAAGTAAATGGCAATGGAGTTGCCGGCCTCAAAGCATCTGACGAAGAAAGGCCTGTGCCGCCCTTCAATTTGGAGGCCACCATCAGGGGCATTGGATGTGTTGATTTCTGATGAGGGATCAGTACAAAGGCAATAGATAGCAGTTGTCTTTATAACTTCTTTACTGTATACTGCATTTTTTCCCCTACGACCAGCCCTTAAAATAGAACCAAGTGCGGTCCATCCACCATATTCTGCAGCATATTCTGCAAAAACGTAAACGATTTTTATGAAAACGTTGTCGGGGAGATCCGGCATCTTGGGTGCTAGAGCGGACATAGTGTTGTAAAAAATAATTTTATTCTAGTTTGTAGTTGAGAGGTAATAGACTAAAAACGGGAATATTATAACTAAGACACTTGGTTCTATTTGTAGTTGAGAGGTAATAAATAGACTAATAATCCATAAGTTAACCTAATAATTTTAATATTCAATTGTTGGCGGGAAACCATAAGTTAACCTAATAATATTAATATTCAATTATTGACCCGAGTGATGTTCTTCTTCTTAAAAACGAAAATCCCCAAATGTCAAATGCTTAAACCCTAAAAAATCAAATTCTCGTAAATCATGAGCAATGTATCTGGAGATTCGAGTTGTGCATCAAATATCCGAGAGAGAGGACGAGGTACAGTTGTTGGCGTACCTAAGAGATGTTGTTGTGGAGAAGCAATCGTGGCCAAAAATTCGAAATCGGAGTCAAATCCTTGTCGATGATACTTCCGTTGTGGGTATGCAGCTGCGAAGAAGGTAGAGACTGTTCTTGGTTATGTTGAATCTGTTCTTGTTGGTTTATGTTGAATATGTTCTTGTTGGTTTATGTTGACTCTGTTCTTGTTCCAACTGTTTGAAAGTAGGTGTACGAATTTCGTGAGGAACGTTCGCGTTCATCATTGCTGGAATCATCCGCGTAAACGCACTACAAGCATTCAGCATTCTAAGCTCAATGTCTTTGGTTACTTGTCCCACGATGCTATCATAGCAATCAATATGCCTTCTGTTGAGATCCACGTGCAGCGCCACCCAGTGATCGCCTCCAGTTTGTGGAGCAATATACAGGTGATCCACATCTTCTATCCACTTCAAATTAGTTTGTTCATCTGATGGAATCAAACCTTTAACTAACTCTTCATAACCATTGCTAGTCATTGTAAAAAACTTGGGACACATCAAGAACATCAGATAATGACGGTGAACCATTTCACTGGTGAACCACGGGTCTATAAACGCAATGCGTTTGTTGTGGAATGGGAAAGGATCTCGTTTGTACCTACACCTAAGGACTCTCATTAACGCGCCCAAGTTGATGTGTCTGCATTTTATAGGGTTTTAACTATAGTTTTTACACTTGTTTTGAGTCTTTTGTTAGGTCCAAGTGTGCTTTTAGAGTCCTTTTAGTCTTTTGTGAGTCTTTACAGGTTCTAGGCTACTTTGGAAGGAAACTGAGTGTTTTGGGGATGAAAATATGTATCTGGAGCTAAATTGGTTTAAGACTGATCGAGCTAGAAGTCAGATGGAATAAAAGCAGAAATACGTCCCGGATCGACTGATCCTTTCGAGATCGACCAGTCCCCGTCCCCGACGCAACTTTTCCTTATTTGTTTTAAACCGACTTTTAGGGTTTTATTTTGATATTTAAGTTAGAGGCACGGCCTCCAGAGACATAAGCTTTATTTTTCTGAGACTATTTTGTATTGAGAGCAAAGGGAGAAGATCTCTAATCCTTCTTGACACTTTGGAGAAGATTTCTAAACCCTATTTTCTATTCTTTTGCAATTCAATTATGTTTTCTTCATTATTGATTTGCTGTTTCTGCTCCTCCATGTCTGAGTAGTTTCACTGTTGGGTTTAGGGTTTCAGAAGGGTTTCTATGATTAATTGATGATAGATTTGTTAAATTAGGGATTGATCTTATTATTGTTCTTCATCTATAGTTGTTCTTAATGCTTAATCTAGATTGATCACCTAGATTAAGATCTTAGGTTTAATTCATCGGGGTACCAAAAGTGTTGTTGAGTTGCTGGAAAAGAACATAGGTGAGCAAGGTGGACCTTAGCCAATGAAAGTTGAAGTTGAGGCACCTTGTGAACAGATCAAACTTGAACTTGTTATTGCTTGCTTGGTTTGCTAGATCCAAACGACGGTTTAGGGTTTAGTGAATTCATTGCATAGATAGCTAATGCTGCGAAAGTAGGTTAGCTTTACAACAATGATTTGAGTTTTAGAACGGTGTCTAATGCATCCCTAGCCAATCATCTAAATTCGTGATCATAAACCCTAAAGATTCCCTGCGCCCAATATTTCTCTATTGCCTTAAAAACACTTGTTTACTTTTCCGTTTTTAGATAGTTACTTGATTCACAAACTTTTCCATTGTCTTAGCTATATTTGATCTTGATAATTTCTTAGTGCAATTGTTTGGTCTCTGTGGATTCGATCCTAAAGTGTTACAACGACACCACTAGATCGTGGTGGAGTACACATTAGGTTTTAATTGACCTGTTGATCAATTTAATAGTAAACAACAACGCAGCCATAATGTAATATAAGTCAGACAACCACAACAATAACTAAGACATTAAGATAAACTTACTTCATCAGTAAGCCACCCATATTTACCATATTCTTCTGGCCTCACTGGCCAGTCCTTTCGTTCGGTGATTAGCACCCTATAGAATTCAATTTCGATTCCGCCTTTGCCTAACGGAATATTCCTAACAAAGAAATAAACACAAGTTAATATAATGTTAACAAGCTGTTATTAACTTGTTAAGGAAAAGGGTCTAAAGGGTCATATTCGGCTGTCTTTAGGTACTCCAAAAGTTTCTGCAACTTGACCGGATCAACAGGTGCCAGAGGATCATATATTCCAGGTCCAGGTGAACAGTTCTTCCTCATGCACGTCAGTCCGTTGTCTCCAATATTAGGGAAAATCCAGCTTGGATGATCTTGTTGTGTATTCAATGCACTCCCATCCGCTGACAGCTTAACACTCTCCAGCCTTAAAGCTTTGATTCTATCAAGCCTAATCTTTTCCTCCTCATCATCCTCAGATTCAGGTTCAAGGATATTGTTTTCAGTAATAAACTCGTCTGTAATATCATAAAGCTCAGCACCTTCTGCACCAGCTTCTGAACCAGCTTCTCCCTTATTCAAACCTCCAGGTAGTACAAATTTCAACGGCTTAACACCAGCAGCAGTAGGATTTTTAGGAGCCCTACCTCTATCTCTACCTCTACCTCCACCTCTACCTCCAGCCGCAGCTACTTCTTTGGCCTGCTTTGCCGCAGCTACTTCTTTGGCCTGCTTTGCCGCAGCTTCTTCTTTGGTCT
The DNA here is from genome assembly GCA_023657505.1 of Camelina hispida. NCBI lineage: Eukaryota > Viridiplantae > Streptophyta > Magnoliopsida > Brassicales > Brassicaceae > Camelina > Camelina hispida. The sequence continues at coordinate 32,634,269 of CP094635.1, forward strand.
TCTCTGCCGCCTCTAACTCTTTGGCCTTCTCTATCCCTCTAACTCTTTAACATTTCTCCTCGTGGAAGGCCGTGTTTTAGTATCAGCTGGTCTCTTAGTAGCAGGAGACTTCTTAGCATCTGGAGAAGTCAAATAGTTCTTTTCCTGTATATTAAAATTATAATAACTCAGCCTAAACATTCTGAAAAATCAGCCATAAAACAAAGATAAATCAGACATTATGATAACTCAGCCTAAACATTCTAAAAAATCAGCCATAAAACAAAGATAAATCAGACATTACCTTCTCTCGCCTCTAACTCTTTGGCCTTCTCTGACGCCTCTAACTCTTTGGCATTTCTCCTCGTGGAAGGCCCTGTTTTCGTATCAGCTGGTTTCTTAGCAGCTGAGACTTCTTAGCATCTGGAGAAGTCAAATAGTTTTTTGCCTGTATATCATAGCGAAGACAATTAAAATTATAATAACTCAGCCTAAACATTCTGAAAAATCAGCCATAAAACAAAGATAAATCAGACATTACCGAAACTTTTGGTGGACCTTTTGATGTCTGAAGTTCCTGTCCATGTCCCAGGTTATTTAGTTCCTTTCCCAAAATTAAAGTCTGGTCAATCGTGCTCTTTGAAAGCACGAGCTCTTTCATTTGTTTGAGGTCCGTCTCAAAAGATCCAAGCCCGGTTTCAATCCTTTCATCCATCTTCTTCTCCAGATTCGCCGATACATTTTCAATGTTCCTATCAACGGTGTAAAACCTTGTGTATAACTTAGAGATCAATTCGTAGATAGTACTAACCGAATCATCTTCGATAGTTCTAACCGACCCATCTTCCCCAACATCTTCCTCCTCACTTACTTTTTTCCTTTCTTCTTCCTCCCCAGTGCAACTCCTTCACTAGTTTCCAACTCCTGACTGTTGGAAACTTTCATCTTCTGGACTTTCCGCTTCTTTGCGGGAGGAGATTCAGACTCAACAACTGCTTCAGCTTTCTTTTTCTTTTTCTTCTTATCACTCCCCTTAACATCCCAAAAACCTTTAACAAACTTATTCATATGTATGTCTTCGATCAGGCGATCGATTGATGGGTCATCTTCTTGTTCTGGCCACGAATGAAATAGCTCGCAGCCATTTTCCTTCATAACCATATTAATCACACGCAGCTGTAACATAAGAGATTATGAAACCCATCAGTAAGTTTTAACTCAGCCAACACTAAAGCATAAATCAGTCATTACTAAAACATAACTCAGCCAACACTAAAGCATAAACCAGCCATTACTAAAACATAACTCAGCCGTACTAAAAAATAACTCAGCCATAACTAAATCATAACTCATCCATTACTAAACAATCACTCAACCAGATATAAACCTTACCTCACCAAGCGCTTTGATCTCTTCAGCAATTGCGGTTTCCAGCGATGAACGTGTACGGTTTCCACCCCATTGAAGCATCAGTATACCATCATCTTCAGCTGATGCATTCCCAAACCATTCTCCAAAGCATTTGATGGACTCATACGCCCAAACCTGTAAAACGGGTGTAAACCCACTAAGGGTGTACGACTTTCCCGTAGGGTTCAACATCTTTATGGAATCAACAAGAGCTTCAAATGCTGACCGACCCCACGGATACGTCTTCATTGCTTCATCATCAAAAATTCTTTTGGCACTTTCATATGGAATTCTAGAGTTATGATGCAAACCATAAAGTCCAATGTGTTGAATAAGCAACAGCCCCAACCATATACGATGATCAAGGTTAACCCATCCCGGCACACTTTTAATGCTTCCCTTAGTTCAAGTAGCGTTGGACCTGCCCCACCAGGCACTTTCAAAAGTCTGAAAAACACTTTGTGTTCCTCTTCAAGTTCAAACCGTTCAGTAGCCATTGGGTCTATGTTTAACCCCGTCAGATAATGAAATTCATTCAACCCAAACCCTATAGGTTGACCGCCGACCACAAACCAAAGCTCCTTCTTATGTACCCTTAACTGGTTACATAGTAGGAAATGAACAACCTTACCAGACCAGACGAATTGGCTATCAACTAGCTTAGAGATTATTCCAATAGGTACTTTCTTCGTTTCATCCCATGCATCCAGTCCTATTGATTCCCTAATCTGAGGGAATTCTTTCATCCTGAAATTTGTGTTTATATCTCTAGACTCTATTTTAGCATATAGTCTTGGGGGGTAATCCCTTGCTTGTTCTTCAGAAATAATCACCATCGACATCTGTTATAGTTCATAAGTAAATCATAACATAAATCAGCCATAACATAAAACAAACTCATACACAAAGCATAACATAACTCAGCCACAAACATATAACGCAGATCTAGAGCACAAAATATCTCAGTCACAACTCAGCCGTAACTCAGCCGCAAAATAAAACAAACAGTAAATCAGCCATCGAATCAAATAATTCTAACAAATCAGCCGTAAACCCTAAAATAACTGAGCCGCAACCTAAAACAAAAAGTAAATCAGCCATCGAATCGACTAAATCTAACAAATCAGCCGTTTTAACAACGGCGACAATCAGCCGTAAATCATCGAAAAACCCACATTCAGCCGGAAAACTCGAAATTAAACAGTCGACACATACCGGATAGACGAAGACGAAGAAGACGAAGAGAGAGAGAGAGAGCCAATTGAAGAAAGAGAGTGCGACGACGAAGAAAGACGGCGAGAGATGACGGCGAGAGATGACGGCGGGAGATTGACGGCAAGAGAGTGGACAATGACAGTATCGCCGGCGACGAGAGACGAGAGTTTGATAATTTTTTTTTCGTGGTTTGTGAATAGTTAAAACTATTCACTTTCCCTCTCTTTGATATAAATGAGAGAAAATAAAACTGTGGATCTAAAAAAAACTGCTTAATGACGTGTTAAATCATATCTGATGTGTATTTTAATTTGTTGATGTGTATTTTATTTTTAATTTTTTACTCCAATTCGAAAAACAAAACCCAAGGGATAAATTGTAATTACACCCAGGACACTAAACATTCTAGTAATTTTCAAAAGATTTATAGATTTGAGTAATAAACCAACTTTTGGATAACATTTGAGTAATTCTTTCTAAAAATATTTAGATTATTTTAAAATTTTTAGTCAAAAATATTGAAAATTTTAGCAACTAAATAGTCAACTAGATTTGTTACATAAAGAAATGACATTAGGCATAGCTCATTATATTATATTTTTCTTTTCGTTTAGTGGAAAGAGCAATCGAAAGGGAAATTTAACAATGAAGCATTAACGTAATAATATCTGACAATGTTTCATTATTAATAAAATTTAAAATAATGGAATATAAGGAATGATGTGCGATTCTTTCTAATTGATTTGATGTATTAAGTCCACACTAATATTGGAAACTCCAAAATCTGCGGTTCAAAAGTAAAATATTTGATTCTGTAATGAATATCCAAAGTTAGTCTTACTTGACCATAGTGTTGAATATGAAAAGTGGCCATGCGAAACTGGAGGATATGAAAAGTTATAGTGTTGAATAGATTTATATATACACTATAACTCAAAAACGTGGTCATCAATTCAAAATGTATAAAAACTTTTTTTTGTCAAACTTGAGTTATATGGTCAGAGCTTAGTTTGACAAACTTGAGAAAAGTTCAATATCGGGCAATTTTTTTAAAAAACTACTAAAGTACCTCGTGTCTTATATATCAATTAGTACACACAGTAATGTTTTTCCCTATAAGGTATTGATTGATTCTTCCCTTTCTATCCTAACAGTATGTTTGCAAGCGGTTGCGATAATTAGTGATTGATAAAATAATCTATCGTTTTAAATCGTCAATGATAATAATCATAAAACCGCTTTATACTACAGTATGTTGGACCGTTTTAAATCGTTGGATATTAAAAGTTATTTCCTGCAAGCGATAGATTATTTAATTTTAATAGTTGGATATTAATAGTTGCGTGAGGTTGCTGTGAGGGACTTATAAAAAAAAACCAACAAAATTTAATTTTAATTATAATTCACTAGTTCTTTGGGTAACACTTAGAAAAGTTTTCATCGCATCGTCTCTTGTATGATATTTATAAGGGCAATCCAGAAGATTTATAATTATGCATTCAAGCATATATGTCACAGTTTGTCACATTACTTGATGCAATTTTTGATGACAAACCAAATTGCATAAAATAATAAGCATTTCACTTTAAAATTTGTTTTTGATAATATTTTTTATGGTTTTTGTAATTAATCATTTTAATATTTTTATATTTTATCGTAATAATATAATTTTTGATGGTTTTATACCTTTTCATAATTATATATTACATTTATTTTTGATCATTTTTATTTTTGCTGATCAATCAATCATAAAATTCACGCAAACACACCAATTTTGAAAATACTAAACCATTGGTTCGAAAATTTAGTATTAATTGGAACCACATCTGATCGTTTTCTCAAACTCCCAAAACTGCAATCACAATCGTTATGTTTAAACCAACTAGGCATGTGAAATGACCTTAGTGCAGTGGTCAATGGCAAGTACTTAATGCACAAGGAACCATCATACCATAGATCGAGTCCCGCTTTCTACATCGTAGAGATTTGGCTAATAGGTCGACCTGTTGTGGTGCAATGGTTGATAAGGAAAAAAAAAACCAACTATGCACTAAAATAATCAATACTTTGTTCAGAAGTTTAAAAGTTAAAAGTCAAAAAATTTACATGGTTTAGTTGCATATAATAAAAAACACTTATACATGTACTACTTGGTCAAATTTTGACTATAATTATAATTGTAGTGTCACCCCAAATATAGTGGACAATGATATGAAAAAGAAACAAAAGCAATGGAACCAAAGAATGTATACTCGTCTTCACATAATGTTGGATCGTGCCCACTTGAAGCGTTGAAAGAACTTTAGAATTTTCAAAATGGCTTTGTTTTGTTTGATAATGACAGAATGACGACAGGCATAAATGTGAATAATATTTGGAAGGAAAAAAAATTAGAAGTCTCTCCAGTTTTCCTTTTGTTTAATTTACACTATAACCTTTCAAGAAAGACAACCACGATGACACATTATAGATATCAAAAACGTGATTTAGTATGGAGTTAATTAATTATGTTACATGCTACAGAATTAGCTAGAGAGATGTTTCCATAAACCCTTCATACTATATCGTTAGAACTGAGCATATTTCAGTGCTACACCAGTCCTCTTTGGGGAAGTTTGATTCAAGCTAAAGAATTCTAGAGTAAACAATTACAATATACAATTACGAAGCCACAAACAATCTCACTTGTGTTAGGAAATGCAAGAGTGTCCTAAGTGACAAGTTTGCAAAAGAATCTTCTCCCACATCATAGAGCCGTTCTATTAACTCCTAATACCCGTGAATTATTGTTTGTTATGACTCTCAATTAGGCCGGAAACAATCTCACTTGTGTTAGGAAATGCAAGAGTGCCCTACTGACTCCGGCATCGAAATCGTAACCAAGTAGGCCTCACGCCCTTCTCGATCATCTTTCCGGTCTGCACGGCCGAGATCACGAGACTCCCCGAAGCCGGTCTCACTCCCTCGAAAACCAACTTCCCTTCTGGACGCTCAAAGACCACTCTGCCCCTGTAACAGTCCAGATGCACCCTATGACAGGCAACCAATCCATTTCTAGAATTACATCATACAGCTCCACCGGACTGATAATCAAATCTGCTGGCCTCGACTCCCCTGCGATCTGAATATCCACATCCCTCACTCGGCCAAAGACTCTCAGGAACTTCCCTCCCGCAACCCTGACAACACCAGCTCTCTCACCGGGATCTCCTCTGATACTAGCGCTCTCATCACACTCCGGGGTAATGAAACAATGGATTGCTCCAGAATCGAACAAAACGTGAGACGTAAACCCCGCCCACCGATAAGGTCCCTACACAAACCTCATGGGCTGAGAACCTAACTTTCTATCACACGCAAAACAAACATAAATATGAACTATTGAATTGACCAAGTTCAAGTCTCAAAAGTTATACATGTGATCGCTCCTGCACTAGTGCCACCAGTCGGCTCAATCCATCCCATCGGCTGCACACCCAGCTGCACTCCTGACTGCCCTCCAGCCTGCACCGTTACTACTGCCATCTGCTGCAACTTAGGACAACGAGGCTTGATATGCCCTATCTCCCTGCAGTGGTAACACACTTGGGTATCTGCCCGCTGCTCCGTCACTGCCCGCTGCTCAACCCTCTGCGGACAGTTAGCCACCTTGTGGTCCGTGTTACCACACCCAAAACATCCTGCACTACCAGACCCCGATCTCTGTGTAGCATCATGCTTCTGCTTCTGCCCCTATGCAATATTGTCGTCCTTGCTGGGAACAGATTGCGGTTGGGTCCGCTTCGGCTGCACCGGAGGACTGACCACCACCACATGTGGCCTCAAGTCATCCTCTATCCCAGCTGAAACCTCTACCAGCTCTGCTCTCGTAGCATAGCTCCTCACGCTGCACCGAGTCCTCATATCATCCCGCAGAGCCAACGAGAACCTCCGCACCTAAGCTGACTCTGGCTCTAAAGCCCGGCCTGCATACACCACAAGCCGACTGAACTCCACATCTAACTCCCGCACCGTACGGTTCCCCTGGGTTAAACCCAAGAAACGCGCCTCCATGCGATCAAGCGCCTCCAGTGGGAAATACTGGGAGTTGAACTCCCTCACAAAGTCCATCCAAGTAATCTCCCGCTGCACTCTCCGCGCTGTCACCGACCTCCACCACACACGTGCATCTCCTCATAGGTAGTGCACTGCCAAATCTACCATATACTAGTTGGGACACCGAAGCGACTGGAAAATATCATCCATCCGCTCTCTCCACTCATCCGCTACACTCAAGTCCGTCCCTCCCAAGAAAGATCTCGCTCCCACCTGCCGTAGATGCACCAACATCTGAACATACTGAGCATCCACTACCTCGGCCCCCGTCTGCACGCCTGCCTGCATTCCAGCCACAAGCCGCACCACTGGACTCTGCCCACCAAACTCTAGCGACACCACTGGAACCTGCCACCCAACCACTTTGGAACCTTCCCACCAACCACTGGTGGCACTGCTGGAAGTCACGCCAAACCTGAGCTAGCAAGCCCATCAGGACATTATCCCTACCTGGAGCACCCTCCGCTACAACCCCCACTCCCGGGGCAACACCGTGACCGACACTGGGCCTATCAGCCCTGCCGACACCCAAACCAGCCTGGTCTCCAGACACTCTAGGATGAACCTATGACTTTTTCACCTCCTCACTGGCCATGCTCGGGGTCACACTATCACACTGACCTCGGGAACCTGACCCCATCCACAACAACGCCCACGACCACGACCACGCCCACGACCAGCAGCATCCTCATCTCTAACCATCTGTACCACCAAGAACAGAAGGCTAAGCAAAACAAACGACTCTAACAATACAAAGAACACAGGTCACTGTGGAATCACATAGCAGGCTCGAAGAGGATGTTCTAGGACCTAATGCCACATCCAATTGTCTAACTCACATAATCAACTCTAGCATGACATCCTAAACACCAATAGCAAAAGCTAGAATAAACCCTAGACCTAGAACCGTAAGGGCTCTGATACCCAAATGAAACAACCCTTCCCAATTTTATTTTATTTTATATAATAATAATTTCTCTAGTGATCCCATACCCACTAACAACCTAGCAACAATCAACCATAGCGCATAACCAGAAAATTCCATTAAACCAATAAAGATTCTAACAATAAATAATCCAATAAACCAACAAAGTCAAGAACCAAATTCCAACATCCTACAATGTTCCGTCAACTCAATTATAGCAACCTAACAATAGCTAGACCACAATCAATCAAGCCTCTATAACATCCTCCTCTTCATCGCCTTGATTCCACGATCACACTTTGTCTTTACCTGCACCATAAACACAAATTGAGATGCATGAGTATTGTCATAAACACTCAGTGAGGCAATCCTCCCATCTACTGGGCTATACACACAAGCAACTGAGATTCCAATGTTAAGCAAAAAAAACAAACACAAAAAACACATAAAACCAGGAAAATCAAGTGTTGGTTAAGGTTGGTGTCGACCGACACTGACTGCTGGTATCGACCGACACTGACCATTAGTGTTGATCGACACACCTCCATGGTGTCGACCGACACTGACCATTAGTGTCGATCGACAAACTTCCATGGTGTCGACAGAAACCTATCTGGTGTAGATCGACACCGACTCCGCAGACGCGATCTGCTTGAAGCCGAACGTCGAATCTCCGTTCCAATCCATCTACAATTCGTCCCAAACTCACCCAAAAGCTTCAAGATCCTATGGAAACCATAACACAACCACCACAAGCAAGAAAACACCACAAACAACATAGAACAAGCAAAACAAAAGATTTCTCAGGCTTAGATCAGCCATGGTCATCCACTCACCTCTTTTGCAGGAAGATTTGGCTCAAAAACGAAGAATCCAACACCTTAAGAAGCTTCTCGTTCGTTCCCAGCAATATCACTCCCTTCCACGGCAACAGATCTCACCAAAACCACCAAGAACAATCCCAAAAACCTCTCAAATCACAAGCTCTCTCTTTTCTCTCTTTTTTTTCTCAAATGGTGACAAAAGCTTATTTCCCAAAACCCTGAGTCGACCTCCTCTTTAAATATGTCGGTTCGGGCTTCAATTGAAGCAAACCAACCCAAAATCGACAATTTAAATCAATCTGGTCGAACTAGAAAAGCTGGTATCGATCGACACACCCTTGGTGTTGATCGACAACCATCCCCAAATCTCACTATTTGGTTCGCGGATGTTACAAGATTATCCATACGAAGCATGTCACCTGGAATATCGATCTCAGCTTCACCATCATTTGGTTCTAAAAGCTTTCTATCTCCTAATGTAGAATCCATTCAGAGAATTCTTTGATGGATTTAATCTCAGCAAGATCCGAATCAATAGTTACACGCATGTTCTTTGTCAAACGAAGAACATAGCAAAATCTTCATAATGATGAAGAGGTTAGAGAAGCTTGAACAATTTTCCCTCTACTCCCTTTAGCAATAACTGGTAGCACTTGTCGAAAATCACCACCAAAAACTATTGTTTTCCCATAAATGGAGTATCAGCATTACTAAAATTAGCTGCTCTTGCTATATCTCTCATACTTCGATCGTAAGACTCAAAACAATGTTTATGCAACATTGGTGCCTCGTCCCAGATAATCAACTTAGATTCCAAAAGAAATCCAGCTAGATCATTATCAGCAGCAATATGACATGTTGAAGTTTCGTGTAGCTGTATTGGTATTGCGAACCGTGAATGAGCAGTTCTTCCTCCTTCCAATAATAAACTGCCATTCCACTCAACGCAACATTGATCACAATTTTTCCTTTGGATCGGATATAAGACGACAAAGTCTTCCAAAGAAAATTTTTTCCCGTACCTCCAAGTCCATAAAAAAAATATAAACCTGAACAATTTGAATCGAGTGATGCCAATATACTATCATATATATTCCTTTGTTCATCTGTTAGACTTGGAAGCATTTTTTGATGGTCTAAAGCAGCCTTGTCTCTGTCGTAACACAACTCTTCTGTAATCAATATGTTTGTTGAAGATGGGATATTGGTGTTTAAAGAAAATGGAAGTGAAGAAATAATTTTGAGGCTACTTTCGTTGGACTGTAAAAGCTTTTCAATTTCAAGCAAGGCTTGATTCTTTAACTGATATGTACTCATTTCCACACCTATGAGTTTTGACAATCATGTTAGTGATAATTTTTTTTTTAAAAGTTATAACATAAAGATTATTTATTCTGACCTGGTTTTTCCTGTATTCTTCTCTGCATGTCTAATATGTCTTCTGCAAGCAAATGCCATGTTTTTAACCAAACATGATTAGGTGATGAGAAACTCTCTGAAGTGAGGAGCCTCACAAATAGTTGACGCATGTACTTAGCTGATCCCCATTGGCTGGCTTCTACGATTGTATCAATATACAATTGGTCATCTTCAAGGAGACCAAGGACTGCACATGCATCTTGATACCTTGGATACAAAATGCTGTCAACAGTACGTAAATCCTCAAAGCTGGTTGCACCTTTGATCACCATAAGAAGGATTCTCATGTAAAACTCATCACCAGCAAATGGTGACATAAAATGCATCCGACAACAGCTGAATTTATTTTACGCTTGGTCCATTCTTTTTTGGTTCGGTTCCAGACAAAGTGCTTAGGAAATTCAATGTAAGTCAGTTGTTGTGCTTCTGTGTTGTTTGGTTCATTTACATCCACTATAAAAGTTGTGATGTATGATTCCGTGGACGGATCAAAACATCATCAACATCATCATCATCCTTCATTGTTACATTTTGATCCCCTTCTAAATGAAATGGAAATCTTTGCACAGTTGTTCTGCTGTGATGAAGGTCAAAACCCCACATTCTCCATGGTGCTTCAACAAGCGATACATACCTTTTTAAAGAGAAGATATAAGTAAGAAATATGTTACTGATTTGAGGCTAACTAAAAACCACGCAGCTAAACAAAATAGTAAGGTTTTTATAATTACCTGAATCGTAGTATTTCTTAATTTCGTCTATAACCTTTACGGTACCTTCCACGTCATTTGTTGTGGATGTTGCTGTAATTCTATCGTTACCTTTGTTTATATATTTGAATAACTATTTGATTTCTCTTGTCTGGTTGCACCATTCTACATTTATATGTGCTTGGTACTTTAGAAGTAGATAAGGATTGTATGGAATTACAAACCGATTATCTTTGAGAATTCCATTTTTTTCCACACATCGCCCATCTTCTCTTCTCCTGTAGACAGGGTAACCATCCTTGTTGGTATAAGTCTCTTTGGAGAATTCTTTTGGGAATTTTTGGTACATCTCCCTTTTTCCATGCATGGTGAACGTGGGTTTAGTAACCCACATGAACCATGAATCATAAGTTCTTTAACTATTCCATGAAGGACATGGTTAGTAGCTTGATCAGGGATTTCAGCACATATGACTTCGTTGATATCCTTTGTAGTAGCTATTTTTGATCCACGCTTTAACCATAACAAAATATGGGCATGAGGTAGACCTTTTTTTGAAACTCGAACGTATATATCATTGTTTTAGAAATATAGAAAAGGAGATGGATGAGGAAAAAAATACAATTGTGAACATGATCGCTTCTTTAAAAAAATGTAGATGTAGGTCACCTGCGATTGATGGACCAAAAAGGTTTTTGTTATGGATGTCAGAGATGAGATTATCTAACTTCATCTTGAATATTCGAGAGATCACGTCAGCATTGTCTTCCGTCTTTAGGGCCCTTGCTTGTAGGTGTCTTGTTATCTCTGGCCATTCAGGATTGCAAGTGAATGTAATGAACAAACTGGGATACCCATTATTTTGACAAACTGCCATTGTGTCCCTCTATATTTCTTGCATATATGGTGCACCTCGCACAAAATTTGATGGTAAGAGAATTTGCTTCCCGCACTTACCAGCATCTTGATTTCCACTTGCTGCATAAGCTGCAACGTTTTTGTACTTATCTGCCCGCAATAACTTTGTCTAAGATATCCTATTCTTTCAGCTTCGATCATTGTAAATCCATCAACCAAAAACTGCTGAAAGAGTTTCCCGGAATGTAGCAGAGGATTAAACGCGCCATAACGCTCAATGATTTGATAAGCAAAAAACTCTCGCATGCTTACTCGAAACAGTGGGTTTCTTGATGTTGTTGTCCTCTTCTTAAGATGCAGATCAATATGGTAACCGTCTTCTCCATATGGGAATAAAAGAGGATACTATAAAGGAAGATATGCAGGGTGGAGCTCACTAATCCTTGACAAATGCTTACTCTTTGTTTCCACAACAATATCTCTACCATCAAATTCAGTGTCAAAATCTCCAACAAATAGGGCAGCAACTTCATAACTTGTTGGGAGCGTATATGTCTTGACATGAACATCACGACCAGAAATCAATACAATCTTAACATTAGATGATTCTAATGAATCACCGAAACGATCCCTTGCAGTTCGGAGTATCTTAGTTATGGATTGCACTCATCTAGCATAGATTTGATTGCTTCGACAATATCCTGTCTTAGTGTTCTGGATTCTGAAGTAGGTGTTCTTCGTTTTGAACTACAAAACTAAAGAAAGTGGATAGGTGATTCAAAAAATTAGTACTTGTCCTAAATAATTAAAAGTGAAATAATATGATGAATATAGCTCCAATGTTAAGATTTAGTTATCATAATTACCTGAAAGCTGATATTCTTTTGCTTATGTTATTTTCAGTATCAAATATATACAACTATGCAAATGCAGGAGCAGTGCCTTCTGAAGGTAGCATGCTGCCGATTTGATGGAAGTTCTGACCATGAAGTCGAAAGATATATGGTCCACGTCCGTTGTTAACTGATGCATCAATTTGTCCACCCATGGAAGTGAATGCAAACATGGAATTATATTGCCTAATGTTCTCTCTAAAGTTTATGATTACACTATCAATGCCAAATATCAGTCTGAATTGGAGGTAACATAAGTAGGGGGGGGGAGTTCAACTTTGCTGTGCATACAACACAATGAAAATTGTGGAGGTATTTGGTTTCTTTTTTTGTTTATACGTTCATTGTACCACATCAAAGCATTACAATGCTGACACAAATAATCTACATCGCCATAGTCTTCATAACCTGTCAAATAAGAGAAAATATTGAATGGTATCAAATTTAGTGTTGAGGTAAAGTTGTTGTAAATATTGCATACAAAATATACTTACATATTTGGCTAATATCTGTCTGAGATGGTCTTTCAACTTGCTGAGTAGTTGAGTTGCTACATTTGTTTCTCCCTGCATTATTAATAATGAAGTTAGTACGAAAATAATTATTATTTTAAGAAAACATTTGAATAGGTTTACTGATTTTCCGTTCTTCTGTGTGAATATTTGATGATAGTCATACTTCATGACTTGACTTTATTCGAATTCATACTTTAGTTGAGTTGTTTAGTAGAAAATTTAAGTTAACTTATGGTTTGTAATGTCACTTAGAGGCTGATTTGATTGACTATATAACACTCCGGTTTCAGAGACTTGCGGAGAGGTTTAAAAGAATTGATTTGGCCACCTTTGTCACCAAAGTGCACTTATCTTTTCGGTCAAGGGTCCTGAGAAAACTCCTGAGTTAAGCGTTTTTGAGCTAGAGTAGTCTCAGGATGGGTGATCTTCCGGGAAGTGACTGTCGGAATTGTGCGAGTGAGGAAAAAACTCAGGGGAAGATCATGTTGTGATTTGTAGGGACGGTAACAAGTCTTTAAAACCTCTCGGACGTAGCAACCCGGCCGTCAGATAGAGATGAGCTCACGGGCCTAGTGAGAGGATGTGAGGCCCATTAAGGAAGGTGGCCCCATAGACTAGGATTGGACATGGGGTCCACTAAGAGATGGCGGTCGGGGCGTTACAGACTATCTGTGGATGATGGAAAAGAGGAGGTAGCACTTGACACTGCATTTTCTGTTTCGTAGGATAGCATAGTTAATAGAAAGAGTTAAATATGATATGTAGTCTGTTTTAGTTTTGGTTGAATAATAATATGAGAATAAGTAAATTACCATCACTAAAGATTTTCTTTACATTTCTGGTGTTTACATTTGACACCTCTTTCCCTTTCCTTTTGTTAGGATTCTGCCTTATTATTTTCCGAGCTTCGGAAGGATGACTTACAGGTAAATGAATAAGATCATTCTCTGCAAAAGTTATACATTTTTTCTAAAAAACTAAAGAAGATTAACATGAAAAAACTGTTGAGAATAAAACCATCACAATAAATTTTCTTTTCCTTTCTGGTGTTGATGTTTGACAGCTCTTTCCCTTTCCTTTTCTTAGAATTCTGGCTATTCATTTTCGCACTTTGGTTGGGATGACTTAGATATAAATGAATAGGATCATACTCTTAAGAAGAAATACATCTTTGTTAAAAATTTTTAAGAACTGAAAGAAATATACTTTTCTTACTATGAAAATAGGAGTGAATTATGAATAAGAAAATGAGCGATACAGGTTGTGTTTTGAAAAGATGGCTGTATTTTTACCGTTTTTAAAATTTTTAATAGACAATTAAACACACTCCATGTTCGTCGTCCATAACTTTGGACAGTTACCTATATATAAAGTTCAGTTATCATTTAGAAATCAGTTTTATACACAATCTGCATAATCATATTCCTAACGATTATATAGTTTTATGTCTTATCTCTAAGAATACTTTTTTGTATAAAAAATATATATATGGTTATATAGATCCTTTGTTTTATGGTCTCTGATGATCTGATCTATACCATGTAGTTCGAAGGTGGAGTTGAAAGGATTGCAGGTAAGTTCAAAAGATTTGATTTTATATTGTATAAACAGGTTTGGAAATTAAGCTTCTGCAAGAAAACGGATCGTTGATGGATCTTTTTGAAGGGCACAGAGCATTTGATTCTCCAAATTAAATTTGATATGTGGTTGTTGAGATTTTGTTTTCCTAGTTAATGGTTTATCAGAAATTGGACAGGTTACATCTATAGTCAAAGACATTGCTGGTTTAATGTTCACTAATGTTTCATTTGTAATGAATAACTGGAGCTTATACAGGTTTGGTTACTTATACAGGTTTGTAATATATAAGTGGAGCTTATAGATGTTTGATATCAAATAGAATTTAATTCTCCAGTGGGAACTAAATAACATAGTATTATTTAAGAAGTGGAGTTGGGTTGGGTTAAATATTAGAACAGAATTATTATTTGGAGCTCCTATTGATCATTATTTGCAGGTAGAAGCTTATTTGACGATCCCAAGTGGAGGTGAAACATAACATGTTACTGGAAGTGGCTTCGGTTAAAATTGAGCTTGAAAGTATTAGTTTTGAAGCTTCTATTGATCCTTACTTATCACATTTAAATGTTTTTCCTATGTACGTATATGAACATATAAATTTGACTATGTAAGAGAAAACAATGGCCATGTTTGTGTTTTTAAAAAATTAGTTAAAACAGGACAAAATCAAAGGTAAAAACATTACATAATTCACACATGTTAAAAAGCATAGGAATAAAAACTTAATAACATATATAAGTACAATATGGATTCTCTTGAGGATCTTTCAATGCATTTTTCCTAAGCTATGTGGTCTGATCACCGTCTCAGTTATCTTCACCCTTTCTTTACAACATTATCATCAACATTGCATGACGACAGAAAATTGTGTTTCAACAAAGATGTAGAGTCAAGCCTTTGCAAGGAATCTATATCCAAACATTTGTGAAGAAAATCCTGTGCATCATCAGATAACCAAGAAAGTATGGACGACTTTAAACAGCTATGGGCGAGGACATCTTCCAGTTTCTTTCTGCCTAATACCCGAAATTCACTCCAAGGCTTCTTCCCAGTTAACATCTCCAAAACATTGCATCCAAACAACCAGATATCAGCAGCATAATCCAAAACACCTTCTCTTAAAAACTTCAAGAGACATGTACAATAATGTTCATCTTTTATGACCACTACCATCTCCATACTCAGCTGAAGTTTTTCTTAACGCTAACCCAAAATCGGCAATCTTTGGTTCAAAACCATTAGGCATAGAACGGGTTACTTGAGGTTTAAGTAAAATATTACATGGCTTAATATCATAGTGTATAATCGTCATTGAGTGTATATAGCTCAAACCTTTGAGGATATTTGTAGAAAAAAGCTGAACATCGCTCTCCACCATTCACTTTTCTTAAAATTTGAGAAAGTCTGCAGTACTTCCTCCGGAACAGTACTCAAGAATCAAATTGTAATCGCTTTCTGTCGACTTTCTGTCATCGTTATTTTGATACCATAGCATGAAATAACATATGCAGAAGAAAGGCTTGCGAGGATTCATTCCTCATCAATAAGGCTTGATGAAAATGTAATGGATGAGCATTTGATTGCCATCTTTAATGGCAAACTATCAGTGTCAACATCGGTGTTTCATTTGGCTAAGTAAACAAAACCATGAGCACCTTCTCCAAGAGAGTGACAATGAATCCATACAAAACCATCATGAGATTTTTCGGTTTTTGAATGTTTGGAAACAGAGGCTTCAAATGCTTCACGGCTTATAACCTCTACGCTGCTACCAAATTTATCAGAATATGTTTGCGGTGAAGCAATGACACATGTTGGAGAAGCAACAACTTCAAAACTCTTTGATAGTTTGTAAACGGCAGCTTCAAATGCTCTTCGACTAATGATCTGTAGGCTGCTTTCACTTGGACTCTGATTAGTTGGTGGTGCGGCCACAACTCGTTTCCTTTTATTGGATGTGATCTCCAAAGACTTATCAACCAAGGTTTTCATCTTAGGCAACGAAAACAATGTAGAAAGATTTCAGTGGAAGAAAAATAAAGAAAAGTAGAACTTGAAAAATATGCAGAAAAAAAAAAGGAACAGAGAGAGGGAAAGACACAAAGGCAAAGGAAGCGCAAAAGGGAGGAAGAGATGTAACAAAAACTTGATTAATGGTTTTATACTTATGTTATAAGTATAACAGTTGGCCCAAAAAAAAAGGAAAAAAAAATTTTGGAGACGGTTCAAACTATCCAAAGATCATGCAATCATATTCGGGGAAAAAGGTCATTTCATACCTATACAGTTTCAAAAGTGCCAATTTCTATCTGTACAAATATTCAATGCTAATTTCTACCTAAACTCAATAAAATTAAAATTTCATACCCAGTTAGTATAAATAGTGCCAATTTCAAACTCCATATTAACGGATGCTGACTCAGATGACAGGTGTAAAAGTGAGGTGGCATCATCCACAATAAACGACGTCGTTTAAATTTTTTGCTTTAAAATTTTAAAACAAATATGCAAGCCCCTAGGCTCAAACCCTGGTCGTTTCCATAATTTCACCCATGCTTTACCAACTGATCCAACAAGCTTTCTTGAGATGTTTTCTAAAAATTTACATTTATAACCTAAATTAATGTGGATTCGGGAAAATAAATGAGGATTTTCCCGACCAATCTTCTTCTCAATCTGAGATTTTAATTCCGAAATGTCTGTTCAAACGACATGATGCTTACTTGTTGGCATTTGGGTCCCTCGAATTTCCATAATATCCAAAAACCCCAATTTTTTAAAACAATTACTGAATCTGGATCCGTATAAGTCAAATCACAAGACAATGAAGACAACCCCAAGTAGCGAATACACACAAAAAGTTGTTGAATTGAGATCTGAATTACGAAACCCAGATTGTAAATCGTCGAAATAAGTAACTTTTGTTTAAATCCTCGATTATTTTCTCGAATTCTAAACGAGGATTTTAAGTTTAGTTGATAATATAGTATTAATGTAGGTTATAAATATATCGATTTAGAAAAATTCTTGAGAAAGGTTGTTGGATCAGTTGGTAAAAGCGTGGGTGGAATTAAGGAAATGACCAGGGTTCGAGCCTAGGGGCTGGCATATTTTTAAAAAAAATTGAAAGCAAAAAATTAAAATGACGTCATTTATTGTGGACGGTGCCACCTCACTTTTACACATGTCATCTGAGTCATCAGAGTCATCATCCGTGAGTTTGAAATTGGCACTATTTATAATAATTGGGTATGAAATTTTAATTTTAATTGAGTATAGGTAGAAATTAGCACTGGATTTTTTGTACAAGTAGAAATTGGCACTTTTGAAACTATACATGTATGAAATGATCATTTTCCCATCATATTCGCGGTGTTGTGTTGGAGTAAACCCAAAATGTACTTAAAAAATGTATATATAGATTGTTCAAATTAACAAAGGGATATAGGATATTTTATTTCTTAAATTCGGTATTATCTTCTTAATGGATAACTTTGCCAGGAAATGTTTCTTAAAACGTAAAAATTCTAAATAAAAAGCTTAGTATTTGTACTTTGCGTGATCAAGTTGAAATGTAAAATAGATTGTAATATTTGGCATGGGATGCTTTCTTGTAAAAGAATGGAATCTAATGGTTTTAATTGTCTCTACTAGGGGATAACCCGTGCTACAGGACGAGATTATATTTATTGTTAGTAATTTGTTTTTTTGTTGTAACCTAGAGAATCTAAAGGCTGAAATCTCTTATTCTTATTCATGTCATGTGTTTGAGGTTAAATATATATAGTGTAAGACTTTCCAAAACAGAATAGGAAATAAAAGACTCTAAACCGACTTAGTAATAGGATGTGGCCGAGAGGCCTTGGCCGATGGGCCTTGAGTCTTGAACACCTATGGACTGTGTATGGGTTTGGTTATGGAGTCCATCATCCAGTGTTTTAAAACACTCCCCCTTGGATGACATAACCATGCAAGTGCTAGGAAGGATCGATGCAATGTGCTTGGGGATGCTGCCTCATTAAAACCTTACCAGGAAAACCCATTGGGACAAAACCATAGTGAAGGAAAAAGAGTACAGCACTCAATTGCTCCCCCTGTTCCAAGCATCACTCTAAGTCCTTAAGCCTCCGCATTCCAATCTGGTGCGTGAGCTTCTTGAATGTTGTTGTCGGCAATGCTTTGGTGAAGAGATCGGCTGAGTTGTCGCATGATTGAACTAGTACCACTTGAACTTCTCCGGCCTTTTGTAGTTCATGTGTGAAGAAGAACTTTGGTAAGATGTGCTTTGTCCGATCTCCCTTGATGTAACCTTCCTTGAGCTATGCGATGCAGGCCGCATTGTCTTCATAGATTACGGTTGCTTCCTTATTGTCGTCCATGCCACTATCAGTCCGAACATGTTGACTCATGGACCTCAACCAAACACACTCACGGCTGGCTTCATGAATTGGTAGGATCTCCGCATGATTTGATGATGTGGCCACAAGAGTTTGCTTCATAGAACGCCATGAGATCGCTGTTCCACCGTGTGTAAACACATAACCTGTTTGTGACTTACCATTGTGTGGATCGGACAGATAACCTGCATCAGCAAAACCAACTAAACCTTCTTTGTTATAGTTAGTATAAAATAAATCAAAGTCTGTCGTTCCTTGTAGGTAACGCAGAACATGTTTAATACCATTCCAGTGCCTTATGGTCGGACAAGAACTATATCTTGCTAGGAGGTTCACGGCAAAACATATGTCTAGTCTAGTGTGGCTAGCCAAGAACATTAACGCTCCTATAGCACTGAGGTAAGGCACTTCAGGACCAAGAACTTCTTCATTGTCCTTCTTTGGAGAAAATGGATCTTTATTCACTTCAATACTTCTCACAACCATTGGGCTAGTCAATGAGTGAGCTTGGTCCATATTAAACCTCTTGAGTACCTTTTCTGTATATGCCTTTTGATGCACAAGGATCCCATTATTTCTGTACTCAAGCTGCAATCCCAAACTGAACTTAGTCTTACCTAGGTCTTTCATTTCAAATTCTTTCTTGAGATATTCTACTGTTTGGGCAATTTCACCAGAGGTTCCAAGGATGTTTAAATCATCCACATACACTGCTATTATCACAAATCCTTTGTTTGCAAACTTCTTTATGAATATACTGTTGGGATTTATGAGACAAAGCTCATAAGAGAGGGTAGACAAACACTTGGTGAATGAATCCCCCTTTACCCACAACAAAAGGACTCATTCTCAAGGAGGAGGAGAGGTCATCAACTTGTGATGAACTCCCCATAATCTAGGCTTAGTAAAGAGTAAATAAGAAGAATTTAGGTGGGATTTGATAAGAGAATAGGCTGCCTTAAGGGCAGCCCCTAACCGCTAATCCTACACCACTCTACATTGGAAATAAGAACAAGAACACAAGGTGTAGAGGGAAATCGGTTTCTCTTATTATTAGAATGTTGTGTTGTGTTACAATTGAGAGATTACACATTAATATAGGGAATACAAAGGCATATGACCGTTAGAGAAAGAGAGGAAGAAGATAAGGTGTGCTTTGCTTTCTCCCAAGGTTGATAGCGACACTTCATGCCCACTTGCTCAATCTCTTTCTTCTTCCTAACGGTTGGATTGGAAGCTTCTCAGCTTCTTTCACACCAATATGGGCCTCGTGTTCCTTGTCTCAAACTCACACTCGGCCTTTCCATCATATGGACCAAGAGCAGCCCCTTAGGACACAACCGTACGGACACAAGGATGGCACATCTCTTATGTGCCTTCATGGGCCTTCATGGCCCTTCTTCTTGTGCTCACGGCCTTACTGGCCGCTCCCACACCACTTATGGCCTCCATGGCCACCTTCTTGTGCTCTTGGTCACTCGCGGCCTTACCGGCCGTCTCGCTCCTCCTTGCACAGCTCGGCCTTACCGGCCTCACTCCCTCTTCTCCTTCATATAGACTAATACTCCCCCGCACGCTTGATCTGCAGGGCACCATGGGGACCAAAGATCAAGGGTGGAGACGTGTCGATTACCTCATTAAAAACCTCAACAAAGAAAACCACTTGGGAAAAACTTTGTTGAGTAAAAAGAGTGTAATGTTCACGGTCCTAGGTGTCCCATTGATCTTGGTTTGTAAGGACTGGCTCTCTTCTCTCCATGGCTTTGAACCGCTACACTTCCTTAGCTCTCCTTGCCTTTAGCACTTCTTATGATCCACTCTTGCACTTTCCGAATTTTCTTGAGGCTCTCATAGTCTCCTTTACCCCTTAAACAAGTGATAAAGAAGAGAAGAATAAGTATATGCTATGAGGAATATCAAGGAAAATTTTAAAGAGACAATTTTTCAAATTTATTTGAGGCTCTCATAATCTATTTTGAATAAGTCTATGTTATGAGTAATATCAAAGACAATCTCTTTGAGGCTCTCATAATCTACTCAAACAAATAAATTATAAGGAATATCAAAGTAAATTTTAAGAGAATCATATGAAAGTGTAAAGACTAGCAATGGAACTAAGATAATAAATTAAAGAAATTTAAATAGAAGAGAGTTTAGAGCACAGCCTTTGGTGTTTTTGATGAAGGAAAAGAGAGGCTCATTGTTGCGGTTTGAATTCTCCTCTTGAGACCGCTTCTTCTAAGTCGCGTCAGAGTGATGTATGTCCACTGAATCGGACATAACTCACAAACGGCTGCTCGGATTGGTATGATTCCACTTCCACTGGCAAGATGACTCTTTGGTCTTGAGCTTTGATGTAGAATGCGGAAGCTGAATCTCAGTGGAAGGGTTTCGTCCGAGTCGTTCTTTAAGACGCTTCCTTGAAGACCATGTTTTCGCACTTTGGTACACCAACGACTTTAAAAGTCTTGTGCACCTCCAAACTTTGACACTCATCAAACGTGGGATTGATTCATCATTCCACACCAGTTTTCTTCTCCCCTTGCTCCTCTACCATAGACAAATTCCTCTTGAACCACTCCTTGAGTTCGCCGGCCGGACTCCCTCTTGGTATTGTCTTGAGGTTGCCTTGGTTAGACTCGCCTATGAGGACCTCACTTCTGGTTGCGAATGGTTCTAGCTCCCCCGTAAGCTTCTAGTGCCTCCATTTGGCCGTTGACACAACCACACAAACTTTGGAACTGATTCATCGCCTTCCACCAACTTTGATGGCCATCGGTTCTAACTTCCAAGCCTTGTCATGCGCCAACCACTTCACCATCTTTAAACCATGAACCTGTTTGAGATCAAGACAGATTCTAAACACAAGATGGTGAGAGATTAGAGAATAGAGAATTTAACTGAAAATAAAAGAGAATTTATAGAATTTATAGAATTTAATAGAGTATATAGAGTATGGGCGGATAAGAGAGAATGGTGAGGTAGAATAGAGAATTTGCTCAAGAGTTCTTATGGACAGAGCTTAACTCTGTTTTCTTGAGTTGAAAGAAGCTTTAGGCAACCTTGAACAGCCTTGCACTTTAGTGAGTAGCACACCATTGTGTTTGTTTACTCGGTACATAGGTGTTTTAGCGGTTGGAGCTCCTAAGGACCATGGGGCTTTGAGACTCCCACGGTTTAACAAGAAAACTCATGGCCGAATCACCTTAAACAAGATGTTCCCCACGAGTTTAAGGCCATAGATCCACAAAGATAACATATAGAAGATGTTTCTTGTGGTCCCAAGCAAGAAAACAAAACAAAACCTTTGGAACACCCTATTGTCCAATGGTTAAAAGAAATCCCCTTTCACACAGCTTTAATCTATTTGATTTAGCTAAGAGGATAAGAAATTTGTGGCTCCATTCAAGCCCCAAAATCGTGAATCCTCACCAAGAACACAACCAATTTGCTCCTTGGTTCATCACTACCTCAATTTAAACCCAAACTTTCACCAAATCGATGAAGCTTAAGAATGAGGTTTTAAAATCGATTTCTTTCACATACTTGGTCTATGAACTCTACAAAGATCCAAGACCAAGCTTTCTCAACAATGAGCTGCTAGAGAATCGATTTTAACAACAAAAGCAAAATTAAAGCATTAAAGAACTAAGCTAAGCGAATTAACACCTAAGCTAGGATTAAAACTTTAATTAAGCTAACTCCTAAGAAAACAACTTGAGAACGAGTTTGAATCACCAAGAACAGAGCCTGCTCTGATACCATGTTGGGATTTATGAGACAAAGCTCATAAGAGAGGGTAGACAAACACTTGGTGAATGAATCCCCCTTTACCCACAACAAAAGGACTCATTCTCAAGGAGGAGGAGAGGTCATCAACTTGTGATGAACTCCCCATAATCTAGGCTTAGTAAAGAGTAAATAAGAAGAATTTAGGTGGGATTTGATAAGAGAATAGGCTGCCTTAAGGGCAGCCCCTAACCGCTAATCCTACACCACTCTACATTGGAAATAAGAACAAGAACACAAGGTGTAGAGGGAAATCGGTTTCTCTTATTATTAGAATGTTGTGTTGTGTTACAAATGAGAGATTACACATTAATATAGAGTTTACAAAGGCATATGACCGTTAGAGAAAGAGAGGAAGAAGATAAGGTGTGCTTTGCTTTCTCCCAAGGTTGATAGCGACACTTCATGCCCACTTGCTCAATCTCTTTCTTCTTCCTAACGGTTGGATTGGAAGCTTCTCAGCCTCTTTCACACCAATATGGGCCTCGTGTTCCTTGTCTCAAACTCACACTCGGCCTTTCCATCATATGGACCAAGAGCAGCCCCTTAGGACACAACCGTACGGACACAAGGATGGCACATCTCTTATGTGCCTTCATGGGCCTTCATGGCCCTTCTTCTTGTGCTCACGGCCTTACTGGCCGCTCCCACACCACTTATAGCTTCCATGGCCACCTTCTTGTGCTCTTGGTCACTCGCGGCCTTCCCGGACGTCTCGCTCCTCCTTGCACAGCTCGGCCTTACCGGCCTCACTCCCTCTTCTCCTTCATATAGACTAATATATACATGGACTGATTGGGTCATTCTTATAGCCTTCTCTAGCTAAATATTCACTTAATCAGTTATACCACATTCGACCATTCTGTTTCAGTCCATAAAGCGATTTGTCTAGCCTTATGCAGTACTGTTCTCGAGAACCACTCTTATCTTTGAGCTCAATACCCTATGGTAATCTCATATAAATTTAATTATCCAGTGGACCATATAAGTATGTAGTTACAACATCCATTAACCGCAAATCCAGTT
The DNA here is from genome assembly GCA_023657505.1 of Camelina hispida. Lineage (NCBI taxonomy): Eukaryota > Viridiplantae > Streptophyta > Magnoliopsida > Brassicales > Brassicaceae > Camelina > Camelina hispida. Next base: position 32,657,905 of record CP094635.1, read on the forward strand.
TTTCTCTTATAGCCATACTTATTAAGTACCTAAATGTTGTTGCATCCATCACAGGGGAGTATGTCTCCTCATAGTCTATTCCTGGTCTTTGAGAGAATCCTTGTGCTACAAGCCGTGCTTTATATCTCACAATTTCATTATTCTCATTTCTCTTCCTTACAAAGACCCACTTATGTCCAACTGGTTTAATTTCAGGTGTTGTCCTTATGATCGGACCAAACACACTTCTCTTCTTCAAAGAGTTTAACTCCACATCAAATAGCTTCTTTCCATTTTAGCCAATCTTTGCTTTGAGTTCACTCTAATATAGATGTGGGTTCATGATCCTCATTTATCTCAAGTGCTACCTTGTATGCAAATATTTCGTCGATGTCGACATCTTTTTGGTTCCATTGAATTCCAGACATGATATAGTTTATTGAGATCTCATTATTATCAATACCTTCAGGACCTTGAGGTTCAGCGTCCCAAACCTCACTTGGTTCCTTAGGCTTTTCCGCGGCTATGTCTGTATATTCTGTAATTCCCTTAACCTCGGTCTGTTTTGCACCTTTAGACTTCCGAAGGTTCTTATCTTTGGAACCTAATGGTCTACCTCGTTTCAAACGTGGCTTAGACTCTGTAGCAACTTGATTATTGTGTTCCTTCTGAACATCAATACGTACTGGTGCATTACAAGCTGGTATGTACGATTTTGTTACTCTCTTTGGGTCAGCAAAGGAATCTGGCAATTGATTAGCTAGCTTCTGTAAATGAATAATCTTTTGAACCTCTGCATCACATGCTAGAGTTCGAGGATCTTGCCAATTTAAGGTTGTTTGATTCCATGTTAATTCCTTGACCAGCTTGCTAGTCTAACCACCTAACATAGGGAATTCGGACTCAACGAATTGACAGTCCGCATATCTAGCCTTGAATAAATCTCCTGTGGTTGGCTCAATATACTTTATAATGGTGGGAGACTCATATCCAACATATATTCCCATCCTCCTTTGAGGTCCCATCTTAGTTCTCTGTGGTGGAGCAATAGGTACATAAACGGCACAACCAAATGTTTTGAGATGGAATATGTCTGGTTCTTGACCCGATAATAGTTGGGATGGTGAAGCTTATTTGTGTTCACTAGATGGCCTGATGCGTATAAGTTTTGCTGCATGTAAGACTGCGTGTCCCCAAGCCGACACAGGGAGCTTCAACCTCATTAGCAATGGCCGAGCTATCAATTGTATTCGTTTAATGAAGGATTCAGCTAATCCGTTTTGTGTATGGACATGTGCCACAGGATGTTCCACACTCACCCCCATGGACATATAATAATCATTAAACGCTTGGGATGTGAATTCACCAGCATTGTCTAGACGTATAGTCTTACGTGGGAAATCTAGAAAGTGTGCTCTTAGCCTTATAATTTGAGCCAACATCCTTGCAAATGCTAGGTTCCTTGTGGATAACAAGCAAACGTGTGACCATCTGGTTGATGCATCGATCATAACCATAAAATATCTAAATGTCCCACAGGATGGGTGTATTGGTCCACATATATCACCTTGTATCCTTTCCAGAAAGTTTAAAGTCTCTTTAGTGACTTTTACTGGTGATGGCCTTATGATAAGTTTCCCTTGTGCACATGCTACACAAGTGAGATGTTTAGGGATAACTTTTCTCTCTTTAAGGTTGTGCCCATTCGAATTCTTAATCAATTTACGCATCATGTTCGAACCCGGGTGGCCTAGCCGGTCATGCCATAGAGTGAACTGTTCATTGAACATTTTGTGCTTTGCCAAGTTAGCTTCTATCATGTTAATCTTAGCATGGTATAAGCCAGTGGCTAGTGCAGGTATAGTCTCTAGGACCTTCTTATGTCCTTTCACAATTTCTGTAATGTATAGGAATTCTTTATTTCCTTCACCCTTGGTTTCAATATGATAACCATTCAATCTGATATCTTTAAAGCTCAATAAGCTTCTCTTAGAGCTGGGTGAGTACAAGGCATCACTTAATTCAATATGTGTGCCATTAGGCAATAATATGTGAGCCTGGCCGTAGCCTTCTATTAAACATGCTATACCCGCAATTGTACTAACATTGGCATTCATTATGAGGTTTATGAAATATCTTTTATCCTTCAATATTGTGTGGCTGGATCCACTGTCCACCACTAGTACACTCATATCCTCGGCCATTTCTATATAAAACAATATTTTGTGTTTTGATTTAATAAGACAATCACTTATATAAAATAAAATCTTTGAATTTAAACCAAAGTAATTATCCAATACATAGACCGAAAATTAAATCATAAAAGCATAGAATTAAACCAAAAATAAAACCGAAATTCCATCATCATTCTTTAAGGCAATCGGAAGTCTCATAGGCTAGTGAGTCATCATTCTCATGGTCGAAGTCTCCTTCACCATCGAGATGCACATAGTTGGCTTCTGGATTCTTCTTCAAGACCTCTTGATATGCATCAATGAGATGTTTGGGTGTTCTGCAGTTCTTTGCCCAGTGGTTAGACATACCACATCGGTGACAAACCGATTTAGCCTTGGATTGTGGTTTAAAGGACCCACAGCCCCTACCACCACGTCCACGGCCTCCACGGCCGTAACCATCAAAGCGGCTAGCTTGGCCTCCTCGACCACCACGTCCTCTGCCACCACGGCCATGGCCGTAGTGTCTTTCTCTGTGGACATAGTTGGTCTCCTTAGGCTCGTTAAGCTCTTTAGGCTCTACAGCATTTTTCTTTCCCAAATCAACCTTGTGTGCTTCTGGTAATGGGGCTGTACCAGGAGGTCTCATAGCACTATTCATCAGCAACAGCTCATTGTTCTGCTCAGCTAGCTGTAAACATTCGTTAAGTTCCCCATAGTCATCAAAACCTTTTTGCCGGTATTGTTGCTGAAGGAGTATGTTATTAGCGCTAAAGGTAGACAATGTCTTCTCTAGCAGCTCCTTCTCTGTTACTTCAGTACCACACAACCTAAGGAGTGAGACAATCCTAAAAAGCTCAGAGTTATACTCATCCACGGATTTGTAGTCCTGGATCCTTAGGTTTTTCCAATCAAACTCAGCCTTTGGTAGGAGCACCGTCTTTTGGTGTCCGTATCTGCGTTTAAGCGCTGTGATCTTCTATGGTGAGGTACTGATTCTTGAGACTCTCAGCAAGGTGATGATGTATGTGCTGAATGGTCTTATACTTTTGCTTGTCAGAACAGTCATTATCCTCTTCGATGCATTCGAACAAGTCCATTGACTTCAGATGGATCTTAGTGTCCATTGCCCATTACAAATAGTTGTCTCCAGAAGCATTCAACATACCATACTCTAGGTTCTTGAGCCTTGCCATCTGCATAAAACAGAAATAGACAACCGATCATTTGCATGCGGTTGTTTGAGACTAAACCATGCAATCAATATTAATTCAGGTCATGCGGTATTTGAGCCGAAACATGCCTTAGGCCATGCGGTATTTGAGACCGAAACATGCCTTGCCTCTTACAAATTTCGTGGTTTAAATTCATGAATGCAAAGACAACAAAAACAGATAGACAATGCATGAAACAATTTCCTTATTACTACATAGGATTTCTTTTTCATAAGTTTTCCTTTTCAATCTAGGATTTTAGTAAATTTTGTTCTAGGCTTTTAGATAATTACTATAATTAATTAGGAACCTATCCTAATCTATATTTTTAATTCTGATTTCATGTTTTAATTTTATAGAATTTTAACAAAAGTTTTAAGATCAATCGGATTCAATCCTAGAACAATAAAGCTAATGTTTCTTAAATTTCAGGGTAATTATAAGATTGAATTGGAAGTTTTAACAACCTAAGAAACAAGTCTATGCTCGAGTTTATGGTTTAACAATCCTAGATTTATGCAGCCGATTTCTAAATTTTTTTTATGCAAGGATCGAATTTAGCTATGATGCATGCGAGACATAAACAATCAATAGCAAGCAATCAATCGGATTTTAGTCATGATATAATCGGTGCAATTCATAGGAAATCTTATCAACCTAAGCATAATACAGTCCAATATTTAAAGTTAAGGATTTAGGGATCTCAAGCTTTGTTAGTTGTGTACTTGCTTGTTTTAGGGTTCAATAGTTTTAAGATCATGTTCGATTATATGGTTCCACAAGATTCGATTTTACCTTAACACCAAAGGGGTCTGACCGGTTTTGATCTGGGAGCTAAAGACCTCAGATTTCACTTGACCACGAACCACGAACCTCGAACAGAACCACGAACAGCTTTCACACGAACAGATCACGAACACCTTCTTGTACCACTCACGTATTGCACTCACCCCCAAACCGCAAACCACAAACCTCGAACAAGTTGTGGATAGAGCTTGATCACAAGCTAAGGTTTGCTCGTGAACACCAAGAGATCTTCGAGACAAGGTACTTAGTCTCGAACAGAAGAGAGAACAAAGGCGGTTTAGGGTTTTTGTTAGAAGAGAGGGATGAACGGCGGCTGCTAGGGTTTTAGGATTTTTATTCAGCTGGATGTAGAAACTATCGTGCTGATAACGTGTTGTAAACTAGAGAATCCAAAGGCTGAAATCTCTTGTTCTTTTTCATGTAATGTGTTTGAGGTTACATATATATAGTGTAAGACTTTCCAAAACAGAATAGGAAATACAAAGACTCTAAACCGACTTAGTAATAGGATGTGGCCGAGAGGCCTTGGCCGATGGGCCTTGAGTCTTGAACACCTATGGACTGTGTATGGGCTTGTTATGGAGTCCATCATCCAGTGTTTTACAACATTTTTGTAATTTTCCTTTTTCTTGTCTGATTTAGGTATTTAAACTTATTTTCGGAGTTTATATAGTTTTTATTTATATATTTGTGGTTATACACTAATTTGGAAATATTGATTGAGTAGGTACTTTGCATAATATATCTTCTTACGGAAACATACACAATGCAATATTGAATAGTAGCTATGTAAGAGGATATATCTTCCACAATAACGAATAGTAGGTTCGTAAGAGATTACACACACAACAATATTGGACTATAGTTTTGTTGGTTTGTGTTTTAAGATAGATTCAAAGCAATAATAATAATTTTTGTTTATGAATGTTTAATCTCCAAAGTAAACAATAAGAAAAGAAAAAACACTAAAGAATAGTAATATTAGACATGAGTTATAAAGTCATGGAGGTATCATACTTCTTCCTTAACCCCTTCAACCATTTATTGTATTTAACATGTAGACCAAAATCGAATAAATATAGAGTTAGTAGTATAGATATTAGTCAAACAAAATTATAATATACCAAAAATTTAGGAAGTAATTACTATTCCATTTCCTAATGAAGATTTTGGAAAACTTCTTTAAAAACAACATTGGTTGTCTGCGTTTAAGGTTTTTCCTCACTATCTGTTATTAATATCTTCAATCCTGACTTTGATTTAACCCTTGACATTGCTACATATAACTGACCATGTGAGAAAACGGGTCTAGGTAAGTATATACCAACATTTTCAAGAGACTGGCCTTGACTCTTACTGATAGTCATTGCAAAAGCAACAGACACTGGGAACTGTCTTCGACGCATTTTGAAAGGCAACCTAGCATCTGATGGTGATATCAACATCCTAGGTATGAGAACTATCTTACCAACTCGCGTACCAATTAAAATCCGAGCTTGAAAAACATGGTCAGCCATTTGGGTGATCTGCAGTCTTGTACCATTCATTAAACCACCATGCGGATCAATATTTCTCATTAACATAATTGGACAACCTATTTTCAAACGAAGCCGATGATAAGGTATACCCGAAACCTTAATGGTATTAAGGAAATCTCGTGAGTAAACCTTATTTTTCAGGACACGTTTATCTTGAGGGTCAATTGAATCGGAACTTAGATAAATTCTTTCTTCAGCTGAAAATATAAGAAAAAACAAAACCAAAATAAATGAATACGATGAATTATGTCTAAAGGATTACTAACAATAAATAAAGGACGATTAAAGATGAACTAACCGTTTAGACTGGATAACATGACATCATTGATAGAATTGACATCTTCATTGGTAGGGCAAAGAATAGCTCGTTCTTGGAAAAATTTAGGATCCTTTTGGGTGGCAAAGTTCTTTCCGTAAACAGCTTCAATGATTGACTCTAACGGAGAGGAACTTATGTGAGCACGGGATCGGTCACTCGGCCATGAACACTCGCATCTCTCGGACACCTCTCGGCCACCCCTCGGAAAATACCCAGACACCTCTCGTCCACTCTTACCACCCGCTAGAAAACTTGGGACCGGCCTTCTTAATGATGTGCGGCACCAACCAGTCCCCAAGGATCATCAAGGAGGAGCAAGACAAGTCACCTAATGGACATTTCAAGCCAAGCTCCAACCTTTACACCAAGGGCACATGGCTAGCATCGCCAAAGAAGAGCCAAGGGTACAACCAGATTTGGGAAGCTTGATACGCGTGTCTTCACCAACAAGCTAGTGTGAAGACATACCTAAGTCATTAGAAGGAGCTGTACTCTTTTTTCTACTTTGGGTTTGTCCCAATGGGTTTACCAAAGAGGTTTTAACGAGGCAGCGAGCTCTAGTGCATCTCCACTTCGTTCCCGCTCTGCTCATGACTTGGAAACTTTCATTGACAAGATAATGGGCAAAGGAAGTGAAGATCCTATCCACCGCGTCCAGCCAATGACGTGGCATTTCTATCTCCTTCCTTCCTTTTCTATATTTCTTCTTGAACCTTCTATGACCGTTGGATTGGTCTTTGCTTTGATTTACTTTTGCTTTTGTTTTATGGCCAAGTGTAAGGCTCAGATCATGGCCACGTTTTCTAGGGTTAAGTGTTCGCTTATGTGAGCCTCCCTATATAAAGGCCTAAATCGTCATTGTAAAAGGCAGACTTGAAGATTGAATTAATATCCAAAGAGAGAATCTTTGTTTCTTGTCTCACCAATCTCCTTAGCCGAAGTCCAGGACTTGGATCTTGAGAAACCCTAGGAGATTCACGAACCGGGTTCATAATACCCTAGTTCGACCGTATCACGAGCCGAGCCATCTTTCGTGTGTCGTCGCAACAATCCACCCTTCTATCCGCAGCGTCTGTCGTCCATCCGAACGCAGCGTCCCATTCGACCATTTTCTTGAGAACCGATCGGGTCGAGTCTCTTACCGAGACGTTCTCCCATCCGACCATCCTTCCTGGAGATTACCGAGTCGAGTTATTCATCGGAAAATCTCGTCCCGCTTCCGTCCATCACTTCCGGAGATCGCCGAGTCGAGTTTCTTATCGGTCGATCCCCTCCGTCCCATCAAGCCTTGAAGAGAACCGACAAGATTGAATGCCGATCGTCGTTCCGCAACCGGAGATCCACGTCCGACCATCCGCAACGACTGTTCAACCGTCCGCAACGTCTTTCCGACTGCAGCGTCCGTCCGTCCGTCCGTTTGTAGCGACTGTCCGTCCGAGAGACTCCGTAGACGATCGCGTTCGGCGCTCACATCAGGAACCCACTGTAATAAGTAACTCTTGTGGGATATCTATTTCACACTCACCATCATTAGGCTCATTGATTTTTCCTTCTCCAACTGCCAGTATCCATTTTGAAAACTCTTCAATCTCGTTGGCCTCTTGTTTACCAATGTCTTGAAGCAACCTCATGTTCTTTGTTAGTCTTAAAACTTTGCAATGATTCCATAAGTATGAAGAGTTTAATGATGCATTGACAATCGCTTCCCTTCCTCCGCCAACAATAACCGGAAGAATTTGTCTGAAATCAGGACAACTTTTCCTCCAAACAATTTGTCTTCTTTATTCCTCATAATATCTTTCAAGCTTCTATCTAATGTCTCAAAGCAGCATTTACTCATCATTGGAGCTTCATCCCATTTGATTAAGTTTGCTTCTTTTACCAACGCACCAAGTTCTGAGCTCTGTGACATGTTGCAAGTAGAAGTTTCATTTTGATTTAAAGGTAGGGCAAACCTAGAGTGAGTTGTTCTTCCTCTTTCCAGCAGTAGAGAGGCAATACCGCTAGATGCTGAATTGAGAAAAATATGACCGTTTGATCTTATTGCTGCAGACAATACTTTCCACAAATATGTTTTCCCTGTTCCTCCAAATCCATATAAAAAAAAGACACCACCTTTGTCATTGATGACAGCTTCCATTATCTCATCATAGATCTTCTTCTGTTCTTCTGTTAGCATCTTTTTCCAACCAACATATTTCTTTGCTAAATCCTCACGGTTGTAGTTGAGTTCATCCATTATCAACAGATAAGGCAATGTTACATCTTCAAGGGATATGTGTGGCATAAGGTTGTATTTTTTCAATGAACATCCATTTCTTTTCAATAGTTTCTGTAACTCTCTTAGTAGCAATTTCTGTTTTTCCAGTTCTGACAAACAAAAGTCTACCAAAAAAAAATTTTAGTCATATGGTTAGAGAAATTAAATTAAGCTATCATATATTTAATGTCTGGTATATAGTAAAATTATATTAAGCTATAAAAGTAAAAATATACCTGGTCGTTGTCTCCTCTATTTTTCTTTTTTCTCAATATCTTCTGATAGGATTTTCCATGTTTCTTCCTATACAGTTCTAGGAGAAGTTAATCTTTCAGATATAAGCATTATCACAAAAAGTCTACGACAAAACTTTGATGAACACCAAAAATTAGCTTCCTTTATGTCTCCAATATACTCTTTGTCATCATCTAGCAAACCTAAAGCAAAGCATGCCTCTTTATAGGTTTTATTAACAACACCTTTGACAGTTTTGATGACGTTGAAACTGGTAGGACCTTTTTTGCTATTGATGCGAATACGAAGATGGTAGGAATCTTCTAAATTATGTGGCACATAATTGATTCGCCCAATAGAGAACCAGTTTTACCTCTCCGACGAAACTCTTTCTCCTTTTTATCATAGATGTATTTATTTGGAATCTGTTCATATGTAAGCTTTCTTGCTTCCTCATCCCTTAGACACAACTCAAACCAAGCGGTAAACATCGTGTGATCAAGAGTTGAGCGATTTAATACGGTAGTTGGCTTGTCGCCAACTTTGTAGAAAATAGGTTGCTTCCCTTCCTCATGGAATATAAGTTTGACAACAGGTGTTGTTCTATAGTGTATAGGATACTGATTCGTCCTTCAGAAAGCTTCACATGCGGAAACATATCTACAAAATGTAAAAATTCATATCATTTAGATTATTTAACAAAATAAACATCTTAATTTTTTTTTTTAATGTTTTATAATGTAATATAGATAAACCTGCAGTCAAAGAAATCTTGAACATCATCCTTTTTTTGTCTCTTTATTATTGACACCGTCGGAGGGATACTTTGTTACTTCTCTTCTTGACTGGCCTCAACAGACACAGTAACACGATCTTGACCTTTGTGCACATATTAAATAAGTACTTGACCGATCCTGTTTGGTTACACCATTCCACGTTAATGTGAGCTTGGTACTTTAGAGAAAGTTTTATGTATTATGGGACGACATATGTATTGTCGCACTTGAAACCATTCTTCTCTATAAAACGGCCATCATCCCTCCTCCTGTAAATTAGATATCCATCTCTGTCTAAGTTTGTTGTATCAACAAACTCCTTAGGATAGAACTTTGAACATTTTCCTCCAACCATACACGGACAGTTAATATTCACACTTCTAGAGGGACCATGAATCATACATTCTTTGAAAACTTCGTAGAGTTCTGGATCTTTCTCTTTATCTGGAATTTCAGCACAAATTATCTTGTCGATATGATCGGCTGTTGGGAACTTATGTTTTTTATCCATCCAAACAATAATATGAGAATGAGGAAGACTCTTTTCTGAAACTCAATATGAAAAATAGCTGCAAAATAGATTATGTTTATAAATTTAAGGGAATTCAATGAAACATATTTAAAAAAGTTTAAAATGTAAGATAGTAGTCGAAGAGATTAACCTGAAACTGTTTTGCCCAATATATGTTTCTTAGTTAAATCATCCATAAATTTCTCTAGTTTCATCTTAAAAATCTTGCAAATGATGTCAGACCGATCATCAGCTTTCAAATTCCTCTGGTTGACGAATCTCGTGATTTCTGGCCACTTCGCGTTGAAAGTGAAGGTTATAAAAAGGTCTGGGAACCCGAAAAGATTACATGTACACATAGCATCCAAATAATTTTGCCTCATATAACTTGGTCCACCTGTGAAAGAAGGTGGAATAACAACTCTGTTACCATGATTTGTGAGATCATTTTCTCCATCATCCGCTGCTTGCTGAACCTCCTCTATGTTTGAACTCCTGAATTTCTTCTTGGTTTTTTTAGGTACCCGAGATGATTAGACTCAATCATAGTATATGTATCAACCAAGAACTGCTGAATTAAACGCTTAGACCGAAATAATATATGTTTCTCATCTTTCCTTTCGTGTAGCCTATACGCGTACCACTGCCTCATACTTATATCCTTTCGCTTCTTCTTCTTTGATCCTTTTTTAACTGTCTTTTTTAAACCCAATGTGAACGCATCTTCACTGAGTTGAAATAAAAGAGGATATTTCAGAGCAAGATAAGAGATATGACACTCATGAATTCTTTTCAACATACCAGATTGCATTTCAATAACTATATCACGCTTATTCATTTCGTCATTGAAATCTCCAGGTATCAATGCTGCAACTTCAGAAGCAGTACACAAATTATATTTGGTGCCATCTTTCTCACGTGTAGCAAGATTCGCATATGGAAATTTGCTTTCTCTTTTTCCAAAGCAACCCTATCTCTTGCATAACAAAAATGTTGTACGTAAAGATTTATCTCATTCAACATCTTCTGTAGTTTTCAACAATTTTCTCTTTGAACTTTCTCTTTACAGATGGATTCTCATCATCTTTACCTTTACTGAGAATAAAAGAATGATAAGATAAGATCAAATAGTGTAAATGGAATAAATTGTAAAATTATTTGACAAATAAAATTTAGGATTTATAATCACCTCATTATATTCATTCGGTTTGCAACTTCATTTTCAGTATCAACAATATATAACTGTTGAAACTTTGGATAGTCGCCAGGTTTGGGTTTCAAAGAACCCATCAGATGATAATTTTCGCCTTGCAGAGCAAACATAGAAGGTCCTCGACCTTTCTTTACTTAACGATCCACTTTACCTCCTATAGAGGTAAATGAGAATATCATGTTATAAGCTCTGATATTTTCTCGGAAATGTTTGGCTAAGCCATCATCAAATGTTAATAACCTCAACAGAAAAGGTGGATTCTTTCAACGACGGTACTTGAATTTGTCCATGCATGCAACATCCACTGTATATTGGTGTTTTTTTATTCTTCCTCCTATTTAATCTTTCACCATACAGAAAATAGCACCACAATCTTTACATGTGTGGATAGGATCACCTTCATCATCATAAGCTGAATTTGGTTAAAACTCTGTTAATTAAATTTGACGAAACTCACTATCCGATATAGAAAAAAACAATTGTGTTAACCATACCTTATATTGTGCTTGACAGTTGATTTAGGTTGACCAAACACCTTTTGTAAAGCCTCATCAAAAAGGGTTAGGAACTCATAACGACCTTTAGCTTCTTTGTGTCTATGTTCAATAGTTTGTGTAATCGTTTCTGAATCAGAGTCAGAATCATTAGCATCAGATGGGTCATCAGGTTCATCTTCTTGACTACTACAGTCAAAGACTTGTTGTTCATATTCAGCATCTGAATCATCTGACAAGCAACATTATTTAGAAAAATATATTGAGTTGAATAAGTACTGACTATAAATTAGTAGAGACAATAAGAACTATACCACTAACAAAATCCTCAATTTCTGAGTTGTCTTCTTGGTCAAATGTGTTATCCAAATCTCTGAATTTACTAATAGTATTGTTATCCTTAGAAGGATAAGATGAAGAAACCCTTAATTTTCCTGGTTTAAAAAATAGGAGGTTAGTAAAATAAACACTTTTTCAAGATTTTGAATAGAATAGATACCCAAATACACTAAATAATTCTAAATAAAATTGTATACCGAATCCAGTTTGTTGTTTTTTACTGATGTCGTCACTTGGATCTATGATACTTGGTAGCACCGAATGAGATGTATTTTGAGTAAAGACATTCAAGGTAACTCATTTATTCATATTGCCTGATTGATTAGTATTTACAGAATCTCTGCTTGGAGTGTCAATGATTTCTGAAATATTTGATCCATTGCCTGTATATATAATTTAAAATAAAAATATGTGTATTAGAACTAAATTATAAAGTATGCAATATATAAAAAATATTATATGAATATACGTAAATATAACCTTTTGAATATGGACTGATCTTTGAATTTTTTCTAAGAGAAGAGAAACGCCGGATTGAAGAAATGCATACATTAGGTGTATCACAATCTGCAAAATCTATATTGGTAGGAGGTGCATATCCAGAACCTTACCAACATAAGAAATACTATGGATTAATGGAGTTAAATAATTATCTATAATCTATAATTAAGAGGTACATACCATAGAGGATTTTTGTTGAAGTCAATGGTGTTAATGTATTGATTCTGCTACTATTTTCATATGTTGACCTCCTTTCTGACAGCTCTTTAGATTTGATAACACTTGTATTACTATCACTGATATTTGTTAAATCCTTCAACACTCGACCGGATACAGAGTTCATAGGGACTGTATTATTAGATCCAATATTTGTAGTAGATGCATCAACAGAACCTGACAAAAAATAAGAAATGCTTTGAATTGATAGAGTTATTTGATTATGTATAATATATACTAAAGAGTTACATACCATGTAGTTCTTTTCTTGAAGTGGATGGTGTTAATGCAGTTTTTCTCCCATTTTTTCACATGTTGACATCCTCTCTGACTGCTCTGTAGATTTGCTAACATTTTTATTACTTTCAGTGATATTTGTTATATCCTTCAACACTCGACGAAGTGCAGATTTTATAGGGACTATATTATTAGATCAAAGAAATGGCTGTGCTTGATTTTTGTTTTCATAAAATGGAGTTATCCGAGATTTCTTCTCTTTGTTTGAAAAATGTGGAGTTTTGTGAGTTTTGTTCTCACATTCATCTTTCCTCCGTTTAATATTCAATGATTTATCAGTAGGTTTAGAAAATTTATGGATAGTAGAAAGTCTAAAAACCCTATTTGCATAGAATGAGATGGAGAAGGATAATTTTGTTAGTTGTTGTGATTGCGTTTAATTACAATAGTAATTAAAAAGATATTTATTCCTAATTTAGTTTCTTAGATATAATTCACCTTTCAATGAGTAGATTAATATCTTAGATAAATTTTATAATCAATTGTGGTAAGTAATAAGTTTAATGCATATATGCATTTCCTTATACCGTAAAAGGTTTCCGCGAGTGAGATGGTTTCATTTTAAAACATACCAAACATAATTATCTAAATAGACGTCAAGATCCGGAGTACAACAAAACAAAAGAAGAGTCATGGTCCAACAACACTTAGGTTTTAATACATAAAAGGATAAATGCATAGGTTTCACTTATAAATAACGACTTTATCCTTGATCTCCTTATACAATTGTTCTTGTGGCTTCATCTTGATGTCCCACCAGGTTCCTTATGTAATACCACGCCGCGAATTTAGAGCTGAATATATGAGCAATTTATCTTAGAGCTGAACATTTTAAGAAGATATTATAAATATTTGCTTTTTAAACTTACTTTGTTTTGTGATTTTCCAAACCAGCAATGTTTGGCTTTATGGAGATCCTTGATGAGCCATTGCGATTGACAATGCATGGTTTCCCTATCATAGTCAAAATGTTCTATTAAATTTGATAATAGAATTTATTACAATAAAGTCTAAGATCGATACATACCTCCAATAACACCAACATTCCAAAAACGTAAAACACAAAACATTGGCTCGGTTGTGTATGTAAGATGTCATCCTTTTAATCTCCAATAATACATAAAATAATCAGCATACAACTTTTTTGCACAACACTTGAGCGTGTCATTCCTATTTTTATTAAAAAATATAACTAAGGTTATTATCTTCTTAGTATCTAAATATGATAATTCTAATTGATGGAGTATAAATCAATAAGAACACATGTAAATGTAACAACACGTAGAGCCAAGTTTAAACCAAATTTAGTACCTGCCATTGAGGAGAGTAAAGACTACCTCATCATAACCGTTGGCACTACCATCCTTAGGTTTATGCTTCACATCAATTATACAGCCACATACATCTATGTTGTAATAATACAAATAAATATATGTAAACATTAATATATGTAAATATGATCAGAAAAACGAATTAGAAATTTGGCAAAGTGAATGGACTAACCAAAATATGAACCGTCCAACGATCTACCGTATTTAATGTCATCAAAGTCTTTGAAGCGATAAAAGTCACCCTCCCCCTCATCTGCTTTTATGATCATCTCAGTTTCCTCGATAATTTTGATCTCGTAAGGATGTGTTGTGTTTCTCTCTCTGAGTGTTGGATTGATGACCTTAAATTTATCAATCCAATACCATATACCGTCGTAGATATATCTTAGAACATTCTTCAATCGCGGATTGTGGATTACAGTTGCTTCAATCGTGTGACCCTTGCATGTCCAAAATGGAAATTATCTTAGAGTCACTTTTCATGCAATCAAACAGAGTTTTTGGCTATAAAATGGGTATAAAGAATATACAAAGTTGAGATTTACCTCTTTATCCACCAAGAGCATGACCCTTTTTTCGAAAAAATCATGTGTCTTCCAAGTACTCAAGACCTTAATGATGATCCTCCAATCGGTCCTTCCCGGACTGAGATCAGCAATTCTTGTGATAACCATTTTCTCAAATGAAATTTGTTTTGGTTTAGGAGAGATTGGATGAAACGACCGACCTTTTTTTTAAAAAATAGTAAATAATAAGTAATAATATAATATAATAACTAAAATACAACTAGTGGTCCCATACCCACTAGCCACCTAACCACAATCACAACCAACAGCGGAATAACCAATACCAAACAATATCCAAATAATAATCCAATAATAACAAATAATCATAACATCAACAATATCCAATAATCAAATAGCAGAAATCATAGAACCAGCAACCTAGCAATGTTCTAATGACTCAACTCTAGCAACCTAGCAAGCCAGACAACATCAAATCGAGTCCCTAGAACATCCTCCTCTTCATTGCCTTGATTCCACGATCACACTTTGCCTTTACCTGCACCACAAACACATATTGCAATGCATGAGTATTTTATAAACACTCAGTAAGGCAATCCTTCCATCTACTGGGCTATACACACAAGCAATAGAGACATCTCTAACCATCAAACAACATTCAACAATCAACAATAACAAACCAGGACTCTGCATCGACCGATACCAACATGCATCGACCGACACCAGATGGAGGTTGCGTCGACCGATGCAAGATCTGCGTCGACCGACGCAAGATCTGCGTCGACCGATGCAAGGTTAACTTGCATCGACCGATGCAAGATATGCATCGACCGACGCATGCTCGACATAACACGAAAACCCTAGAGTTTACACGCCGTCTTCGCATCTGCATCGACCGATGCAATGCCGATAATCGTTTTCCTCCGAAGCTTCTCGCCGGATCTTCGTTCCTACAACCACGAAACTCGATCCCAAGCCACAAGAAAGCTTCCCAACGTCCCAAATAACAATCTAACCAGCCTAACAACACATAACAAGCAAATCAGAGAGATCTCTAGCTTAGATAAGCCATGGTCATGCACTTACCTTTTCCACAGAAGAATCTGAACCTCTAACAAGCAAGAACAAGCCTCTAGGAAGCTCCTACAATGATCCCAGCTACAGATCTCACCAAGAAATGCCACAAATCTCCAGAAATCCCCAAGAACACCAAGAACACTTTCTTTCTCTTTCGTTACTCTCAAAAGCGGCTCCACACGCGAATGAGACAAAAACCACGATCTTAAGGGTTTCTTTCCCCAAAACGCAGCGTTTGACTTAAGTCAAAACGCAGAGAATCAACCTTGCATCGACTGTTGCATCGACCGATGCAACTCCCAAACCGGGATTCTGGTTCACGGATGTTACAATTCTCCCCCACCAAATTAGATTCGTCCTCGAATCTCGAACAACCATCAGCCAAAGACTCCTGTGCAACCGTCTCCACGGCCCGCACTCCTTCGACTGATCTACAGAAGGTCACCTCTAGGCGATAGACTCACGCTCCAGGCGTCATTTGCTCTCGACTTTTGGACTTTCCTTTACTCATAGGCCTAAACCTTAAGTTTTTATTGGCTCCTCATCAGAACAAAGTTTGCATGCCAAATGTTGGCTCCTCATCGGGCCTAAACCCGCATGCCATAATATATAAGGAAAAATCCAACTCGTCTCTCGGGTTGCCACCCTACAGCGCGCCCCGGATTGTCATCCGAAGTCGATATACCAACCATATTCCCAAGCCACAAAGTCTCTGAATATGGCAGTACTAGGAGAACCTAAGTCCTCCAAGAGTCGCGAGCAAACGATTCTGAACACGTTTGAGTCCTATCCCTATCCAGGTTTCCTTCCTGTGGCTCGCGTAAAACATCTCAATGTCCTACCAACCACATATCCCCTCACTGGAATACCTCATGACCACACAAGGATCATATACATGCCACAAAGGCCGCCACAAAGGCCAAACAAAAATGTCCTAAAGAGGACCGCCACCAAGGCCAAACAAATGTCCTAAAGAGGACCGCCACCAAGGCCAAACAAATGTCCTAAAGAGGACCGTCACAAAGACACTCTGGCTAAAAAGCCCGTCACTTGGACACCTCAATGGCTCCTCTGCACCGTCTTCCAATGATGAGAAGCAGTGGAAGGAACATGACGACCTTGTGAAGATGTGGATCTATGGAACGGTGTCGGAGCAACTATTCAACACCATCCTCAAAGCCAAGTCCACGGCCCGTGAGTTATAGCTTACTCTTGAAGCCTTGTTTCGTGACAACGAAGAAGCTCAATCAATTCAGTAAGATAATGAGATTTGTACTCTTGTGATTGGTGACATGTCTGTCACTGATTACACACATAAGCTGAAAACGCTTGCTGATCTTTTAGCCAATGTTGACGCACCGGTGACAGATCAAGCCTTGGTCATGCACATGCTTAATGGATTGTCTCCTAAGTTTTACAGTATCATTAACATGATTCAGCATCACATGCCATTTCCATCTTTCATCAAGGCTCGATCAATGCTCCTAATGGAAGAGAAGAGACTCACCAATCAGGTTCCACCAACTCCAGAACACAACACTGACTCCTCCTCCTCCCATAGTGTTATGTACACAAACTCAAATCAAAATCAACAACGCCTGCAACACTACAACAACGACAACAACTTCAGACGCAACAACTACAACAAAAATCATGGTCGGGGTGGCCGGAATAGAAGAGGTCGTGGTTGCTACAACAACTACAACCTCTTAGTGGACCCCATGTCCAATACCATGTCCAATACTAGTCCATGGGCCCACCTTCCTTAATGGGCCTCACGTCTTCTCACGAGGTCCGTGAACCCATCTATATCCGACAGCCGGTTTGCTATGTCTGGGAGGTTTTAAAGACTTGTTACCGTCCTTACAAATCACTACATGATATTTTGATGTGTTTTGTCCTCAGTCGCACAGTTTTGACAGTCACTTCCCAGAACGTCACCCATCCTAAGACTACTCCAGCTCAAGCACGTTTAATATTCTGGAGTTCTCTCAGGACCTTTGACCGAAAAGAGAAGTGCACTTTAGTGACATAGGTGGCGAATCAATTCTTTTAAACCTCTCCACAAACCTGGGTGTCACATGTGGCACCACCATGGTCTTATCCTCAAGCACCTTGGGATATTTTCTAACTCCTACAAGTCACCTCCTGGGATCTTACCATCATACTACACGCCATAACTGCATCCTTCGTCAGCTCCATCTGGCTCATTCCAGCCACGACAACAAGGAGAGGTTCATTACACTCACGGTGCATCTTTCTCTCCAGTAGGCGGCACACAACTGTTTGTTTACACTGCTCTTCCTCAGGCTTTCAATACTATGAACCTTCAAGATCCAACCAACAACCAATGGTGATGGATACGGGTGCGACGAATCATGTTACAGCTGAGCCAGGTACGCTTCTCTTTTTAATATGAGCACTATTCCTTCTATTACTGTTCGAAACGGTTCCTCAGTTCTTATAACCAACACTGGCCATACAACCATACCCTCATCCACCAGCCACTCCACCTCAATCATGTTCTTGTGTGTCCTGATATTGTCCGAAACCTGGTCTCTGTACGACAGTTTGATACCGATAATAAGTGCACTATTGAATTTGACCTGCTTGGTTTCTGTATCAAGGATCTATAGACTCGGACAAGACTGCTCTGTTGTAACTGTACCGGTCCAATCTATACCATCATGTCGTCTGCCACATCACCTTTTGCTCCCACCTTCGCTCTTCGGCATCGGCATCTTGGCCATCCTTTTCTCAACACTCTTTAGTTTTTACATTATTCTGGTTTTATTTCTTTTAAACGGACTGACATGACGAATTTGTGTCATGCATGTCAGCTTGGCAAACACACTCGCATGCCTTTTTCTTCTTCTACATTAGTTGTTTCAAGACCTTTTGATTTAATTCATTCTGATTTATAAACATCTCCAATCCCAATTATTAGTGGTGTCAAATACTGTCTCCATTTCAAAATATAGGATGTTTTAGTTAAAACACACATATTAAGAAATAGTTACTTTTACAAAGTTTAACCAATCATTAAAAAGATTGCATAATAGAAAATATAAAACTAATCTAAAAGTTGCATAGAAATTTGGAAACATCCGATATTATGAAACAAAAATATTTCTTTAAACATCCTATATTTATGAAACAGAGGGAGTATTATTTAATCTTTCTCGATGTTTGTAGCCACTACGTATGGGTGTATCCTCTTCGCCGGAAAAGTGATGCTTTTAGCCGATATCTTCACTTCTCCGCCATGGTTTGCACCAATTTTGTTCATGAAATCATTGCCTTTCAATGTGATAACGATTGAGAATATGACAACCAACAGTTCTGAGATTATTTTGCAGCGGTTGGGACAACTTTCATGTTCTCTTGTCTGTATACATCACAACAGAATGACAAGGCTGAAAGAATGCTACGTACTCTTAACAACTTAGTTCACACTCTTTTGGTTCAAGCAAGCATGCAGTCTATCTTCTCAACGTCTTACCATCTGTTACAATACACAACGCCGTTCCATTTGTTAAATCATTTGGCTGTCTCCCACGGTACGATCACCTGCGTGTATTTGGCTCCTTGTGTTACCTGAACTTGCTTCCAACAACACCTCACAAGCTTGCTCCAAGGTCAACTGCGTGTGCATTTCTTGGCTATCCTTCGGACCATAGGGGATACAGATGTCTCGACATGACAATGAAGAAGGTAATCCTCTCACGACATGTGGTCCTTGATGAAACAGTTTTTTCTTTTGCACATCAACCTGAAGCATCTGTCTCACCAGATTCCTCTGTACTAACACCACTGGTCCATCAAACATGCTTTGGCTTATTGGATTTTTGCTGAAAATAAAAAAAATATGAAGCCCACAAAGAAGCCCATCAAACATGCTTTGAATAACCCTAAACGAAGCATCAAAACACTTATATGTCCACTTTTATTTTGTATTGTTCACCTTTTCCTCTTTCTCTCCTCTGTTTTACGAGAAGCACAACTGACAAACACAACTGAAAATCATTCCTAATTTCACTTCCACTAAAAGATCCAAGTTCATGGTGGTTACAACAATTCCCATATTCTTTATAAATGTTTGTCAACATTCTCGAAACACAAAAAAACGTACCTGAAAACCTCTTTCTTTATCACAGAGGTAAGTTCTTTATCTTTTGTTCATATCAATTACTTTTTCTTCAAGGCATATTGATTCTGATTTCTATTGTTTCAGCTGCAACATGCCTCTCGAATTTACTCATCTCTCTAATCTAAATTCTTTAAAAAGAGAATAGAAGATCAGAGTTCTAATAGCCAGGACATGGAATTTTTATCCAAAAGACAAACATGGAGTTATTCTGGGTATTGAAGCAATTCTTGTGGATGCTAAGGTTAGTGTGCTTAGTTATATAAATTTAGTATTACATTATAGTCTTTTCATAACACAATTGAATAACTTAAAATTCAAAAGGGAATTGGTGGAAGGAAGGTTTTGTG
This sequence comes from Camelina hispida, assembly GCA_023657505.1. Classification (NCBI taxonomy): domain Eukaryota; kingdom Viridiplantae; phylum Streptophyta; class Magnoliopsida; order Brassicales; family Brassicaceae; genus Camelina; species Camelina hispida. The sequence continues at coordinate 32,678,206 of CP094635.1, forward strand.
ATATCATGATAACCTTGGTGACTACAAGGGAACTCTACATCCTTACAATATTAATTTCATGTTTACTACATGGGTGAAGCCGTGTGATCAGATCCCAAGTATAACTCGCTTCAACTGTTATCCTTTGTCAGAGATTTCAACTCAATCTAATGTGGATGACGTATTCTTCGGTAAGTTTTTTTTAGCTATTCTACATGTCACTTTTACTCAATCTAATCGGGAGTTCAATCTTTCTTAGTAAAGTTTATCTTTTCTGTTATGTTTTAAGCTTTCCGTTTTTCATTATTTATAGTTTGCATACATTTCCATTTTTTCCCAGATATTATTAGAGAAGTTGTTGGTATGAGTCAGATTGCTGAGAAAGATTGTTCTGGACAGAAGTCAAAGCTGTTGGATATTCACCTAAGAGATCTAAGGTTAGTGAAGTTGGTAGAGAGTTTTACATTTCTTCATGTCTCTGCTTATAAACTTTACAACTGATCGCTTTGTTCACTTTCAATAAATTATTTGATGTCTCTTCCATTGATAATATCATGGACTGTACTTTATGGGAGAATCACGCTGAAGATGTACATTCTTATGTGACCAAAAAAACTGCAAGTCCTATAATATTACTTGGTAGTCTTATGAGGATCAAAAAATTTAATGGTAAGAAATTTAATCTTATTACTAATTTATAATATGAACTCTTCTCTATGTGACCTTTTAACAAAACATTTTTTTATATATAGGTAAAGTATCTGTTCAAAATTCTAGATTCTCTACAAAATTATTTCTTGATGGAGACCTACCTCAGATTGTTGAATTTAAAATGCAGTAAGTCTTTTCTTTGTTTAAATTGTTCTAACAAAATATTTTGTTAAAAGGATAAATGTTGACAATGTTTTCTCTTATTTTCAACATAACATTACAGGCTAGACAATAGGGACTCAAATGATGTTCATAGAGTTTCTCAACTTATGACACCTGATTTGAGCAACAAAGTTGAAGATTCTTTCCCATTAAGTAGCTGGGAATCTATTGATCATATTACTAAAACTTCACATGTATTTGTTTTCAACTTCAAGTCAATTTAATATAAAGTTGATATATAGTTATCTGATTTTTTAAATTCTCAGGAAAATACTTGCGTTACTTTTGCAAAAATTTTGGAAGTTCGAAAAGGCATTGAATGGTACTATGTTGGATGCACACAATGTTTCAAGAGGGCCATGCCCTATTTTAATCCAGAAACAGAAGCACTTGACCTCAACAAGTATTCATGCGATCATTGCAAAAAGGAAGAAACTTCAACAAGTATAAGGTAATGCTGACCTTAACAATATAGGTTGACACTCCCATATCACAAGGATTAAAATATTTGCCTTCTTTCTCTTACTCTCAGGGAAAAGTTACATGTTAAAGTTGTTGATCATACAGTGCTACCTTCCTTTTGTTTGATAGGTAAGTTATGCAACTTATTCATAAGTCTGCCTATGAATTGCTTGAACAGCAACTTCAGTTGTGGTTCACATTTTTTAATATAACTCTATGTCATGTTTTAACCTGTTATTTATTTTCAGCTATACCTATCACCTTATAACCAAACTTCTTTCTATATTTTATTTTGTAGTTTAACAGTCAAGGTGAAATTCCTCAAGATCTCATTGATTTACAAGGAAGGGACATTGTTTAGATTGTTCATGTGAAAGGTACAGAAAAAAAAAGAATCCACAATCAAGTTTCAAAGTTGTTAAACTGACTGAAAAACCACAAACTGTCCAGAAATTTCAAGATAATCTGATATTGAAGGTACGTTGTTACAGAAATAGTTATTGTATTTTTAGTATTGTCTTAGTTGTGAATGGAAACATCTTTATTAACTTGGTTTCCATGTACAAGGAGAGAACTCCATCTGAAGTTTCTATCATTTCAAGCACGTCAAACACTATTCAGGTTATATAAATTTTCATATTTCTACATACTAAGTTATTACTACAGCTCTATCATATATACATGAAAGATTTCTCCAACAATTGCAGATAGAAAATATCTTTTTAGAAACAAAAGATAATGAACTGCCTTACTCCAACCACAAAACGATTACTTGATGATGTCGTTGATGGTGTTCAAGAATCATCAACAAAGAAAAAATCAACATCTAAGGTAGCTTACAAAAGCATAACATACTGCAAATTCATATTTGTCATTTCAAAATATGAATTAAGTTCCTTTACAATTGTTAGGTTGGAACACTTGGTAAAGGTCATGAATCATCATGCAAAAAGCATCGACATAGTTGGTTCCAAAGAAACGAGAAAGTAATATGTTATGTCAGTTAGATGTTTGTTTCATGAATGTAAATCATCCCTTTGTGCTTCTTTTACTTTATGTATGACTTATTTAGTACTTCTATGTTTGTAACTACTTATGTAAATCCAATTTTCTTTTTTTTTTTCTAATGTTAATGTTCTTCTATATGTTTACAAATAGTTAGGACATTTTTAAGATAAAGTTAAAATAAAATAATGTTGAAATCAATATAAAATAAATAAGATTCAAATTTTGACCAAACAATATCTTTTAACTTTCCTTAATGTATCCAATTAATAACAATTAACTTTGAAGGTATATGCTCCCAAGAAAAGTCGTTATAAAATATGATTAAATCGCCTAGAGATAACTATCCAAAACTACAATTATAAAATGTTTAATAACTTTACGACATTGCATTTAACTAACACATGATTTTTAATATATCATTTAATCAAACTATATGCATGCAAAACCAAATAACTTCTTCATATTGTTATTAAAGAAATAAAATAGTATAAATAATCACATATAATCTTTAAGTTGTACATTTGTCAACTTTGTATGTGCTGATGTAGCACTCATATAGAAAAAGTTCACATCTTTTTTTTTTCGTGTTGTTGGATGAGTGACTGCGACATGTTAAAACGACAGTGATAACGTCAATCAAAAATCAAAATGACAACGGAAATGGCAAGACGATGACGTGGATGTGTTTATTAGAGTGAGAAAAAATGTTGTTAGGGAGAGAGAGGAATCGCCAGATTTTTTAGCGACCGTTGCGGCATCTCGTTTCAACAACACAATGACTTTTCTTGACAATAGTGACGTTTTTCTTTGTTTATTTTTCTGTTAATTATAAGTAATTTTTTATAAGTAATATTAAATTAAAAAATTACTTACGATGTTAATATTATAATTAATGTTAGATAAAAAAATTACTTATAATATGGTATTGAAGAAAAATATTATTTTCACCAAATTAAACATCAACCACTCAAAGTCAAAAGGTTTGATCTCCGTGTTTGTATTTAGCTCATGGAATGAAATGAGCAGCCTCTATTTAAATTAAGTGATTAATATCAACGAAATGAGTTGATAATATACATATCATTGTGATTACTACTATGACGGAAAATTTGAGAGAAATCATATTAAGTTTATTGTATAACAAATTATTAGAGGGCTGCATGTAGGAGGCCCCTACTATAGCTGCTCAACTAAATTCACTCTGTACTATTGACCTCTACGGCTCTACCTATTTCCTCCTGTACACATAGTAACTCTTTTCAATTTCACTTATACACTATAATTCTATCTAATTAACCAAAATTGGATTAGTTCTTCAATTGCAGGTTAGTTTTCTGTGATTTCGAAAAGTTCTTAGGTTAGAGTTTCGAGTAGGTGCTGGTGTGGTGGAGAGATTATGACCTACACTTCAAGACAGAAGAGAATCTGTATTGAAGATTCTAAAGATGCATTGTGGGTATGAAGGTAATATACTTTTATCTGCTCTTATTCCATAAGAAATTTTATTAAATATTGTTATGAGAAAATGATTTTAGGAGACGAAATATTTCATCGATTTACCTTTTAGGAAATCTAACAAATATAATTGTTCTCACAAGTCAAAAATGATTGTTACTTTTAACTTCTCCGGGTTAAAAACTTAGCCAAGTTCGGAACTCTCTTCTTCTTCTTAATTACAAAGAACGTTGGAGTCCCAACAGATGGATATCTTCTTGGCTTCCCTCGTTGTACTGGCGTGAGTTTTCCAACTGGTTTAGGAGAAAGATAGCTTTTGGCTTTAGGGCTCTGCTTAAACTTCTGAATCTCATCCTCGACCAGTCTCTTCGTTGACAATGACCTTTCTGATAAGCCATTCCAAGTATACATAAGGAAGAAGGGAAAGGAAGATTCAGCACGTGTGGAGTAAATGTATTACACGTGCGAGATAAAAATGTGATGTTGTATATAATTGTGGAAAACAGTTAGAGTCGGTTATGTTGTTGGTTGTGATTGAGTCGTATGAGACTTTGGGGGAGACGGTTATGACTAGCTGCGCCTAGTGACCTCTCTGAGTATATCTTGTAACAGAGTGATTCGTATAATACAGAGTGATTCAGTTCTTAACAATTGGTGCGTTCGTGATCGAGATCGAGTCTTCGCATAAATCTAGGGTTTAAATTTTGGGGGAAACGATCAATCGTGGTTAATTTCAGAATCGCGATGGGGTTGGAGCAAGTATTGACACCGGTGAAGGAGTTATCGACGGCGGAGCAAGCTTCAATTGAGTTTTACGATCAACTCTCACAAGTGAAAACAAAGATGCGTAAAACGGAGTTGCAAACGAAGGATCAGTTGGAGTCTATGAACTCGAGGATCGGTTCGCAAGAACAGATGATGACAGAGATTAACAAGAAATTGGAGTTTCTGATCAAGCATCTTCCTGGGAAAGAGACGATGACAGAAATCGGAGGATCGAGTCACGCGGTAGCGACGGGATCACAAAATCTTCACTGTCAGGTACCATATTCTGTCTCGGAACCATGCCGTAGTGAAATTAGGCCGGGTTTAAGAGAGAATTTGCTACGAAATGTTGAGATGGCCATTTTCGAAGGGTTTGGCATCTATGGGTGGATTGCTAAGGTAGAAAGGTTCTTTGCAACGGGAGGTTATAATGAAGCTGAGAAGTTAGCTCTGGTATCAGTGAGTGTACAAGGTGAGGCCCTGAGCTGGTACAATTGGGAAATCAACCGAAGACAGTTTGAGAGTTGGGAGCAGTTTAAAGCTAGCTTGATGTTGCGGTTTGGGAATCTTAAGATTCGAGGACCAAGCCAAAGTCTATTTTGCATCAAGCAAACGGGTACAATTGCAGATTATGTGCAACGATTCGAAGATCTCTCATCGCAAGTCACAGGACTGGATGATCAGAAACTAGAAGGCATTTTCTTAAATGGATTATCTCAGGAAATGCAAGAACTGGTGCATATGCAGAAACCTCGTGATTTACCTGAGATGATTGCAGAAGCAAGAGCGATGGAAGGAAGTATTATGAGCAGAGTAGTGAGGAAGGAGCTACTGTTAGCAAACAAGGAGAATCGTGATTCACTTGTCTATGAGCAAAGACCTCAACCGATGCTTACTAACAATAACTGGAAGACAAAACGATCACGACAGAGGTTAATCCCGGAACTGAAAGACAAGTGGTGCGTCATGAGCAAAGACCAAGAAGGCATAATACCAATGCGGAGTTGGACGAGAAAAGGAGGAAGGGCATTTGTTTTAAATGCGATGGACCATGGTCTAAAGATCATAAATGTCCTAACAGAGAATTAAGAGTGCTAACAGTATTCAATGGATTTGAGGTGGAAGTACTAGATGAGAATATGGTAGAAGATGCGATAGTAGAAGAAACTGTTGGTGAGTGCATGGCACTGTCTTTCTCTTCGTTCAGAGGACTTTCGTCCCCATCGACAACAAAGGTTCGTGGTATAGTTGAGAAAGAAGAAGTGGTGATAATGCTGGATAGCGGAGCATCTCACAATTATATTTCTCCTACAGCAGTAGAGAAGTTGAAGCTCAAGTGTAGAACAGACCCAAACTTAAATGTCAGACTTGGCAATGGGCTGTTAGTGAACGGACTGGGAGTTTGCGAGAAGGTTACTTTCTCCACTCAGAATTTAGAATTTACTCAGGACTTTATTATACTGGAGTTGGGGTTGATTGACGTGATCTTGGGGTTGCCTGGTTGAGTACGTTGGGGATTGCAAAGTAAACTGGTTAACCAAGGAAATGTCTTTCTTATATAAGGGCAAAACAGTTTATTTGCGTGGCGAAGAGGACTTGGATAATTCCAAGATGTCCCTGAAATCATTAACCAGTGGTTATACAGTCACATCAAAAGGAGTCGCTGTGGAGTTATGTAATCATCAGTTGACACAGCCTGTATCACATGGAGTGGATGACAGAATTCAGGCTGTCCTTTCAAAGTTTGATTGTGTGTTTGCAATTCCAACAACTCTGCCTCCTATCAGAGGCCGTGAACACGCTATCACTTTGACTTCAGGGACTACTAATGTTAGTGTGCGACCATATAGATATCCACACGCACAGAAGGAAGTGATGGAGAGAATGGTTAAGGAAATGCTTGAAGCTGGTATAATTCGCCCGAGCCAGAGCCCTTTCTCAAGTCCTGTACTCTTGGTTAAGAAGAAAGATGATAGCTGGCGTTTTTGTGTGGATTATCGAGCCCTAAACAGAGCCACAGTTCCGGATAAATTCCCTATTCCGATGATTGATCAACTGTTAGATGAGTTAAATGGCTCGGTTATATTCTCCAAGCTGGATTTGCGCGCAGGTTATCATCAAATAAGAATGAAGGCTGAGGATGTTGCCAAAACGGCATTTAGAACACACGATGGCCATTATGAGTTCTTAGTAATGCCGTTTGGCCTTACTAATGCTCCTGCAACATTCCAAGCTCTGATGAACGAGCTATTCAGACCGTATTTGAGGAAGTTCATTTTGGTTTTTTGATGACATTCTGGTGTATAGTAGCAGCCTCGACCAACACATTGATCACTTGACAGTGGTTCTGAAGGTGTTAGAAACGCATAGTCTCTTTGCAAACAGAAAGAAGTGTATGTTTGGACAGCCACAAGTTGACTACTTGGGCCATATTATTTCATACGAAGGTGTTTCTACGGATCCTACAAAGACACAAGCAATGACTAAATGGGTTACTCCTAAGTCTGTCAAGGAGTTACGAGGTTTTTTAGGTCTGACGGGGTATTATCGAAGGTTTATCAAGGGATATGGAGTCCTGGCTAGACCATTGACAGACCTACTTCGGAAGGATAGTTTTGAATGGAGTTTAGCTGCTCAGTCTGCTTTTGATACATTGAAGAAGGCTATGTCTACGGCACCTGTATTAGCATTACCAGACTTCGAGAAGCTGTTTATTGTGGAAGCGGATGCCTCTGGATTTGGTTTAGGAGCGGTGTTGATGCAAAATAAGAGACCCATAGCTTATTTCAGCCATGGGCTCACTGCAAAGGAACAACTGAAGCCGGTTTACGAAAGAGAACTCATGGCGATAGTTTTAGCCATTCAGAAATGGAAACATTACCTGTTTGGGCGACACTTTGTAGTTCACACCGACCAGAAGAGTTTGAAATTTTTATTGGATCAGAGGGAAGTAACCATGGATTATCAGAAATGGCTGATCAAACTTTGAACTATGATTTCGAAATACTTTACAAGCCTGGAGTGGAGAATACAGCAGCAGATGGTTTGTCTAGAATGACTCAACCGCAGGGAACCTTATCCTCACTCTTATTGATGGCCTTGACAGTTCCAACTGCATTACAACTCCAAGACATTTATGAAGAAATTGATAAAGATCCTGTTATCCAAGCAGAGATACAGGCTTGTAAAGAGAAGCCAACTCGCACAACAAGATTCGCAGTCCGCAACGATAAGCTGTGGCTTAAACATAGGCTGGTGATTCCAAAAACATCCTCAGCTATTCAGTTGATATTGGAGGACAGTCACTCGGGGTTGTTTGGAGGACATTCGGGTGTACTGAAGACACTGAAGAGGATTCAACAGTCATTTTATTGGGATGGGTTAATGAAGGACGTACAGAGGTTTGTGGCGGAATGTGAAGTTTGTCAACGACACAAGTACTCGACATTATCCCCTGCGGGTTTGCTACAACCTTTACCATTGCCTCAACGGGTTTGGGAGGACATATCGATGGATTTTGTTGAGGGTTTGCCTTCCTCACAAGGCAAAAATGTGATACTGGTGGTTGTGGACAGGTTGAGTAAATACGGCCATTTCTTAAGCTTGAAGCATCCTTTTACTGCGTCTGAGGTGGCGAGTTTGTTTGTTAGAGAGGTAGTGAAGTTACACGGATATCCGGCATCAATTGTGTCAGATAGAGGCAATACATTCCTGAGCGCATTCTGGAAGGATCTTTTCAAACTCTCGGGCACTAAGCTTAAGTATAGCACTGCCTTCCATCCTCAAACAGATGGCCAGACGGAAGTTCTCAACAGGTGTTTAGAGACATTTCTCAGATGTTTTGCTTCGACACATCCCAGAACGTGGCATCAGTACTTGTCGTGGGCAGAACTGTGGTACAATACCTCTTATCATACAGCTTTGAAGACAACTCCTTTTCGAGTATTATATGGTCGAGACCCTCCAGCTATATTGAGATTTGAGGAGAACTCTACGAAGGTTGCAGATTTGGAGGTATTAATGCGAGAAAGGGACAAGATGCTAGAACAAATCAAAGAGCACTTAGTACATGCCCAACAATTGATGAAAAACAATGCAGATAAGCATCGCAGGGACATTGAATATGAAGTAGGCGATTGGGTTTTTCTTAAACTTCGTCCATACAGACAGCAGTCGGTGGCTAGACGTGCCTGTCAGAAGTTGGCAGCTAAATACTATGGGCCATTTGAAGTGTTGGAAAGAATAGGGAAAGCTGCTTATCGCTTGCAGTTACCAGATGGTTCAAAAATTCATTCGGTGTTCCATGTTTCACAGATAAAGAAAGTAGTAGGAGATCACCATCTGGTAGTGCCTCTACCTGAGTCTTTTAATGACTCAGAGGAGCTCGTGATAGTACCGGAAGCAGTGTTGGAGACCCGATATAATGAGAAGGGAGTCTTAGAAGCTTTGGTGCGTTGGTCAGGTCTTCCGGAGCATGAAAACACTTGGGAAGTTGCAAGAGAATTACAGAGACAGTACCCGGATTTAGCGCTTGAGGACAAGCTTCGTTTCGAAGGGGGGGGTATTGATAAGCCATTCCAAGTATACATAAGGAAGAAGGGAAAGGAAGATTCAGCACGTGTGGAGTAAATGTATTACACGTGCGAGATAAAAATGTGATGTTGTATATAATTGTGGAAAACAGTTAGAGTCGGTTATGTTGTTGGTTGTGATTGAGTCGTATGAGACTTTGGGGGAGACGGTTATGACTAGCTGCGCCTAGTGACCTCTCTGAGTATATCTTGTAACAGAGTGATTCGTATAATACAGAGTGATTCAGTTCTTAACACTTTCCATCTTAAACGCTTCTTTTTCTTCTTCCACTTTCATCATTCCACTCTCTCTGATCAAAGTTTCCGTCTTCATCAAAACCGCTTTCGTGCAAGCCTTGACTGCTTCAACCCATGCCTCTGCTGCTGCGACTTTTTTCTCTGCTGTTTCTTCTGCTTGAGAAGCATGTCTAGTCAGATACTCGTACTCAAACCTCGAGATTTTGATCATTGCACAATGCTCAGACTCCATTTCCCGACTCTCCATTGTGTCTTCTATAAGAGATTCAAGCCTTTCAAGCACTAAAGCCTCTGCACTTTTAGCATCCTCAAGCTCATCCAGTTTAATAATAAGTTCTTTTTCCATTTCATCTATATCAACTTTGGCTTTCTGTGTTTCAGCCTTTGTAACCATCTTCTCTCTTTCGAGAAGAAGCTCCTCATTTCTTGCAGCATTTCTGTTTTTCTTTAACTTTTCAAGAGAACCAACTAAACAACTGTAAGCAAGCGAGCTAATTCTTTCTTCAGCGATCGATACTGCTTCCAACTTAGATTTCGCCATAACCATCTTCGAGTTGAGTTTCTGAATCTTAACATCACCTTTCTTCAAGACTCTATCTAGGCGAGATGCTTCCTCTTTCACTTGACTAACTTCATTCCTCAACACATCCATTACCGCCATAACCCGAAAGAGTTCTGCATTAACAGAACCAAGTTCTTCCTTTTTCATTTCAGTCTCTTCTGTTACTTCTTTCAAAACCGATAAATTATACTTCCCTCTTTCAAAAGAGCGGTTTGATCTCGACATACTATTATCTCTCCTATAAACTCTCCTCTCCATCTTCTTGACAAGCTGAAGCTGTGTTTGCAACATCTCAACATCCGAACTAGTCTCAAACAACTCTTTCTCAATACCTTTTGATCTCTCAGCTTCTTCCAACATTTCCTTGATTCTCTTATCCTTTTCCACCAACAAATCTAAAACCTCTTTAGCTTTCTCTTCTCTCTGCGTTTCAATCTCCTCACATTCCTTCAAAGCCTCCACCTTTCCCAATTCAGCCATCAAATGCTTCTCGTTCGCCACCTCGATTTCTTTCTTAAGACTCTCAGACAATCTCAAATCCTCTTCCGTTTTTAAACTCAATTCCTCAACTTCTTTCATTGCTGCACTTCTCTCTCCCAATACAGATGCTACATCAAGCTTCACCTCACTCACTTCTTCTTTCACAGCCTCCAAAACTCTCATTACTTCCACATACTTCTCCTCGATCCTCAAAGCTTCCATACTCTGCACCACGATTCAACCTCTCTAATAACCAATGTGAGCTCCACTACTTCTGCTCTCTTTGTAACCAAAAAGTTCCCTTTTTGATTTGTGCAGACCCCTCCAACAACTGAAAGAGCACTGTTTACAAGAAATTTATCAAAAAAAAGATTCAATCTTTGCATCACCCAAACGAGGATTACAGTCTTACAGACACATTTGAAGCAAACCCATCTCAATTCTTCAAATAAATACAAAATCCACAAATATTTCAAACACAAAATTCGAAATTTCTTGGCAAAAAGGGCATAAATAAAACTATAAGTCGTTTGAAGGAAACGTACCGGAGAGTGAGAAAGAAACGATTGCTGATTGGTAGAGATGATGAAGCTGATGATAGATTTGTTCTTATCATTTTGATATTCCTGTGAGTAATTTATGACGATTGGTTTCTTCTGGGAGGCTTGGGACACTAATCACACAAGTAGTTTTCGCATAATAAATTTTTTTTTTGTTTTTTTTGAAAACTAATTTTTATGGTTCGGTCTTTTTAAAAAATTGTATTTTTTTATGAGAAAAATAATTAAAAATAGTTTTAAATTTTGAGATGTTTACATAACTTTGAAATACAGTATCATTTAAATGCCAAAGTTTTCATTTACTTTATAATTAAATAGATAAGTTTAGTTCACTTTGCCAGTTTAGCCATACCCTTAAATCAACTGACGGAAGAACTAATAGGATTAATTATTTGTTTAGAATTTTCCTGTTAGTTTACAAGTTGCTTTACTTTAAAAGTCGTTTTGGCAGATTAGGGGATCGAACCTAACACCTCCAACATTAAAAAGAAATTAATGTCTAGAACCGATATTAGATACTAAGAAGAAGGTGGTGTAACAATGGTATTAAAGTTAAGAGATACTAGATTTTAAACCGCAGTACACCGCGTACATATGATTTTATTATTATTTATATTATATATTGTATTTATTTGTTAAATATTAGATATTTTCTAAATAGAGGAATAACTAAATTTTCCGACCATCTGTGCGGCTAAATGTTTGCAAAAGATTAAGAGATATAATATCTTCAGTACACAATAGAAGGCGTGGTTAAATATATCATAGTTTTGTTGCTATATTGATTATGCTGAATTTTTTAGTTGGAATAATATGTAAAATATTTAGGAAATAAAAGCTGTAGTAATGCTATTTTAAGAAATTTGTTAGGGATTAACTTTGTAAATAAGTTTTTAAATAAGTACAAATAAAAGGATAGAACCCAAAATGTACTTAAAATATATATATATATATATATATAGATTGTTCAAATTAACAAAGGGATATAGGATATTTTATTTCTTAAATTCAGTATTATCTTCTTAATGGGTAACTTTGCTAGGAAATGTTTCTTAAAACGTAAAAATTCTAAATAAAAAGCTTAGTATTTGTACTTTGCGTGATCATGTTGAAATGCAAAATAGATTGTAATATTTGGCATGGGATGCTTTCTTGTAAAAGAATGGAATCTAATGGTTTTAATCGTCTCTACTAGGGGATAACCCGTGTTACAGCACGAGATTATATTTATTGTTAGTAATTTGTTTTTGTAATTTTCCTTTTTCTTGTCTGATTTAGGTATTTAAACTTATTTTCGAAGTTTATATAGTTTTTATTTATATATTTGTGGTTATACACTAATTTGGAAATATTAATTGAGTAGGTACTTTGCATAATATAGCTTTTTACGGAAACAGACACACCGCAATATTGAATAGTAGCTATGTAAGAGGATATATCTTCCACAATAACGAATAGTAGGTTCGTAAGAGATTACACACACAACAATATTGGACTATAGTTTTGTTGGTTTGTGTTTTAAGATAGATTCAAAGCAATAATAATAATTTTTGTTTATGAATGTTTAATATCCAAAGTAAACAATAAGAAAAGAAAAAACACTAAAGAATAGTAATATTAGACATGAGTTATAAAGTCATGGAGGTATCATACTTCTTCCTTAACCCCTTCAACCATTTATTGTATTTAACATGTAGACCAAAATAGAATAAATATAGAGTTAGTAGTATAGATATTAGTCAAACAAAATTATAATATACCAAAAATTTAGGAAGTAATTACTATTCCATTTCCTAATGAAGATTTTGAAAAACTTCTTTAAAAACAACATTGGTTGTCTGCGTTTAAGGTTTTTCCTCACTATCTGTTATTAACATCTTCAATCCTGACTTTGATTTAACCCTTGACATTGCTACATATAACTGACCATGTGAGAAAACGGGTCTAGGCAAGTATATACCAACATTTTCAAGAGACTGGCCTTGACTCTTATTGATAGTCATTGCAAAAGCAACTGATACTGGGAACTGTCTTCGACGCATTTTGAAAGGCAACCTAGCATCTGATGGTGATATCAACATCCTAGGTATGAGAACTATCTTACCAACTCGCGTACAGTTAAAATCCGAGCTTCTAAAACATGGTCAGCCATTTGGGTGATCTGCAGTCTTGTACCATTCATTAAACCACCATGCGGATCAATATTTCTCATTAACATAATTGGAAAACCTATTTTTAAACGAAGCCAATGATAAGGTATACCCGAAACCTTAATGGTATTAAGGAAATCTCGTGAGTAAACCTTATTTTTCAGGGCACGTTTATCTTGAGGGTCAATTGAATCAGAACTTAGATAAATTCTTTCTTCTGCTGAAAATATAAGAAAAAACAAAACCAAAATAAATGAATACGATGAATTATGTCTAAAGGATTACTAACAATAAATAAAGGACGATTAAAGATGAACTAACCGTTTAGACTTGATAACATGACATCATTGATAGAATTCACATCTTCATTGGTAGGGCAAAGAATAGCTCGTTCTTGGAAAATTTAATATCCTTTTCGGTGGCAAAGTTCTTTCCGTAAACAGCTTCAATGATTGACTCTAACGGAGAGGAACTGATGTGAGCATGGGATCGGTCACTCGGCCATGAACACTCGCATCTATCGGACACCTCTCGGACACCTCTCGGCCACCCCTCGAAAAACACCCGGACACCTCTCGGCCACTCCTACCACCCGCGGGACAACTTGGGACCGGCCTTCTTAGTGATGTGCGGCACCAACCAGTCCCCAAGGATCATCAAGGAGGAGCAAGACAAGTCACCTAATGGACATTTCAAGCCAAGCTCCAATCTTTACACCAAGGGCACATGGCTAGCATCACCAAAGAAGAGCCAAGGGTGCGACCAGATTTGAGAAGCTTGATATGCGTGTTTTCACCAACAAGCTAGTGTGAAGACATCCATAAGTCATTAGAAGGAGCTGTACTCTTTTTCCTACTTTGGGTTTGTCCCAATGGGTTTACCAAAGAGGTTTTAACGAGGCAGCGAGCTCTAGTGCATCTCCACTTCGTTCCCGCTCTGCTCATGACTTGGAAACTTTCATTGACAAGATAATGGGCCAAGGAAGTGAAGATCCTATCCACCGCGTCCAGCCAATGACGTGGCATTTTTATCTCCTTCCTTCCTTTCCTTTATTTCTTCTTGAACCTTCTACGACCGTTGGATTGGTCTTTGCTTTGATTTACTTTTGCATTTGTTTTATGGCCAAGTGTAAGGCTCAGATCATGGCCACGTTTTCTAGGGTTAAGTGTTCCCTTATGTAAGCCTCCCTATATAAAGGCCTAAACTCTCATTGTAAAAGGCAGACTTGAAGATTTAATTAATTTCCAAAGAGAATCTTTGTTTCTTGTCTCACCAATCTCCTTAGCCCAAGTCCGGGACTTGGCTCTTGAGAAACCCTAGGAGATTCATGAACCGGGTTCATAATCCCCTAGTTCGACCGTATCACGAGCCGAGCCATCTCTCGTGTATCGTCACAACAATCCACCCTTCTATCCGCAGCGTCCGTCATCCATCCGAACGCAGCGTTCTATTCGACCATTTCCTTGAGAACCGATCGGTTCGAGTCTCTTACCGAGACGTTCTCCCATCCGACCATCCTTCCTAGATATTGCCGAGTCGAGTTATTCATCGGCAAATCTTGTCCCGCTTCCGTCCATCACTTCAGGAGATCGCTGAGTTGAGTTTCTCATCGGTCTTGAAGAGAACTGACAAGTTCGAAGGCCAATCGTTGTTCCGCAACCAAAGATCCGCGTCCGACCTTCCGCAACGATCGTTCAACCATCCGCAGCGTCTTTCTGACCGCAGCGTCCGTCTGTCCGTAGCGATCGTCCGTCCGGGCGACTCCGTAAATGACCGCGTCAGGCGCTCACATCAGCTGGTATCAGAGCCGAAAATTCCACACAAGGTTGTATCTATCCTTTACTTTTCCGTTTATGCATCTTTTATCATCCTTTGCTTCCTTTGCTTTCTTTGTGTGCCTTAGGTTGTTAGTTTTCATCATGTGTTCTTTCTTGTTCTATCTTGTGCTCTTTAGTGTTCTTGAGTTGTTTCTGCTAGATTTGCTTTAGGTTGTGTTGCTTTTGTTTTGGGTTGTTTTAGGGTGTAGATCGTTAAAGTTCTTTGATTTATCTTGTTTTCCTTGTTAGTGGTGGTCCTTAGACGCGTGCCAGTCCTAGGTTAGCCGTTTTGCGTCAAAGTTCTCTCCTTTTGTCGTTTTGTAGGTTTCTTTTGCTTTTTTGTTCAATCATTGGATCCTCTCCTTCAATAATTGAATATTCGTTTTGCTTTTGGGATATTCGCTACACTAAAGCAAAACGTGTGGCTTGTGGACAGGTGTACACGAGTGGTCCGACTAACGTAGCACACGTGCCAAGGTCAAGAATCAACCATGGACCGAGAGCCGGATGCACTGCCGTCATCGACCTCCGTATCCGACCGATTGCCGCACCAGCCGTCCGAACTGACGTCCGACCACCGTTGGCCGTCCGTACCAGCCGCCCGTATCAGCCGTCTGTACCGACGTCCAACCACCGTTGGCTGTCCGTACCTGTGTTCGCACCAGTCGTCCATACCGACGTCCGACCACTGTTGGCGGTCCGCACCCGTTGTCCGTATGAGTCGTCTGTACCAGCCGTCCGTACCGTCGTCCGATCATCATCGGTTGTCCGTACCAGCCGTCCGTACACGTCGTCCGTACCGTCACCGACCACCAGTAGTCGTCCGTACCTAGTTCCCGAGCCGTGATCGATATCCAATGCTTGATTCAACCCTGAACAAGTATGGAGTATGAGGATTTTAACTCCGATGACGAACCATGGTACGAAGAACACCATGGTCCTGAACTGAACAAGAGGCCACCGAAGACGAGCCATGGTACGACGAACACCATGGTACCGATCTGGAACCAGAGGCTACCGAGGACAAACCATGGTACGATAAGGACTTTGAAGAAGGACCGCATCAAGAGGAACGCGAGCATGGACCACCAGACTACTACTATTGGCCGTCTATGTCATGAGCTACGCGCCATAGCGAGCCAAGGGTGAAACGCAACGATGATTGCGACAGTGGTGATTTTGGGTCCTTACTACCCGGATACAAGGTACCTAGCCGGACGAAGAATGGTGCCTACCCCCGTACCACCTAGCCGAAGTCGCCAGCCGAACTATGGACCAAGTCATATGCGCTATGCTCCAACCGTGTACCGCCATGAGCGACCACTTGAGGAGATCTTACCGAGAGTCGACCGCAGCCGGAACCAAGGATTGCCTAGTTGGTCTCCAAGGGCACCCACTCTTAGACGGATTGAGATGCACTCGAGTGTCAACCGGAACCAAGGAATTCCTAGTTGGTCTCCACGCGCAGCCACTTTTGATCTGGTACCACGGTGCCAGTACCGTGAATCATCATGTACGATGGTTCCGCGATCAAGTCATAACTCGGTCTGTGTTGAGCAAACAAGAAGGACATATGTACATCCAGTGTCATAGTATATAAATATTATGAACTTACAATGCCAGATCTGTAGTCAACGCTCTTGCTTCGTTACCAAGTATAATTTTAGAACATCTTAATTGAGACATTAGACAATGAACACTTAAAAAAAAAAAAAAAATGTCAGTTGGATAAATCTAGAAAAGAGGAAAATGAATAGTGATTGGAAGTTATGTCCAAAATTTATGTCTTTTTCTTAATGTCAGTTGGAAATTTACAGAATCAAAGTAAAGATTTTGGAAGTATGTAAATGTTTATTTTTTTTGACTTGAATACATCCATGCATTGGTTTAATTTAAAAGTATAATTAAATTAAAAATTTGAAACTGTAGTGTATAATTTTTTAAATAATATTTATAAAGTACTATATTCAATTCTACAGACTACTTGAATTAAAGTATATTTAAATGAAAAGAGAAACATAACAAAAGATTACGTTTTGCTGAACCATAAAATATTTCAATGATGAAATATAGTTAAAATAAAAATTTGACTCAGTGTAAAATGTCTCTTAATTGATTGATGCATGATGAAACTGCTGCTACTTCAAAGTAGATTTCTTCATCATATACTCCATTGAAAGTTATGGTTCTTAGAAGTCTGAATCATCATCATTGTCTCTGTTGAAAGAGATCCTGAATTTACTAATTTAAAGATTTCTATATTAGTAAATTAATAATTTACAACAATCTCCAAAAGTAAAGGAAAAAACTAAACACTTAAATCTTAACAATACAAAAATCATTTGAGAACAAATCAGCAACATTATTGAAAAAATACCATAGTGATTTATTGATAATAAAGCAATTATATAGAGAATACTGTTCAAAATATATAATTGAAGATTCACAGTAAGCATTTTAAAAATGCTTATTATTGTTCAACTGAAAATATTTGGAAAGCAAACAAAATGGAGTAGGTGTAATGACCCTTATTCCGAAATAAAATTTCTTGAGGAATTGATCCGGGAAGAGATCAAGAGGGAAAGATTGGAAGCAGAGAAGAACTGCTAAGAAATAATCCGCTAAAATAATATTTTATTAAGCGGAGTTAGTGGAGAGAGATAGAGACTCATTAATTATTATTTAATTAATTAGTGGAGACTCTACTAGCGATTATTTAATCGCAAAAAAAGAAAGTGGAGAGAAATATTCCTCCACTCGATTTTGTTTCTTGGAGATAGTGGAGGAGAATATTCCATTTGTGTGGTGAGAAGAAGAAGATAGTGGTGAAGCATATGCCACTCGATTTTTGTTAGTGAGAGGGAATATTCCCCACTCATGAATGCAAGGAGTGATGAGAGAATGACACCACATTGTCTCTCTTGTGCCAAGTGTTGATGGAGTAATGTGGTGATGACACCTAACCCCCTGCTTGTGGCATGCATGCGTCGCCTAACCCTCTCTATAAATAGCCTCTCATTTTCTCACTTGGAGAGAAAAAGAGAGAGAGACGCCTAGAGGCTGTTGGCGAGAGTTAGAAAAGAGAAAAGAGTGAGTTTTCTTCTAAGTGTGATGATGTTCATATATTTTACCTTGTTTTCCTTAATATATTCACATCTTTTGCATCTTTTGCTATCCATTTTGGCCATTATTGCATAGCTTTAGGACTGTTCATGCATTAGAGTATAGATGCATTGCATTTGCATATTTTCTTGCATAAAGAGGTGATTTTGGAGCCTAAGGAGCATGGAAGCAATGCTGAAGAGGATTGAAGCTATCAAGAGGAGAAAACAAGGGAGCTAGAACTGAAGAATCAAGATCCAGAAGTCCACTCGACCGCCCACTCGACCAGACACTCGACCGTGTGCGGATAAGGACTCGACCGTATGGAAATAGCAGGAGAAGAAGCCACTCGACCATGCACTCGACCGAGCACAGGTTTGAGTTGACCGAGCCGCCCTTCTATTTTGTCTTTTAGCATTTTTAGGGCTTCCACTCCTTTTTCTATATAAAGCCTTGTACCCTGCAGCCACCAAGAAGAGACTTTTTAGAGTACAACAAACGTAGACCTAGTATATATCCTTTTGGGAATGATTCCTTTTGCATCTTTATTGCTTAGATCTCTTAGCCACTTTTGTTTATTTTTAAGAAATCTTTGATACTTGCTTGTTTCATAACTCTCAAATAGGCCTGGGCATTCGGGTATCCGTTCGGGTTCGGTTCGGGTATTTCGGGTTTTCGGGTTTTTGGGTTTAGAGGTATAGGACCCGTTTGGGTATTTCTAGACTTCGGGTTCGGATCGGGTTCGGTTCAGGTATTTCAGGTTCGGATTCGGATTACCCGAAGTTCACAAAACTCAAAATTTTAGTATCTAATTTAGTCTAAATTATTTAATAATACGCAATATATCTAAAAATTTAGAGTATTTTCTACCCAAATTTACTAATAAACAGTTTAAATACTTCAAATTGTCAAAAATATCTAAAAATCCAAATATTATTAAAATTATAAATATTACTAATATATTACTACTATATATTAATAATGTTGGTATATTCGGATACCCGTTTGGATTTTGGTTCGGATCGGGTTCGGATTCGGATTTTTGGATTTAGAGATTTAAAATCCGTTCGGGAATTTTACAATTTCGGATACGGATTCGGATCGGGTTTTTTGGATCGGGTTCAGATCGGATATTCGGATCCGGGTATTTTGCCCAGGCCTACTCTCAAAGCATTAAGATTTCGAGTTTGATTCCTTCATCAATATTTTAGATCTCTTTCTTATCTATCTTATGATGCAAGTTTCTTGGATTTCTGGGTTTATGACTTTGTTCATCATGTTTTGTGATTGTGAGTAGTGGCTTAGGATCTTAAGGATGGGTTAGGCTGGATGATGGTTTTGGTTGTTTAGATTGGTCAAGCTTGTTTGTTATAGATCTCTTCTAGGCTAGATATTCTCTATGCTAATCTTATATCTGAGAAGGTAAGGTTAGATCTTAAGCTTCTTAGCATCACTGATGTTCATATATTTTACCTTGTTTTCCCTTAGTTTATTCACATCTTTTGCATCTTTTTCTATCCATTTAGGCCATTATTGTGTAGCTTTAGCACTAATCATGCATTAGAGTTTAGTTGCATTGCATTTGCATCTTTTCATGCATAAACAGGTGATTTTGGAGCTTAAGGGGCATGGATGCAATGGAGAAGAGATATGGAGCAATCATGAGGAGGAAACAAGGGAGTTAAGGCTGAAACAACAAGGTCCGGAGTCCAACTCGACCGCACACTCGACCAGACACTCGACCGTGTGCTGAGGAGGACTCGACCGAGTGGAGATTGCACGAGAGAAGCCAGCTCGACCAGCCACTGGACCGAGCACTGGTCGAGTTGACCGAGCCGTTGACTACTTTGACTTTTTCTATTTTTAGGGCTTCCACTTCCCCACTATATAAGGCCTTGTACCTGCAGCCACCAAAAGGGTCCAGCTTTTAGATATTCTCTAAACCTAGTTTTTACCTTTTTTAGCTTTCTTCCTTTTGCATTTTTATTTTTAAGATCTTGTACTTTCTTAAGAAAGAAGACTAGATTCTTGTATTTTGTTGGTTCTATAACTTTCAAGATATTAAGAATTTGAGTTTGATCCTTTCATCAATATTATAGATCTTTGTTTCATCTTTCTAATAATGCAAGTTTCAATATTTTCTGGGTTTTTGACTTTGTTCATCATGTATTGTTGTGAGTAGTTTGCTTAGGATCTTGAGGATGGGTTAGGATGGATTGATCTTGTGGTTTATGTGATTTGGTCAAGCTTGATTGTTGTAGATCTCTTCTAGGCTAGATGTTCTTAATGCTGATCCTGAACTGAGAGGTTAGGATCTGATTTCAAGCTTTTTAGCATCACACCAATGTTTAAGAAGCATAGATAAGGCTAGATCTAGAGCTTACCATTAGGCTTGCTAAGAGATTAGAGGTCTTGTTTGGTTTGAGATGTATTGCTTAATGCCTGCTTGTGTAGATTCTTTACTGTGTGAGAACAAGTCTAGAATTGCATAGGTTTGATTGTTTCTTGACCATGAGAGTGGGAGAAACTTGTCTTAGATTTATATGTCTAGAGGTTAGCTCAAAGTTTGCTTGAGATTTGTTGACCAAGTTAGATAACCACAATGATTAGTTCATCCCATGAATCCATCCTCAGGAACCTTCTTTGTTTATTGAAATCTTAGTCTTAATCCTGTTGCTTGCTTGTTGTTTGATTGGTTTTAGCATTGCTCTGTTTTTATTGTGTTGCTCTGTTTTCCGGATTTAGCCAACTCGACCTCTCACTCGACCTACACTCGGTCGAGTGCTTGCTCGAGTTCATCCCCAGAACTCTGGTTTATGATTTGTGATTGTCCTGTTTTATTCCTGTTTAATTCTAGTTGCATACATTTAGCTTTTAGTTCATTGATTGTCTTGCATTAGTTTATTAGTAGTAGTTTCTATTTCTGTTCTTGCTTCATTACTGTTTCAATCATTCAGTTTCATTTGCATTTAGTTCTTGGTTCTTGTAGTTTATTTTCTGTATCTTTACATTTTCCATCTTAGGATTGTTAGTGACAAACAATCTTTACATTTGTCTTAACTTAGATTCATATGCCCATCTTAACTGTTCACAAACACTCATTTAGGATTGATACCTCTTGTACTGCAATAGCATAAGGGGAATTGAAACACCCATCCATCATTCCATTCATATCACCATTGCTTACATTCATCATCATTCACCACACAACATAAATCTTGTTTCAATTTGGCGCCGTTGCCCATTTGAGTGTGTTTTTTGACATTTAGGATCCATATTAGTCTAAGATTAAGTTCGTTTATACACTTGAATTTTCTGTTGTTGGGTTGAAGTTCCATTTCAGGTACCACTCGACCAGTCACTCGACCACCACTCGACCGAGCAGTGATCGAGCACTTGATCGAGCCAGAAGCTGTGTACATTTGGACACCACCTCCTAATCGACTTGACACCCCAGACGAGCCTGAGCTCAATTGTGAACCTGTTCGAGTCTGTACTCGCGTTTGTTGATGCACACAAGGTCTAAAGGAAAAGACAATCTTCAAAGGCCTATTAACAACATCCACAAGTTGAACAAAGGTTTGGGAAATCAGAGAAGAAGGGTAGTTCAAGTTCAGCAAGAGGATTCAGTGATCATCGAGCAACAAGCTAACCATGAGCAGAGGCCTAGGCACATTGGTGCTAGAGATGCACCCAACACCCACAACCAAAGGGCTGGAATTGTGCCTCCAACTGTAGCAAACAACAACTTTGAGATCAAAAGTGGACTGATCTCCATTATTCAAGCCAACAAGTTTCATGGGTTGCCAATGGAGGATCCACTTGATCAACTAGATGAGTTTGACAGAATCTGTGGTCTAACCAAGATAAATGGAGTGAGTGAAGATGGTTTCAAGTTGAGGCTCTTTCCATTCTCACTTGGAGATAAGGCACACCTTTGGGAGAAGACTCTTCCTACAGGAGCAATAACCACATGGGATGCTTGCAAGAAGGCTTTCTTAGCCAAATTCTTCTCCAATGCTAGGACAGCTAGATTGAGGAATGAAATTTCTGGGTTTGCTCAAAGGAACAATGAGACCTTTTGTGAGGCATGGGAGAGGTTCAAAGGATATCAGACTCAATGTGGTTATTGCTCCTGTAGGAAGAGTCTTCTCCCAAAGGTGTGCTTCCAATGAGTCACTCTTGAGTACCTTGTATAGGCCTTGAGTCACTCTTGAGTACCTTGTGAGCCTAAGGAGCATGGAAGCAATGCTGAAGAGGATTGAAGCTATCAAGAGGAGAAAACAAGGGAGCTAGAGCTGAAGAATCAAGGTCCGGAAGTCCACTCGACCGCTCACTCGACCAGACACTCGACTGTGTGCGGAGAAGGACTCGACTGGATGGAAGAAGCAGGAGAAGAACCCACTCGACCATGCACTCGACCGAGCACAGGGTCGAGTTGACCGAGCCGCCCTTCTATCTTGTCTTTTAGCATTTTTAGGGCTTCCACTACTTTTTCTATATAAAGCCTTGTATCCTGCAGCCACCAAGGAGAGAGTTTTTAGAGTACAACAAACCTAGACCTAGTATTTACCCTTTTGGGAATTATTCCTTTTGCATCTTTATTGCTTAGATCTCTTAGCCACTTTTGTTTATTTTTAAGAAATCTTTGATACTTGCTTGTTTCATAACTCTCAAAGCATTAAGATTTCAAGTTTGATTCCTTCATCAATATTGTAGATCTCTTTCTTATCTATCTAATGATGCAAGTTTCTTGGATTTCTGGGTTTATGACTTTGTTCATCATGTTTTGTGATTGTGAGTAGTGGCTTAGAATCTTAAGGATGGATTAGGCTGGATGATGGTTTTGGTTGTTTAGATTGGTCAAGCTTGTTTGTTATAGATCTCTTCTAGGCTAGATATTCTCTATGCTAATCTTATATCTGAGAAGGTAAGGTTAGATCTTAAGCTTCGTATCATCACACCAATGTCTCAGTTGTTAGATAAGGCTAGATCTAGGGATTATCGTGAAGCATGCTAAGATATTAGATGTTTTGTTGATTTTTGACTATAATGATCTGTTGTTTAATGCCTACTTTTATATGATCTTTGCTAGTGAGAGCTAGATTGGGAGTATCTTAGCTTGATTGTTATTGCCAAGAGATTGGATTAACTTGTATTAGAAGATCATTGTCTAGAGATAGCTCATGTTTGATTGAGGTTTCTTGACCAGTTTTAGATCATCATAGCTTGATTCCAGCCCATGAATCCATCCTTAGGACCTTCCTTATCTATTGATTTACCTGTTTGAACCCTGTTTAATCGCTTGTTGTTTGCTTTACTTTCGTTCTGCTCTGTTTTGTTAATGTTCTGTTTCGGTTCTGGGAATTCAACCCACTCGACCTAGTACTCGATTGGTGCTCGATCGAGTGCTTGCTCGAGCTCCCTCCAGTATTTATTGTTTATGCTTTGCATCTGTCCTGTTCCATTTCTTGTTGCATTGTAGTTTCATTTCTGTTGCATTCATTTAGTTTCTATTGATCTTGCTTTAGTACTTTTCTTGCATTGCAGTAGTTTCTATTTCTGTTTCATTACATTACTGCTTTGATCATCCTGTTCTCTGCATTTAGTTTCTAGTCTTAGTAGCTTTTACTTTCTGCATTTTATATTCATCATTAGGTTTTTAGTGACAAACATCCTACATAATTGGCTTAACTTAGACAAGTATTCTACATCCTGATTGTTTACATCACACTCATTTAGGATTGACATCTCTTATACTACAACAACATAAGGGTAATTGAAACACCTTGCATTCCACATGTTCATCATCACATATCTTTATCATCATTCATCATCCACCACACATTAAGTATGTTTCAATTTGGCGCTGTTGCCCATTTGAGTGTTTGTTTGTGACATTTAAGATTTATACAAGTCTAAGATTAAGTTCCTTCGTTCCCTTGTTCACTACTAGTCTCGAATTCTTCCTCTGCTTGTCTGTGTTAAGTCTCAGGTACCCACTCGACCACTACTCGACCGACTCACGATCGAGTACCCGATCGAGGCAAGTCCCGGATACAATTAGACGTCTCGTTTCAGTCAGTTCGACCATCCACTCGAGCCAGTGCTCGACCGAGTGTCTGTCCGAGTCCGTGATCAAGTCAGTTGATGCAAACAAGGTCCAAGGGTAATCAGAATCTTCAGAAGCTTCTTGACCACATCAACAGGCTACCGAGAGATTTGAGAAGGCAGAGAACAAGAATCTTACAAGAACAAGAGAATCAGTTGCTAATGGAGCAACAAGCTAATGAAGTTCAAAGGCCACGGCACATTGGTGCTGGAGATGCACCTAACACACATAACCAAAGAGCTGGTATTGTGCCTCCTACAGTTGCCAACAACAACTATGAGATCAAGAGTGGATTGATCTCTATGATTCAAGCAAATAAGTTCTATGGTTTGCCAATGGAAGATCCCCTAGACCACCTTGATGAGTTTGACAGGATTTGTGGACTCACAAAGATCAATGGTGTAAGTGAAGATGGCTTCAAGCTTAGGTTGTTTCCTTTCTCACTTGGAGACAAAGCTCATCTATGGGAGAAGACACTTCCAACTGGAGCAATCACCACATGGGATGCTTGCAAGAAAGCTTTTCTAGCCAAGTTCTTCTCCAATGCAAGAACTGCAAGGTTGAGGAATGAGATTTCTGGTTTTGCTCAATGAAACAATGAAAGCTTTTGTGAGGCATGGGAGAGATTCAAAGGCTTCCAAACTCAATGTCCTCACCATGGATTCAGCAATGATTCTTTGCTCAGCACTTTGTATAGAGGAGTTCTACCTAAGATAAGGATGCTTCTTGATACAGCCTCCAATGGTAACTTCCTCAACAAAAATGTGGAAGAAGGCTGGGAGTTGGTAGAGAATCTAGCTCAATCAGATGGGAATTATAATGAAGACTATGACAGAACAGTAAGGTTCACCTCCAATGATCAAGAGGAGAAGTACAAGAAGGACTTGAAGATGGTCAATGAGAAGCTAGACAAGATTCTACTCAGGCAACAAAAGACCATTCATTTCATTGGTGAAGAAGAGGTTCTAGTTCAAGATAGAGATAGGGAGTTTGCTGAGTTGTGCTACATGCAGAATTAAGGAGGATTCAAAGGTTACAACCAAGGAGGATTCAAAAACAACAATTTCTCCTATAGAAGCACTAATGTAGCCAATCCTCAAGATCAAGTCTACCCACCTCAACAGCCTCAACAGCCAAACAACTATGCACCCAAGCAACAACATCAAGTGTTCCAGCCTCAATTGTGTCCCCCTCCAGGGTTTCTGACCTCCCAAGGCCAGGAACAAGACTTAAGAGCAATGATGCAACATATGTTGATTGGGCAAGCCAATGGAAAGATTGAGGAGGCCAAACAATTTGCTGAGTTGAACCAAAGGCTAACATCCCAATATAATGATCTCAACATGAAGTTTGAGGGTCTCAATTCCAGAGTGAAGTATATGGAGAGCAACCTTGCTTCTACTTCAGCTCCTAATACTACTCAACTCCCTGGAAAAGCTGTTCAAAACCCAAGGGAATTCACTGCAAAAGCCATTCACATCCATGAGGAAGCTGTCACTGAGGACAATGAAGTTCAGGCTGGGGGGGGGGGATTCATCATTTATTGAAGCCCAAAGTGAAGATTGTGCACAGAAGGCTGAATCCGACAATGCACTCGACCAGGTGCTCGATCCAGCACTCGACCGAGTGCCTGATCGAGTTGTCGATCGAGTTGAAGAATCTGAAGCTGTTAAGCCTGTCAAGTACATTCCTCCTGCCTACAAACCTCCTCTACCATTCCCAGGACGTTTCAAGGCACAAAAGCTGAAAGAACTAAAGGAAATCATTGAGAAAAAAAGAAATGATGGCTTTGCAACAAGAGGAAGTGATTGGGAAGAAGGAAGTGATGGCCATACAAGAGGTTATCATTGCTTACCAAGAAGAAGAGTGAGGGCCTGCTTTGGAACAGTATGCTCCATATCCTCTCTATCAGGATTTTCTGCTTGAGATGTCAAAGAAGAAGGCTCATGATCAAGACATGAAGGATTTGAAGGAGATTGGGAAAGCTGTTATCCCAACAAAGCTTAAGAATCCAGGCTCATTCAACCTACCCTGCTCCATCAGCTACATGCACTTCAACAAATGCCTATGTGACCTAGGAGCTTCAGTGAGTTTGATGCCATACTCAGTGGCTGAGAAGTTAGGGTATGAAGACTTTAAGGCCAAGAACTTCTATATTTAGCAGATGGATCCAAGAGGGATGTGGTTGGAGTGATTGATAACTTCCCAGTCAAGATAGGAGAAGTTAGAATCCCAACTGACTTTGTGATTATGAGCATGGAACATGAGCCTGAAGACCCTCTCATCTTGGTGTGGTAGATCCAAGCTAGGGTCGACTTGCATGTGCATGTAGTTGCATTCTTCTTGATTTCTTGTTATTTTTTGAAGTTTGCTATGTGTGTGGTTGGGGGATTCCATAGTTTATCTCAAGCGTTGAAGTGGGACTTCCACTTGATTGATGTGTTGCATGCTAGACATTAAGTTGGAAATGGGATTTTCGCTTGATTTATACATTGCATGTTTGATTTCAAGTGTGGAAATGGGATATCCCACTTGATTGATGTGTTGCATGATAAATCCAAAGTGTGATGGGATCTGCTTGGTGGATTTATGCATGTGAGGAATCCCCTAGTTTATCTCAAGCGTTGAAGTGGGACTTCCGCTTGATTGATGTGTTGCATGCTAGATATCAAGTTAGAAATGGGATTTTCGCTTGGTTGATGCATTGCATGTTGGTCCTCAAGTGTTGAAATGGGATTTCCACTTGATGGATGTGTTGCATGCTAGATATCAAGCGTTGATGGGATCTGCTTGATTGATGCATTGCGTGTTGGTCTCAAGTGTGATGGGATCCGCTTGATTGACGTGTTGCAAGGAAAACCCCAAGTGTGATGGGATCCGCTTGGTGGTTTTGTTGCATGTGTTATTGTGTGTTGTTTTGTTTATGTTTATGATTATATAAGGTCATAAACCTACAACCTTGAATTGTTGTCTTAGTGCGTGGCATTTGTTGATGGGATTCCAAACGGCCAGAAGGGCACTAAGAGAGATATGTTCGTCCTTCCCTGAGTTCCGTTGCAGCATGCATCCTGGCTATGTATGTCGTGGCGAAGAGTTAGGTCTGGCTCGCTACCAGGACTGATGCTTACCCGACGGGGTATTTGAGTGGTTTTATACTGATTGTGTGCCTTTGTGGCTGCAAGGCAGGGATAAAAGTGTGTAGGAAAGGAAGGCGGAATATCTGGGCCATAGTAAAACTTGCTAAAAAACTTCTTTTGCTTGTTTTGCTTGTTGTTGTGTTGAGAAGATTATGTGCTCCTGCATGTAATATTTGCTTGCTTGCTTGCTTGTTGAGTGTTGCTTGCTTGCTTGTGTGTTGCTTGCTTGCTTGTTGTGTGTTGCTTGCTTGCTTGTTGTGTGTTGCTTGCTTGCTTGTTGTGTGTTGCTTGCTTGCTTGTTGTGTGTTTCTTTGTGATTTGAGGTTGGGATGGGGAAACTAACGTTTGCAGGACCCTTGAGACTCACTAAGTAATCTTAGATTACTTACGATAGAACTCTCTCCTGTAGGTGACCAGTAGTGGGGAATTAGAGGGCGTGTTGGACAATAGGAGCCCGGAGATAGTTTTTGTGCCTTGTGTAAAGTCAAAGTATGTATATTTGATAGAATATTATGTATAATCCTTTTTGGCATTAGGCCTGGCCATATATCCTATTATATTTTTTAAAATTTTGTCAAATATTGATTAAGTTAATAAAGTATTCGGTTGTATTTTCGTGTACGAGTTAAGGTTGATGGCGACCTATTGTGGGTGGCTCAACACTTGGTCGTCACGAGGGTTGAAAAGCCTAAGTGATGGCTAAAGTGGTGAAAATATCATTGATGGACTGGCTAGGGGCCGGAATGTGTTTTAGGTCCTCGGCTGGATCGTTGATGATTATTTCCAAGTGACATAACCCGGTCGGTTTGGAGCGGTTTAGTCCTAGAACAGTTCGGGGGCGTTACGAGTTTGGTATCAGAGCATGGTTAGGTTCCTCACCTACTCGTACATTTTATTTATTTATTTGAGTCAAAATGGTCACATAAGGCACTTAGGAATCCGGTTCGTTCAACACTTTAGGTAGACGGGATCAAGTACCTTGCTATCGATGGATGCAGATGTCTGGTCGAGGTTCAGAAGGAACTAGATCGAGAGACTCTTCACCAGAGCGAGGGGAGAGTTGGGAACAACCGTTTGGGGAGGAGGACCATTAGGGTCAACCGTCTGAGCCAGAGGAATGGGGTTTGCAGGAGAGTAATGGGCCAGAGTATGATGATGATTATGTTTACTACACACCAAGTGACATGTACAATTGGGGATGGGTATATCTTGGAGATGCACCAGTGCAATCTCCAGTGGCGTATGCGCGTTATGATACGCTAGAGTATATTTTTCCACAAGCTCCGCGGCATCCAACCGCCGAGCAGTACGCGATACAACCAAACTTGGCTATGCCAGGTGGAGACCAGGGAGGTCAGGAAGGTGGTAATGGAGCACCTAGAACATCGGAGACTCAACATACTCTGTCGATGATTCATACTTGCTTGACTCACATAATTCAGCAGCAGCAGCACCTGAATCAAGGAGACCCGCTAGTTGAGACGCCGATGGGCCAGTTCGTGAGGTTGGTGAAAATGATGAAGGATCTAGGCGTCCGAAATATTAAAGGAGAGACGAACACGATGCAAGCAGATTGGTGGCTACGTAACCTAGAGAAACACTTTGATACGTCAGAATGCTCTATGGAGTACCGAAGGCGCATCACAGTCAACTTGTTAGAAGAAGATGCAAGAGCATGGTTGGATACGGTGGTTTCTCGCTAACGTTATTTGCCAATAACGTGGGAGATGTTCAAGAAGGAGTTCGAGAATAAGTATTTTTCTCCTCAGTCACGCGATCGATTGGAAGAGCAGTTCTTGAGGATAGAACAAGGAGAGAGCAGTGTCCGCGAATTTGGACAAGAGTTCACCAGACACCGTAAGTACTTGTACAATGGAAATGATGATGAAGCATTGATTGTTCGAAGGTACCTCAAGGCACTTCAACCGGAGATTTCGAGCAAGCTGCGGGCAGTGACATATGCGACTTTCACTGAGCTGGAAGAAAGGGTTGTGAGTGTAGAGCAAGGGAATGAGTTGGAGAAGCTAAAGAAGAGTCAAGAGAAGAAGGAAGCGACAATGCAACCAGGGAGGTTCGTGAACGCACGGAAGAATACAACCGAGTTTAATCGTAACTGGAACAGTAACCGGGGAAAAAGCAGTATGGTTGTGAACCAAGGCGGACGTACTGCGGTGATTATGGAACCAAGAGGATGTTTCGTCTGCGGACACATCCCCAGATTCTGCCCAACAAAGGTGGAAAATCAGACCCCAAATGAAGCAGTTGTTACATGCTTCTTTTGTGGTGAGATCGGCCATTACGTGACCTCAAGTCCGAAGAGGCCAAACAAGCCAAACGCCCAACCTCCAAACCGAGCTTTGTTTGCGGTGACTGTGCAGGAACCCCCGAAGAAAAAGCAAGCAACCCCAGCTAGTGTATATGCCTTAGGGTTAGAGCCGACCCAACCATTAGGATCTCAGAAAGGTCCCATAACAGGTTAGTCTGGGTTCTAACCTTCTTGTTGAGTGTTTTGTGTGTTTTGTGTGTTGGGTGTTGCAAGAAGCGCACTAAGAGAGATATGTCCGTCCTTCCCTGAGTTCCGTTGCGGCATGCATCCTGGCTATGTATGTCGTGGCGAAGAGCTAGGTCTGGCTCGCTACCAAAACTGATGCTTACCCGACGGGGTAATTGAGTGGTTTTATACTGATTGCGTGCCTTTGTGGCTGATGAGGAGAGTGTGTACCTTGTCACCTTCACTGCCGTTGGGGGAGATGACAAGAAGGACTTGGAGGTCAAGGATATTGACACAGTTAAGGAATATGAGGACGTATTTCAACCGTTGTAAGGGTTGCCTCCACAGAGGAGTCATCCATTCACCATCAATCTGGAGCCGGGTGCGACCCCAATTGCAAAGGCACCATATCGTATGGCCCCAGCTGAGTTGGCAGAACTCAAGACACAATTGGAGGACATGTTAGATAAAGGGTTTATCCGGTCGAGTTTGTCACCTTGGGGAGCTCCAGTATTGTTTGTCAAGAAGAAGGATGGTAGTATGCGGTTGTGCATAGACTACCGTGGGATTAACAATGTCACTATCAAGGACAAGTACCCACTACCGCGCATTGACGAGTTGTTGGATCAACTCAGGGAAGCGATTTGGTTTTCGAAGATCGATTTAGCCTCAAACTATCATCAAATTCGGATCTTTGAGCCAGACGTGATGAAGACTGCGTTTTGAACGAGGTACGGTCAGTACGAGTTCGTAGTGATGCCGTTTGGGCTCACTAATGCGCCGGCAGTTTTCATGAGACTAATTAATGAGGTGTTTCACGACTATTTGGATAAGTTCGTGATAATATTCACTGATGAAACTCTCATCTACTCGCGGAGTACTGAAGAGCATCAAGAGCACTTGAGGAAAGTCTTGGAGAGACTGAGAGAGCAAAAGTTGTTTGCCAAGTTCAGTAAGTGCAAGTTTTGGCAAAGAGAAATTGGATTTCTAGGCCATCGAGTTTCTGAGGAAGGAGTGTCAGCAGATCCGGAGAAGATTGCTGCAATCGAGGAGTGGCCAAAGCCCACGACTGTGACGGAAGTACGGAGTTTCTTAGGACTCGCGGGATACTATCGGAAGTTCGTTAAAGGGTTTTCATCAATTGCTAAACCCTAACACGACTTACCGGTAAGGGAGTTCCATTTATTTGGAGTGAAGAAGTGCAAGAAGCTTTTGAGAAGTTAAAGGAAGCCTTAACAACAGTCCTTAAATGTAATTCAATGGTGCAAAGATCAATCAAAGTCCTTACAAATATTTTTCTATTCTTTTCACAATACACCACTCTAGTTCACTTTCTATCTATTAGTAAAGACCTGCAATTCTATTGAGCATCTTTTTCACATTCATTAAAGTGTTTGGTGTGATCTTGCAAATGGAAAATAAATCAAGTTCAATTGGTTTAAGGGAAAGGCTTTTTATAAAGTGGTTGGCAATGGCGTTTTTGGGTGGTTTACTAGACTGTTGTGAAACCAATCTAAGACTGAGAATAATTTAGCTCTTGATGTTCTACCCATCTAGAAGCTTTTCTACCCTTTTTCTCATCTTTCTTATCTTTCTTTCAAACCCAAAAACTCAACTTGATTCAACTTAAACCCTTTCTCTTCTTTACTTATGGTCTTAAACTTTTGAATATCTCTAAGGCTTCTCTTTAAACATAAGCTCCTTTTTTTTTACTTCTTTGAAACTTCTTTTGATGAATTCCTATTCTTATAAAACTAAGATTTAGCATTCTTTTTTATGAAACTTTTCTAGGAGACATCAGCTAAATTTTTCTTTCTCTTTTTCTTCTTAAGAGACTTAGAGCTTTTTACCAAACTTAACCTTAGAGATAAATCTTTTATTTTCTTTTGACCAAGCAATTCTTTCTTTTTCCCCCCTTAATATCTCTTGTTTCCAGACCTTTACCCAAATCAAAATTCTAACCACCTATTTCTTTCAAAACCAGTCCTATTAGCTAGTTCTAAAGATTCCAAACCTAGCTAAAACAAGAGCCAGTTCTTTGTCATTCTCAATACTCTCAAGATTTCACAACCTATAGCATTATTAAGAAAAATGCCTCACTCAACAAATCAACACAAGGCTTGAAAAAAAAAAGGTTGGGGTTCAAAGGTATGGCAAGAGATTGGGTTAAACAAAATAGAGTGGCAAATAGAGATGGTTAACCCAAATGAAAAGTTCCATGAGCTAGCATTCATAGTCCATAAGCAAGATAATTTAAAGATCAAATTAAAGTCCAAATAATATAGAGATGCGGCAATGATCAAGCAAGCTTTACACTAGAAGAAAATGCTTTCAAGTGACACAATGTTTTAAGCTTACATTCTTCATTTTTTCCCAAAGATTAAACAAGCACCAATGGACTATAAATGAGGGCTGTGGGTTCAATCCTAAGACTCTACTTTTACAAGGCAACTTCATCATTATCCCCAATGAAAATGCATACTAAATGCTTCTAGACTCAATCCGAAACACAAGAATAAATATGCAAAGCTACATGCATTTTTTTGGTTTTTTAAAAAAAAAATTTCAAATTTTTTTTGATTTTTCTCAAAACGTAGCTATTAACAAAAATGCATGACACTAAAAATGAAAATCAAAACAAAACATAATGTATCTTTTGTTTAGCAGCCACTTAGGGTTCTTAAGCTTATCTACTCATGGTTTGTTGAATGATTGAGTACTTCTCAGTTTTTTAATAGCAAATTTCTTCTTCTAATCTCTTAATCTATAATCTCTTATTATGATTTCACAAAGATCAAACTCTTTCCTTTGTGTGATCATGATGATGAGTGAGTAGATCCTTAGAACTTTGGGCTAGGTAGATTAGGGAGATAGATGATTGATCTCTGATGTCTAGGGCTTTATTTATGTGTTTCCTATCTTGTTTAATGTTAATAATGCTAGATAGCCTTGATCAAGCTAGAATCTAGACAATAGGATTTCCATGCCCAGAAGGTGTTTGATGAATTCTTGAACCAAATTATTCAAGAGCTTTGCATTCCTAGCCAATAGAAATTGATGATTAGGGTGCTTAGTGGTATTTAGACTTGTTTATAATGCATGCTTGCCTTGTGATTGCCTTTAAAAATTGTTGATTATCACTTGATTAGCATAGGAATCTCTATCATGGAAATGGATTGATTTGCATAAGTGTTCTTATCCATAGGATTGTTCTCTATTGTTGCTTAGACATCTAGGATTAGTTAGCTATCTCCCAAGTCAATAACCTTGCCCAAGGTTCACTTGTTTATTCTTGATTTAATGTTTGTTGCTAGTTGTATTCTGTTTCTTTGAGTTTGCTTTGTTTGAATAGTCTTGTGTTATTTCTTTGAATCAGTTTGTTAGTTAAATTTGTTACAAAAGAACATTTTCTTGTTTAGGAATAGATTAAGCATCTTTGTGTATTCTTAGTGAGTTGATTAATGCAAATTGTCGATTGATAATTTAATTGAAGTAAAAGTACTAAGTGCAAGTCAGTTGAGAAAAACAAACTAAGGCAAAGGAGGTTATAGAAAGGGTTGTTGAAAGGAAGAAGAAGAAAGCAACTCTGTCTAAGTCTTCACTTGGTAAACAAAAAGCTCTAGCAAGCAAGAAGAAGAGTAAGGAGCTTGTGATTGAGAATAAAGATTCAGAGGAAAGGGATATGAGTGAGAGTGAGTCTGATTCTCCACCACCTCCAGCTGCCAAGGAAAAGCAGATTAAACCAATCAAGAAGAAGCCTACCTATTCCCAACTGATGCAGCGCCTTAAGAAGATCAAGTTTGCTCCAACTAGATATCCAGATCATGAATTCCTTCACAATGCTGGCCTCCTTGAATACATGCAAACTATCTTCACAACTTTGGGATTAGGACAGTTCTTCAATATGGCTTTTCCCACCTATGTTGAGCCAACAAGAAAGCTCCTTGCATCCTTGTCAGTGATTTATTATGAAGATGAGATGGTGGAGGAGACTAGTGATCTTGGGCATTTTGAGTTTAAAGTTCAAAGGAAGCACTAGAAGATGACCTTAGGAGAGTTGGGAGCTATCTATGGTTTTCAACCAGGAACAAGTCTAGAATACAACACTAACCCAAAAGAGTATGAATCTTTTTGGCAATCCATTGATGTGGGAAATTACGTAGCTGGTCAAGTTAAGAACACATGCATCCAGCATCCTACAGTGAGATATGCTCACAAGGTTCTCTCTCACACTCTCTTTGCAAGAAGAGAAGCTGGAGGAGTTCAAGCCAATGAACTTGGTTGTCTTCTAGCAGGGATGCAACATTTCATAAGAACCTATAAGGAAAGGAATCCTCCATTGTCCAATGCTGAAAATACATGTGTTGCTGATGTCTTCCTTCATCAAATGCCTCATTACCAAGGCTGGGTTTGGACAACAACAGATAAGACCCCTGTTCTAAGTATGGGTGGACTTGTCACCCCCATTTTGCAAGCAAAAGGAGTTGAGCTTAGTAAGTTTGACCATGAAATTGCAAGGCTTGATCCAGTCTACCTCAAGAAGACTACTTATTTGGATGGCCAAACTCGGAAGGGTTTCTATGCCTATTATGGTTACATCTTCAAAAGCATGCAGAAGAAGAGACTCCTACTCCCTCAAACGGATATTACATCTCTTTATGTCAGGTTTGGAATGAGCTGCCAAATTAAAGATGACTTCCTCTACTCCTTTAAGGATGATGGGCCAGTGATTGCGATAACAACTTCAAAGAAGGGGAGAAGTCAAGCTGAGGACACTTCTCAGGCAGCTCCTCCTAGTCTAGTCTATGGTAGTGCTAGGTATGATTTCCAACCATTTGAAGAAGCCACTACAAACAAGTCTCTTAGAGAAGCACGTACTCACATCCACCTTCTCCAGCGTTTAGCTAAATGGCAAGGAAAGAACATCAAGAAGTTAGTCAAGGGAATGAAAGGTCTTCAAAAGAGATTGAAGCATGTGGAAGCAAAACTTGACATTGCAAGTACCTCAAATCCAAACCCTAAAGTTGTTGTGGACTCAAGAGAGAAACAAGCAGATGAGGTTGAGGATGAGATGGAGAGACACTCAGTCCATGGTGAAGCTAGTACTGCCATTGGTTTCTATGATCCACCAAGAGCTTCATCATATGAGAGGAGACAAAGGAGGAGGAGAAGAGCAAAGAAGTCTCCAACACCATGCACTTAGTAACTCCTCCTACTCTCTTGACTTCTCCATGAACTAGAGTCTTTTAGGTACATTCAAAGTCCTTGTACATAGAGTCTTTTATTCATTTCATCTTTATTTTTCTTGTTAGTCTTTTTCCCGGCTTTTTTCACACAAGAGACGGTGTGAATTAAGTTTGGGGGAGGGACTAACCATCTAACATTGTGTTTTGTTTTGATTTTCAATTTTATTGTCATGCATTTGTTATAGCTATTAAATACATGGCACTAAAAATCATGCATTTAGTAGCCATTTTAAATGCATGGCACTAAAAATCATGATTTATCTCAAAACATAGCTATTAACAAATGCATGATACTAAAAATGAAAATAAAAACAAAACACAATGTTAGATGGTTAGTCCCTCCCCCAAACTTAATTCACACCGTCTCTGGTGTGAGAAAAACCGGGAAAAAGACTAACAAGAAAAATAAAGATGAAATGAATAAAAGACTCTATGTACAAGGACTTGGAGTGTACCTCTAGTTCATGGAGAAGTCAAGAGAGTAGGAGGAGTTACTAGTGCATGGTGTTGGAGACTTCTCTGCTCTTCTCTTCCTCCTTTGTCTCCTCTCATATGATGAAGCTCGTGGAGGGTCATAGAAACCAATGGCAGTACTAGCTTCACCATGGACTGAGTGTCTCTCCATCTCATCCTCAACCTCATCTGCTTGTTCATCTCTTGAGTCCACAAAAACTTCAGGGTTTGGATTTGAGGTACTTGCAATGTCAAGTTTTGCTTCCACATGCTTCAATCTCTTTTGAAGACCTTTCATTCCCTTGACTAACTTCTTGATGTTCTTTTCTTGCCATTTACCCAAACGCTGGAGAAGGTGGATGTGGGTGCGTGCTTCTCTAAGAGACTTGTTTGTAGTGGCTTCTTCAAATGGTTGGAAATCATACCTAGCACTACCACAGACTGGACTAGGAGGAGCTGCTTTAGAAGTGTCCTCAGCTTGACTTCTCCCCTTCTTTGAAGTTGTTATTGGAATCACTTGGCCCATCATCCTTAACGGAGTAGAGGAAGTCATCTTTAATTTGGCAGCTCATTCCAAACCTGACATAAAGAGATGTAACATCCGTTTGAGAGAGTAGGAGTCTCTTCTTATGCATGCTTTTGAAGATGTAACCATAATAGGCATAGAAACCCTTCTCTATTTGGCCATCCAAATAAGTAGTCTTCTTGAGGTAGACTGGATCAAGCCTTGCAATTTCATGGTCAAACTCACCAAGCTCAACTCCTTTTGCTGACAAGTCCACCCATACTTAGAACATGGGTCTTATATGTTGTTGTCCAAACCCAACCTTGGTAGTGAAGCATTTGATGAAGGAAGACAGCAGCAACACATGTATTTTCAGCATTGGACAATGGAGGATTCCTTTCCTCATAGGTTCTTATGAAAGGTTGCAGCCTTGCTAGAAGACAACCAAGTTCATTTGCTTGAACTCCTCCAGCTTCTCTTCTTGCAAAGAGAGTGTGAGAGAGAACCTTGTGAGCATATCTCACTGTAGGATGTTGGATGCCTGTGTTCTTAACTTGACCAGCTATGTAATTCCCCACACCAATAGATTGCCAAAAAGATTCATACTCTTTTGGGTTAGTGTTGTATTCTAGACATGTTCCTGGTTGAAAACCATAGATAGCTCCCAACTCTCCAAAGGTCATCTTGTAGTGCTTCCCTTGAACTTTAAACTCAAAATGCCCAAGATCATTAGTCTCCTCCAGCATCTCATCTTCATAATAAGTCACTGACAAGGATGCAAGGAACTCTCTTGTTGGCTCAACATATGTGGGAAAAGCCATATTGAAGAACTGTCCTAATTCCAAAGTTGTGAAGATAGTTTGCATGTCTTCAAGGAGGCCATCATTGTGAAGGAATTCATGATCTGGATATCTAGTTGGAGCAAACTTGATCTTCTTAAGGCGCTGCATCAGTTGGGAATAGGTAGGCTTCTTCTTGATTAGTTTAATCTTCTTTTCCTTGGCAGCTGGAGGTGGTGGAGAATCAGACTCACTCTCACTCATATCCTTTTCCTCTGAATCATTATACTCAATCTCAAGCTCCTTACTCTTCTTCTTGCTTGCCAGAGCTTTTTGTTTACCAAGTGAAGACTTAGACTGAGTTGCTTTCTTCTTCTTCCTCTCAACAACCCTTTCTACAACCTCTTTTGCCTTAGTTTGTTTTTCTCCAGGTCTCAAGTTGGTTCTACCCATTGTTCCTATCAAAAATACAAAAAACACTTGAAAAATATTAGTAAGGCTCACTATGAGCCACAACTTGAATCCCCAACTAGCAAGTGCTAAGTATTTAAGAGATAAGTCAACAAAATTAAACCAAGGAACAAATGTGAACCAACTAAGATACAAACTTCACAATCAAACTCAAAATTACTTCTTAAAATTTTAAAAACTCAATAAACCACCAAAAATGATCAATTGGTTTCCAAAACTGCTAGTCTCTTCCAGGATGTTTAATTGAACAATAGACAAAGTAAAGAAACAATAAAACTTAAATTTCCCCGAGATTTTTGATTTTAACAATTCTCAAGAACCCTAAATGCTCATAAATCAAAATTTTCGAAATTAAACATCAAACATAACAATTCAAACGAAATTGGAACCAGCTAACATCAATATCAAGCTAAACAACCTAAAATCAATGCATAAATAACTGGCTGGTCGATTCAAGCACATATGGGTTCAAACTTGAATGAGAGAAAAGGAGAAATAGAATATCTTACCTTGTTGTCGATGAGTAGTGAAACAGAACTAGAAGGTGGGGTTAGAAGTAGTTAAAAGAGCTTGTAAAACCGAAACCAACACACCAAAAATCTTTGAAAACGATTGAGAGATGAGAGAGATACAAAGATTTTAGTGTTCTAAGGGTTTAAGGAGCTTCAAATCGACAAGGAGAGAAGAGAGAAGAGAGTCTCGGGTTTTAGGAGGCTGAGAGAAGGAATAAACCGGCCAAAATTGATTTGAAAAGTTGAAAAATCAAACCGGTTTACTAGGATTAGACCGAATTAAACCGAGAAGGAGAAGGAGACTTACCCGGAAGATCTCCATCGGTCGGCGTTTGGCCGAGTGCTGTGCCCGATGGTCTCACTCGGCCATGCTTTGGTCGAGTGTCCTGCCCGCTGATTGTCGCGATCAAAGTCTTCCTTTTCACTCGTCACTCTCAATCGGCCATGGCTTGACCGATGCTCCCAACCGCTCATAGTCGCGATCAAAGTGGCATTGTCTCACACGGCCACGACTTGGCCTATGGTCTTGAACCGATGGAACACGCGGGCACGGTTTGGCCGCGTGTCTTGCCCGCTCATGGTCGCGATCAAAGACCTGCTTTACACCCATGAGTCTCAATCAGCCAGGCTTCATCTGTTCAACACCAAGTTCACACAAGTCTCCCAAACTTCCTATTGTTCAAAACTCAAAAACACAAAACATTAAACACACATACTAAAAGAAATGTAGATGATATTTACATAAGGATACCATGGGAATACCTCTCAAGTGTGCTTGTTTTACGTCTCTAAGGTTGACGTTACCGCACCGCTTAGGCGTCTTGAGGTTCTGAGAGAGAAACAGTTGTTCCCTCCTCAATGAATTCATTGGCTAAGTAGTGCTTCAACCTCTGTCCATTAACCACAAACTCTTTTCCAGCCTTGTTTAACAGCACCAAGGATCCATAAGGTCTAACCTCCTTGATCTTGAACGGTCCTGACCAGCGGGACTTGAGCTTTCCCGGGAATAGCTTCAAGCGGGAAATGAACAGCAACACCAAATCTCCTTCCTTGAAAATCCTTGGAAGAATTTTCTTGTCATGGAATGCTTTTGTCCTCTCTTTGTAGATCTTTGAACTCTCATAAGCTTCAAGGTGGATCTCTTCCAACTCATTCAATTGCACCAAGCGTTTCTCAACAGCATTCTTGATATCAAAGTTAAGAAGCTTAACTGCCCACATTGCTTTATACTCTTATTCAACTGGCAAATGACAAGACTTTCCATAGAGAAGGTTGAATGGTGTGGTTCCAATTGGTGTCTTGTAGGCAGTTCTATATGCCCATAGAGCATCATCCAACTTCTTTGCCCAATACTTCCTTGTGATACCAACTGTTTTCTCAAGAAATGACTGGATTTCCCTGTTTGAAATCTCAACCTGACCACTAGTTTGGGGATGGTAAGGTGTAGCAACCTTATGCTTCACTCCATGCTTCTTAAGAAGACTCTCAAAGACCTTGTTAACAAAGTGTTTTCCTCCATCACTAATGACCACTCTTGGAATACCAAACCTTGGCAAAATGATTGTCTTGAACAACTTCAACACTACCTTTGCACCATTGATAGGACTAGCTATGGCTTCCACCCATTTAGATACATAATCAACAACCACAAGTATGTAATTGTTACCATATGAAGAAGGAAATGGTCCCATGAAGTCAATACCCCATACATCAAACACTTCAACCTCTAAGATAGGAGTTTGTAGCATTTCATTCCTCCTACTGATGTTTCCTTTTCTTTGACATGAATCACACTTGGAGATAATCTCTTGAGTGTCGTTGAACATAGTTGGCCACCACAAACCAGCTTGAAGAATCTTTGTGACTGTCTTGAATGTAGCAAAATGACCTCCATAGGCTGCTCCATGACAAAGCTCTACTAACCCTTCTATCCCTTCTTTGGCAACACATCTTCTATAAATCTTGTCCTTACAAAGAGTGTAAAGGTATGGTGCATCCCACTAGTAGTTGTTGATGTCCTTGAAGAACTTTTTTCTAGCATAACCAACCAGATTTGGTGGCTCTAGACCACAAGCAAGATAATTAACATAATCAGCATACCAAAGACCATTCTCTTCCAACCTCATGACCTCTCCAAGCTTTTTCCAAGTCTCATGGCTCTTGTCAAGGAATTGAATTGCCATTATCTGCTCTTCAGGAAGTGCATCATTGATTGGAATTTCATTGTCAATCCTTAATCTTGATAGATGATCAGCTACTCCATTCTCAATACCCTTCTTGTCTTTAATCTCCAAATCAAACTCTTGAAGTAGCAATATCCATCTCAACAGCCTTGGTTTAGCATCCTCCTTTGCTAAAAAATGTCTCAATGCTGCATGATCAGTGTGAACAACTACCTTTGAACCAACCAAGTTTGACCTGAACTTTTCAAATGCAAAAACAATAGCAAGGAGCTCCTTCTCTGTTGTAGCATACTTGACTTCAGTTTCATCCAAAGTCCTACTTGCATAGTATATAACATAAAGCTTCTTATCTTTTCTTTGACCAAGCACTGCTCAAACTGCATAGTCACTAGCATCACACATGATTTCAAATGGCAAATTCCAATCTGGAGCTTGAACTATTGAAGCACTAACCAACTCTTCCTTTATCTTCTTGAAAGCTTGAAGACACTCCTCATCAAACTCAAATTCAACTTCCTTACACAACAATCTTGTAAGAGGTCTAGCAATCTTTGAGAAGTCTTTAATGAACCTTCTATAGAATCCAGCATGGCCCAAAAAGCTTCTTATCCCCTTGACTTAATTTGGTGGCGCTAGATTGGTCATCACATCAATCTTAGCTCTATCAACTTCAATGCCTTTCTCTGAAATCTTATGCCCCAACACAATTCCTTCTTTCACCATGAAGTGACACTTCTCCCAATTCAAGACCAGATTTGTTTCCTCACACCTCTTTAAGACCCTGTACAAATTAGAAAGACATACAGAAAAAGAATCTCCATAGACAGAGAAGTCATCCATGAAAACCTCCACAACATCCTCAATTAGATCAGAAAAAATTGACATCATGCATCTTTGGAAAGTAGTTGGAGCATTACATAATCCAAATGGCATCCTTCTATAAGCAAAAGTACCATAAGGACATGTGAAAGTAGTCTTTTCCTGATCATTGGGATGTATGGGGATTTGAAAGAAACCAGAATAACCATCAAGAAAGCAATAATGAGTATGACTAGCAAGCCTCTCTAACATTTGATCAATAAATGGTAAAGGAAAGTGATATTTTCTAGATGCAGCATTAAGTCTCCTATAATCAATACACATGCGATGTCCAGTTATAGTTCTAGTAGGAATTAACTCATCTTTATCATTCTTAACAACTGTAACTCCTCCTTTCATTGGCACCACATGTACAGGTGAAACCCATGTACTATATGATATAGGATATATGATACCAGCATCAAGGAATTTAAGAATCTCTTTCCTCACCACATCTCTTAAGTTAGGATTTAACCTTCTTGTGGTTCAATGGAAGTCATTGATTCATCATCTAAATGAATCCTATGCATGCAAAAAGTTTCAGAAATTCCTTTAATATCATCAAGTGAATAACCAATAGCTCTCCTATACTTTTTTAATTCACCTAGAAGAGTAACAGTTTCTTGTTCACTAAGTTCTTCATTGATAATGACAGGATAAGTAGAGTTTTTACCTAGAAAAGCATACCTTAGCGCCTTAGGGAATGGTTTAAGTTCAATCTTGGGTGCTTTAAGCTCACTCCAATCTTCATTTGAGTCTACTTCAACTGAACACACAATTTTCTCTTTTAACTCAAGGAAGCTTCCATCATCATTAGAAGGTTTGTGAAAGTCAAGGATCTTTCCATACCTTTCACTATCTTCCTTTAGCAAACCAAACTCTCCTTGTTTAACTGTCAAAGTGCTTAGAGCTCATCTTCTATTGCCAATTCCTCCAAAAGCTCATCAGCTAAAGCTTCCATCTTCTCAATGTAGAAAACTTGACCATCAATTGTAGGCTTCCTCATCACTTTGTTGATGTCAAAAGTCAAGGCTTCCTTTCCCAAATTCAATTGAATCTTCCCACTTTTCACATCAATCATTGTTCCTGCAGTTCTTAGAAATGGTCTCCCCAAGATGAGTGGATCTTTTGGTTCTTCATCCATTTCAAGCACAACAAAGTCAGTTGGGATCTCAAAATGGCCAATCATCACTGGTAAGTCTTCAAGCACTCCAACTGGTGTTCTAACTGACCTCATAGCAAGAACAAGGGTGATCATACACTTCTTGTAGTGAATGAAATCTAGTCTTTTGGCAACTGAGAGAGGCATCAAGCTCACACTAGATCCCATATCACACAAACAATGGCTAAAAGATAAAGGTCCCAATGTGCAAGGGAGAGTGAAGCTACCAGGATATTAAAGCTTCTTTGCTACTACCTTATTTTGAATAATAGCACTACACTCATGAGTTAAGATGACCATTCCTTGCAGAGCTTTCTTCTTCTCCAAAACTGCATCCTTGAGGAACTTGTTGTATGATGGGTTCAGCAAGAATGCATCTATGATAGGCATTGTAATAGCAACATCCTTCGTTTGTGCATCAAACATAGCTCTATAATTTTCCACTTGTTGCTTCTTAAACCTGCCAGGAAATGGCAATCTTGGTTCATATGGTGGAGGCACAAATAGAGTTTCTTTGGCAACACCTTTACTTTTCTTGAAAACTGCATCAATGGACTTGTCTTGCTTTGGTTCCTCAACTACTTTACTCTTCCCTTTGTCAACCACAACTTCTTCAGCTTCTTTGTCTTTACCCAAGTCTTTCAATATCAACTCATCTTCACCCTCAATCTCAACCACTACCTCCCCTCCTTTAGGCTCAATGTCCCTATTGAGCTCATTAGTAGGTAGTTGCTTACCACTTCTCAACATGATGGCATTGATGAACGTTTTAGGTTTGGTTTAGGTTTCCCTGATAATGAACCCATTTGTTTTGTTGATGATGAGGAAGCTTGTCCTTGGACTTGTGTTTGCAACCTCTCAATCTTAGCATTTAACTCACCATAGACATTTTCAACCTTGTTGTGCATGGCTTTCATTTGTATGGCAAGTTCAATGGCACCTCTTCCTTGTCCCTCTAGGAGTTGTCTTAGTAGAGCATTTGTGTCATCTACTTGACTTTGAGGATGTGGTGCATTCATTTGTTGCTGAGGTGAGAGAGGTTAGGGTGGTTGTGGTAATTAGGATTGAACTTGTTATACCCTTGGCCACCTACATAGTTGACTTCCTCTTGACCTTCAACACAAGCTTCCATGCCTTCTTGATAAAGTTCACATTCATTGACAAAGTTAACTTGCTTTTGATTTGCCATAAGCATCTTATCCATCTTGTCATTCAATGCTTTGATCTCCTTGCGGTGCTGCTCATTCATATCAGAATGATCTCTTGGAGTTCTATCATAATCCTCTCCATAGTTCCCATCACTTTGAGCAAGATTTTCAACAAACAACATCCCTTGTTCTGCATTTTGGCCCAAGAAGTTTCCATTGCTTGCTGTATCAAGAAGCATTGTATACTTAGGCAAGACTCCTCTATAGAGTGTACTCAATTGTGACTCTTTGGAGAAACCATAATGTGGACATTGAGAGATATACCCCTTGAATCTTTTCCATGCTTCACAAAAACTCTCATTTCCTTTTTGAGCAAAGCTTGATATCTCATTCCTTAGTCTTGTTGTTCTTTTAGTAGAGAAGAATTTGGATAGGAAAGCCTTCTTACATTGATCCTAGGAGGTAATGGCGTTCTGAGGCAGATTCTTTTCCCAAATGTGAGCCTTGTTGTGACAACCCGTCCCGTGGACCCCACTAGCCCCCCGCTAGCTACCCCAACGGACCATCCATGGACCCTGCTAGCCCCCCGCTAGCCGTCCCAACGGACTCCAAGCTGGCCCTGCAGGGACTCCAAGCTGGCCCTGTAGGGACTCCAAGCTGACCCTGCTAGCCCCCCGCTAGCTGCCCCAACGGACCATCCATGGACCCTGCTAGCCTCCCGCTAGCCGTCCCAACGGACCATCCAAGGGGTCCACGGGACGGGTTGTCACATAAAAAGGTAAATTGGTGACATCTTGTCCTGTGGAAATGTTGTTAAAGGGTGGGGACCAGGGTTCGAGGAGCGCCTGGCGCACCAATAACCTACTGGTGGATTGGGATATCCACAGTGATGGGTTAGGATCGATGCCCTGCAGGGCCAGCTTGGAGTCCGTTGGGACGGCTAGCGGGGGGCTACCAGGGTCCATGAATGGTCCATTGGGGCAGCTAGCGGGGGGCTAGTGGGGTCCATGGGACGGGTTGTGATGTAAGAACGGGAGCTGAATTACCGGCTGTAGCAGTGGCTGAAGTACTACATGACAGACTTCTTGATGTACAACCTGAAGAACTTCCCGATAGACTGCCTGAAGTACTTTTTGGAGAGAACCAGCTTGTACCAGTTGAGGAGAACTATGATATCCTTCCGATATGTGCAAGAATCAGAAATAAACATACTTTGGAGCTGACCACTGGAACTAGAAGTGATGCGGACCTTCAACGGGCTGAAAGATCAAATCGTTGGAATGGGACCGTTGCACTCTTTTTCCCTTATCTAGGGTTTGTCCCAATGGGTTTACCTAGAAAGGTTTTTAATGAGGCAACCTCCTTCCACATATCTTCCTACACATATTCCAATGTGGAAGATCAAAGAAAGCCACCCTTTTTTCGAGCTAGTTCAAGGCATGGTTCAGGGAGCCCTTCTGTAAGTCAATCATCACTCAAAATGGACCTTTCCATAAATGGCTCAAACCAAAGCAACCCTTGGCGTCCTGGAGAGCTTCTATATCACTTGGAGACTTCACCACACATCTTAGGATGCACCCTACCTCACTTGATTAGGCGGAT
The DNA here is from genome assembly GCA_023657505.1 of Camelina hispida. Classification (NCBI taxonomy): domain Eukaryota; kingdom Viridiplantae; phylum Streptophyta; class Magnoliopsida; order Brassicales; family Brassicaceae; genus Camelina; species Camelina hispida. The sequence goes on from CP094635.1 coordinate 32,722,907, forward strand.
CAAGTTAAAGTGCAACTTTCCTTATTTGGATCTGTTTGTCTTTATGACCCAACGGTCTTTTCCTTATTCAATGGTGTGCCTTTGTGAGACTCTCAAGACCATCCAGAAGCTTCCTAGAATGTATCTAGACGTCCCAAGAAACAACAACTTCGGCCCCAAGTAATCAAGACTCAAGGTGCATCACAACTTTCCCAATGTGGCCGATATTCTCATTCAATTCCCAAAGATCATGATTTTCATTAATTATTGTGATTTTTTTCTTTATTTTAACATTTAGAAATTGTACTTGAGCCCCTTTATAAGCTCTATTACTTTGTACTTTGGAAGACACGCTTTTGATTAATAAGAAATTTTAGTTTGCTTCGACACTTTGTGTTTTGAATCAAATCATTGTTCTTGCGAGTTCTAGGTAGTTTGTGAAATCAAACAACTTAGGTTTCATGTAGAGTCTTTGATCCTTGCGAGGAATAGCCCTTGGATCATATTCTCTAGCCCTCGGTGTTGTGGAATCATCATCAAACCGGTTACCCTCCATCATATCGCTTCCGCCCAAGCTTCTAAGTCTTTGAGTCCGTGAGTCTTGTCTTGGTGGATTATGAGACTTGTATCAGGTTGTCACATAAAAAGTTCAATTGGTGACAGCTTGTCCTATGGAAAGGTTGTTAAAGGGTAGGGACCAGGGTTTGAGGAACGCCTGGCGCACCAATAACCTACTGGTGGATTGGGATATCCACAGTGATGGGCTAGGATCGATACCCTGCAGGGCCAGCATGGAGTCCGTTGGGACGGCTAGCGGGGGGCTAGCAGGGTCCATGGATGGTCCGTTGGGGCAGCTAGCGGGGGGCTAGTGGGGTCTACAATGGGTTGTCACATAAAATGGTCAATTGGTGACAGCTTGTCCTGTGGGAAGGTTGTTAAAGGGTGGGGACCAGGGTTCGAGGAACGCCTGGCGCACCAATAACCTACTGGTGGATTGGGATATCCACATTGATGGGTTAGGATCGATACCCTGTAGGGCCAGCTTGGAGTCCGTTGGGACGGCTAGCGGGGGGCTAGCAGGGTCCATGGATTGTCCGTTGGGGCAGCTAGCGGGGGGCTAGTGGGGTCCACTGGACGGGTTGTCACATAAAAAGGTCAATTGGTGACAGCTTGTCCTGTGGGAAGGTTGTTAAAGGGTGGGGACCAGGGTTCGAGGAACGCCTGACGCACCAATAACCTACTGGAGGATTGGGATATCCACAGTGATGGGTTAGGATCGATGCCCTGCAGGGCCAGCTTGGATTCCGTTGGGACGGCTAGCGGGGGGCTAGCAGGGTCCATGGATGGTCCGTTGGGGCAGCTAGCGGGGGGCTAGTGGGGTCCATGGGACGGGTTGTCACATAAAAAGGTCAATTAGTGACAGCTTGTCCTGTGGGAAGGTTGTTAAAGGGTGGGGACCAGAGTTCGAGGAACGTCTGGCGCACCATTAACCTACTGGTAGATTAGGATATCCACAGTGATGGGTTAGGATCGATGCCCTGCAGGGCCAGCTTGGAGTCTGTTGGGACGGCTAGCGGGGGGCTAGCAGGGTCCATGGATGGTCCGTTGGGGCAGCTAGTGGGGTCCACGGGACGGGTTGTCACATAAAAAGGTCAATTGGTGACAGCTTGTCCTATGGGAAGGTTGTTAAAGGGTGGGGACCAGGGTTTGAGGAACGCCTGGCGCACCAATAACCTACTGGTGGATTGGGATATCCACAGTGATGGGTTAGGATCGATGCCCTGCAGGGCCAGCTTGGAGTCCGTTGGGACGGCTAGCGGGGGGCTACCAGGGTCCATGAATGGTCCATTGGGGCAGCTAGCGGGGGGCTAGTGGGGTCCGTTAGGGCAGCTGGCAGGGCTATGGGGTCCACGGGACGGGTTGTCACATAAAAAGGTCAATTGGTGACAGCTTGTCCTGTGGGAAGGTTGTTAATGGGTGGGGACCAGGGTTCAAGGAACGCCTGTTGCACCAATAACCTACTGGTGGATTGGGATATCCACAGTGATGGGTTAGGATCGATGCCCTGCAGGGCCAGCTTGGAATCCGTTGGGACGGCTAGCGGGGGGCTAGCAGGGTCCATGGATGGTCCGTTATGGCAGCTAGTGGGGGGCTATGGGGTCCACGGGATGGGTTGTCACATAAAAAGGTCAATTGGTGACAGCTTGTCCTGTGGGAAGGTTGTTAAAGGGTGGGGACTAGGGTTCGAGGAACGCCTGGCGCACCAATAACCTACTGGTGGATTGGGATATCCACAGTGATGAGTTAGGATCGATGCTCTGCAGGGCCAGCCTGGGGTCTGTTTGGACGGCTAGCGGGGGGGCTAGCAGGGTCCACAAACGGTCCATTGGGGCAGCTAGCGGGGGCCTAGTGGGGTTCGCGGGACAGGTTGTTACACTTGTCACCAAGAGAGAATGGGAAGAGGCGCAGCTTAAAGGCATCTTCAGAGATACCATTGATTTTAACAGTCCTACAAAACCTATCAAATTGATCCAAGTGATCAAGGGGGTCTTCCATTGCCAAACCATGAAATTTTGATCTTTGCACCATGTTGATAAGACTAGCCTTGATCTTAAAGTGATTGTTCTCAACTGGTGGAGCTCTAATTCCAGTTCTATATCCATTGACATTTGGTGCATCATAGGCTCCAATGAGAGGGGCTTGTCTTGGAACATGATTTGTAACTCTATTATCATTGGACTGGTCATTTCCATTATGAACAGCAGCAGGAGGAGGATTGTTGTCCATAGCTTGTCTTGCTAACCGGCAATTCTCTCTTTCAAAACGGTGAATGTCTTCAACAGGCTCAAATAAATTGGCTTGGTCTTGACTTCTCAAGTTCATACACCTTGTAAAAAAGAATTCAAAACAACAAAGCAAACCAAGTAAGTAACAATGTAAAGTAAATGAATAAGCTCAAGCAAAGTTGAAATCCTAACCAAGCGTCGATAGCTCAATTGGTAAAGACTCTCTGGCAAAGTCTAGAGGTCGCTGGTTCGAGGGACGGCGCTTGGGAGGGAACCATATAAAATGCTCTGGTCCCTGGCCCGAGAGGATGTACGGGCCTAGGCCCGGAACCTCTTAGTAATTCAAAAAAAAAAAAAAAAAAAAAAAAAAAGTTGAAATCCTAATCGTCAAATTGAATGCAAATGGGCAACGGCGCCAAATTGATATAGTAGTTTTACTTCAATTAAATTATCAATCCACAATTTGCATTAATCAACTCACTAATAATACGCAAAGATGCTTAATCTATTCTTAAACAGGAAAATGTTCTTTTGTAACAAACTTAACTAACAAACTGATTCAAAGAAATAACACAAGACAATTCAAACAAAACAAACTCAAAGAAACAGAATACAACTAGCAACAAACATTAAATCAAGAATAAACAAGTGAACCTTGAGAAGATTATTGACTTGGGAGATAGCTAACCAATCCTAGATGTCTAAGCAACAATCAAGAACAATCCGATGGCTAAGAACACTTATGCAAATCAATCCATTTCCATGATAGAGATTCCTATGCTAATCAAGTGATAATCAACAATTTCCAAAGGCAATCACAAGGCAAGCATGCATTATAAACAAGTCTAAATACCACTAAGCATCCTAATCATCAATTTCCATTAGCTAGAAATGCAAATCTCTTGAATAATTTGGTTCAGGAATTTCATCAAACACCTTCTGGGCATGGAAATCCTATTGTCTAGATTCAAGCTTGATCAAGGCTATCTAGCATTATTAACATTAAACAAGATAGGAAACACATAAATAAAGCCCTAGACATCAAAGATCAATCATCTATCTCCCTAATCTACCTAGCCCAAAATTCTAAGGATCTACTCACTCATCATCATGATCACACAAAGGAAAGAGTTTGATCTTTGTGAAATCATAATAAGAGATTATAGATTAAGAGATTAGAAGAAGAAATTTGCTATTAAAAAACTTAGAAGTACTCAATCATTCAACAAACCATGAGTAGATAAGCTTAAGAACCCTAAGTGGCTGCTAAACAAAACACACTAGATGCAAATGTTCCTAAAACAACCTAGAATGAAAAGATTATGCAACAAAACTATGCAAAAACAAAGCTTAAATCCCAACAAAACACAAGATATCATTGATATGTATATGAATCATGGTTCAAAGGTTACAGTAAACGAAGAGGAGTTCAGTATCGTTCGAAACACTACTCTCACTCGACCAATCTGCAAAAAAGGCCAAAGACGTTGCAAATACAGAGTTATGTTCATAGCATCTTCTGGAGATATATATTGTTCAACAAAACACATTGATATATGTTGTAGAATTATTGAGTGATAATTTGATATGAATGGTTTTAATTTTAAGATAATAAATTAATAACACATACATAATGTAATTAATGTTTTTAACCTACCTCTTAAAATATAAATAAATCAATAAAATAAAATGAAAATACAAAACCGACTAATCAACTTACCATTAAGAATAAAAAACGCACTGCACATTTGCTGATGTTTTAGGATGTAAATAGTTACAAAAGGATGAATAAGTTGAAAAAAAAAAAGATGAGTTGAATAATATTGGTTGAATAGTATTCAACTAATTCATCCACTAAATAAGAGATGAAAGAGTTGAACAAATTTTTTTTATAATTCTTTCATTTCTCCAACTTTTTTGGTTAAATGGGTTGAATAAGTTTTCTCATCTAACTTATTTTCCAACTTATAACTTAATTCATCTCAAATGGTAAAAAGGTTGAATGAGCATTAATTATTTTTGGGGATTCTTTACAATAAAAATTGGATGAATGCTCATTCAACCTTTTTGACCTAATAATCTAAGTCATCCTAAATACACCTTTTCTTTCCTTGGTTATCGTTATGACTTTTTTATATATGACACGATGACACCTTAACATGTTAGTTTCATAAAGAAAATTTTTGGGATTCATTCGTAAAGGTAAACATCTCTTATCTACCTTTTCTTAATTAGCCAATCAAAATACAATAGTATATATGTAATAATATATTTTTAAAATAAATCAATATTAAAATTAGAAAAATAAAACAAGAAATAAAATATGTAGACCTTTTATTAAGTGAGTTTAAATATCGATTTGAATTGATATAAGAGGATTAGGATTTCAATTTTTTAATTAAACAAAATTATACGTCAGTTTGGATTTTAAATGAGTTCAGATAATTTTTTTTTTAAATATGTATAAAAAATGTAACGGAGATATAATATCATAAACAGTAGATATAGGTTGAAAAATTGGATATATTTATGTTTTTGACAAATATTTAATCTACCAAATGTACTAGAAGTACTAAAAGTCTTTTGGTTTTCTAGATTTTTTTAAAATGAGGATGCACATAATGTAACATGGACTCTTTTTTTGTTGAATATAATTGTACATTCATTCAAAGAAAAAAAGAAACAAAAAATCTATCATTTATGTCATGTACAGATTTACAAAACACACTAACTGACATATTCATTATCGTGGATAGAAGTTGAATATGAAGTCACATAAAATTTACTTTTACGGTGAAGTGACCTTAGTGCAGTGGTAGGAGGTAAGTACATTTGTAGAAGGCATCATCACACCCAGGATCAAGTTCCGGTTCTTACGAATGTAGGAATTTGGTTAATGGACCGGCCGGCCAGTTGTGGCCCAATGGTTGACAAAAAAAAAAAAAAATTACTTCTACGCACTGATGTCATGTAAAGTTTGACTATAATTTTAATTAAATGGGTCCAGTATATTTAGTTTACATATACATATGCGATCAGCACTAAGCCACTAACTGATTTTATTAAAATTCTGCAAAGTGTGTTTTGGATGAGAATGGAATTGAAAATTAACAATTTTTTCAAGTAATATATAAAGTATGTGATACTTTTATACTAACTTTTGAGTGTGAATTATGTATCCACACAACAATCACTCAATAAGAAGAATCTAAACTAACCGTACCTTCTTCTTTTTTTTTTTTATAAGCTTGGGTCATACATTCGTCTACTCAACAACATATTTTATTTTGGGAGAAAAAATGCCCATTAATCAGAAAGTTTCCAGTTGGTTCGTTGTTCCGGCTGTGCTGGTCGTTTTGTCCATAATCTTGTATCGGACCACAATTGTGCCGGGAAATTTAGAGGGCTCCAAAATTGTATTGGCAGGGGCTTAGACCATTCCAACTCAAATTGTTGGACCTGAGAGCATTGAGTTTGACGCGCAAGGAGAAGGTCCTTATGCAGCCATGGTGGACGGGCGTATTCTCAAGTGGTGCGGCGATGATCTCGGCTGGGTTGAGTTTGCCTACACATCTCCTCACATGTTGATTTAATTTAATTAAAACGTTGTTTATTACAAACTGACATAAGATGGGGAAAATTACCCTAGAGGTCTCGAGACTCATGTGTTGTGTCTAAACCAACCTTGTAAGCCAAAAAAAATATTAGTAATACGTTGAGGAGAGATGTAAGCTTTTCCGAAAGATTAAATAAGTAAATTAACTACTGATACTTTTTTTGTTGGTTTCAATAACTAATGATACTTTTTAAACCTTGTTTTATGAAGAGGGAACTGCTCAACACATAAAGTAGTGCCTACCTGTGGAAGGCCATTGGGACTTACTTTCGAAAAGAAAACGGGAGAATTGTACATATGTGATGGTTACTTGGGGCTCATGAAAGTTGGACCAGAGGGAGGCTTGGCCGAGTTAATTGTCAATGAAGCCGAAGGTCGTAAAGTTATGTTTGCCAACCAAGGGGACATGGGCGAAGAGTAAGATGATTTCTACTTCAATGATAGTAGTGACAAGTATCATTTTCATTTCAGGTATTTATTATGCTTTATACATATATTTAGGATCCACGCATTTACGAAACAGATTTATAAGACTTCGATATTTGTTAGCTTTCGCAAAAATTAACCTTTGAAACATCTCAATCTTTATGATTTTTTTTTTTCATTTTGGGTTTGCATGTAAAATTTATTTAAAACTTTACGTGATGTATCTCGGCCAGGGACGTACTTTTGGAGGGTGTCCGTGGCGAGCCCTGGAAGAGTGATCAGATACGATAAGAAGAAGAAAGAGGCCAAAAGTTGTTATGGACAATTAATCTCCGTTATATTACTAGATCAAGCACCACTACGGCAGAAAGAGATTACCAGCTATTAATTGGCTATCAATTGGCTGACCGTGGAATAAAGTTAATAAATTAAAAACAGTGATTCAAGAATTTGAACATTGTCAGTCTTGCAATCTCTTCATCCATTAGCAGTTTCCAAAATTGCCTTGAGAGCTACGACTTCTGCAACTGTTGGGTTTTCCTCCTAGTGGGGAAACCAATTGGGTTTGGTTAACCAAACCTGGACTTGGGCCATTATATTAGTCCATGAGATTAATATTGGGCTTTAGGTTATGAGACGCTATATAAACACTCTTAACCTAATTATTGGCATAAGGAAAAATAGAGAGAAGAGAGTTGATTTTCGGATCTAGAGAAGAAGAGAAAAACAGAACCTTTAGGGTTTGGTGTTTTGCACGTTTGGACATTCAAACGAGCTCCGATCTGGCTGATTTTTGGAGAGTAGCTTCGTGACTCAGTATTCTACATATTTGACGGTGGAGATCTTGTTTCAATGGTTGGTTTGTGAGAAATCTGAGTTTTAGCGTGGCTGGTCGTGTCTGGAATTTCCAGATTTTTCTGCAGAATCTGTCTTGAGTGTTTGTAAGATCCAACGGTGAGTTCTTCTCGGTTTGAGCTGAAATTTTGCAGAGTTGTTCCTGACCTGTTTATCTAAGGTTTGTACGGTGGAGATCTGATTAGGTTGCCGGAATCTTAGTGAATCTAGGGTTGTTTGGAATTGCATATTTTTAGCATTTTGTGTTCTCTCTCTTGTATTGTTTCTTATTGAGATTGCTACTTGTAGCCTTAGTCTCTGGAGAGGACGTGGTTGTACTCAAATACATTGGTGATAGTGGAATTTTGAGTGGACTACGGTCCCGTGGTTTTTACTCCTCGCATTGGGGAGGTTTTGCACGTATAATTCTGTGTCTTATTTACTTTACGCTCTACCATGTTTATTATATTTTCCTCAAAAGTTCACATAAGTTAGGGTGAAACTTTATTCCGCTGCGCAACTGTGCGTTGTTTCCCCAACAAAGTGGTATCAGAGCTTTGGTTTAATAACTTTGGTTATTAGTTACTTTTGTGAACGATGGAAAATATGGGTAGAATGATAAGCTTGAATGGTTCTAATTATCATCTATGGAAAGGCAAGATGGAAGATTTGCTTTTCGTGAAGGAATTTCATGTTCCTGTCTTTGAGGAGAAGAAACCTGAAGATAAAACTGATGATCAGTGGAAATTGCAGCATCGCCAAGTGTGTGGTTTGATAAGGCAATGGGTAGATGATAATGTGTTGAATCATATTGAAAATGAGACTAATGCTCGTTCTTTGTGGTTGAAGCTGGAGCAACTGTTTGCTCGAAAGACCGGGAATAATAAGATGTACATGATCAAGAAGTTGATTGAGTTGAGGTATCAGGAGGGAACTCCAATGACTGATCACTTAAATGTGTTTCAGGGGCTGCTTAATAAACTTTCTGATATGGGAGTCAAGTTTGAGGATGAGATTCACGGTTTATTGCTTCTTGGTACATTACCAGATTCTTGGGAGGTGTTTAGGATGTCTCTTTGTAACTCCGCGTCGAATGGTGTTATTTCGATGGATGTAGCAAAGAACAGTGTCTTGAATGAGGAAACTAGAAGACAGTCTAATGCTAGTTCCTCGCGTTCAGATGTGTTGGTAACTGAGTCAAGGGGGAGGAGTACATTTAGAGAGCCCAAGAATGATAAGAACAGGAGCAGGAGCAAATCTAATAAATTTGCTAATATGGAGTGTCACTACTGTCACAAGAAAGGACACTTGAAGAAAGATTGCTGGAAGTTGAAAAGAGATAACAAGCAGCAAGGGAAGCAAGAAGAAGTAGATCGAGTGACAATCAGTGACGATCAGTTTCTCATTCTTCTTGAGAATGATGCCATTAATGTATGACAGGACACTAGCTGGGTGGTTGATAGTGGAGCTACTACTCATGCTACATCCCAACGGGATTTGTATTCTACCTATACTTCAGGTAGTTATGGTTCTGTGAAGATGGGAAATGATGGTTTGGCTCAGGTTGTTGGCATTGGTGATATTTGCTTGGAGACTAGTCTTGGGACTAGACTTGTGCTTAAGGATGTTAAGCATGTCCCAGATCTTCGGATGAATTTGATATCTACGGGAAGACTTGATGATGAAGGTTTCTATAGTTTACACGGTGGTGGTAAATGGAAGCTTTCACATGGTTCTATGGTTGTGGCTCGAGGTGAGAAGCTTTCATCTTTCTATTTGATGCAGGCTAAGGTCGCCAAAGATAGTGTTAGTGCTTTGGAGGATGATGCCATGGAGTTGTGGCATAAGAGACTCGGTCACATAAGTGAGAAAGGATTGTCTGTGTTGTCTAAGAAGGAGGTTATTCCAACTATCTCCGGTTCGCACTTGAAGAAGTGTGCGCATTGTTTGCGGGGTAAACAACACAGAGTCTCTTTCAAGTCTTCTGCGCCTTCTAAAAAACCTGAGGTACTTGATTTGGTGCATTCAGATGTATGTGGTCCAATGAAGACAAAATCTCTTGGTGGTGCATCATATTTTGTCACTTTCATTGATGATCATTCAAGGAAGTTGTGGGTTTTTACTATGAAGACGAAAGATCAGGTTCTGGGATATTTTAAGCATTTTGTGGCATTGGTTGAGAGACAGACGGGAAAGAAGTTGAAGTGTATCCGCAGTGATAATGGTGGAGAGTATTCTGGACCATTTGATGCTTATTGCAAAGAACATGGTATTAGGCATCAGTTCACGCCACCTAAGACTCCACAGTTGAATGGGTTGGCTGAAAGAATGAACAGGACAATTGTCGAAAGGGTTAGATGTTTGATTTCACAATCAGGTTTGGCACAGACTTTCTGGGGTGAGGCTTTGAGCTCAGTTGTTCACGTGTTGAATTTATCACCGAGTGCTCCATTGGAGGGTGATATTCCAGAAAGGGTTTGGACTGGTAAGGATGTTTCTTATGGTCATTTGAGGGTCTTTGGGTGTAAGGCATTTGTTCATATTCCCAAAGATGAGAGGTCGAAACTTGAGATGAAGTCGCGACAATGTGTGTTCATTGGTTATGGTCAGGATGAGTTTGGGTACAGATTTTATGATCCCGTTGAGAAGAAGCTCATTAGGAGCAGAGATGTTGTGTTCATGGAAGATCAAACGATAAAGGACATTGACAAGTCCAGAAAACCAGCTCAGAGTAATCAGAGTTTGATTGATTTAGAGGTTACTCCTTCTACATCGGTCCACAGTCAGGTTGAGGGTGAGGTTCACGTTGATACACCTGGTGCAGATGCTCCCGCACATGATGATGGTACTGGTGATCATGGTGACGATCATGGTGAGACACCAACTACTGAGAATCCACCTATTATTAGAAGATCTGAGAGAGGTCTTATACCGTCGACTAGGTATAATCCTGGTGAGTATGTGTTACTTACTGATGAGGGAGAACCTGAAAGCTATAGTGAAGCTTTGGAGGATGAACACAAGGATAAATGGCATGATGCCATGGTTGATGAGATGGATTCTTTTGAAGAGAACCATACTCTTGAGTTGGTGAAGTTACCTGAGGGTAAAAAGGCTTTGCTTAATAAGTGGGTGTATAAGATTAAGCATGATGAGACCAGTTTGTCACCTCGATACAAGGCTAGGTTGGTTGTGAAAGGATACGGCCAAAAGAAAGGAGTTGATTTTGATGAAATATTTTCTCCTGTTGTGAAGATGTCATCCATTCGGGTTGTACTTGGATTGGCAGCGAGTCTTGATCTAGAGGTTGAGCAAATGGATGTAAAAACTGCTTTTCTTCATGGTGATTTGGAGGAAGAGATTTACATGGTACAACCGGAAGGCTTTGTGAAAAAGGGTGAAGAGGATTTAGTTTGCCGCTTGAAGAAAAGCCTTTATGGATTGAAGCAGGCACCGAGGCAGTGGTACATGAAGTTCAAGTCTGTTATGGGGGAGCATGGTTATAAAGAGACTACTTCTGATCAGTGTGTATTTGTGCAGAGGTTTGGTGATGATGATTTTATCATCTTGCTGTTGTATGTTGATGACATGTTGATTGTGGGCAAGAACTTGACCAGAATTGAGGAGCTGAAGAAGCAGCTTAGCAAGTCCTTTGCCATGAAAGATTTGGGTCCAGCGAAACAGATTCTTGGTATGAGAATTGTTAGAGACAGAGGTGAGAAGATGATTCACTTGTCTCAAGAGAAGTACATTGAGAAAGTACTTAAAAGGTTTCACATGGATAAGTCTAAAGCTGTTGTTACTCCTCTTCCAACAGACTTTAGATTGAGCAAACAACATAGTCCAAAAACAAAGTTGGAGAAGGAAGATATGGCAAGGGTTCCATATGCTTCTGCAGTTGGTAGTTTGATGTATGCCATGGTCTGTACAAGACCAGATATAGCTCACGCTGTTGGTGTTGTAAGTCGTTTTGTCTCCAATCCTGGAAGAAAACACTGGAATACTGTGAAGTGGATTTTGAAATATCTTCGAGGGACTTCTGATTTGAAGCTTACTTTTGGAGGTGATAATGCATTGCTTGTTAGTTATACTGATTCTGATTTGTCAGGAGAAGTTGATTCTAGTAAGTCTACTTCGGGTTACTTGGTAACATTTGCGGGTGGAGCTGTTGCATGGCAGTCAAGATTGCAAAAGTGTGTCGCACTTTCTACCACTGAAGCTGAGTTCATAGCTGCAACTGAAGCTTGTAAGGAGTTGTTGTGGATGAAAGGTTTTTGTGAAGATATCGGTTTCAAGCAGAATAAGTATGTGCTGTTTTGTGATAGTCAAAGCGCAATTTGTCTCGGAAAGAACTCTACATTTCATTCGCGTTCAAAGCACATTAATAGAAGGTATCATTGGATACGTGATGTGGTTGCTTCTAAAGAAGTGGAACTTGAAAAGATTGATACGGATGATAATGGAGCTGATATGATGACAAAGTCATTGCCGAGGGTAGAGGTGTCAAGCGGGTTCCATGCCCGCGGGCCTAGCCCAAATAGTACCTCTGCGGGGCGGGCATGGACACTAAATATTAGGCCCATTAAAAAGCGGGCCTTGCGGGCCTAGCCCAAACGGGTTGCGGGTTATAGCGGGTTATGTCCGCGGGTTGGCGGGTCGGCCCGCGGTCTTCAAATATTAAATAAAAATAAATATTTAATATAGATATATAACTATTTTTTATATTATTTTAAACATATATCTTTAAAATTTATGTGACAATACAAATAAATTTAATATAAAAAATTAAAGCATCTATAAAAATCAATATAAACATTAATTTTATTTAAAATTATTTATAAAATTATAATTTATTAATTTTATTTTATTTTGTTAATATATTATTAAGGCCCGCGGCTGGCCCGTTAACCCGCTGGACTTAGCGGGGCGGGCTTGGACATAACTTATATGTCCGCGGGCTTAGCGGGCCGGCCCGTCGCGGTCGAAAAAATTGAAACTGTCCGCTGTGGACGGCCCAGATGGACGCGGGCCGGCCCGTTTTACACCTCTAGCCGAGGGGGAAGCTTGAAGTTTGCCGAGGGATAGCCGGGATGGCTGTTTCCTCCACCTAGTCGGAGGGGGAGGTTGTTGGGTTTTCCTCCTAGTGGGGAAACCAATTGGGTTTGGTTAACCAAACCTGGACTTGGGCCATTATATTAGTCCATGAGATTAATATTGGGTTTTAGGTTATGAGATGCTATATAAACACTCTTAACCTAATTATTGGCATAAGGAAAAATAGAGAGAAGAGAGTTGATTTTCGGATCTCGAGAAGAAGAGAAAAACAGAACCTTTAGGGTTTGGTGTTTTGCACGTTTGGACATTCAAACGAGCTCCGATCTGGCTGATTTTTGGAGAGTAGCTTCGTGACTCAGTGTTTTACATATTTGACGGTGGAGATCTTGTTTCAACGGTTGGTGTGTGAGAAATCTGAGTTTTAGCGTGGCTGGTCGTGTCTGGAATTTCCAGATTTTTCTGCAGCATCTGTCTTGAGTGTTTGTAAGATCCAACGGTAAGTTCTTCTCGGTTTGAGCTGAAATTTTGCAGAGTTGTTCCTGACCTGTTAATCTAAGATTTGTACGGTGGAGATTTGATTAGGTTGCCGGAATCTTAGTGAATCTAGGGTTGTTTGGAACTGCATATTTTTAGCATTTTGTGTTCTCTCTCTTGTATTGTTTCTTATTGAGATTGCTATTTGTAGCCTTAGTCTCTGGAGAGGACGTGGTTGTACTCAAATACATTGGTGATAGAGGAATTTTGAGTGGACTACGGTCCCGTGGTTTTTACTCCTCGCATTGGGGAGGTTTTCCACGTATAATTCTGTGTCTTATTTATTTTACGCTCTACCAAGTTTATTATATTTTCCTCAAAAGTTCACATAAGTTAGGGTGAAACTTTATTCCGCTGCGCAACTGTGCGTTGTTTCCCCAACAGCAACAAGAAAAGAAGTATCAAAACAACGAGTTAGAGCTGCTTGTCTAACAAACCCTCAAGGTAAAAATTGCTAGCTATCACCCTCAAAATAACCACAGACCCATTTAAGGAGGACTGTGAAAGGAAAGACAGTAAGTGTTATTTGTTGAATTACGTTTTCAAAGAATTTTTGATCGTTTTACCCTTAAAATTTGGTTGATTGCTCTGTTTTTCGGATTGTGATATCGAAGTGATTCATCAGGAATTGTCAAATATTTTTGCCTTCTTGTATGACATGTGGAGAATTTTTATTTATTGGATTTGATCAGAGGTAACAACATGGCCTTTGGAGATCTCTATATATAGCAGATGCTTATTTTGACCTTATTAATAATGGTCCTGTCTGCTGGTGGTTTAGCTAGACCTCTGGTTACAGAAGCCGATGGGCAGCCGTTACTTCATACTAGTGTAAGATTTCAGAAAATCTATAAATAATGCTTTTCCAAAATGTTATCCAATCGTCTGGGTGGTGTAGTCGGTTATCACGCTAGTCTCACACACTAGAGATCCCTGGTTCGAACCCGGCCTCAGACATTTCCTTCTTACAATTTTTGAACTTCTTTTATGATTGGCAGCCTACTTGTTATTTATGTTTAACTTCATTTAAGTTTCCTACTTGTAAACTATATAACATTTTAATTTGATTGATTGTTCATATATATTCATTAGAATTGTTTAATAAATATTTTGATAAAAAGTAATATATAAAATTAAATGGGATACTCCAGTTAGACGTACTTAATTTTTTCAATAAATATGTTTAAATAGACTAATTTTTTTTTACAGCTAAATAGACTACTTTTCTAAAAGTATACCTATTTTAATAAAAATACAACAATTGACACAAAGTGGTCTAAATAGATAGTCATTTATTTTTGTTAACACTCACTCAATGTCTCAATGAATAAATTTAAAATGGGGTACATCAATTAGACTTGTTTAACTTTTTCAATAAATATGTTTAGATAGACTATTTTCCCTTTTTTCTTTTTCGACAGCTAAAAAGACTATTTTCTAAAAATACCGTACCTATATAATAAATAAAAAGACAATTCCACTCGTAATGAGCCAATAAACTATGTATACTTTAGATGTTAAAAGAAAAAAAAAACTATGTATACTTTAACGTATCTAGATACGCTCGACAGATTTCTGAGCATTTGTTTGATATGTCACGTCATTTATGCATGAGGGACAAATGTATGGAAAGTTTTATAATAAATTAGACAAGATTCTTCCAATCTCGTCCGTTACAAGTTACAACCACCATCTTAAAAATTCTCAAATACACTTTAAAAAAAAAAAAGAATTGAGAGTTAAGAAAAGTGAATTAAGCTTTTAAAGACATGAAGTTCACGGCAGCTGTGTTCATTGTGTTCGTGATTGGTGCCATGATGTCTCCAATTCCGACCAGAGCAACCGTGGTCGAAGGTTCCGGAGAAGAAGTGATTAATGCTAAGTGTTCTGCGATGGGACTTAGACACTTAGTTCATGCTTACCAGCAATGACATCAGGACACGCACCATCTACAGACTGTTGCACGAAACTCAAAGAGCAGGAAACTTGTTTGTGTTCCTACATTAAAAACCCGCTGTGTGGTTCGTACGTTAGGTCTCCAAACGCTCATAAAACGTTGGAGGCTTGTGGTGTTCCTTATCCTTCTTGTTGAAGTTTGAGATTTTCCTAGAACAAGTTATTTATTCTATGTGATAATAATAGAAGATAATAATGAGAAATATTAAAAACAAAGTCATTATGTAATAATGAGTCGATGAGGATGACTTATGAATTTATTATTTATGATAATATGATTTGGGAGTTTCTAGTGATTCAGTGATGCCAAGACACATCTTTAAATTAAAACACACTGCACACGTTTCTCCACTTTTCTTTATGTTCTATGTATCAAATCTTTGTGAGTTAAAATAACAAAATAACAAAAAATGACATAAAATTTCGGAGAAAAAAGGAAAAAAGAAAAGAAAAAAAGGGTCTATATGTGGAAGATACGTTCCTATTCTTACAGATAAAAATAGAATGTTTTTTACCTACGAGCACGACTGCGTAAGCGTGATGGACTGATGGTCCCTGCTACTTGTTACCTATTTTCTTTTTAGAATGTAATACTTGGTAAAAGAAAATTCACAAATATGATAATATGTCTTTTTTTGCAACGACTTGAAGTTATTCATTTACATAGTGTGAAATGAAAATATTCATACGCCATCGCGTTTTGCTTGAATTAAAGATAATGTGGATGTTAAGTGGACATTAGTTTATCTTTTTTTTTTTTTCTGACAAAGGATGTTAAATGGACATATATATATATATATATATATATATTAGAACGTGTCACTATAAAAAATAAGGTGTGTTGTATCATTTATTTTGTATCACAAAATAGAATGAAGTAAATTTAAATTACTTATTTTCAAGTGAAGCAAATAAAAATAATTAGCATCAATTAGATCATTTGATGTTATAATTATCTAATTTTACATCAGTTATTTATAATTGATTCAGTTTCAACTAGTTTGTATCACTTTTTTAAAATTGATATAAAATCTATTTTTATATCATTTAGATAATTGATGTATTTTTTTTGTTGGATAAAATCACTTTTCAAAACCATTTAAAATTTACATCAATTAAAAACTGATGTTAAACAAAATTCTATTTAAACAATTAATAAATCTAATTAAATACATATTTGTAAGTAGTAAAAAATGTTTTGCGCGTTAACGTTTTAGTTTCTTTTCCTTCTCTTTCTCTCTCGTTATCTCTGATACCGAAACGAAGAAAAACAGATCAAGGAGAATCAATCAGAAGAAGAAATCTTAGAGAAATTAGAAGCTTCTCTCTTGTATTCGAGTTTGGTTCGGTAAAGTTTGTCAGGTCAAGGGTCAAGAACCGGTAAATCTTTCGTCCGTCCTTTTTTTTTTTCTTGCTTAAAAAATCAGAGGCAATATAATATATTTTTTTATAGTAATTATTTTTTTGCTTAATATAATAATTATGTGATGTTAAATATAAATTGTTATCTAAGAAATTTTATTGTTAGTATAAGTTTTAGTTAAAATAAGATTTTAAAAATATAGTAAGTACCTAATTATTATATATGTCCCATACATTAGGTATTCATCACTGTAATATAATTACTCCCTTAGTTGATTACAATAAAATAATAATAAAAGAGAACAAATTTGTACACAAAAATAATTATAATTTTAAGATAGAGAGATATGACAGAAAACAACAAATACTCAGAGACTCATGTTTGTATATCCCACATCGAGTGGGAGAGAAAAGATGATTAAAAAAACTGACTATAAATAGAGTGGTGTAGGTTAATGTTGTTTAGTGGCTTTGGGCTTCGTATTAAAGCCCGTGTAGCTTAGCCAATTTTTTTAAAAATCAGTTAAATATCCGATTTTAGTCGGTTAAGCGGGTAAAAATCGAATAATGATTAATTTCAGCGATTTGATCATAATCGCCGCAGGTATGCTCTGATCAGCGCCTACTCGAACGTGTAATCGGCTAGGCGCCCAACTTTTATAACAGGTTGAAACTGATGCAAATATTCTAATCATTTGTGATAATTGACACTAATTTTAAATCAGTTTAACTAAATGACATAAATATTAACATCACTTAAATAAAATGATATAAACGTTGACATCAATTTTAAACAAATGATACATATTGCCATTGATAATCAATGTAAATATTTGAATATTAGCATCGTTTTGATATAAACTGATACAAATTATTTGCATCGACAAAATATAAATCATTCATTAAGGTGATGCAAATTATTTTTGCATCACTTAAAACTGATACAATAATAGAAAATAAATGATTTAATACCACTGATTTTTTGTAGTGTATAACTATCGCGGCTATTAACCAAATTTGTAGTTTTTTTGTGGTTCCTAACTAAAAAATAGTTGCCATGGGATGAGGTCTATGCTAATGATTAATTCTTTTCAACACAAAATTTTTTAAATTATCTCATTTAGTCAATCAAAATGATGTTTTAATATATATATACTAGGTGATACCCTGTGCTACAGCACGAGATTATATATTTTGTTAGTTACTTTTTTTTGTAATTTGTATTTTTGTAATGTAGTTTTTTATTTTGACTTATTTTGTTTGTTTATATAGTGTTTATTTGTATATTTGGGTTATACAGTAAATTAGAAATCCTAATAGAGTAAGTTGTTTGTAAAATGTAGTTTTTCACAGAATCAGACACACCGCAATATTGGATAGTAGTTTTGTAAGAGAATAGACACTCCGCAATATCGGATAGTAGTTTTGTAAGAGGATAGACACACCGCAATATCGGATAGTAGTTTTGTAAGAGGATGAGTTTTTTTTTATTTTGGTTTGTTGTCAAAAGAGGAGAAGTTGCTTGTTAAATTTTTGTGTGAGATATTTCAATGGGTAGGAAACCATTGTATTTATAGTGAGATTATGTATATTTAGGTTATCATTTAGAAGTTAATATTTGATATATCAAATCTCAGAAAAATTGTAAAAAACCAATTTAATTTATATTTTGATAAAAATACATGTTTTAACGGGTTTAACTCAAACTTTTTTTATATTTAAAATTTTTTAAGAGTAAAAATATTAATATTACTTAAATATTTTATAGACTTAATTATATTATAATATTTTAAATTTTCGACGGAGTTCAAATATTTATAATAATTTAACATTCTATAAAAATTTAAATATTTATAATCTCTTAAACTTTTTTGAAAAACGTAAATAAATTATAATATGTTTATTTTTTAAAAGTTTAAATATGCTCAAATATAGAACCAAATTAAACTATTAAATTTGGATACCTGATAAATCAAACTTCCTGCTCATTTGTACTCAAAACATATTAGTGATATATATTTTAGTCGATGTGGGATATACAGTACACATTTTCTGTAAATTAGTTTACAACTTTACATATATATTTTATTCATTTTTTTGCATTTTTTATTCTTTCCATCTATACTAATCATAATTAATTACTATAATTTCGTTGAGGAAATACTGAAAAATCTAAATTAAATGATGATTTGTTTTTATTTAATTGTATTAAGTTGATTTGTTGTTTCCGTAAATATCTCACAATATAAAAGCAAATCAAATAAGTTTACATATATATATACAATTTTGTATTTAATCTATTGATTATTTTGGAAGCAACAAATTCACAATCCATAAGTATTAAAGATTTCTCATTATTATTAATATTCGTAATAATTATAGGGATTAAGTATGGTAGTAGTTAATATTTAATATTATTGAAGCCATTAAATACTCGGATATCAGTTTCCTTATTTATAGGGATTATACCTCTGTTTGGCGACAGGAAAAATTATTCTTGAACCAAACAACATACAAGATCTGAATATTATAAACCTGGAGTACAAACAGATCTGTAAGTTTTATTTCTTCTATTTCCGGGTTAAAGAGGATCTGCGTCCCGATCCGGTTGTAATTAAGTGGTTGAGCAAGGGGTATATTGGTCATTTAGATAAATCATAACTATGAGTTAATTTAATTAAATTAAGTGATTCTCTAATCATTTTTAATGAAAATCGTATCAAAACAAAGTCATGGTCCAATTTGAGTCTAGGAAGTACTTCTGCTTTAATAGTATAGATACTGCTCTGATTTATCATGTGAATGAGCTATTTAACATTTACGATGTAAGATGATTTGTAAATTAGTATGTACTTTAACGGACGTACAAACGCTCGATACGTTTCTGAGCATTTGTGCAACATGATTTGTCACGTACCTTTACATGCATGATGGACAAATGTATGAAAGTTTCTTAATAAGACAAGAGTCTTGAAATCTTGTCCGTTACAACCACATCTATATATAACCTGTTTCACCATCATAGAAATCTCAAACAATTCTTAAATACACTTAAAGAACAGAAACAAAAAAAAAAAAAAAAAAAACTTTGAGAGTTGAGAAAAGTTGGTTAGGTTTTCAAGAGATGAAGTTCACAGCGGTAGTGTTCATTGTGTTCCTGATTGGTGCCATAATATTTCCAAATTCGATCAGATCAACTGTGGTCGAAGGTTCCGGAGAAGAAGTGATTAATGTGACGTGTTCTGCGACGGAACTTAGTTCATGCTTACCAGCAATGACATCAGGAGACGCACCATCTGCACAATGTTGCACGAAACTCAAAGAGCAGGAATCTTGTTTGTGTTCCTACATTAAAAATCCGCTGTATAGTTCGTATGTTAGTTCTCCAAACGCTCGTAAAACGTTGGAGGCTTGTACTGTTCCTTATCCTACTTGTTAGAAGTTTGAGATATTTCTAGAACAAGTTATTAATCTCTATGATGATAATAAGAAATAATAATAAGAAGTATTTTAAAAAATCATTATGTAACAAATGATTCGATGGTAATGAATGATGATGATACGATAGGGAGTTAATATATAGTGATCCACACTGATGCCGAAACACAGCACACACGTTTCTCCACTTCTCTTTATTTTCTATCTATCTTATTTTTCAGAGTTTAAATAAGAAAACAACAAAACCAATTTTTAATCCATAAAATTACATAAAATAAAGAATTTGGTGCAAAAAAATATTTTTTATAACTTAACCCTACAATACAAAAAAATGCAAAACAAAAAAAAAACATCTTTTTGAACATTTTCTCTTTAAAAAAAAATTGAAGGAAAGCTGTAATTTATTTATAAATATTACATCTTTATAATTGATACAGATAGCGAATGCTTGGAATATGAAATTTTATGGGATGATTTGACAATTGGGGAATAAATTGGACAAGGTAGTTTATTTCATATACAGATTATCCTTAAAAAAATTTGAACATACAACCTTTGGAACAAATCAAAACATTAACAACCAATTGTGCTCCAACAATTTTATGTTATCTTACAAACTGTCTATCAATAGTCGTGATTTTTCAGTATAACCATTGATTCATTGGTGACCGGGTTTGCGCAAACGATAGATAACGGCAGCGAATGTTGCAAACACAAAAATTTTAGCCGCTGAATTAAATCGACATCCAAAATTTTTAGTCACAAAACACAGTGTTTACCACAACGTCATCTACGACAACCAAACAAACAAAAGTATATGCGTTTGCTGCAGCCGCAGGTAGATGCGGCAATGAAACGAACAACACCCTATATATATATATTAAAACTATATTATCATGATTAAGTACTAAAATAATAGGGATATTTTGATGATTTACAGACATATTCATTGAATTATCTTAAATTTATATGACATTTTTTTAGTTCTTTTTTTAAAAGGCTCTTTTTATATGGCAGTTACTCTACTTTTGTTATTATTTTTTGCTTTTAAATTTAGATGACAGGTTCTCTACTTTTGAGTCACATGTTTCTCATTTGGAAAATTCTCTTTATACTTTAACGGATGAATCACAATGCAAACTTACATATACATTCGACATATGTGTGAGCACTTATTGAACATGAGTCATGACCTTCACTTTATCTTGCATGATTTGCAAATGGTTGACTGGTTAGTGTTTTTTTAACGAGATAAGACCAACTTGACCTAGAACCGTGCAAAATATACACAATGGTAATTATCTGAATAACATATAACTTAGAAAAAAAAAAGAAAAAAAAAATTGAAAGCAAAAGATTGTTGGGATAAACACAGGAGAACAAGAGAACAACCGGCTAAAGATTGTTGCGATAAACTAACTGAACAAAAGTTATGTTTGTGTGATTATGTGAAAAACCCCAGTATGTAGTATGTGTGTACTGGAGTAGTGTGTGTGTACCGGCAATGACCACAGGAGAACAACCGGCTAAAGATTGTTGCGATAAACTAACTGAACAAAAGTCATGTTTGTGTGATTATGTAAAAAACCCAGTATGTAGTATGTTTGTTAGCTCTCCAATGGCTCGCAAAGTTTTAGAAACCAAGTATAGAACACAAGTGCTGTAATAACAATATCTCTCTTATTAATCTTAAGGAAAATACTCAAAACCTTAAGCTCAAAAACACATAAGTTGTGCCACAAGCTAGCACCTCCTTTTATAGAGAAAACACAAAACCAAAACCCAATTGGATAACTCCCAAATATATATTTTAGATCCTCCTAAATATAATTGACCTTATCCTTATGTATATTTAGATTCTCCTAAATATACATGGCCTTATCACCTAGTTACTTCAAGCTTACAACAACATCCTACTTGTTCAAGCTTAATGTATTTTAAAAATAAAAAATAATAATAATAATAATAATAATAATAATATAATCTAAATCTTATTTTCTTTTTACAAAGAAAAATAAAATAAATCTTATGCAACAATTATTCAGTGATGAAGATTAATGGGAGTTTTTCATGTCATCGTTGAATACCCACTTCTATTGTAATGCTCGTGTCCCGAGAAAATAAATGATTTGAATTTATGTCGAGAATTGGAATGGAACCGGTTTAGTCTGGTTGGTTTATGAGGTGTTGTTATTAAATGTAACATCCGCGAACCAAATAGTGTGATTTGGGGATGGGTGTCGAACGACACCAGGGGTGTGTCGATCGACACCAACTTTCTCTGGTTCGACCAGGTTGTTTTATTTTGCGATTTTGGGTTGGTTAATTTAATGGGTTTGCCTAAACCAAGTATATAAGCAGAGGAACGACCCAAGTCAAGGGTTTTTAGTAGTTTTGGTCACCGTTGAGTGAGAAAAGAGAGAAAAAGGAGAGAAAGTGTTTGTGAGTGTTCTTGAGAGATTTTGGCTTTTTCTTTGTGGTTTTTTGGTGAGATCTGTTGCTGTGGAAGGGAGTGTGGTTGCTGGAAACGAAGGAGAAGCTTCTTGATGTGTTGTTTCCGCCGTTTCTCAATCAAATCTTCCTGCAAAAGAGGTGAGTGTTTGACCATGGATGATCTAAGCCTGAGATCTCTTTTGTTTGGTTGTTCTTTGTTGCTTGTGGTGTTTTGCTTGCTTGGGTTGGTTGGTTTCGTGTTTCCATAGGTTCCTGAGGCGTTTGGGAGAGTTTGGGATGGATTGGAGGCGATTTGAAACGGAGGTTCGTCGTTCGGATTCGTGCAGTTCACGTCTGCGAAGGCAATGTCAATCGACACCAATAGGTGTCGGTCGACACCAGTAGGTGTCGGTCGACACCAATAGGTGTCGGTCGTCACCAGTAGGTGTCGGTCGACACCATGGTTATGCCAGCATCGATCGACACTGACCTAGCGTCGGTCGACACTAGACTTATCCGAGACTTGTTTTTCCTGGTTTGATGTGTTATTGTGTTTTGTTTGTTTGTCTTAACAAGAGAGTCTCAGTTGCTTGTGTGTATAGCCCAGTAGATGGGAGGATTGCCTCACTAAGTACTTATGATAATACTTACGCATCTCAATTGTTGTTTGTGGTGTGCAGTGATAGACTAGTTTTCACCAAGGGTATCAATTCCCTATGCAGTTGTAGTAAAAAGGGTTATCAATCCAAATGGTTGTTATGCTAGAAGATAGGATGCAATCAGAATCAAGCAAGTCAAGCCAAGCAATAGTGGGGTTTTGGTTCTAACAGTCCTAATATGAACAAAGTAAAAGAATATAAACAAGTAAACCACATAACCTAAGCACTCGATGCAAGCAATCGAGTACAGGATCGAGTGGGGTGATCGAGTATGCTAGTGAACTATGAACAGCTCGAGGTGTACCTCGATGCAGGTTATCGTGTACCTGATCGGGTAAGTGGTCGAGTAAGTAAGGAAAATGCAAGAAATGAAATATGAAAGTTCCTAAGGATGGGGGTAATCGAATCCTAAGTGTTCTAGACCAATACGGATGCCTTACATGCCTCAAGCAATTATTTCCTAGACAATGAACCTCTAAAACCTTGTCACCACACTGTCGCACTAGTAACAATCAACCTTGAACATACTACCACACTGTCGCACTAGCAATATGAACAAGCAGGCATTAAGAACAATTCATTTTTGTCAGTATACTTAGTCTTATCTGATTTTGTCACTCAAAGTTAAGTATACCTCTAGCATTGACCTAATCAAGCATTTTATCTACTCCTTTCGGCTTGTAGCATTGTAAACGCCCTAGATCTAATCTCAACCTTTCGGTATGTTGACCGCATTAAGAACATCAACCTAGAAGGAAATTTATCAATCATTACAATCAACTAAAGCATCCTAACCGATCAAGAACACCTAATCATCTATCCCATCCCTAGAAACTTTGCTACACTACTCGGACATAGAAACGAATGATAAAGCCATGAAAATAAACGAAAACGACATTATTAAAAAGATAGAGTAGAGTAGAAAATAGTATGGGATAAAGATCTAAGAAAAACTACAAAATAAAAGTATAAAAACAAGAAAATATGTTGAGTCACTCAGTTCTCTCCCAGAAGCTCTCGCTCTCTGGTTTGAGGGTATGCGGCGTGCTCGTTTGCGAGCTAAGGAAAGAGGGGGTTTATATATGGAAACCCATTTGACCTAGCTTCCCAGACCTGCCCGATGGTATACTCGATGGGGTACACGAGGCTTAAGTCGGGTAACTCCTCGGGTGGATCTTCTGGTTGCTCTTCGCGCTCTTGGATCCTCTTCGATCGTGTTGGGGTTCGGACTTGTTCTTGTAGCTCGATGGCTCCTTCGGGTACATGCTCGAGTTGTCCTTGTTTTTCCCCATTTTTGGCTCTTTAGCACCTGTTTTCATCCAATATATGCAAACGCAGAAATGCAACACCCTAAATGCTCTAAAACTTGATTTCTACAGTAAATGATCTAAAAATGCTAAGCTAGAGATATGAACAATGCAAAATATGGATAAAAAAGGATGCTAAAAACATGTAAATTAGAGTGTTATCAGACCCCCAAACTTAAATCTTGCTAGTCCTCTAGCAAGGAAGTAAGAAGGTACGGTTTGAAAGTGGGGACGCATAACCTTAAGATGCTAACCGAAGGATAAAAGCTATAGTCCTTAAAGATAGTTCAATGGTGCTAAGATCAATCAACATACTTACAAATATTTTTCTATGCCTATTACTATGCTTCGATCTAGCTCAACCTCCAACTAAAGATAAGGAACATCTCTTTCACATTCAATTAAGTGTTTGGCGAATTCTTGCAAATGGAAGGTGAATCAAGCTCAATCGGTTTCAAGGGTAAGGCTTTTTGATAAGATGGTTTCAAGCAAATTCTTTAGGTCGTTTTCTCTCAAAAAGTGGAATGCTAGACAGTCGTGAAAACTATCTAAGACTGAGAACAATTTGGGCATACAAAGCTTAACTCTTGATGATCTACCCTTTTCTCATACATTCATCAAATTTTTTTTTTTTTTTTTATTTAAACCTCCTAAAATTTAACTACCCACACCCTTGATTTTAACTCTTTCTTCTTCTTTTTTTTACCCCCTAAGGTTTAGACTTTTTGACTTTAAACTTCTAGCTCTTAGGGTCTGACTGGTTCAAAAGCTGTGGTTGCGGTTGCGGTTGCGGGAGATTGCGGAAGCGGGCGATTGCGGTTTCAAGCGTTATTAAGCGTTTTGAACGACTGGTTTAGCGGTTTAAAATTGGTGCGTTTGCGGGAGGTTTACGACTGGTTGACCAGCGGGTGCAATAGCGGTTGAAACATAATAAATGTGATATATAATTATATAAAAGTTTTAAAATATCAAAAACTTTATTAAACTTGATTTATAATTAAAATTCATTAAAAATACTAAAAAAATTATTAAAAGATAAATAAATTTCATAATGAAATACTTATTACTTTATGCATTTGGCTTTTTACCAAAACTTTAATCAAGTAATTTGATAAATGACTAAACATATGTTTTAGATCGTAGATCTTTTTTCTTAAATCTCACACACTCAATAAGTTATGTGGGGCAGTATTTGCATCGGTAGTAATGATCAAACGAGAGTTGAGAAGAGTCACTCGTGATTTGTTTTTATTTTTCACCAATAATTTTATTTTCTTAAAATTCTGATGAAACATTATATTTATTTAGATTTTTTTGAACTTATGTGTGATGTGCCATTAAATTTACATCAAGTTTTCCGGGTTATCGTTAATTGAAATATTATTTTCTTCCAATTATTTATTTTTTTAATATTTTCAATCGTATCCGTACTTCATTTTCTCTCATCCTTAATGAATAAAATAGTTAGGTAAAAAATATATAAAAATATATTTCATTATCATTGATCTGTTTCAAGTTTTTTCTCAAAAAAAAAAAAAAATTTGAAACGCAAACGCCCGCAACCGCAAACGCTTGCGGGAACCAGCTTTTAGAATTCAACGGTTGGGAGCGATTGGAAGCGACTGAAAGCGATTGGGAGCGATTTGTGTGATTGGCCCCAAACGCTAGCAACCGCCCGCAAACGCAAACGCAGCGTTTGCGGGAGCTAGCGGGAGAACCAGTCAAGCTCTTAATCTCTATTTTTATTTTTTATTTTTATCTTTGCTAGACTCCTAATATACATATATTCTTTTATTTCTTTCTAGGAGACTATAGCAAAAAAAAATTTTTTCTCTCTTTTTTTTTTTTACTTAGAGACTTGGAGCTAATTACTTCTAACCTTAGGGACTTTCTCTTTTTTTTTTTTTTTTTTATTCCACAACCCATCCCCAAATATACATTCTAACCACCTATCTTTCAAAACCGAATCTATTAGCTAGTTCAAATCTAACTTAGCTAAATCAAGAGGCAGTTCTTTGTCGTTCTAAATACTCTCAAGGTTTCACAACCTATAGCACAATGAAAGAGGCCTCACTCAACAATTCACAACAAGGTTTGAAAGAAAGGTTTGGGTTCATGGGTAGGACAAATGAATCGGATTAAACGAAAAGATTGGTAAAAATGATGAGTGCTAACCCGAGTTTTAGAGTTACCATGAGCAAGTATTCAAGTTCCATAAGCAAGACAATTAAAGATCAAATTAAATCCAATAATATAGAGATGTTCTAATGTTCAAGCAAGTGGAGGAAGCATTCAATCGACACAAAGGGCCTAAGCAAAGATTTTTCATTTTTTCCAAAGATTGATCTAGCAACAATGAACTGTGACTAAGGACTATAGCTTCAATCCTAAGGTTTGATTTTGAAACAAGGTGGTTTTAATCATTGTCCCCTAAGATGCATATGCAACATTCCTATATGAAACAAACTAGACTCAATCCTAATATGTAAATGCAACTAGATGAACACTCTTTTTTTTATATATATTTTTTTTCGAAAATTTTCAAATTTTTTTGGGTTTTTTAATGCAAATAAATGCAGACTCAAATGAATAAAACTAGCATGCAAAAATTTGAAATAATAAAAATAAGAAAATAAAATATAAAAAAAACAATGTTAAATACATTCTAGGACCCTCCCCCCAAACTTAAATTACACAGTCCCTGTGTAAGTAAAAGTTGGAAAAAAATCCAAGAATCACACAAAATGAATTAAACTAAATGCAATGTTATTTACAAAGTTTGGATGAATGTGGTACCTCATGGGTTGGTGAAGAAGGAGGTTGCAGCAGCCTCCATACTTGCCAACGTATAGCCAGGGTCATCTCCGGCTTCAGCAGGTGCCGGTGTTTGCTCGTAAGAGAGCTCAGTAATGGGCATGGACGACTTACTCGGACCAGCATCCGAGGTGTTGATCGAGGGTGGGATTGCGTAGCTCATTGGGTAGGGAATCGGGTAGTAGGACGGAAATGGCGGAAGAGGCCCAAAATGATCACCGGTGTATCCACTCGCAGGGTGCATCGTGTATGGCATCGTGAATGGCATCTGGTACGGTGGAGGAAAAAGTCCATCGTAATCACCCGATTGGGTGCTCGATGGGTGCATCGGATAGTGCATCGTGTACCCCATCGGATTGGTGTCGGGTAAGCGTCAGAGTGGCTTCTCCTCGATGCTTCTGGTCGGGTGATGTCCTCCTTAGCTCGGGGCTCGTACGATGATGCTCTTTGAGGTTCAGGAGGTGGCAGTCCTCGAGTTCCTCCTAGTGGTCCGCTTCTCCCCATCCATGTAGGTGCTTGTGCCGAGGTAGGAGCTGAGGCACAGCTTGCCTTGTCTTGCAACTCCTTGATCTGACCTCCCATTACCTACACTGAACCGGCAAGATCCTTCACCTTCTTCACCAAGAACTTGTTCATCTTTTTCAACCACCTGATCCTTTTGTGGGCTTCTCTCACTCCAACAAGTTGTTTTTGAGAGCATGCGTACTCCTCAAAATCAAACTCCTCCGAGCTATGTCCTTGTCTTTACCCGGTTTCTTCTCTCTTCTCAGCCTCAGACTCCTCCTCCGGGTTGTACAGCTCTTCCAACGGCGGTGCGAAGTCAATGTTGTGTCCTAACCAAACCTTGGTGTATACGACATTGGGTAAAACCATTTGAGCAGCTCCGGCGGTTGGATGGACAAACTTGAACAATGTCATGTCATTGGGCCTCTCATAGGCCAAAAATCTCGCCAGCACGAGGTAGTCTGTATCCAGCCACCTTGGTTCGTGGACAATTCCCCTTAAGGGCACATCGCATGCCACTAAGATTGGTGTGACTAGTCCCCCAATAGAGATCTCTCCGCCTCCTTCTCTCCTTTTCACAGCCCACGATTTCAAGTACAGGAATTGATCGAGTAGCACGAACAACATACTAGTATCAGCTATGTCTCCTACTAGCCGTGTTCCATCCCTAGCACTATCCAAAACTCCACACAATGCAACATCCAACAACTGAAGCTCATGGTCGTTCACATTCCCAGTCTCTTTTCTAGCAAAAAGAGTGCATGCGAGGGACTTGTGAAAATACCTCAAAATAGGGCTCCTTATTTGAGCAGATTTGGAGCTCGTGGACTTGTAGGGGTGCTTGTCTCCTATTGTCAGCCATAGGGACCTCTTCTCTTCCTTGCTGACCTCCATACCTTCCCCACTACCAGCTTTGAAGCCATACAGCGTCTCCATCTCTTTGAAAGTCAGCCGGTATTCCGTGTTCCGAACGGAGAAGGTGATGAACCCGATCCCCCCATCGGGTAGTAGGTTCGGGTGGTCCTCGAAATAGTGCAGCTTCAAGGTTGAAAGGAAGTGGACCGTCTCCTCCTCATAAGCTTCTAGATGGGATCGCATCATATTGCCCAGGTGGCACATATCAAACAGAAATTCAACATCTCTAGCGATGCCCAATTGCTTCATGGTCTCACGGTGAGGGTATCGGGTACCAACAAAGCTCATCTTCCGGAAGACTTTGAATAATCTCGCCGGAGTGTCGACTTCCTTTTGTTTTAGCCTCCACGAGGCTTGGCGGGTTCTCTCTCTATGCTCATCTTCTCTTTCTCTTTCCTCCTCCTCAGCGTGTTGATCTTCTTCCACCACTGCTCTCTCAACCACCTTCTCAGCCTTCTCCGAAGCCGGTCTCTTCCTCCTTGCAATTGCGGCTCTACTCCTTGATCGAGAGGTTTAGATCTCACCTTGTTCTTCTCCTCCACCATCAGAATCGACCTCCATAGGGTCGGTAAGTGTCTTTTCGGATGTAGACAGGTCCCTACGTCGAGGAGAACGGCGGACAGCACTCGCCGTTGGGCTTGGTGAGCAAACTCGATGGCCTACTCGATCGGTTACTCGAGCATCAGGTCGGGTGGTGGATCGAGTTGTGCATCGGGTTGGGGAGGCTAAACGTCCACCCAACGGTTGGAAATGTGGAACGTTTCCTCTTCCCTGAGATTCTCGAACTTCGGCGGCATCTCCTCCGGTTGTAGCAGCGGCGGAGGTGGATCTTCTTCCTTTCCTTTGGTAGGTTCTAGCGGTTGGCTCCATGTTGATTCCTTGGGAAGAAAAAGAAAAGCTAGTTCTTGGGATTAATAGGGTTAGTCTCCAAAGAAAATCGAATGAGCTTGGAATCAAGAGAGAAGAATAGGAACTTATGGAAATTGAAAAAGCTTAAGAGAATGAGGAAGACTTATCGATGATGAAGAGGGAGGAGGGTTCGACCTCCTTTATAGGCTAGGGTTTCGGTTGGTGAGCTTCACCGAGAGTGGGCTTCCTTGCGGAATTCGGACTCCACTCGCTACCCGAGAAGAGACACGATCAGGAGTACGGTGTCGGGTTGACCCTCGGGTTTACCAATTTCCCTCTTTCCAATTTTCTATATTTTTTTTTTTTATGAATTTGCAAAAATAGAAAAATTAAATAAAAGTAAATAAAGTAAATAGACTAAAACTGAAAGATACCTTTGGGACTTCTTCCCAAGTGAGCTTGTTTAAAGTCACTAAGTTTGACTCTTCATGTTCCTTAAGCATGGGATCCATGTGGAAGAGGTTCTGGAATCCTCTCCACTACAGTAGGCTGGTTCAAAAGATCTACCAGATTTTGTCCAGGTTCCATGGCAAATGTGGTGTTGACCTCTTCAAGATGTAGCATTTTTCTTTGTTTGGTCCTGGTGGAAAAAGCTCGACCATCTATGGTTGGCCTCTTAACCCCTTTCTTCACATCAAACTCCATCTTGAAGTGCTCACCATGCTCTATCTTGATCTTGCCTCGTTGCACTTCGATCACCGCACCAACTGTTGCCAAAAATGGTCTTCCCAGAATAAGTGGATCATCTGGTTCCTTATCCATATCCAGGATCATGAAGTCGGTAGGCACTTCCAGTCACCCAATCCTTAGAGGCAGATTCTCTAAAATGCCAATCGGATGTCTCACCGTTCTATCAGCTAGAACCAGATACTGCTTACTTGGTTTGAAGTCGGTGAATCCCAGCTTGTTAGCAACTGAAAGTGGCATAATGCTGACCGAAGCTCCAAGATCACACAAGCAGCTCTTGAAAATCCGAAATCCTATTGAACACGACAATGTGAAAGAGCCAGGATCTTCAAGTTTTTCCTCAATTCTCACCTCAGGATCCAAACAAACTCCACTTCTCAGAATTTCAAATCAGATCTCCTTGACATCCTCCTTAACCTCATCCTCCAATCTAGCTGCTTCCTTTGCAGTTTCCTGCTGAAGCTCATGTGGGAGCAGAAGCTTAGGTGGTGGAGCTTTGCGCTTAGCCATTCGCTCTGCAAGCGCCTCCAACTGGATGTCAAGT
The DNA here is from genome assembly GCA_023657505.1 of Camelina hispida. Lineage (NCBI taxonomy): Eukaryota > Viridiplantae > Streptophyta > Magnoliopsida > Brassicales > Brassicaceae > Camelina > Camelina hispida. The sequence goes on from CP094635.1 coordinate 32,753,665, forward strand.
GCAGCATTGAACCTTTCCTCCAACTCCTCTCCTACCAGTGCAGGTGGTTGAGGCTGATCTCCCTTCTCAACATCTACTCGATGCATCATCCGATCAACACCATTGTGTAGGTCATCGGGTTCCACTTTGGGTTGTTCTTCAGTTTGTGATTCTCGAACCAGTGCTCGATCATCAGCTCGATCAGTCCTTTCGGGTGAAGGCTCGGGTTCATACTCGGATATATAGTATTTGGCCTCATTTTTCTTTGAGTTATCCACATCCTCCCCATCTTGATCATCACTGTCTCCAGTGAGGTAGTCATCATAGTCATCATCCAAGAAAATGGCCTGAGCAGTTGCATAGTCCTTAGGGTTTTGAACAGCTTTACCCGGCAGTTGATCGATCTTTGGTGCGGGTTGGTTGTTGTGGTGGCCCTCCAGGTATCGAACCTTTGTGTTGAGTGATTCGTACTTGGCATTGAGGTCATTGTATCCTGAGTCAATATTGTTGCTCATTTCCGCGAACCGTTTCGCGATGTCCATAGAAGCTGTAGCCTATTGCTGAATCATTTGCTGAATAAGACCTCGTAACTCGGCTTCTTGTGACTGGTTTGGTGGACCTTCGTGTTGTTGGAACCCTGGTGGTTGGTTGTAGGTCCCTTGGTATTGTTGCTTAGGTGCATAGCCTTGGTTGTACTGGACAAAAGGCTTCTGTTGGGTCTGGTTCCCTTGAACTGCAGATGGGTAGGTTTGGTCTTGGGGATTTGCAACATTTGGGTTCCGATAAGACAGATTCGGATTCGGCTTGAAGTTGTTGTACCCTCCTTGGTTGTTGATGTAGTTAACATCCTCTAGCTGCATAGTCTCCCCATCTTGTTGTTGAAATTGCTCTTCCTCTGATATAGCATGTACATGCTTCTACTGGTTGAGGAGCTGATCGAGCTTGTCATTGAGGGCTTTCATGTCCCTCTTGCACTTCTCCTGTAGATCGCACAGAGCGATCATAATCCTCATTGTAGTTGCCATCAGATTGAGCCAAGTTCTCAACGAGGTCCCAACCTTCATCAACATCTTTGTTGAGGAAGTTACCATTACTTGCGGTGTCCAGCAACATCCGTATCTTGGGGACCACTCCTCGGTATAGTGTGCTCAGCAATAAAGCATTACTGAATCCGTGATGTGGACATCGAGTTGTGTACCCCTTGAAACGTTCCCAAGCTTCATTGAATGTTTCGTTGTTCTTCTGTACAAAGCTGGAAATTTCATTTCGCAGCCTTGCGGTTCTGGAGTTTGAGAAGAATTCAGCCAGGAATGCCTTCTTGCACGTTTCCCAAGTGGTAATGGATTCCTTAGGGAGCGATTTCTCCCAGATGTGTGCTTTATCTCCCAAAGAGAATGGGAAAAGCCTGAGCTTGAATCCATCTTCACTGACTCCATTTATCTTAGTTAGGCTACAGAGCCTATCAAATTCATCCGGATGATCCAATGGGTCCTCCATTGGCAGTCCATGAAACTTGTTGCTCTGTATCATCTGGATGAGACTACTCTTGATCTCAAAATTGTTGTTCTGCACAGCTGGTGGCACAATGCCATTCCTCTGAGTGTGAGTAGTCGGAGCATCTCTTGCTCCTATGTTGGTCCGTGCTTGAGGAGCTGGTGGACCGTTCCGATTATTCATCGTCTCCTCAATGGTTGCTAGTTCCGGTTGAACTTGTTGTTGTCTGAGTAGCCGAGATCTGTCGATGTTTTCGATGAAAGGACTCACGTTCTGGCTACCTCTAGATCGTGTTTGCATGCACAGGCAAGTATCCGAGTGTGTACACGAGGATCAACTCGATCCAGGTGATCGAGTGACGGGTCGGGTGGGTGCTCGGGTTGTACCTGATATTCAAAACAAACAATGCGAAAGCAAACAAGTCAGTATCCGAAACAAATATAGACAAACGAACTTGATCTAGCAAGTCCTGAAATCCTAAACGTAGAAAAATTAAACAACCAAATGGCAACGGCGCCAAATTGAAAGACTAGTTTTCACCAAGGGTATCAATTCCCTATGCAGTTGTAGTACAAAGGGTTATCAATCCAAATGGTTGTTATGATAGCAGATAGGATGCAATCACAATCAAGCAAGTCAAGCCAAGCAATAGTGGGGTTTTGGTTCTAACAGTTCTAATATGAACAAATTAAAAGAATATAAACAAGTAAACCACATGACCTAAGCACTCGATGCAAGCAATCGAGTACAAGATCGAGTGGGGTGATCGAGTATGCAAGTGAACTATGAACAGCTCGAGGTGTTACTCGATGCAGGTTATCGTGTACCTGATCAGGTAAGTGGTCAAGTAAGTAAGGAAAATGCAAAAAATGAAATACGAAAGTTCCTAAGGATGGGGGTAATCAAATCCTAAGTGTTCTAGACCAATACGGATGCCTTAAATGCCTCAAGCAATTATTTCCTAGACAATGAACCTCTAAAACCTTGTCACCATATTGTCGCACTAGTAACAATCAACCTTGAACATACTACCACACTGTCGCACTAGCAATATGAACAAGAAGGCATTAAGAACAATTCATTTTTGTCAGTATACTTAGACTTATCTGATTTTGTCACTCAAAGTTAAGTATATCTCTAGCATTGACCTAATCAAGCATTATATCTACTCCTTTCGGCCTGTAGCATTGTAAACGCCCTAGATCTAATCTCAACCTTTCGGTCTGTTGACCGCATTAAGAACATCAACCTAGAAGGAAATTTATCAATCATAACAATCAACTAAAGCATCCTAACCGATCAAGAACATCTAATCATCTATCCCATCCCTAGAAACTTTGCTACACTACTCGGACATAGAAACGAATGATAAAGCCATGAAAATAAACGAAAATGACATTATTAAAAAGATAGAGTAGAGTAGAAAAGAGTATGGGATAAAGATCTAAGAAAAACTACAAAATAAAAGTACAAAAACAAGAAAATATGTTGAGTCGCTCAGTTCTCTCCCAAAAGCTCTCGCTCTCTAGTTTGAGGGTCTGCGGCGTGCTCGTTTGCGAGCTAGGGAAAGAGGGGGTTTATATATGGAAACCCATTTGACCTAGCTTCCCAGACCTGCCCGATGGTCTACTCGATGGGATACACGAGGCTTAAGTCGGGTAACTCCTCGGGTGGATCCTCTTCGATCGTGTTGGGGTTCGGACTTGTTCTTGTAGCTCGATGTCTCCTTCGGGTACATGCTCGAGTTGTCCTTGTTTTTTCCCATTTTTGGCTCTTTAGCACCTGTTTTCATCCAATAAATGCAAATGCAGAAATGCAACACCCTAAATGCTCTAAAACTTGATTTCTACAGTAAATGATCTAAAAATGCTAAGTTAGAGGTTTGAACAATGCAAAATATGGATAAAAAAAAATGCTAAAAACATGTAAATTAGAGTGTTATCATGCAGGCAAAGGCAAAGTGTGATCGTGGAACCAAGCGAAGAGGAGGAGGGTGTTCTAGAAGCTTGATTGATTGTGGTCTAGCTATTGTTAGGTTGATAGAATTGAGTTGATAGGACGTTGTAGGATGTTGGAATTTGTCATTTGCTTGTTTGGTCATTGGATTATTTCATTATTGAATTCTTATTGGATTTTTTATTGGTTAATGGAATCGTTTGGTTAACCGCTGTTGTTTGGTTGTTATTAGGGTACTAGTGGGTATGAGACCACTAGAGAATTATTAATTATTAAAAAAAAAAGGAAAGGGTTGTTTCATTAAACCAAACTCAATTTTGTGTGCTCTTATGGTTTAATTAAGTTTTGTTTGTTAAACCGAAACTAAACCAATCCAAACCAAGAACCTTAATTTTCTCCTTTAAAAATAAAAGGGAATGATGGATGGTGGTTCTTCACCACGTTCTATCGCCGCCACCATAGAGGAGAAAAAAAAGGGGAAGTTCAGTGGTGGTGAGAGAGAGAGAGAGAGGAGTTTGTGGTCAGAAGAGATGGCTTAGTTGGTCGGGGCTGGGAGAGAATAAAGATTTGTTTCATGATCAAGATACTTCAAAGAGAGCAATAGATTGGGAGTGAGGTGTTCTTGCTAAATACTTTTTTCATGATCAAGATACTTCTCAGAAGTACTTATGACTATGATTACTAGTCAACAGTTTTTGGGCAAGATTGGGTCATAGGAAAAAGACCGCGTTAAGTCGAATGTTGAAGTTTTGAGTATTGGAACTTAAGCGTGGTGGTTGGTGTATTGACGGGAGTTTAAGGCCGAAACTGATGACGTCCTTAGGAATCAAGTGTTTGCTAGGGCGGTCGTGAGTATTCTTGGTGACTAATGAAGCTTGCCAAGACACTAGTGTTAAGTTGTTGAGAGACTTGAGAATCTCTGGGACAGAACTGTTATGCCAATAATAACTTGCCATAGTAACAAGCACAAAGCACGATAAGTTTTGATACAAGTTAGTGTTGTTGTTATCCTTGGTTATATACTCAAATTTACCCTAGAGCTACTCTTTCAAATTAAGAAATCACTGTAGTATTTAGGGATCAAATCCACAAGGACTCTTGGCTCACACAATAGATTTAATAATCTTTTAGGGGGGTTATTGGTTTAAGATTTAAAGAGAATTTTAATGACTTTGAAAGTTATGTAAAATATGTTGTTATTGAATCAAGACTTTTTAAAACTCTCTCAAAATTTGGTGTTATTAGTTGTAGATTTGTAAAAAATTATCTAAAATCTTCATAAATCTAGTGTTATTGGATTAAGAATTTTATAAAGTCACTAAAAGTTTTATGTTATTCAAATAAAACACAAGAATCTTGGATTGTTAATGAATTCAATTATTATGTTATTGGTTTAGGATTTTATATCATTTTTTTCATTAAAAAAGTCATGAGAACTCTCTCATCAAATAGAAAGATTGTGAATGATTGAGTCCATGACTTTTTGTTGTTATTTTGTAGAAAATGACATAATGTATCCATGCGAATGCCAACATTATAATTTCATAAAGACACAATTTGATGAGATGTTGTGTGAGATAGTGAAGAGCTTCCAACCGACGATGGAACCACATAAGACATCAACACACAGCAAGCTGTGACGGTGGAAACGACAACGTTAAAAGCTGAAGAAGCTTTGACTCGAGATTTGTAAGCTATGATGGCGGACGGTGGTGACTGGTGACGAAACTGGTGGAGGGGGACACTCTGAACCATCGGTGAACACTTCGGCGGTGACGGAAGAAGCTCAATAACAAGATGATGATTGCTGCACAACAAAACGTACGACCAAAGCAGTGATGGAGACGGTGACTGTGCGTTAGGAGCAGAAGCCTTTGTCTAACATGGAGGATGTCTCAGATTAAGCCAAAACCAACGCTTGATGACTTTGGCAAGATGAGACAAGCAAGAGAATATTGTGCAATACTTTTTGAGAGATTTTATGAGAGTTTTTACAAGATTAGGAAAAACAAATCAGCAAGATTTTAAAAAACTTTCTAACAATCTATTAGAATCCTTCATTTTATACTTTCTATGATTTTATGTAAAGTCATTAAAATTCTCTTTAAATCTTAAAATTCCCCGCCTAGCACTGATTACGCCCCGCAAAATCGCTAGGCCCACCCTCTTCGCCTCGATTAATGACTAATCCCCGCCTAGCACCGATTATCCGATTACTTCCCGCTTAATTTTGTATATACCAATTATTTTTGAAACCAAATATAAATCAAATATATATATTTTTTGTTATTTAGACATTGAAATTACGAATTTATGATGTTTTACAATAACTAATGTACAAACTATTAACTAAAATCATATTATTTTTTAAAAAAATTACGTTTTTATGTGTTTACCATCATTTTAAAGATAGTACTATAGTTTTATATTTTATTTGATATTTTTTTCACATAAACAGAATTATACATATATTTAGTACTATATATCTTATTTTATTATTAATTTAATGGAATACCCTAAAACTAGTTCCCGATTAATCCCCGTTTAATCTCCGATTTTCTCGCTAGGCGCTAGGCCCACCCCGTCCGCCCGACTAGCGCCTAGCGATTTCTAAAACAAGGATTATGCTAAATAGAAATTTTGTAATTAAACTGCAAGGTGAAAACAGAAATAAAAGAGTTGTAAATTCAGATGGATTAAATGCTAGGCCTAGGGAAATTCTAATGAAATCATGGAAAATCATATCAATCAATAAGCAAGCAGGATTCAACAATTTAATTACTGTTCTTGAACTCTAAACACAATTTTTAAATAAATCAATTCTTACTGCACATATTGGGCATGTTCGGCATATGATCGCTGTGACCATATCTAGCAACAACAAATTACAAGGGAAAATAAACTTATTTTGGGGGAAAGACGGTGGAGATTATTATTAATGTTGATAATGGAGGACGCTGCGACTGATTTTGCTATCGCTAAAAAAAGCAGCGACTGAAATACGTCTCCTCCGTTCATCTTCTACAACTGTAACAGATTTCCAGCGTCCATTTTTAGCGACAGCTTTTTTCAAGGTTGTAATTTTTTCTTTGTTGTAGTCGCTGGAAATAGTCGCAGCGTTCACTAAACGAACAGGGCCATTATCTAACTTTAAAACCCAAAAATCCGAATCTCGTATGTAATCGGTTTTGAGGTTTTATAATAAATTTTGGGCCCTACAAATATTTCAGGGTTTTGCAAAAATAAAGCATAGGTCAAAACAATGACCTAAAAATCCTATATATAGTGTAAACACAAATTGGGTCTTAATTGCAAATATGGAGAATTTTTGGGCCGAATTGGAAATCTTCTGAACTTCAATAAGATTGGATATTCAATTGCTGTCAGAATGACGTGTCGCTCGATGCAGGGGCTGCATCGATTGATGCACCATACCAGTTTTGGTCTCCGACTTTGTTTCCTCAACGATGTTCATCCCGATGCTCCAAAATCTACAAATAAGTCCAATACGTACCTAAACCTGCAAATACTCAAAAGGACTCTAACAACACCAAAAAGACTCTATAAATAAGACTTGTATCATGGCTAAAAACACCTAAAAACCATGATATATCAATTGGGAATCGAGGGGCTTAACTAAGTATAAAAAGGGCACGCGTCCTTGAAAGTTAGGTGGGAGTTTTGCAAGGCGCAATAATTTAAGACCTTGTATATTAACAAGGAATGAGTGTGGAGGAATGTCTAGATGACTGATTCATTCCATTTGGGAGTTCAGATTAGGCAACATGTTTGGGGGTCGAGTACCCGCCAAAGTTTTCTGGAAATTGGAAAAACCGCTCAGAATCTTGGATAACCATTCTTGACGGGATCACATCGATGGGAACTAGGAGAGTTCGTCATGATTTTTTTGTTGTGTCGTCTATGGGAACTTAGAGAGTTCACCGAGATGTGGTTGTTTTTTACATGTATGTGGTAGACGGTTTGTATGTTTTGAGTGCAAGTATGACATGGTGATGTTTTACATGAGGTTGTGAGGGTTCAATCTCAAATTTGGTTACATGGTTCTAAAAAAAGGAAAGTTTTATGTAGGAGTTAGAACTTTTCTATTTATTGGAAAGTTCATAGGTAAATAGCCTAAGTGGCAGGGTTGTTTCATATATGCTTTTTGTCGTGGTTTTGCGAGACATTTGTGTGGCCTTTGTGGCGGTCCATCAGGATGTGTTCTGTTTTGGTGATGTTTTGTTACCTTGGTGGTGTGGTCTTGTAGTTTTGTGTGTGGCCTTTGTGGCGTGTCTCATACGCTGGATACCGAAGAGGGGGAGTCTGTAGACGCTGGATACCTTGGTGGCTGTCTTGGTGGCGGTCGCGGTGACGTGGATCCCTGGTAGTGATATCGAGACGGTAGATACCTCAGTGGCGATCTCGGTGACGCTTGATTCCGGAGAGAGGGAGTCTGGAGACGCTGGATACCTTGGTGGCGGTCTTGGTGATGCTCATACCTTGGTGGCGGTCTTGGTTACGCTGGATACCTTGGTTGCAGTCTTGGTGACGCTAGATACCTTGGTGGCGGTATCGGTGACATGGATCCTAGGTGGCAGTCTGGAGACGTTGGATATCCTGGTAGTGGCCTTATTAGCAGTTATGTGGGACATTTGTATGATCTTTGTGACGTTTTTGATGCCTTAGTGGCGGTCCTTGTGGCGATTGTTGGCCGTAGAACATTGAGATGTTCCTGCGCGAGCCATGTTTGGCTGTAGGACATTGCAATGTTTTTGCACGAGCCATGTTTGGCCGTAGAAAATTGTGATACTCGGGCGAGCTCAGTATTATTCTAGAGATATAAGATCTCTAACAACTCATGAGGGGACGGATAGGTTCCTGAGTACCATTTAGCTTAAAGGACTTTGTGATCTGAGAGCTTAAATGATATATCGACTTCGGGTGACGATCTGAAGGCACACTGTAGGGTGGCAACCCAAGAGCGAGAGGAGACTTCTTGGATACCGTAGCTTGAAGGCTGAGGCCCGATGGCAAGTCGTATACGAACCTGGAGGAGGTCTGAGGGTGAGGCCGATGGGGCATCGGTGTAGCCGGTAAGTGAGCTGGTATGGAGGATGTCGGTTGGACAGCAAGTTTTGCTCAGGCCCTAGATGATCTATTTGGGGATTTGCTGACAAGGCTACTAGTGAGGATTGTTGACTTGTTTGTGGTCATAGATGAGATGATATTCTAGAGCTGGAATATGGGTGGACATGTATGACACTGCGATTTCGTACTCAGGCCATGGGGGTATATCTGGTCGGACGATGCGTATAGACGTTAAAACTTGTTTTCTCTAAGGACATATGTTCCTGAACAACTCGTAAAGAGATGATTGCTTCTCCGGAGGGGACGGTGGTTCCTCTGGATACCGATAGCTTGAAGGGTTGTGGCCCTGAGAGTGGCAGAGGAGATGATTAGTTCTCCTGAGCGGATGAATAGTTTTCTTGGTACCGAGATCTCAAGGATTTCGATCTAAGAGTGAGACAGTATGACTCAAAGACGGTTGTCTAAGAGTGAGATCGGTATGGTACAAAAGTTGCAATCTGAGAGTGGACAAGTTGGGAACAAATATTGTCTAAAATGTGAGTATAAGCATACTGACTAGATGTAGGCCTTGAAGGTTATTGGTGTTCGATCTTGGGATTTGTTGTGGTGACAAAGTGGTCAGGATTTTTGTGTGGACTGTTGTGAGGGTGGAAATTTTTGGCAGTTAGGATGCAGTGTTGTCAGATTCGAAGACGAATCTATTGATAGTGTGGGAAAATTGTAATGCATGTGTCCCGAGAAAATAAATTATTTGAGTTTATGTCGAGAATTGGAATGGAACCGGTTTAGTCTGGTTTGTTTATAAGGTGTTGTTATTAAACCAAACTCAATTTTGTGTGCTCTTATGGTTTAATTAAGTTTTTTTTATTAAACCAAAGCTAAACCAACCCAAACCAAGAACCCTAAAAAAAAGTATCGATGGATGGGGGTTCTTCACCACGTTTTGCCGTCGCCACCATGGAGGAGAAAAAAAGGGGAATTTCAGTGGTGGTGAGGGAGAGAGGGAGAGGAGTTTGTGGTTAGAAGAGATGGCTTGGTTGGTCGGGGCTGGGAGAGGAAAGGGATTTGGGTTGGTATGTCATCGTCATTGAACTTGCGAGACACGGTTCACTGGATATAGTGGCGATGAATCATCTTTGAGGCGAATAGGAGGGCGAGATGTTGCATCGTGTGAGAGGTGAGGGGTGAGTTGTGTCTTGATACAAGTGTATATGTATACATGTAAGCAACTCATTCTTTGTGGAGATAATGACAATCCCTAGCCGCTCTTGTTGAGAGGAAGGCTGTCGTGATCCTTATCACCATCATCGTCTTGTACATGTCTCTATCACCAAGTTGCCTTGATCGGGAAGAAGAAAAGAAATGTGAATAAAGAGATCAAGAAGGATATCATAAAGTAGAGAAAGAGAGAGAAGGTGACGGAGAAGAGGGATAACCAGATGCGGCAGAGGTGGGGAAGGCTCTTGTGGGTCTGGTTAATCATGTAATGGCTGTAGGAAGGTTCATTGTGGTGGGAGAATAGAGCCGGAGTGAACAGAGCTGAAGAGGAGAAAAAAAGTGAAAGAAGGTTCGAGATAAAGGCAGTGTGGAGGAGCCAACTTTAGAGGCTCGCCGGCGCCAGATCTGACATTGGTTCGGGAAGGTGATGTTAAGCGTGATATACAACAAGCCAAGAGTCCATGGAAATTGGAGGATTTTTATTTGGAGTTAAAATGAAAGAGTTATGCGCGTTATTTCTAGGACAAGTAATAGCTGGAACTGTGAAAATCTGGATTAAGTATGAATCCTAGAAACTGTTCTGAGACGGCTCTTTCTAGACGACGTTTGGAGGTCCAAACCTAGTCTTATTGGGACAAAACTTGGTGGAGGAACTCGTGGTAATACATGCTCCTTATCCAACAATGGGATTGCGTTTCTAACAGTTAGTTTGTGTTTTATTCGAGTGTTGATATGGAGGTTTGTCTATTTTGAATTGTTGTAAATTGTATTGTTGGTTGAGCCAACAAGCTCGGTACAAGCTGGAACCTTGCAGGAGCTTTTATGGTTTATGGTGTAAGGTCATGGTGATAGGAGAGCCAAGTTATGGCAAAGGAGTGTGGGGTTTAAGCTAAGAGGGCGAATCAAAGGGTTTATCGGAAAAGGGTTTTGTGGCTAGATGAAATAAAGTATTTTAGCCCACATCTCTTGTTACTCGGTTGCTATGGGTAGTTAGTTGTGTGACTCAGTAACTAGATGAGGTGGTGTTTGGTGATACGTGAATAAGCAAAGCTTGCTCGGAAGGTAGAGTCATGTGGCTTGTCCGGTCGGATGTCGAAGGAGTATGATGGAGGGTGATTGGAGTCTACGAATGTGAGGTGCTTGTGGAGCTGAAGTACGTTCGTATAACAGTGGTTGGTTGTATTTGTGGAATTTTTGTAAGGAGCGATTTCTACGCCAGTTGTCTCGTCGGAATTATTGGGTTTCGATGAGATTGTTTCCTGTGTCAGGATTGAGAATCCGAGTGCGGTCGTTTCATCTATGCCTTGTTAATTGATTTATTGCATGTACCAGTCCCCCTGTAATATATCATTTCAACTATGTTTCCCCTGTACTTTCAGCCTCTATTCAATTCCACCTACACGACTTATATTCTATTCAATTCCACCCAGACTATAGAAATCTACCTAATTAACCAAAATCAATTAAACTTTTCAATTGCATTTTAAAATCGATGACACGACGAGCTTTTCATTCGGTGATTGCTTCGTTCTCTATACATTATACATATTTTTTTCTTATTCTTCGTCTTCAGCTTCGGCTTCATCGTATGTGGTGGTAATTGGAGTCGGGAATCTGAAGCGTTGTTGGTCAGAATCAAGAATTACCCAAACAAAGATGTTGTAAGTGTTGCTATTCTTTTACCTAAGTTGTTATTGATGTTGGATTTGTTTAAAATTTTCCAAAATTGTTTGAATTTTAAAATGTAAATTCTCGATTTTTAATGCAATTGAGAAGCTTAATTGTATGGTTAATTGGGTAGATTTATATAGTCTAGATGGAATTGGGTAGAATGTAAATCGTATAAGTGGAATTAGGTAGAAGCTGAAAGTACAGGGGAAACCTAATTGAAACGCTATATTACATGAATACTATTACAAGCAGTGCAGATAAATAAGTAAGAAAACCAAACACATGGATTAATTTGAACAAGTAGGGATAGTGAAGATTGGAGTTATGAAATATAGATTCTAGTAAATTAGTAATCATAAGAAACAAAAATTAAATAGGTTCATACTCTTAATTATTAGAGGAGGAGATAATTCCTTACCACTATTAACCTTGGATACAAACGAAAATGATTAAGCTAATATTTACTTTATCAAATATCAAGCTTCATGTCACCACTTTGTGTTCATGAAATGGTAAATATAGCAAAATTAATTTTTCACATTATTTTTGTAGCATAGAGATAATATTTTTTTTCCATGAAAATAAATTTTATATCTCTTTATTTCGTAAAAATAATTATGATATAGTAGGTTGTCTTTTAACTTTCAGTTCTAGTTTCTCATTAGTTACACACTTATTCTTGCATTTAGATCATATAATATGTTACATTTCTTTTCTTTACCACTAGGGCTATGTAATTTATGAGTGAAATTGATTAATATTGGCTAAAGACAATGTATATATAGGTAATTTATTTATTCAAACTATTACATGGAGCTTGCAAAAATGTTCTTTTTTTGTCAAACAATGCAAAATGGTTTAATTTACAAAACTATTACTCCAAGAGTCTCAACAAGATGTATATAATGAATGACTTTCAACATCTCCATGACATTGGGCTGCCTATTTTGGGCATTTATCTGATTTGGACTGCTTACTAGGACATATACTTTGTTTTTGTTGCAATTTAACTTCAAAGTGTGTGGGTTCTCGATGAAAAAGTGGGTCTAAGGCTTCTCTCGTACCTTTTCAACAGAAAATCCATTAACAATTTCTTTATAAAAAGGAGTTGGATAATAATATGGGTACCCAAAGTCGATTTTAAAGTCTTTTGTAATTATTGTAAATGGGAAACACAGACACTAAGGTCCAAACCCTCTTGTCGAACGATCATTTGACCGGTTGAGAAACATTTATATTATTATTATCTTAGAAACTTAAAATCAATATTGTATCTAAAAACGAAAACAAAAAAAAACGCAAAACTCTCTTAGGCACTAACATCGAAGTCTCTACTCCGCAAACTTTCTCTGACGCCGGTGTAGCTCCTGCTCACTGGCGTCGGGATCTCTTGTCAGTCTACCTTCCTCTCGTTAATCTTCCCTTTGTTCATTTAAGTTTTTCCTCGTTTTTATCTTTGTTACAAACTCCCCTGGCCTCCTTAGATCCCGGCGACTTCTCGATAGGCAGTGACAAACGGTGACAGTGGTTTCCAGTTAATCCCTTCACCTTTTCTCTGATTGCTTCAGCCGGTTTAATATATCCACAAATATCCGACATGCACAACCTCCGGTTGGGATGTCGTTTCACCCCTGGGAAAGATTCTATTGAGGCACCAAGGTTAGCAGGCGAGCTCCTCTCTGGACCACTAGCTAATCGCTATCCGGTGGAGACGTTGGAGGCACACGGCATCTCCTTTTCCATGGCAAGAACCCATCTTTCAAAACTTGAATTTTCGGTGTGGATACTTGATCCAGCCCCTTACAACAACTCTGGCTTGCTTATGCTGAAGGCTTGTTCACTGGAGATACTCAGTCTCTTGTAAATCTATTCATCCTCTCCGTATAGCCGCCGCCGCTCGCTCACTCCCGCTAGGTCAACCATCAAGAGCTGTCTTCTTTTGGTGGGCCTTTCCCTTATTGTCGGCCCATTAACGCTTCAGCAAACCAAGCCCACGAGCACAAAACCCAGGTCAAAATTTTCTGAATATTTTTTAAGGCCTCTTCCATTGTTTCTTCGTTATCTTGATGGTAAGAACAGAAGACTCCCTATACATCGTGTATCGACAGTTTAAATGTTGGTCCATGAATATCAATTGCAATCCCTGGTACAAAGCAACCCGTCGTTTATCAGTCTTCATCTTAGCGTTTGGCTATTGGGAATTCTGCCTTTGTTTTCAAACAACACCAATGGAGGGAGGAAGATCGGCATTATGACTCCGCCTCTACGGAGCGGTGGTTACCGAAATTTTCTCAACCCCATGTTTCCATATCCCGTGATCTTTGAGCTTAAGCATATACAATCTAACAACTCCAGGGATATCTTCCACACAATTGTTGGTCCAGCTCTAAACCTCTCTAAGCCCAGGTAAGAGAATTTATTTCTCTTGTTGACGCCCAATTTTAGCCAATGGTGCGGTCAAGTTTACGAACTCTGTGGATTCCATTTGAGTAGTAAAGCATCATTGTTGCTGTGGCTTCTCTCTCTTTCTTTGAGAACCTTGGTTATAGTATCCCTTTCGGTTTTGACCCATGAATCCTATTGCTTGATGTTCTTTGATAATTGGATACTGTTTCCAATTTGTCTTAGTTTATTCGGTTTTGACCCATGAATCATATTGCTTGATGTTCTTTGATAATTGGATACTGCTTCCAATTTGTCTGAGTTTAGTATACGGCTTCGGTGTGATCAAGCTCAATCTCTACTCTATGGCAATTCTACCAAGCATCTTTAAGCCCAAGAGCTCCACAAACCTTGCTCAAAAACTTGTCAAGCTACCACCTCGTGTAGGCTTCCTCAAACCGGAGAGAAGTTCAGCTTTGACCCCTTTATTAACGCCAACCAGTCTGATGACAGTGGCAATCTCCTGATCCGTTTGGCTTGTCCATGGAAGAGCTATCGACAATCTTGATCTCACATGTACCAAAACTCCTTCAAGAATTTGGCTCAAAGCTCTCAAGAACTTATTGCCGATTAATCCTATCTTTTCTTTGTTTCTATGTTGTTTTGGCATTGGAGAATGCCTTCTTATCTTGTATTTTAAGCTTTGCTGTAAGAACCTTGCCCTTTAATTAATGAATGCAAGTGGTTTGACAAAAAAAAAAACTTCAAATCAATTTTGACGGAAACGCAGACACAATATAATATTGCATGGGTCCTTCCGGCATTGACATCCTTTGGTTAAGTCGAAAGTATCCGTCATGGTCAATATATGTCAAGAAGATCTTTTTTTTTTTTTTTTCAGCATCAAGAAGATCCTTTGTATGGTCCGAATCAATGCTTTTATGTATTCTTTGAATTGGAGATCTATGAATCAATGTAAATGTTCGTTAACTTAGTCGGTTTAACGTAACTTTGAATCGTCATGTTCATGTATAATGTATTTAATATCAACGAAAATTGTTGGTTTTTAATAAACATAAATGTATCGTTTTTTTGTTACATTTTGTAATAAAATAAGAAAATCATGATAGTGAACTTTCATTTTTTTCATCACGGATAGTGAACTTTCATGAGAGTGAATTTGAGATACAAAGATGTCAATTAGAGTCAATAACTTTTTCTAATAATCACTTCTGAAAATTACTACTAACAACTAACAAGAACAAAAGTTGAATTACTTTGATAGTGTTTTTTTCAGTATCATTTTATTTATTTTACATAAATAGCCTGAATCCTTGTTGCATTTTATTTGATACTAGTAATCTTACGTAGATATTGATACGTCAGCTATGAGGAGGACCATAGAAGCAGAAGCCTTCCCACACCACGTGTCTTAAACCTTTGCTGACTCAAATTAATAGATACACTTTACAAATCTGTAGCTGTGTTTTCTTGAAAACAAAATTATTCTTTAATTAATAATGAAGTTATTAAAATTCTCTAAACCACCATTAGAAAGCTATTCTAATTGGTAGACTGATATTAATCTGCAAAAAGGAGAAAAAAAGTTCGTCTTTATATTTTCAATTTATAAAATTTTAGTTAATGATTCAACTTTTGATTAGAAAAAAAAATGAAATAAAAACACATGAAAATGTGGCAATCTTATCAAGAATTTCATCCTATTTGTTTCTATACAATGTATATTCTCTATTAAGCAATGTTCAAGAAAGCGCTAGGCGGTATCTGGGCGGTGACCTAACGCCTAGCGCCTAGAACGCTTAATCGGGGCCTAGCCGGTTTTAAGGCGGTTTAGGCGTTTACAAAATAAAACACTATATATATGAAATTATGTAAAAATATATATTAGAAAAATAATAAATTATAAATTATAACCAAAAGTAAGAAAAATACAGTTTTTAAGTTATATAAACAACATATAAACGTTTATAATTACATATGTATAGATATAAAACTTAATAATTTAAATAGATGTAGTAAAAAATCAAAAATAAATATTAAAATAAAATTTCAGTAATTTTAAGCGGTTTAGGCGGTCATCTAGGCGTCTGCTGAGCGGCCGCCTAGACCGATTTCTTGAACACTGCTATTAAGTAATTAATTTTTAATTACCTAAGAGCATCTCCAATGGTCCTCTATTTTTACCTCTATTACAGAGTTACTCTATTATAGAGGTGGGTTTTACTCCAATGGTCCTCTATTCTCACCTCTAAAATAGAGATTGCTATTTTTTCCTCTATTTATAGAGAAACCCTATTTTTTTTTTTACAAAGGTTCCTCTATAAATAGAGAAAAAAATAGCAATCTCTATTTTATAGAGGACCATTGGAGTAAAACTCACCTTTATTATAGAGTTACTCTATTATAGAGGAAAAAATAGGGAAAACCATTGGAGATGGTCTAAACTTATCATATTCCACCAATGTTTTCAAAACTGGACTGGACCGGCGGTCGAACCACGTTAACCCACGAACCGGCATCATGTCCGGGTTGGGTTAATATCAAAACCCAAAAGCAACTGAACCGGTAAAAAATCATATCAACCCGCCAAAAAACCAAAAACTGGTGAACCATTAAACCGGATAAAACCGGGTTCTACTTTTTTTTGTAAAATTGAGTGCAATTAATTTAATTAATTATCTTTTCTAGTTTTCTTCTTAGCAAATTAGCAATAGTAGAGTTTCTTAGAGAATAAAGATTGAATGTTCTACACTCTTATTATCTTATTGCTTTGAGATTTGAATTTCTAAAATATTTTACTAGCTAGTACTGGTTGTACTTTGAGTTTGTTACAGTTTGAGTTTATTACTTTTTAATGTTTTTTAAAAACATTATGATTATTGAAGTATTTTATTTGGTATATCAAATTATATCATAGTTATAATTATTGAAAAAAATAGAAGACATATCCATACCTATTATTTATAAAAATATCATCAAAATCAATTGAACCCGGTTGACCCCGGTCGAACCATATTGACTCATGACCCAGAAGCTTTCCCGGTTCAGTTACCGATCCGGTTTTAAAAACATTGTATTCCACAAACAAATTAAACAAAATATTTTTTATTAAGTACTAAAGTGGGCCAGATAAAAATTAATTACATAGGGCCACTCAAAAATATTTAGATTTGATCTGAGGAAGTTGTTAACCAGACACAACGTATTTGAATTCGATTCATTTCCTCATTAACTCATTTCATTTTAAAAATTAATTAAACATTTCCAAAATTGATTTATCCATTTCCAAATTCCAATATAGTCAGCAAACTTAATAAGACCTGTTTCTTTCTGTATTGCTCCAATGCAACGACTAAAACAAATAAAAAAGCTGTAAAAACAATATTTATAAATTTGTAAAAAATCGTTAATAAATACTAAGATAATCCAAGTCGGCTTTTATTTTTCACTATAAATTAGCCTTTTTGCTTCCTCTCTATCTCTATCACGAGAACTCTCCTCTGTTTCAATCTCACGTCACATCCGATCTTACGAACGAACACATAAAACTATTTTCCATTTCTCTTCATTTTTCTGGGTTATTTTTTTTTTTTTTAAATGGGAACAATAGAGATGGATGCAAAGGTGAACGATCTCTCTCAAATCCTCCCTCGTGTCCTCGTCGTCTCTAGACGCACCGTTCGTAAAAACAAATTCGTCGATTTCGTTGGTTCGAACCTTTTTTGCTCTGTTTTTTTTTTTTTTTGCTTTTTATATCATGCATGGCTCTGTTTTTGATATTTAAAATCAAAACTTTATAATGTTTGTGATACGGGTTCTGATTTTTTTCATTTAAAAATCGAAACTTTGTAATGTTATGCTTATGGTGCTCTGTTTATTTTTATGGTTTTGTGATTTTGATTTGTTTGTTTTTTGGGTTCCAGGTGAATACCATCTTGATTTGATAGTACGTTATGGATGTGTACCAGTGATTGTACCACGAGTGACTGGTGTTCACATGTTGCTTGAGAGCTTTAAACCAATACATGGTGTTCTTTTATGTGAAGGAGAAGATATTGATCCTTCTCTTTACGAATCTGAGATATCTTCTCTTTCACCAGAGGAGCTTCAAGAGATTAGGGAAACACATGCGAGTGATACATCTATTGATAAAGAGAAAGATTCTATTGAGTTAGGTCTTGCTAAGCTTTGTCTTGAACAGAACATTCCTTACTTAGGAATCTGCAGAGGATCACAAGTAAGCAAATGTTGTCTTTTTGTCTTTAGAGCTTTGCAACAGACAAATGTTAATGGTGAGATGTTTTATTTTTTTTGGCAGATTCTGAATGTTGCTTGTGGTGGGACTCTTTATCTAGACTTAGAGAAAGAGCTAACGAATAAGTTACCGGAAGAACGTAGAACGAAGCATATTGATTATGATAACTATGATGGGCATAGACATGTTGTGAGGATTGTTGAGAACAGTCCACTTCATTCTTGGTTTAAAGATTCGTTGGATGGTGAAAATATGGAGATTTTAGTTAATAGTTATCACCATCAAGGTGTTAAGAGATTGGCACAGAGGTTTGTGCCAATGGCGTTTGCTTCTGATGGGTTGATGGAAGGGTTTTATGATCCAGATGCTTACAATCCTGAAGAAGGGAAGTTCATTATGGGTTTGCAGTTTCATCCTGAGAGAATGAGACATCAAGATCTTGATGAGTTTGATTATCCTGGTTGTCCTGCTGCGTATCAGGTTTGTGTGTGTTCTTAAAGTTAGTTAGTTTACATTTGTAACTATAAAGAAGTTGTGAACTTGAGTTTTGATGTGGTTTGGATGAAACTTGCAGGAGTTCGCAAAGGCTGTGATTGCGTATCAGAAGAAGCTGAACAGTTCAATGTCAGTTCCAAAGACATTGAAGCTTGATAGAGAAATGGAGAATAAAAGAAAGATACTGGTTCGGAGTTTCTCACTTGCAAAGTGTATGTACGTTAGAGGAGAACCTGGTAAGAACCCATCAAAAGTATCGGAACTCGAAGTTGGAGCCGAGTTTCTTGAGGTAAAAGATCACTAAATCTCTCTACTCAACTTTACATAATCTTGTTAATCTTGTTCGCAAGAGGCAAAAAAATGGTTTAGACACTTGCTTGGCCTTTCGTTGTACTTAGGGTCACATAGTAATAGTCAGAGTTTATATATATAGCATTCATTTTAGATGATGTCAATGGTTGTTGTGCTGGGCCTAATAGACTCGGACCAGATCAGCCCTTTGGCGGCCCCTTTCTATGCCGGTTCCTATGTTGGCTTGCGGGACACAAACATGCATGTAGATCTAAACCCGTCTGCATGCAGGCCTATTGTCTGACCCGGTCCAGAAAATTTTATCCTACCACAACAACCTTAATGATGATGTCCTACTCTTTCTGGACCCATGTTTAATCATGGTTGAAATGTTGTCTATGTTTGCTAAGTTATTTCTTTTGTACATGGTGTGACTTGTGTAGTCAAACACGGCGCTAAGCGCGGAGCAAGAGATGAGGTTGAAAGAGATGGGAGCGACGGTGAGGAACGGAGGATCTTACATGAAAAAGTTGAAAGTGGACGAGGACAAGCAGAGAATGGCTAGGAACATGATGAACAAGATGAACATTGAGCAACTCTCAGAGCTTATGGCATTTTATCATTTGATGGGTAACATCTGTGGAGAAGTTTTGGAACGAAAGCTTCATGACAATGTCAATGAATGCTTGAGGGATCTGTGAGTTTCATATGAAACGTATGGAGAGGATGCTTTGTGAATTTGCTTTCTTTTTGTTTTTTGGTCAAACGATGGAAAAAATGGGTAATATGTGTATAATCCTCAATTTAGTGGTATCTAACCGCCATAGGTTACTGTATGATTTCCCAACAATTTTTTTATTAATATTATGCAGGTTGTGACTGATATTGTAGCGATTTAATATTAAAATTTCCGAAGGAAATAATTATATAATAATATACAAAATCATCAATAATACCTTATTATATAAATTTTGGCTTTTAAAGTACAGTTAGTCAAAAAGATCTTCAAAAATTTGTTAGTGTTATTATATAAAGTTTTAAAAAATTCTCAGCAAAACGTGACATGTGGCAAAACTGTAATAGACAAAATCACGATACACTTTAGGAATATTTGCACTCTAACACACTTTTTTCAAAAGTATTTGCCATGTGACACACTTTCTACTATTTGGACACTTTCTCTATGTCTATTAACTATCATATCCTTTCACTATAATTCTATTTACAATAATGCCATCAAACTATAAATCTCTCTCTAGTTATTCAATTCACATGTTTCTTTTTCATTATTTTCTCTCTCTTTCATTGTTCAAATACATATATAATTTTTGTTAGTTAGAAAGTATAGGCACAAAAATATATAATTTTTGTTAGAGAAAAGCAAAATAATTTCTAAATGAAATAAACAAAATGTTGTATTATGTCATACAAATCATGAACATGTGGACATGTTTAGATGGATAACTTTAGTTAACACTTAAAATTGTTTGATAGTTAACCATGACTACTTTATCAAACCACAATTTTTTTAATTAATTAGGTATTCATATTTTTTTTCTCTGATCATCCAAAAATAAGTATCCATCTATGCATGTTAACCATCCACATAATAGTGAACAACATCAATGAATTTGAAATTTATAAAGAATGTAAGGCAAGAATTCAAAAATTTGGCCTAATTTAAGGTTTAGGATTTACTGGTTGGGTAAGTCAATTTCATGTTTTCTAGTAAAAAATCTTCAAATTTGGTTACATTTGTTAAAATTGCTATAAAATTAAATTTATGATCATGGTTTATGATCTAAGGTTAAGGTCTAAAGTTTAGGATTTAGGCTTTAGGGTTTAGACTCTAGGGTTTATGATTTAAGATTTAGGGTTTAGGGTTTAAGGTTTAGGGTTTAGGGTTCAGGGTTTAGGGTTTAGAGGTTTAGGGTTTAGGGTTTGAGGTTTAGGGTTTGAGGTTTAGGGTTTAGGGTTTGAGGTTTAGTATAGGTTAAAATTGCTATGAAATTAAATTTATGATTATTATTATGATCTAAGGTTAAGGATTATAGTTTAGGATTTAAGCTTTAGGGTTTAGGGTTTAGGGTTTAGGGTTTAGGGACGTGTATAACTCATCGTCCATGTGGACTTGATTTTAGAATAAGTATAGTATCCACAAATAAGTATCCACATAATTAGACATTTTTAGCATCCACATAACAATCAACAAATATTCCATTATAATTGGATAATATATATTGTTTGATAGTTAATAATGATTATTTTACCAAAAACAGGTATAACTCATCTTCCATATGAACTTGATTTTATGGGCATACAATATTTTATAGATTTGTCACAAATAATAAAAATCATTCCATTGAAACTATTAGTATCCACAAATAAGTATCCACATAATAAGACAGTTTTTGCATCCACATAATTGTAGTATATGTATTATAATTATTCACTTTAAATATAGTAAAATGGATCTTAAAATGTAGAAAAAATATAATGAATCATAAAAACAAAATCAAAAATATATGTCATAATAATTAGATAAAATGATTACAAAGAGAAAGAGAAAAAAAAAGTGAAGAAAGAAGAAGAAAGAATAAGAAGAAGAGAGAGATGCAAATTTTTTTTGTTTTTTTTGCAACCATTCTAAGCCATTAATTCCAAATTAGTAATTGAAATCCAATGGTCTAGGATGCCACCAATTACACATTCATCTCTAACCGTCGGATCAAATTCTTAGTTAGAATCGGACGGACCTTAATACAACGGTTTTTTTCTCTCTAGTTACACATATGTTTACATGATCAGGGGTAAAATAGTCTAAAATTCACGTGAACAGTATAAATGTTGGCCAAAAAGTGTCCCTTGGTCAGAAAGTGTGTCAAATGAACATACTTTTAGTAAAAGTGTGTCTCAGTGCAAATCTTCCTACACTTTACTAGGTACAATATGGTGCGGATAAATTGATTTAAATAAAATATTATCAATAGTATTATTATTTCAGATTTAAAATTTGTTTGTATAAAGCAAAATATGTAAGTAAAATTTTTTTTTTCATTCATTCAAATTTGCGTTTATTTTGTTTAAAAGTATATTTCACCCGTAAAATATTTGAACGTGAAAAAAAATTTTAACATGATGGAAAAAGTTTTAATGTCTTTTTGTGTTTCTAAAATCAAATTTACATATTTTATGTTCCACATCACTCTGTCATTAAATAGATAAGACAATACTTTTTAGACTAATCTATTTAATTTAAACTAATCCTAAGTTTAAAAATGCAATGAGAAAAATGTATAAAAAGTGGTAAATAATCAAAAAGTATAGCCCTAGTAAAAAATTATACGAAAAATGATTCTCTAGGATTGTCAAAAAAATCAATAACATGGATACTAAGTTAAGACCGCTGAGTCACATATATTTAAATAGTCATTAGAATTTTTAAATAGGAGATAAATTCTTTGTTTTTCAGAAAATTAAATTGATGAATAGATTTAAAATTTTTTTGTGAAATGTTATTTATCTTTAAGATTATATTGTGATAAATAATTTTTAGTATACTTGAATAGTTATCAGATTTTTAACCAGAAAATAAGTTTTGTGTTTCAAACAGTTAAATAGGTAAATAAGTTTATATTGTTTGTAATGTTATTTACTTTTATGATTACTGTGATAATTTATTCAATTAAATTTTAAAAAATATAGTTGAATAGTCATCAGACTTTTTTAAATAGGAGAATAAGTTTAGCATTTCAAAAATCAAATAAATGGTTTATAATTTTTTGTGAAATGTCACTTACTTTTAATAATTAAATAGGAGAATAAGTTTAGCATGTTTGTGTAATGTTATTTGCTTTTATGATTATTGTGATAATTCATTCAATTAATTTTTTAAAAATATAGTTGAATAGTCATCAGACTTTTTTAAATAGGAGAATAAGTTTAGCATTTCAAAAAATCAAATAAATGGTTTATAATTTTTTGTGAAATGTCACTAACTTTTAATAATTAAATAGGTTATGAAAATGATAACTAAATATATTTTGGGATTTAATAATTGATTAATTCTTTCATTTTTAAAAGCTAATAGAAAAAAAACATTGGCTCCTAATATTATAATGGCATATTTATGTAAATAATAATGAGAAGTAAGGACAATTATTAAAAGAGGTACATGAGCTCTGTGAGCGCGACACCTCAGTTTTTTTTGTGAGAGTGCTTCTCTATTAATATATAGGGAATATTTTAATAATTGGTTTTCTGTCTTTAGCTTAAATATGTTCATATAAAAATATATTTTTCAAAAAAAAAATTAATATCAATAAACCTGTCTATATTAGAAGAGAAATTATTAGCTTGGAATAAGGATAACAAAAGTTTCATATAAAGTTTAATATACCCTTTCAAATACATCGTTTTGTACATTTTTCTGAATTATGTCTTCTTCTTTTTTCTAAGACAAGTGTAAAATATAGATGTAAAAAATATACTCTTTTTCGTTTCAAATATAGAACGTTTTAAGTAAAAACATACAAATTAAGATATGACTACTTTTTAAAATTTTGACTAATCATAAATAAGACTACATCATATCAAATATGAAATTAATCTGAATGTTGCATAGAAAGTTAAAATTTCTATATTATGAAACAAATATTTCTCTAAAACATCATATATAGTGAAACGAAGGGAATATATAAAATGTCAAATCTCATAATTTTCTTATCAATTTTAAAAGAATCTTTTCATATGTTTCTTTCTCCTGCGAAAATATATTTTTACTTAATATTAATTCAGTCATCTTTCTAGATTGATGTTATTTTGTAAGAACAAGTAAATTATGTTCTTTTGGTTTATTGTGATTGATAGAAATTTAGTTGTATTTTTTGGCTATAATTCTAATTCAAAATTGTTAATTATCTTAGGTTTATTTGAGATGGGAATATGGGATAGTCGGTCTATGATTCGAAGATGGTGAAATGATGATATGGTTTTGTATACACAAGCCAATGGCTTCTAAGTTTAAAATAAGAAAAATACTTGGCAGTTGTATTATTAAGAGATTATTGGTCTAGAAAAAGCCATTTTTCCTTGAACATTTTTCAAAATTTATATTTTTTTCTAAAACATTTGAAATTTGCCATTTTTGCCACTTATAAAAATAAACATATGGATTTCTTTTATTTATAAAATGCATAGTTACTTACAAATACTATACCCTAAAAGAAATTGGAACATAATAAACTGAAAACATAATATGTAAAATTATATTTTTAGATATAATAAAATAGAAATTTAAATATTTAAGAGATTTTAATTTAACTATTTTTAGAGATTTGTATGGGAAAAATGAAAATTAACTATTTTAATCGACTTTCTTCTTCCTAACTTTCGACTGAATTTAAGATGGTTCTTCGCTTCCGGTCTTCAAGATTTATCTGGAAGAGATTGAAGCTGATAAGGATTGAATTGATTTGGTTTTGATCTGGATGGAGCTGATCATCTGATTGCTAGTCTGATCAGCTTCACCAAATTGGCATGCATGTTATCATCAAAAAAATTTTTTTCCAAAAGAAATTTAAAAACTGACAAAAGACTAAAAAATTAAAAAACAAAAATTAAAAACTCAAAACAAATGTAAAAAATATGGTTAAAACCCTATAAAATACAGACACATCATGCCCTTTAACAGATTATATAGAAAAATATTGATATTTTGGATTTCATTTAGAATAAAATTTAGTTGTTTAGACCATAATTGACATCCCTACTTTTTCTACCAAATATACTATTTTGTGAACTTATTCGTTCCCTTTTTTTTTTTCCTTGAAAATAGACAATTTTTACAAAAGAAAATTTTATTTTGCAAATGCTGATGGGTCTTTGGGCCTTTGCCCCTTTACCCTACCGATTTAAGCCGGGCCTGACTAGGATTTAACCGCGGAAAAGTAAATTTTACACAATTTGAATTGAAATAACTTAATTTGACGTTTAATATTCTAATAAAATGATGATTTAGTTGTAGCACCGGGTTACATTTGACTTTACTCTTTAGTCTAAAATTTGTATGGTAAAAATAATAGAAAATTTAACATTACTTTTTAGTCTAAAGTTTACATACTCTCATAGTCTCATACTCGTACTAAATTTATTATTTATTTTTAATATTTAGAAGTTAAAACAAAATTCAAAAACTTTGACTATACCAATACGAAGAGCTATTAGATTAATTTTACAAATTGTTTTGCTAAAATCTAAATTTTCTGATCCTCTCTACATGAATAGTTACTTCTATTGATTTGAAGTCTATGCCGAGAAGTCAACCTTCTAGCTTCAGTTTCTATCTAATCAAGCCAATAATGCATTCTCCCCTCTCAACTAGAGTGAGCCAATTTTTTAGATTTTTATAATTGTTGTTGGCATATTTATGTATGAAATTAACTTTTTTTTGCAGAAAAAAAATATTTCTGTATGAACGTAATATGCTATTTCTAAACAACAACATTACAAACCTAGAATTGGAACCCTACTTTATCACTTCTTCCTAGAAATATTTGTCTGAAACAGTTTTTCTTATACGTTACCAAGTTTTTCCACAGTGAAAAAGGCTTTAGTTGATTTGGATGACTTACAAACAAAAACAAACTTAGAAAAGTCTTCTAAAGTCAACTAAACAAAGACGTGTGATTAAATTCTCAAAAGTCTAGATCTATATATATCATTTTCAATCTTGACTTAGTCGTGTAGAAAATTCCACTAGCTCTCTCTTTGTCTCCACTTGTTTTTATAGTCTGGTTTATTTTGTTTAATCAAATTATCTACTCTGCTTTAACTCAAACCAACCCCCAGGAAAAGAAACAACTTTTCAGTTATCAATCATGTTTCCTCCAGTACTCTTCAGATTCTCTAAACCCGATTCTTTTCTAGTTTTGCTCTTTTTCTTAACATCTTTTCACAATCTACCTTGTGCTTTAAGTAAACTAGAGACTAAGTTATGTGATACTCTGTTTCAGTGTGGGAATCTCACAGCCGGTTTCCCTTTCTGGGGAGGGGGTCGACCAGAACCATGTGGTCATCCTTCTTTGGTGCTTCACTGTCACGAGAGCAAGACTTCCCTGATTATCTCAGATCAGATGTACCGTGTTCTCCAAATAGACAATTCATCTAACATTCTTAGACTTGCGAGGCAAGACTTTTTAAATGAATCATTCTGCTCTGCTACATTCACCAGCACAACGTTGACTCCTGAACTCTTTGAGCTTTTGCCAGATTACAAAACCCTCTTTGTTTACTATATCTGTAACCCTACATATCATAATCCCACAAATTTCTCATGTCCAAAAATTGGTCTTGCCTCGGTGCATCAGGATAATAACTACCATGAAAACTGTAGCGCGAGTTTCAACATCACTGTTCCCACGAGTTATGATCTGGGCGAGGATGCTTTGAATTTGACCCATTTGGGAAGTGTACTAAGATATGGATTCAAGGTGAAACTGAAGATTGATAAGAGACTGTGCCAAGGATGTCAAACCAGTGGTGGAATCTGTGAATACCATGTTGCCACTCCGGTTTGTTGCAAGAGAAACTCGTCATCAGAAATCAAATGCACTTCAATGATTCCATCTGGTACCCCTGGTAAGTTTCTGAACTATCAGAAAGTTTCTTATGCAGAACATATTAGTTTCCTCCTTTGCAAATTTGTGCAGTATTATTACGATGCAACTAGACTTAAAAAAAAAGAAATTTACAGATTGCTCAAAAATCTGAACAAGACTTGTCCATCTGCAGCCTCCACTATTACGAAACAAAGCTATAACCCCCTTAGTTCTGCAATTGGATTAAACTCCCAAGCATATATTATATACAACTTGCTAATCACCAAGAACCACATCTCATACTACATTTTCCGCAATCCCTCTAACCAAGTCAAAGTTTTCTTTCCTTTCAAATCTTTCTCTGTTGGTTTTAGCAGTGTTAAGGCATAACTTACTTATTAGTGAGCTCGAGAGGGAAGGTAGAAACCTGAGTAGTCTAAAAAGTCTCTATCTGCCTCCAGCAACTTGACATAAACAACTTCCATCAAGTTATTTTTAGGGTATGGAAGTCTTCCTTACAATGAAACTGTCTCCTTCCTTTATCACAAATCTTTAGACTCTTTTCCACGGTAAATACTAAAAGACTCTTCATTCTCTCCACATATCTTTCGATACCTTCACATTTGTCTGAAACTGATAAAGAAAGTGGCAATTACGGTCAAGTCCTTTTCTTCTTTCTTTTGATGCCCTTTTGGAAATTGACTTCATTAGTCTATTTCTATCCCCTTTTCTACTTTGCCTAGCTTTTCCCAGTAAATTTCTTGCATCGGGACTAATAGTTGTTTCAAGCCTTAGTCCTACAAAAACAATAGAGACTAATATTTCAATAACAACCAAGAAAAACAAAATCTATTAAATAATTTAATATCCTGATTGTCTTGTCTGTACCAGTCTATTCCAAGACTTAGTCATCCTAACCCACCTAATTCCAAAGAAATTTCCCTCTGGAAATAAAGAAAAAGTAACCTTACCTCAGTTTTATTTTCTTTATATAAAACCAAGACTTGGACAAAAACAATTCACTTCCCCATCTGCCTTTTTTACTTCTTCTTTCTTCTTCATCTTCTTATTCATCGTTAAGGCAACGAAAAAAACAGAGGAGATCACCATGATCAATATTTCTCTTTCTTTTACAATCATATGGGCGTTCATTGTGATCCCCACGAGTGTTTTGTCAGTTGAAGAGCGTCACATAAAATGCGCTCCTGGGTTTAAATGTGGCAATCAGACAGATCTCTATTATCCATTTTGGACAGCTGATAGAGAAGAGTGCGGTCACCCGGATTTCGAGGTCAACTGCAGCGGAGATCTCGCAGAGTTCAATATATCCTCGGTTAGGTTCCGAATACTTGAGATGAACTATGAGTTTGGTATAATAAGACTTGCCAGAATAGATTATCTCAACAATCTTTGTCCCGAGGACTCTGAGAGCGCACCAATCAACCAAGATGTTCTTCCATTTTCTAACGACACTGAATTGCTAACTCTCTTCTACGACTGTCCTGTTCCAAGTGTAGCTTTTCCTCACGGTGACTACATTAGACAGCTGAGTGTGGGGTGATACCGATGAGAAAATTACTTTATGAGAAAAGAGGTCTCATCTTCACAGGGTTGGTTGAGAGCAGACGAGTTTAGGTCATCCTGCAAAAAACTATCGATATTCCAGTTTCTCGATCGGCCTTGAAAATAACAGAAATAAATCAGAGTCTGGAGACTATAAAGAAGGCTCTTGGTAAGGGTTCGAGCTTAGATTCAACAATGATTGTTCCCGTTGCGTAAATCAAAGGGTTCTTGTGGATACAATCAGCAGTCGAGAGAGTTCGTTTGCTATTGTATAAATGAGCCTCACAAGCATACTTGTGGAAAGGGTAATATTTCTTTTGCTTCGTTTTTCTAAATAGTTCGACTGATTTATGTAATTGCTTAGTTTGCTTATTTCCACAACAACCAGATCTTCTCCCTTCCCCAACCACTGCATAATCCTAACTAATAGGATTTACTGAACTTTTCTGATGAACATCCCAATAATTCTCTTCTCTTTCAAAATTTGTTTCATTCATGATTCTAGATTCTATCTTGAATTTGAACTGACATTTTCTCATGGTTTTGTTCATGCAGGTCTCTCCAAAATGCGAAAATAGGTAGCATGTCCATCTTTTCTTTCATGGAAACTAATTTCAGCCTAAGAAACAACATAACCTTACAAAGCTCTTGTCTTTCTTTTGTCTCTCAAGGCATTGGATTTGCTTGTGGATTCTTGGGTGCCATTCTTATCGTCGGATGTTTGCTCTGCATCTTCATCCGGAGAAGGAAGAAACGGGCAGGTCAGTACACAAACAAAGGCATATCAACAGCAACGACTTATTCGAGCAATACAATGTCAAACACACCAACTTCCACAACAATATCCGGAAGCAATCACTCTCTCGTCCCCTCAATGTCTAACCTTGCAAACAGCGTCTACTTTGGCGTTCAAGTCTTCAGCTACGAAGAACTTGAAGAAGCCACTGAAAATTTCTCAAAAGAGCTTGGAGATGGAGGCTTCGGTACTGTCTACTACGGTACACTAAAAGACGGACGAGCTGTAGCAGTAAAACGACTCTTCGAAAGATCACTAAAACGAGTGGAACAATTCAAGAACGAAATCGAGATCTTGAAGTCGTTAAAACATCCAAACCTAGTGATCCTATACGGATGCACAACAAGACACAGCAGAGAGCTACTCCTAGTATACGAATACATCTCCAACGGCACACTAGCTGAACATCTCCATGGAAACCAAGCACAATCTCGTCCTCTTCTCTGGCCTACTCGACTCCAAATCGCCATCGAAACCGCAAGCGCATTGTCCTTTCTCCACACCAAAGGTAACACAAAACTAAACACACACACATATATACACACAATGAGATAAGACTAATGATGATAACTTCTCTGATTTAGGAATCATACACAGAGACGTCAAGACTACTAACATTCTTTTAGATAGCAATTACGAAGTGAAAGTCGCTGATTTCGGACTCTCACGGCTTTTTCCAACGGATCAAACTCACATTTCCACGGCACCACAAGGCACTCCAGGATATGTAGATCCTGAGTACTACCAATGTTACCGTCTGAACGAGAAGAGCGACGTATACAGCTTCGGAGTCGTACTCACCGAACTAATCTCATCAAAAGAAGCTGTAGACATCACACGACACCGCCACGATATTAACCTAGCGAACATGGCGATTTCGAAAATCCGAAACGACGCCGTTCACGAGCTCGCGGATCTATCTCTCGGATTCGAGAGAGATGCTTCGGTGAAGAAGGCGATGATGTCGGTTGCTGAATTAGCGTTCCGGTGTTTGCAGCAGGAAAGAGAGGTAAGGCCATCGATGGATGAGATCGTTGAGGTTTTGAAAGGGATTCAGAAGGAAGGGATACGAGATTCGAAAGATGTTGTGGTTGAGATTGATGCGAACGGTGGTGGTGATGAAGTTGGATTGTTGAAGCACGGTGTTGTTCCTCCGCCGTTATCGCCGGAGACTGATAAAATGACCGCGAGTAGTTCGAATACGACGGCGAGTTCGTTTTGAAGAGAGTAGGAACTAGGAAAAAGACTCTGGGCCTAGGGGAAGGTTCGTTTTGTCTGTAAATAAAAAAGATATATATATATATATATATATATTGTTAAAATTTCACCTTTTGGATTTGACCTTTGACTTTTTTTTTGTGTGAGTGAATTTTTGATTTTGGACCAATAGAATCAATCCGTTTTGCCTTCGTGCTTTCAAGTTTCAACAAAATGGGCTGTTCAATCCCGTTAAATTTGAAACATGAATTAATATGTAACTGTGTAATATCGATTTGTTGTATTTTAGTGAATATATCATAAGTGTAACTGTGTAAGCCAGAAAAAAAAAAAGGAAAATTGATATTTTGTCAATGATGTTTTTCTAATAAGCGTTGGTAGCTCTAACCAGAAAATCGCATTCGAGAATTTCTCTAACGACAATGGTTTAAATCATTCGGTTCGTTTTTGGGCATTTGATCATCCGAGAATATATAATCTTTAATTTGTAATCATTATGAGGAATATATAATCAATTACTCAAAAAAATTAAGTGACTAACCATTGGTCAATAGAAAATGAACAAAATGACAATTTTGGTGACAACAATGAATGGTGGTGGTTGGTGGTCGGAGGAGGTGGCCGGCAGTGGTCGGCGGCGGCGGTGGTCAGGTGGAGGTGGTCTGGCAGTGGTCCGGCGAAAGTGGTCCTCTAGTGATTCGGCGATAGTGATCCGGCATTCGGAGGTGGTGGTAGTGGTGATAGAGTATGGTTGTTTTGAGGTAGAGGAGGATGGTGTTGGTGTTGAATAAAAGGTAAAATAGTATATATTGTAGATTATATTTATATGATTAAAGTAGTTAGATATTTAATTTTTAATTTTTCTTAGTTATTTTTGTCAATTTCCTTAATTTTATTTAGCGGTTATTTTCAGCCAACTTTTTTTGTTTCTTAACTAAACCATCTTTTGTCCTAACCAACAGAGATAAGGGCGTTACACTTTAGAAATGTAACACCCATGTTCCATTTTTGAGGTTATGGAATAGGTGTCGCTCGACACCAACATTTTCAAGAGCAGACCAACTTCAGTTAAGCGCACGTTTTGTTGCGTTTTGGATTTTGAAAACTGAAGGGGTTGAATATAAAAGATTATTACAACGCCCTTGGTCGAGCTTACTGTGGTGTCTTTTCTAGACATTTGTGGTGTCAATTTCTCTGTTTTGCAAAGGTGAGTGCATGATCATGGCTTATTTAAGCTGAGATCTCTATTTCTGTGATTTTGTGACTTGTTTGATTGTTTTTCTTACTTGTTTTGTGTGATTTGTGGTTCCTATGGCTTTTGTTGGCCTTTGGGAGAGTCTTTGCCTCGTTAAAAGCGGAGATCAGACCTTCAACTTCGAGGAGAATGATGCTCCGAGTGGGTGTTGGTCGACACTAAGGTATGACGACATGAGGTTTTTGATGAGTGTCGGTCGACACCATATGGAGGTGCCGGTCGACACCAATTAGGGTTTTTGGGCCGTCGAGGTGGGGTGTCGGTTGACATCAGGAGGGTATTGGTCGACACCACCCTTCAATAGGCTATTGAATGTATTTCCTTTTCCTGGTTTGATTTATGATAGTTGTTTGACGCATGTGGAGATCTTCTTGCTTGTGTGTATAGCCCAGTAGATGAGAGGATTACCTCACTGAGTATTTGTGATAATACTCAGACATCTCAATTGTTGTTTGCGGTGCAGGTAAAGGCAAAGTGTGATCGTGAAATCAAAGCGATGAAAAGGAGTATGTTATAGCGGTCCAGTTATTTGTTTTATGCTTCTGTTAGTTTGTTAGAAAGGAATAATGTTGTTTAGAACGGATGTTGGTTGGCTGAGGAAGACTCAAGAGAAGAATACACATTTCTAATTCTTATGAGTAAATTGTATTTCCATTAATGATTAAAAGAATGAATATTTTATTCTTAATAAGATTAATATCTTTTCTAAAGTGGGATAGGTTGGAATAATATTCTTAATTAATGTTACAGAATATGCAAGGTGCTAAAATTCGTTCTCGTCAGCCGTTTAGGCACCGAGGAAGCGCTAAAACATGGTGACCCGCAGCAAATTTATTAAGGGTAGTGAAAATAATCAGCTGAAACGAAAATAGGTAGTTCATAGATTAATAGTATATTTGTGTTATTTTTGTTAAGATAGATGATAAAATGATGAAAAAATAAAAGAAATACAAAAAAATCAAGATATGAAACCACATGTTCGATGATGATTAGGATTGCCAGAGGAAGAAGATAACCTTCTTTGTAAAATTATAAATTTACCCCTATTGTTTGAATTAAAAAAAGGGAACATAGTAGTTTATTGCCATTACGCTATAATAACTTATTATAATATCCTCGATTACAATATGATATATATAGATTATATATCAGTAGAAACCATAGAATCTTTCCATATTTGAGCTAACGCCTAATCTTCAATTAAGTCTTGCTAACGCCTAATCTCCAATTAAGTCTTGCTTCGATGTCGACATATTAGCTTATTTGCCATTACGCTATAATAACTTATTATAATATGCTCGATTACAATATAATATATATATATATATATATATGTTATATATCAGTATAAATCATATAATTTTCCCATATTTGGACTAATTCCTAGTCTGAGATTAAGGCTCGCTTTGTTGGTCTAGGCGCTAGGTGTTACTTTACGGTCTAAATAGCACCTATCAATTTTTATAACATTGCGTATATGAGAGTAGGTGATGTGAGCACGGGATCGGTCACCCAGCCAGGAACACTCACATCTCTCGGACACTCCTCGGTAACCTCTCGGACGCCTCTCGGACACTCCTCGGTCACCTCTCGGACGCCTTTCGGACACTCGGACAAACGGTACCAGTGTCCAGTAGCTAGCGTAGGCGACAAATATCTGACCCAGAACACCAACGAGGCATCATTCAGTCCCCAATGATCATCAAAGAGGAGCAAGACAAGGTCATCTATTGGGCAGTTCCAGCCAAGCTCCAACCTTTACACCAAGGACTCATGGCTAACATCACCAAAGAAGAGCCTTGGGTGCGACCAGCTTTGGGAAGCTTGATTCGTGTGTCTTCACCATCACGCTAGTGTGAAGACACCTCTAAGCCATTAGAAGGAGCTGTACTCTTTTTCCTACTTCGGGTTTGGCCCAATGGGTTTACCGAAGAGGTTTTAACGAGGCAGTGAGCTCTAGTGCATCTCCACTTCGTTCCCGCTTGGCTCATGACTTGGAAACATTCATTGACATGCTTAGGAGCCAAGGAAGTGAAGATTCTATCACCGCGTCCAGCCAATGACGTGGAAATCCTATCTCTTTCCCTTCCTTCCTTTTGAATTTCTTCTTGAACCTTCTAAGACCGTTGGATTGGTCTTTGCCTTTGTTTGCTTTTGCTTTTGCTTTTAGGGACATGTGTGTTCCTTAGCTTTGGCCGCGTGTTTAGGGTTTTAGAGTCTCCCATTTGTAAGCCTCCCTATATAAAGGCCTAAACCCTCATTGTAAAACTCAGACTTGAAGATTGAATTAATTTCCAAAGAGAGAATCTTTGTTTCTTGTCTCACCTCTCTCCTTAGCCCAAGTCCGGGACTTGGCTCTTGAGAAACCCTAGGAGATTCACGAACCGGGTTCGTAATCTCCTAGTTCGACCATATCACGGGCCGAGCCATCTCCCGCGTGTCGTCGCATCGATCCACCTTCACAACCATCGTCACTTTGCATCGCAACCGTTCGCAACCATCATAGCTTCGCATCGTATCCACTCGCAACCATCATCGATCCGCTTCGTAACCGCTTGCAGCCTCTCGTAGCCGCTCGTGACCACCGTCGTTTCGCATTGAAGCCGCTCGCAGCCTTCCGTAGCCGCTCGCAGCCTTCCGTAGCCGCTCGCAGCCTTCCGTAGCCGTTCAACCAGATCGAGGCCTAAGCTCGAGACTTTCTCAAACTACTCGTTGGTTTTCTCTCATTTCTCGTTTCCACCCTTCATTTCCATCATAAAGACGACCCATAAAGTCTTGACCGAGGAAAGTCGACCCTAGCTTGACTTGACCGAGGATGTTTGATTTTGTCCGTACCACGAGCCGTCCGGCGCTCACATTAGTTGGTATCAGAGCTAAAAGCTCCTCCAAAGATTGTGTCTTTATGAAACTTTAGATCTTTCCCATTTATCGTTAAAGCTTTCGTTTTGATGTCTTTTGCGGTTCTATAGTTTGTCCTTAGCGTCGCATAGGTCTGATAGTTTTTGATTTATGCATAGTTGTCTCGTTAGGTCGTTTGTTCTATCGTTGCTCTGCCTATTTCTGGGTTTTGTTCGTCGTTGTTCTTGCCTAGGACTTGTTAAATCTGAAAAGTAGAGTGTTTTGCTTTTCGTTTGTGTTTGTGGTCCCAAAAAGTTTGTCTTGTAGTGTTCTTTTGCTTTTGCTTTTGCTTTTGCTTAGTCATAGGTTTCTTTTTGCCTTGCTGTCCTCAATCATTGACTGCTCCCAAGATAATATATTATCTGCCAACTTTAGACGCGTTTACTCACGAATATTCGATTTGTTTTTGACGAGGTACGTGACTCACTCGGCCAGCGCATCGCGTACAGACCAAGTCCACGTCATCGTTCGAAAATCATCTTCCGATTGTGATATCAACCGTTCGAAGCCCGATGTTTGTTCGTGACATCAGCTGTTCGAGTTTTCCGTCCTTTGACCAACGCCAAACTCCGTACCTACCGTCCGTACCATCGCCGACGACCGTTAGCCGTCCGTACCTACGTCCGTAGATCATCGGCCGTCCGTACTAGCCATCGAACCAGTTGTCTATACCGCATGCCAGTCGTACGTAACAGCCAACACACCGGCCAACCATACCGCGTATCACTGTCCGTACCAGCCGTCCGTACCGTCGACTGTACCGAGTCCCAAGTCCGCGATCGATAGCCCATGATTGCTTCAACATTGACCAAGTATGGAGCATGACGATCCTTACTCCAATGATGAACCATGGTACGAAGAACACCATGGCAGTGAACCGGAACCAGAGGCCACCGAGGACGAGGACGAACCGTGGTACAAAGAACGTCAAGGCACTGATTCGGAGCAAGAGGTTACCGAGGACGCATCACGGTACGAGGAGGACTGTGAAGAAGGTCCAGAACCAGAGGGACACAAGCATGGATCATCGGACTACTATTGGCCGTCTACTTCACAAACTGCACCTCATCGCGAGCCATGGCCAACTAGTGACGAAGACTCCGATGGCGACAACTTGGGTCGTTACTACGCACCACCCCGGTATCACCGAGAGCCCAAGGAGAAGTTCTCAAGACGCGCCAAAGGAATTCCGACCTAGACACCGTCAGCATCATCCAGCAAGACATGTGCCGATTGTATTAGGAATAGAGGCCTCCCGAGCTGGGCACCACGTGCAGCACCAGCCGATAACTCTAGCCGCAGTCAAAACAAGGCCATGGCAAGCATTGTGGAATCACGGACTACGTCAAGGGGACAAGCCTCAAGGAAGCCGATGCATTCTCCCGGAGCAACAAGTCTCATGGACGAGTTGATCTCTATCCAATCTCAACTCCAACACCTTGGAGAAATGTTGGGCCAAGTAGAGACATATTACACTCGTGGAGAGTCATCACGGCACCAATACTCGGCCCTTGTGTCTTCACCAACACCGGTCCCGCGAGTTCCTCACCAGCCGGAACAATGTGACTTGACGCGGAACAGGCCGAATACCGACTTGATTGAGAATGCCGCACTAACGGAGCAAGCTGACCGTACGTTGAGCCTAGGACATGATTTCGATCGACAAGTCGGTCCCGAAGGAGTCATCAGCCCAGGAGGAATCATAGAGACGCCAGCCAAGCCTCCCGACCAACAAGCTTTCGTACTCGGAGATACTAGTTCCAGCCGTTACGCGGACCAAGGTCAACTCCTTACCGTTCCTGATCAAGACCGAGCCGACACTCGGACGCGATGCTCGGATCATCGCACGGTGCGCGAGTCCTCAACCAATATGCATACCAAGCCATTAGGCAAAGTCAATGAAGAGTCTGCCCGCGCAATCGACTTCATATCCAGAGTTCACCTGTTAATGGGGAGTTTCAAGCGAAAGGAGACACCGGAGATGGCCATTGATGGATCTTTGGACTCGGTATTGTTCATGACTACTTCAAGTAGTAAGCTCCAGCTGTGAGTCGCTTATACCGTGCCACCCTTGTTCATCCTTAGCGCCAAGACCTTTACCGCACAAGGTCCAATGGCGAGGCAATTTTGCGACTTTGGTGCAGATCAAACTTTTGTGTGGCATCCTGGAGAGCTTCAGCAACCAACCACGGTTCATGAAGGGATCAGAGCGATGAACACCACTGGCCTTACCGGGAAGTCTTATCCTTTTCTCTTAAGGCCTTACTTTTTCCATTTGATCCCGATAAAATTAGACCGCGGTTGAACTTTTGATGCTGCTGATTCGTTTTTCCTTTTGATCCAGGTGATGAGCAAAGTTTTGAGGTCAAAACTTCTATAAGAGGGAGGGAATGATGTGAGCACGAGATTGGTCACCCGGCCAGGAACACTCACATCTCTCGGTCACCTCTCGGACGCCTCTCGGACACTTGGACAAACGGTACCAGCATCCAGTAGCTAGCGTAGGCGACAAATATCTGACCCAGAACACCAACGAGGCATCATTCAGTCCCCAAGGATCATCAAGGAGGAGCAAGACAAGGTCATCTATTGGGCAGTTCAAGCCAAGATCCAACCTTTACACCAAGGACTCATGGCTAGCATCACCAACGAAAAGCCTTGGGTGCGACCAGCTTTGGGAAGCTTGATTCGCGTGTCTTCACCATCACGCTAGTGTGAAGACACCTCTAAGCCATTAGAAGGAGCTGTACTCTTTTTCCTTCTTCGGGATTGTCCCAATGGGTTTACCGAAGAGGTTTTAACGAGGCAGCGAGCTCTAGTGCATCTCCACTTCATTCCCGCATGGCTCATGACTTGGAAACATTCATTGACATGCTTAGGAGCCAAGGAAGTGAAGATTCTATCACCGCGTCCAGCTAATGACGTGGCAATCCTATCTCTTTCCCTTCCTTCCTTTTGAATTTCTTCTTGAACCTTCTAAGAATGTTGGATTGGTCTTTGCCTTTGTTTGCTTTTGCTTTTGCTTCTAGGGACATGTGTGTTCCTTAGCTTTGGCCGCGTGTCTAGGGTTTTAGAGTCTCCCATTTGTAAGCCTCCCTATATAAAGGCCTAAACCCTCATTGTAAAACTCAGACTTGAAGATTGAATTAATTTCCAAAGAGAGAATCTTTTTTTCTTGTCTCATCTCTCTCCTTAGCCAAAGTCCGGGACTCGGCTCTTGAGAAACCCTAAGAGCCATCTCCTAGTTCGACCGTATCACGGGCCAAGCCATCTCCTGTGTGTCGTCGCATCGATCCACCTTTGCAACCATTGTCACTTCGCATCGCAACCATTCGCAACCATCGTAGCTTTGCATCGTATCCACTCGCAACCATCGTTGATCCGCTTCATAAACGCTCGCAGCCTCTCGTAGCCGCTCTTGACCACCGTCGTTCCGCATCGAAGCCGCTCGCAGCCTTCTGTAACCGCTCGACCAGATCGAGGCTCAAGCTCGAGACTTTCTCAAACCACTCGTTGGTTTTCTCTCATTTCTCGTTTCCACCACCGTTCATTTTCATCATAAAGACGACCCACAAAGTCTTGACCGAGGAAAGTCGACCCTAACTCGACTTGACCGAGAACGTTTGATTCTGTCCGTACCACGAGCCGTACAGCGCTCATATCAGTAGGTGTCATGGTCGCACTTATGAGAATTGAGATGGCTAAATTTCTGTAGAGTTCTTATGAAGTTGGGATATGTACATGGGCGAAAAAAAAAAAAAAAAAAAAAAACCGTATAAACCTGAATTGAGCTGATGATATATGTTTTTCACTTATTGTCTCGTTTTACTATTAAATGTGGTTAGTTCAAGACAAGAATTTACTACCTACAAAATTAATCCGATAAGTGAGTGTTTACTAGAAAAGGTTCAAGTCCAAAAAACACCTTAGGTCAAAAATCATTTTAATTGCTCACTTTCTTATTATAAATGGGAGTCAATATGCTCGTGGTGCCAATATTTACGCAAGGTAAGTTACGTAAATGCTAGAGTTACACATACTTCATTGGGAAAACAAACAATATCATTTGTTTTGTGGAAAAATCAAAATAAAGAAATTCAAACATTTTGATCAAACGTTTGATCAAATAATGTAAGTTGGGTAGACATTAGATCTTTGTAGAACTTTTCAGATACTCTAATGATTTTCTATTCATGATCTTTGCAACAATTTTCAGTTTTTCTTTTACTTTTGTATTCTTGTCTTTGGTTATTTGAGATTACCTACTTTCAGATTCTTTAGAATATGGTTAGCATGATAGAAATGTATATACTTAAATAATTTTTAAAATGGTTATGATCGGTATAGATATAAAACTGACCAATTTTTCTTGGTAATTTGCTGGGAGCTCATGGCAGTCTAATCCACTAAATAAATCACATTCTTTTACTGAATAGCGAATTGGAAAGCCATTATCACTCGCTATTATTACGGTGAATATACCCTCCCTAATACATCATCACCTCTTTAAAATTTTAACTTAGTAATTTAAAATATAAAATATTAGTTTTGATTATTTATCACTATTTTCATGAAAACAAAATTAAAAATGAAAAAGAAATTTAGTGGATCTTCTAAAAAGTCATTCTAATATTAGTTGGATCCTCCAAAATTTAGCCCTCTTATAGCGTTGATGCTTATATATTTAAGTTAGTTTATAACATACATTATCACCTAAATCAAATTTTTGTAGTTAATGACTCATTTTTCTTATTGTAATAGTGATTAATCAATTAAACAAAAAGAAAAACACAACAAATCAGACTAATGTTGAATTTTTCAGGATATTATTATATAGTTTTTCTTTATGAGCATAATTATTATTGTACTATACTTGTGCAACAAATCATGAAAAAAATTCATTTAGTAAGATGAGCAATGAGGTTAGCTTCCACTCTTTTTCTGTTCAAAAATTTATGAAATTGGTTCCATTATTTAATATAAAGAAAATGGATATTGACTTTGATGATGATTAAGATGATGGTTATGATATTATGATGATGTTGATGATGATGATGGTAGTAAGTTGATGATGATATTATGATGATGATGGTAGTATGGTAATGAAGATAATATGATGATGATGTCATGGTAGTATGATGATGATAATTTTGGGTTGTAATGAAGATATTGATGGATTAACCATCAACCCATTATAGTCAATATTTTAAATTCACTTAGTTCATGAGTTGAGTTAAATTGTGTTTACCCAAACTATGTGATTGTCCGGAAGAGGTATGCACGAAGTGGTGGAAGAAGGAGTAAAACCCTCGTTCATTACCTACGTGTGGCTAGAGAAGACTTGCATAACCATGTCCCTCCTCACATGGTTTGACATCTCGTTTATTCCACTTCATTGTCTCGTTTGACTTTTAACTATGGTTGTAAATGAATCTATTTGAATGTTTAAAAAAAAATTAGTGTTGTTATTTTTATATCCACGATTTTTCAACAAAATCAATACATCAATTTTATTCCAATTATTTAATTACAGGTGGAAGTTGCGCCAACACCTGACCAGCAAACCCGCCAAGACATCCTCCTGACCTGGAGTACCATCCGCTGCAACCTCCACACCTAGGACAACACCGGTACCGACACCGGGCCCACCAGCACCTCCGATACCATCACCAGCAAGGTCTCCAAGCACTTTAGGATGAACCTGTGACTCTACCACCTCCTCACTAGCCATGCTCTGGGTTACACTCACACTGGCCTCGAGAACCTGTCTCTGCCCACAACCACGACCATGCCCGCGCCCACGACTACGACCATGTCCACGCCCACAACCAGTAGTTCCAACATCTCTTACCATTTGTAGCACCAAGAACAGAAGGCTTAGCAAACAAAACGACTCCTGACTACACAAAGAACACAACTCACCGTGGAATCACAAAGCGGGCTCGAAGAGGATGTTCTATGACTTCATACCACACACAAGCATTCAATCCAACATCCACAACAAAAAGCACACAATAAACCCGTACCTAGAACCGTAAGAGCTCTAATACCAAACTAAAACAATCTAACCCGTTTTTTTTTTTTAATATCTTAATAACTAGTGATCTCATACTCACTAGCAACCGAACCCCAATCAATAACAGCGGATAACACAAAAAATTCCAATAAACCAATCACGAATAAACAAATAAAATAATACCAATTCCAGCACAATTCAAAACATAACCAAAGTCATGGAACCAGCAACCTAACATCCGTTCTAGACAACTAAGTTCCACCTTAGCATCCTAACAAAGACACAGAGCAATCAACCCAGCCTCTAGAACATCTTCTTCTTCATAATCTTGATTCCACGATCACAATTGGCTTTTACCTGTGCCAGAACACAAAATAGAGGCCTAAGTATTACCAGAAATATTTAGTGAGGCAATCCTCCCATCTACTGGGATATACACACAAGTAATAAAATCTCTTCATGCCACAAACAACAAACAATAAAAAACCAGTCAATATACAAAGCAATCACAAGATCAGTCGCTGCTGAAGGATGGTGTCGACTAACACCCGCCTGATGTCGATCGACACTGACACCTGGTGAAGGTTGTGTCAACCGACACACGTCTTGTGTCGATCTATGCAGACCCCCTTGCGTCGACCAACACAATCCTTGTGTCGATCGGTATATGCTCGACATTTCACAAAATCCCTAATTGCATCGACCGATACCTCCACATGGTATCAATCGATGCTCGTAGGTTTTATCATGCCGTCATCACATTAATGTCGACCGACACACTCCTTGTGTCGATCGATACTCATGCCAAGCATTGTGATCTATATCTTCAATTTTTGGAAACTTAGAAAGTTCTTCTATTAAACCCTGATCAATTCTCTTTGATCAGAAACTCCAAATCTCGCCTCCAAGCTTCTCCCTTTCGTCCCACAAGATCTCAGGAACAAATGTAAGCCTCATGAGCCACGAAAAAGAAATAGAACTCACAAGAAAACAATTACACATCACACAAAATCACAGAAACAGAGATCTTAGCTTAGATAAGCCATGGTCATGCACTCACCTTAACCAAAACAAAGAGATCTAAGCCCAAACGACGAAGCTAACACCACAACAATCTTCACACCACATCCTTAGTCTTGAATCCTTACTCTCCAGTAAGAACTCACCAAACAACGACAAAGGAACCTCCAAAACTTCAAGAACAATCACAGAGACTTTTGTTCTCTTCTTTCTCTCTGGAAAATGATGAAAGCGGCTGAAAAAGTGGAAGAAATCGAGTTCTCGCTTATAACTTGATTCTTAGAGCTCCCTTAAACCAACCACGCAAACCTAAGAATTAAAAATCAAACCGGCTGAACCATCCGCTTAAGGTGTCGATCGACACCCTTACTGAATTTCCACAATTCGGTTCACAGGTGTTACAACAATATCGTTTCTACTCTTCCATATGCGCCACATAATCCAAAATGGGAGGTATCGAATAGTCTGGACTATATGCTGATTATTGTGGAGATTAAAAAAAAAAATACCTGAGTTTGTCTTCTAATGATTTGCTTGGGTCTCATATTTGCTGTGTATCCCGCGGCCTTCCACACATCTGTGGCATATGGGCATGAGAAAAACATGTGTTTGCTTGTCTAGAAAGCATTACAACAACAGGCACAATAAGGATTGACATTAATGTTTTGACGTCATAAATTTTCAGCTACACCTATTGCCTTGGATGCTAACCTCGATATAAAATGTTTTAGTTTTGAGGGTATACGCAACTACCAAATATTTGCATCTATGTCTAGAGTTGATGCCAATGGAGGTTTTGGAGCATCATCGCCTAAACTTGCGTTTATTGCTATCCAATAACCTTACTTGAAAGTATAGTTGCCATCCTTCGTATGGTTCCATAATACTTGATCAAATGTTGCCTTGTGCGGAAGATAGATTTTGTGTACTAAATGATGGTCTTCAGGTAACACCATACAATGTACTTGGTGCTCATTCCATTGGTGACTGTCCGAATCTATGATGTTTGCTACAGGTTGACCAGGTTCTGCGGGGTCGTGGGGTGTTGTAGGTAGCCATGGATCTGATCCAATCTTAGTAGAACTACCATCACCAACACTAACTTGTATTCTAGTCTGTAGAAATTCATGTCCGGATCGGAGTGAATTCCAACCATAGGATGGTTTTACGCCTCTCTTGGCAGAGAGTATGGTACCATCATGGAAATATCTAGCTTTAAGTAATCGGTAGAGCAGACAATTAGGTCGCTGAATTAGTTTCCAAACTTGGTTGGCTAGAAGCGCCTAGTTGAACAAATGGAGGTCACAAAATCCTATTCCTCTAAAATTCTTTGGGGTAACTAGTTTACGCTAGGCTATCCATGAAATTTTCCGTTTATCTCTTGTCGAGCCCCACCAGAACCATGCGACCATGCTATCTATTCTGAGCAAAGTTCTATAGGCAATTGGAAGCAGTCCATGGAGTAAACATGCATAGCATAGGCCACTGCTTTGATTAAGATTTCTTTACCAGCAAAGTCTAAGAATTTAGTTTGCCAACCTTGAGTCTTTTGATGTACTCTGTCGTAGATATACTGAAATATTTCTTTCTTTTTCCGACCAAACTGTTCTGGTAAACTCAAGTATTTCCCACCACCTCCAATATTGTGTATTCGAAGAGTAGACATTATCCGATTTCAATTTTGTTGATAGACTCGACTCCCATAGGTAATGGAAGACTTCTCCATGTTTATCATCTGTCCTAACACTTCCTCATATTCCTTGAATATATTAAGTGAGTTGGTGCTGTTTTGATGATTCTCTCTTAGGAAGAAGAGGGAGTCATCAGCGAACAATAACTGTGATACCGCAGGAACACAATTGCTAATCTTAATCCCTTGTATCTTCGCATCTCGGTTTGCTTGTGTTATTAAGGAACTCAGGACATCAGAACATAGTATAAATAAATATAGAGACGGTGGATCACCATGTCTTAGTCCGCGGGTTGCTTGGAAACATCCATAGGGGCTTCTCTTAATGAGAACTGAAAAGGAAACAGTGCTCACACACTCTATAATCCATTGAGTTCATTTCGGATGAAAGCCGTTTTTAGTGAGAACAGCTTCTAGAAATTGCTAGAAATCACCATTCATGATTCGGTCATATGCCTTGATTATGTCTGTTTTCACAGCCATATAAGAATTTGCATAGCATTTCCTAACATTTAAGGCATGGAAAACTTCCTGAGCAATGAGTGTATTGTTAGTAATATACCACTCCAGTATGAAAACAGCTTGATGTTCGGAGACCACTTGATACTAAGATTTTTGGTGTCTCTTAGTAGGTTCAATTAACCTTATGTAGTTGTAGTACTTAAGGTGTCAATCCAAATGGGATGATGCTAGTCACTCAAGATGCAATCAAGATTTCACAAGTCAAGCCAATTCAAAGAGAGTGTTTGTCTAACAGTCCTAGAATCATGACACTACAAAACGGAAATGAGTCACAGAACTAGAAACGAGAATGCATGACAAGAAGCGAAAATGAATAAAATATAAACGAGTCTAAGCATGAACTAAAAAGCAAGAAACGAAACAGTCTCAGGAATGTAAGAAAAATCAGAAAGAAAGAGGTCCTAAGGATGGGAGTAATTGATGTCGGTGGAGTGTCCTAGTCTACAG
Organism: Camelina hispida; assembly: GCA_023657505.1. Classification (NCBI taxonomy): domain Eukaryota; kingdom Viridiplantae; phylum Streptophyta; class Magnoliopsida; order Brassicales; family Brassicaceae; genus Camelina; species Camelina hispida. The sequence continues at coordinate 32,797,538 of CP094635.1, forward strand.
AGTGTTTAACATACCACAAGCAAACTATCCCTAAATAATGAACATCACAACTTAGCTAATCCAATCTCTTGGCAAAAGCTACTCAGACTCAACCACTTCCATACCTAGCTCTCGCTAGAGAAACATGGTCAAGCAGGCATGACAAACGTCAACAAACATCCTAGACAACTAATCTCTTAGGCTAGGAACGTAAGTCTCTGGCACTAATTGGTCACACATTTCATCAAACACCTTTTGGGTGTGGAAATGTCTCGAAACTAGTCCCAATTGATCAGAGAGAAACTAGTATTTCTAACTCTAGTCTAAAAGGGAATCATACAATCAAAGCTTAAACACTCTACATCCTAAGATCCTCCACCTAATCTATCCCATCCTCAAGAACTAACACACTACTCTGATCCGGAAATCATCACCAAAGATACAAACTCGGAAAACATTGAATCAAGCATAATAAGATAGATAAAAATGAGATGAACAAGTTTTTCGAAGAAATCAAATGCAAAAACTCAATGAATTAAAAGTTATATGGATACAAAGTCTGTGAACGTTTTTGGAGGCTATGTAAAATCTTAAGAACAAAACGAGATAAAAGATAAGATGTCTCAGCAAAGACTTAACAAAATGTATATATATAGTAGTCCAACATGGAAAGCCCTAAAACTTAAAACGACAAGGTAAAGCGTCGGTTCGGTAATCTCCTGAAGTGTGTGAAACAAAACGTATTTCTTCCTGACATGTGCGATCATGGCTCGGACGGATGGTTGAGGAGCATGGCTCGGACGGACGCTGGGGAGCATGGCTCGGACAGATGCTGGGGAGCATGGCTCGGACGGATGCTCACGTGGATGGCTCGGACGAGAATGGCTCGGACAAAAATGGCTTGGACGACAATGGCTCGGACGACAATGGCTTCCACGATAATGGCTTGGACGACAATGGCTTCCAACGTCTCCTAAATACCTGAAATACTCCAAAATGCACAATGTATGCAAGGATGATGCAAGAACTACCTAGACATATAAAGTGTATAGAAAGGACTAGAAAACGATACAAACCAATGAGTTATCCTAGCTAAATGCATGATAAAAATAGGCTAAGGAGAGATAAAATATAGACATATCAACTCCCCCAAACTTACTCTTTGCTTGCCCTCAAGCAAACAATCAAGAATAGAGTATGGAGAAGAGGTGCGAAGATGGGGTCTCATAACCTAAAACATGCTGAATAGAGTAGTTAGAATCAAGGTCCTTGTTTTTAGTTCTATGATGCATGGTGTAGGAACTTAATCTACACATGCGATCCTATCAATCATTCCCTTTAACATTCATTAACAGAGAACCGTGAATCAAGCTAAGCAATGTCGTTGAACTCATTTGACTAGTGTAAAAGGTTAGAGACTTAGATGATCTCCTTCTCGAGTGGTTTCATCAATTCTGAACAAGGTTCTCTCACGAAAAGGAGTTGAGATTAAGAGAAGGCTAAAGGTTGAAACCAACTGATACATACAAGAGCAGTGCCCTGTCTATCCAAAGAACATTCCAAACCGAAGTTGGTCCTACCCTTCATCACAAAAATTATCTCAAACCCATTCTTTCATTCTTTACACTTGGTCTTAGGAGGAGTTCACTTCTTATCATTCTAGCGGATTGAGAAATCTTTATTATCAGTAAGGTTCTTTTTCTTTTCTTCTAAGGAATCTAGACATCTTAAACATTTTCCTTTCTTTTCTTTGTCTAATCTTTTCATTTTATGCCCAGAACCAATAACTCATTATTTTGCTAAACCCAATATCCTTTACTAGACTTGTAAACCTTGAAAACACATCTCCCTCCTGAAGACTTTTTACCCTTTACTTTCTCTTTACACTTCACTTTTCTGCACAAATCCATACCCAATACCCAAAATCGAGTTCCGGATAACGCGAACTAGAACTACACAGGATCCTACTCTTGTCGGTTGGAACCTAACACTTTCTAACAAGCTCAACTCGGAAAAAGGCCTGACACTCAAGAATACGATTGGCTTGAAAGAACGGTTGGTTAAGGGTGCGGGGAACTGTTCCAAAGATGGGAATCAGCTACTTGGATTGACAAGGGTGGTAAAAATGTGAAAGACAATCCAAGTATGTATATGGTATCCATGAGTTCGACTTCAATGCATAACATGGTAATTGCAAGTCAGGATTAGGTTCAGGTCGATAGAGAATGATATCAATTCAAAACATGCTTCAATCTTAACTTTTCAGGTTCAATCAACAAGCATCAAAGAACTAAGAACAAGGGCCTTGATCCTATCCTATTGAATCCAGCATGCTAACAAGGTTACAATCATCATCAACCCCTATGCTAAATGCAACAACCTTATATGAATAAACCTTTACGCAATCCTAATATGCAAGTGCAAACTACATGAACTCTCTGTTTTTGTGGAAATTTTCGATTTTGTTTTTAAATTTTTTTTTGGTTTTTCTATGCAAATAGATGGATGCAAACACAAACATGATATGATACAAAAAATTGAAATAAGAATCACAGAACACAACATTAGATACATTATCTCAAACCCTCCCCCAAACTTAAATTACACAGTCACCTGTATAAGAAAAATTTACAGAAAAATTTAAGAATCACAACAGAAACAATGCAGGAATGAACTGGTATGTACAAAGGAAAGGTCGAAGTACCTCAGTAGTAGAAGAAGGAGTCCGTGCTCGCCCAAGGAGGAGCGTGAAACTGACTATGTCCTTCGCCTTGTTCGGGATCCGCGGGTGTCACATCAGCTGGTTGGTCGACTTGCTGCTCAACTGTTTGCGTGTTCTGATACATGTTCGGCTGCTCGTCACACTACATGTCATCAACTCTGGATTCGCCATGGTCCGAGACCAACACAACAACCTCGTTAGGCTGATAATCACCCTGATGTTCAACTTGCTTTTCAACCTCAACCTCATGCTCATCTCGAGCTGCAGAGCGACGCGTTGATCTATGACTAGAGGAGGCTCTGGAACCTCGCGAACCGCGTCTCTGTCTCTCCCTAGACTCGTGTGACGACTATGAATGGTGGACTGCTCAATCGAAGACGACGGTGACAGGAATGGCTCTGATGACAATGGCTTCCACGACAATGACTTGGACGACAATGGCTTCCAACGTCTCCTAAATACCTGAAATACTCCAAAATGCACAATGTATGCAAGGATGATGCAAGAACTACCTAGACATGCAAAGTGTATAGAAAGGACTAGAAAACGATGCAAACCAATGAGTTATCCTAGCTAAATGCATGATAAAAATAGGCTAAGGAGAGACAAAATATAGACATATCACCACTGATGATAATACATGTTTCAGTCTCCGCACTAAGATCTTGGATATGTTTTTTTTTTTACCATTGCATAAGCTGATTGGACGAAAATCTCTCATTGTTCTCGGGAAGTCTATCTTCGGTATCAGACAAAGTTTAGTGTGATTCCATTCATGTTGCATTTCCCCTGAGTCTAAAATGTTTTTGACTTCACAAATGATAGCAGGTCCTACTATCTCCCAGCAGTGTTGATAGAAAGCCAAATTAAACCCATCAGGACCTGGGGCTTTTGTTGCTCCGATGGAAAATAAGGCTGTTTTATTTCCTCCACTGTTATTTCACTAGCCAATGAATCATTCATCTCACTTGTAACTATTGGCTGGATATTTTGCAGTGTATGTTGAGGATCAATTTGGCTTGAACTTGAAAAAAGATCAATGAAATAACGCTCTGCTTCAAAAGCAATGTCGTAATTCCCATATAGTGCAATCAGGGGTGGAGCTAGGATAGAAGCATGTGGGTCAATTGAGCCATGGTAAAATTTTAAATTTAGTTGAATTTTTAGGAAAAACAAATCAAATTGACCCTTGTAAAATAGCATGATTGATCCCTACAAAAATTTTAGTAACACATTTGACCCCTTAAAATTTGTTTTGACTCTAATGAACTGAACTCCTAGTTCCGCCACTGAGTGCAATTCCATTGTCCGCCTTAATCATTGTCAATTTTCTTTACTATTCTGTTATTTTGTTGGAGCATGGAAGAATGGTGTATTACAATATCCTTCATTCATCCACTGACATCTGCTTTTTAATTTTTAAAAAGTTTTTTCATCCCTATAAGACTATAAGCGGTAAGGAGATCTTTACGCAGTTCATGTATCTGCTCCATTGTTGACGAGGCATGAGTATGTTTTGAAACCCGAACCGGATACTAAACCGGGAAGGCCATCGAGTCACCGGTTCACTGGGTCAACCCTGTTCGACCGTGGGTCAATAATATTTATTAATATTTATATATATATATATATTATACATCTTATAAATATTAATATATGTAACAAATCTATAATTCTAAATTTTAATAATTGTTTACTCGTTTAATTTAATTACATAGAAGATAGAACTTATTATCATATTTAAAATTGTTAATTCTTAGTTTGTTTGTTTATATTTGACAGCATATTATTTGTGTATATATTATATCTTATTATATAAAGTTGGGTTTTGAATCTCAGATTTTGACATGTGTCAAGTTATCAATCTCAGATTTTGACATTTTTAAAAGTTAATATTTAATAGGAGAAATTTGATTACAACAAAAATAAAATATTTTGCTTTAAAAAATATTAATAGTGTGAAAAGATAATTATCAAAAATTACAGAATTTATAAAAAATACAAAGTTTTTAAAAATAATTATAAGGATATTATATGTATATATATTTCATAAATTGGAAAGTATAATATTATTTACTTTTTTTAATTTTAAGTTATTAATTCTACAAAAAAATAGAAAAATGGATTAAGGAAAATATACAGTTAATTATTAATTCGAAATTTTTTAAATACTCACTTCTATATAAACATTGATTGTCTCATATTTAAATAATTTATTCAAAAACATTGCTTTCAACTTTGTTTAATTGGGCAATTTTCTTTAATGAGAATTAATTTTTCTTATTTTTTTTTAAACCAAAATTTTCTCCTACTTTCTTCTTTTTCAGTTGGGAATATGTAAGATTAATATGTTGACCCGAAAAAGATTAATATATGCGTCTTCTTTTCCTAATACTGTATTATAAAATTTATTGTAGTATTATTAAATTGTTTTATTTAATTTATATTTTCATCTTTGAATTATTTGGGATTCATATATTACCTTGCTTATAATTTCTATTGTTTCTTTAATTATGTCAAATTAATTTTCTTTTAATTTTTCAACCTTGATTGGTTGGTCATAAACCATTTTTTTTGCAGACATAATTGTTACCATTATTCATTCAGTCTCAAAGAAAGATAACGAGTACAAATTCATCAACCTAATGGATGGATAAAATAGGCTAATCAGACACAAGCTTACAACAAACATAGATAGATAGATTGGAAAAATATAAATTGTTGTTGATAGATCCATAGGAGCTTAATGACTGTGACACCCTAGTTTACAGAAATGTTTAAAAGAATTGATTTGGCAACATATGTCACCAAAATGCACTTATTTTTTTGGTCAAGGGTCCTTAGAGAACTTCGTGATGGGTGACCTTCCTGGAAGTGATTGTCAGAACTGTGCGAGTGAGGACAAAACACAGAAAATATCATTTGATGATTTGTAGGATCGGTAAACAAGTTTTTAAAGCCTCCCAGACGTAACAAACCGGCCATCGAATATGGATGAGTCCACGGGCCGGGAATAGATGTAGGGACCATTTAGGAAGGTGGGTCCATGGACTGAGAGTGGACATGGGCTCACTAAGCAAGGTGACGATTGAGGCGTTACAGAGACAGAGGCTACATCATGGTGTGTCAAAGACCCTTCCACGAATACACTGGAAAATTTAACATTAGTTACTATGAAATTTGTGACGTTAGAAAAAGGTTTTTACTTTCATTGGTTGTCGGAGGCTCGGAGCAGAAAAATACGTGAACATGTTCTCTCCAAACAGGAGGTGGACACAACCGAGGTTCTTTGTATGGTGGAGAAGGTTGGACACAAGATTATTTTCTCAAGGGAGGAAGGTGGAGGAGGTTGGACACAAGGTTATCTTCCTAAGGGAGGATGGTGGAGCCAAGGTTCTCTCCATGGTGGAAGAGGTTGGACGCAAGGTTCTCTCCATAAGGGATGAGGGCGGAGCCAAGGTTTTCTTCATGGTGGTCATACATTATTGTGATGATACATCATTGATTAGTATATTATGTAATATATTTATTCAAAATGTTTTTTGAACCAACAATTTTAGTAATTAAAAAACTATGCAGAAGTGAAAGTAAAATAGTTGACTTAATGTGTTCATATAGACATTTTCTAGGTGGTGATAAAGAATATATTTGTAACATAGAGTATGTTTAGGTGTAAAAAAAATACACTTTTAATAGTAACATACATAAAAGATTTATAAGGTACCATCACACCAGAGATATATTTATAACGTACAACATATTTTCATATATTTTTGTTAAATTTTATTTAATCTTATAAAATTTTAAAGCCGCACATCGGGTGAGTCCTCATCTAGTATATATATATATATATATATATATGTCTAGGACTTAGGCAGTGAATGGTAACATGTATAAGTGTGTATTTGAACATTTTTAAAAACAATCTGATTCATGTTACCATTCATACATTTAGTGAGCAATAGGCGTTTTTCAAAAAAAATTGAGAAAACCACTTTGCGTTTTTTAAGGGAAGGTAATATACTCTTGGACCGCTTTTTGTTTGTCCAGAATCAATTAGGTAGCGTTTTTGTAGATTACACACTGTTATTTTATTCTTTTTTAATTATTTATTTTATAAAGAGAGTAATAATTAATTAAATTTCAACAATAACTCGATGCAATATTTGATCAAAAAAAATCTCTATGCTATAAGTATTTTCGATTTTAAAAATTTAAAAGTTCTGATAACTGAATTACTTTTTATTTATTTTTATAAAAAATATTACTTCATTATTCTTCACAAACTACAAAATAATCACTTATAATATGGAAAAACAGATCCAAAAAACTTAAATCAGTTTTAATCAAAATATAATTTTAAATTATGTCATCTAAAATGTATCATATCTATGTTAACTAGATTTAACAATTTACAAGTAAGCTATGGTTTCTTTTGTAATGAAATTATTTTTAAAAGATGTATTTCTTCATTATTTAATAAACAAAATTTTACATGACTAAAACTTTGGTTTTTAAAGTTCATATATTATAAATAAAAATGAAAATACTATTTCACTAACAATAAAAAAAGAAATTTAAAATTATATTAATATAATATATTTGTTTATAATGTGTAACTATAATATGTATTATGCACCGCTTATTGTTTTTTTCACCAATTAAACATTATTTTGTACCGCTTATTTTGGAATAACCGCACTTGTCTCCAGGTCCGGCCCTTCACCAATTCTAATGAAACATTCGTATTGGGCCTCAAAATTTTGAAGCCCATTTTGAAGGTTTTTTTAAAACTAATAAGGCCTCAAAACCCCCCCCCCCCCAAAATTAGTAAAAAGGCCTCCTAAATTGAAAAATGTCGAGTAATAGGCTCTAAAAAAATCCAAAAATTAGTTAAAAGGCTCCACAATTTGAAAAATATCCCATAATTAATAAAATAGGTTTAAAATTAGTAAAAAACCCATAATTAACAAAAAATCCCAAAATTTTAAAAGTTAATAAATAAAAAATTTTGGCGGCCCCATATAATTAGCAAAACAAATATCAGCTTTAAGTATTTTATTATTTTAAAAAGGTAAAAATCATTTTTTCCGTATTGGGCCTCGGATTTCACCGGACCAGTACTGCTTGTCCCGCAAATACATTTGTCCCGCACGAACCGCAGTTAAACCATACCGCACTAGCAAATTTTTTATCTCGTACTACTAAATCTGCAGTTATCATTCGGACCTTAAGGACCCAAATGGTGTTAGACTTTGTGTAGGATGATCTAACCAAAGAATAATAAAAAGTTATTTGTTATCTCTTCTATTAATTGTCTAACCCCAAACGAAAAAAAAAAAAAAAAAAAAAAAAAAAAAAAAAATTCTCTCAGGCGTCTCTTCCCTTTCCTCTTCTTCCTAACTTCAACTCAAACACAGCCAGAATATTGTTCTTCATCAAATTTTGCAGAAAAAAGTGAAAAACTAATAGATCTGTTCATAAATTGCCAAAAGCGTTTGATAAGGGAAACCCAAAACCCGGCGGGTCAGTTAATTAAGTCAGGATGCCGGTTTTTACCGAGTTTATCCGGATTTTTCCGGTTTGTTAACATCTCGATTTTAGAGCAAAACCTAACCGACAGACTAAGCGGATTGTGGGTTAACCGGTTCGACCGGCCGGTCCGGTCCGATTATGAAAATATTGTGACTTAATCTTTTTATTCATGAGTCATGAGTCATGACTTATTTTTTTTTGAAATAAGATACTTAACATAATAAAATATCAAAGGTAATTAAAAAAAAAATGATTGACCAAAATAAAGCTCCATTTCACAACGGCCATTTAGAGCGAACCACGACATTATCTAATTCGCCGAGCTTTAAAACAAAAACACTTCACAACTCTTCCTCTCATCCCACACGCGCCGCTTATCATCTCTCACGCGCCGTCGTGTCAACCATAAAACCTCAAATCTAAAAACAAACGCTTTCCTTTTCAACTTTTCCTTTCTCCCTTCTTTATCTTTTATTTTCCATCGTTCTGTCCTTTTCTCCTTTTCCTTTCACATTTAATTTAAGATCTCAAAAACTTAAACTAGGAGGAGAAATCAAAATCTTTAGGGTTTCTACTAATTTATGAGTAACAAGTGTTTCCGCTGTGTGATGATAAGAGAATCATCATGGGAGGAGTAACTTCATCAATCGCCGCAAAGTTCGCTTTTTTTCCCCCCACCATCGTACGGGTTTGTACCCGACGTTGACCGGTTGTACATAACCGAAGTGCCTCGCCGTGACGATGTCGATGTGTTGAAGCTAAAGACACGTCGTGGTAACGAGATTGTGGCTGTTTATGTTAAGCATCCTAAAGCTAATGGTACGCTTTTGTATTCACATGGTAACGCTGCTGATTTGGGTCAGATGTTTGAGCTTTTCGTCGAGCTTAGTAATCGTCTCCGAGTTAATCTCATGGGGTAAAGTTTTCATCTTTGTTTCTCTTTTATCTTGTTAAAGCTTCGATTTTTGGAGATGGGTTTATTGATTGAAGTAGAAAGTTTTGGATTTTACATTTCCAAATTTGACTTATTGGGTCTTAAATTGAATAGAAAGATGTGGTTTTGGAATTGGTGATTAATAATGGTGTTTATATTCTTGAATTGTGACAGTATAATGACAAAATCTATGTGAGAGTCAGAGATTTTAGCCATAATTTCTGGGTCTTGTTGACTCCTCTAGGCATTTATTCATATCTTGGTGTGAAATTAAGTTTTTTCCCCAAATGTTGAAATAATTTGACTTTTGTGATGCAAGCATATCATTGCAACTGTTTCAGTCATATTTTTAGTAGTTGAAATGCCATAAGTAGATTTTGGACTCTGTTTACTTGCCTAATGTTCTAACATCAGTGCTATGCGTTTTCTACATCCACTGAATTCTCATGAAGACTCAGAATTGTAATATGTTTGAAGAATTTATATGTAGAAGTGTTTGACTACTAGAAAGCACAAACTTCTCTGCTTGACTTGTCTTCCTGCAGTTATCACGGTTTTGTTTATCCAATGATGAGTAGGTGATCGTTCTTTAATCAGTCCATTGATTTTTCCTTTTTCAGGTATGATTACTCTGGTTATGGTCAGTCTACTGGAAAGGTAGTATCTTTAGCTTGGAACTTTTCATTTCGGAATATCTATATGAAAATTTCCTCGTTGATAAGTTAGAGAATTTGTTACTTGATTGTTTCTGATGGGTTTAAATTTGTTACTTGAATCAGGCAAGTGAATGTAATACATATGCTGATATAGATGCATCATATACCTGCCTCAAGGAGCAGTATGGTGTAAAAGATGATCAACTGATATTATACGGTCAGTCTGTTGGTAGTGGACCAACGATTGATCTAGCTTCACGCACGCCTAATTTGAGAGGTGTGGTTTTGCACAGCCCTATTCTCTCTGGGATGAGAGTTTTGTATCCGGTGAAACGTACATATTGGTTTGATATTTACAAGGTAAATTACTTAATAACATGCAGCCATGTTTTTTCTTTTTCCATGTTTTAATGCTTACACGTCCGATCATTGATTCAGAATATCGACAAGATCAGTGCAGTTACCTGTCCTGTCTTAGTAATCCATGTAAGTGTTTTTTTCCATTTCCTCGCTTTCATTTTATTGTTTTCTTCGATATACTATTTTTGGTGGAATTTAGTTGTCATCTAGTGCCTCCACAGATTCTTGTAATAAATTAAAACTTCTAGGTTAATAGGACCATTTGACTGGAAAATGTTTAGTGAAACTCAAGTTCTTGAATTTATGAGATATTAATTTATGAGTATTTTTCCAAAGGGAATCAATAGAATGATCTGTATTCACTTGTGGCATCACTTCGTATTTATTTCCAAAGATATCAATATGTTGTACCATACACAGATCAGTGGCATTAGTATGAATGTGAGTCTCTTGTTTGGTCTGGTAGGGGACAGCAGATGAAGTAGTTGATTGTTCTCACGGAAAACAACTTTGGCAACTTTCAAAAGAGAAGTATGAACCCTTATGGGTATCTGGAGGAGGACACTGCAATCTAGAACTCTATCCAGAGTTCATTAAACATCTGAAGAAATTCGTAATATCGATTTCCAAACCCAAGGGACCAAGAAATGGTTCGACCAAAACTGCAACGACTGATACAACCAAAAACCAGAGCAAGCCTTCTGAGAACGGCCGTTCTGAAACGTTTCAACTCGGCTGCTGCCTTCCAGAAGTTTCAAGAAACAGTGTAGACAGTCAGCTGGAGAAATCTAAGAAGACTAGTAAACCAGAAAAGTCCCGAATGAGTGTTGATAGGTTTAGAAGGAAAAAAGGTCTAGTCTGGTGACATAAAACCCATCCGCCAAAACAGGTTATTTGTAACTCCTGTTTCTGTAATCCATGTATTTTTTCTTTCTTTCTGCAGCCACTTTGATATATGTTTCTGCATAAATTATGACGTGTGTGTTTTGTTTTTTTCTCTCAGGTTTGTGTATGTATGTTCTGATAGAAACAGATCAAACTCAAAAGTCTTGATTTCATATTTGGTTGTAACTTTGTCATGGCACAAAAACTGTAATGACTGACTAGTTTGATAAAAAAAATCCATACAATCTTCACCAAATAACGTGGTAGCAATGTTTACAACGACCGAAATAATTTCTATTTTAGTTTACATTTACTTTTCAGAAACCCAATAAATAACGAAACCCAAACCTAACTGAAAAAACGGATATACGGTTGTTTTATAGGTTCCAATATTCATGGATTCAAACTTCTGAGTAGATTGAGCTTTCCTCTGATGGCCGAGATGACTCTGAAAGATCTTGCATTGGCAAATGCAAAAGAGGCTTAGGATTAGGAGGGGCTTTAAGAGAATCCAAACTACCTTCCATCATCTCTACGACTTTGTTCATTGATGGACGATCTGATGGGGAAAACTGAATACACCATAGACCGACCAAGATCATCTTTTTAGCAATCTCTTCTTCCTCTCGGGTTACTTCATCGCCAAGAAGTCTCGCATAATCTCCAACTTCAAGATCCTTGTAAATCCAATCCGGAAAGTAAGCTGAGCTGCTGTTTGAATTACCATTTTTGACTCTTTCTTTGTTCCTTGCTCCAATCATCTCAAGAACCAACATACCGAAGCTGTACACATCCGACTTGTGAGACACACTTCCATACATTCTAGAAAACAACTCCGGAGCAATGTATCCTATCGTTCCCCTTGTGTCAAGCAACGATAATATGCTTTCTTGCTTCTCACAGAGCTTAGCGAGGCCAAAGTCAGAAACTTTGGGTCTGAGATTGTCATCTAACAACACATTCTGAGGTTTAATGTCAAAATGCACAATCCTTGTTTTGCAGCCGTAGGTGCAAGTACTCAATTCCCTTAGAAACACCTAGCGCGATACCATATAGTGTACTCACATTTAAATCCCCTGACTTAGACATGAACTGATCAAGAGAACCATTCTCTAGAAATTCATATACAATCGCTCTTTTGGATCCTTCATAACAGAAACCAAGCAGAGAAACAATGTAAACATGAGATGTTTGGCTCATGCTAGCCACTTCGTTAATAAAATCTTCACAATTTCCCATTGAATCCTTTAAGACTTTCACCGCAACTTTACTACCATCGCGTAACTTCCCTTTATATACAGTTCCAAATCCTCCTCTTCCAACAACTTCTGTAAAACTTTTTGTAATTTTCTTGATTTCCTTATAACTATACCGTCTCAGTGTTACTAACATATCAAGGTTCTGATCTCTTAAAGCATTTTTTTCCTTCTCTCCCAGAACAGGAATGCTAGAATCATCACCACAAATAAAGCTAATATTGACCCTGCAACTGAAAAATACAAAATTACAGTTCAAAACTATAATTTCTTTATACATGCAGTCCAAAAACGCTATTCGAAACGATGATCAGTCTATCCAAAAAAGACCAACCTGTACTAATTATTATCAGAATGGAGCTATTCTTGATGTTTGTACCACCAGATGTATAAGTTGTAGTACGGCAACTGATTCTTGATCCTGAAACGTTCTTGCAGCAAACCTGTCTTGATAATTGGAAGCCACAGCTTCCACCTGAGGATAGACATTCTTGACAAAATATCTCATTTATCATCTTCAACTTCACCTCAAATCCTTTTCTCAAAACACTCTCCAAATTGGTTAAATTCGGAGCTTCTTCCTCTGGAACGAAACTGGTAGGAACCGTGACAGTGAAACTCTCATCACAAAGTTTATGATATGTAGAGTTTTGAATCAAAGAGCCAAGACCTGTCACCGCCACTGGACATGTGAAATTCCCAGGGAAATGACGACGTGGGTCACAAGCGTAGAACACGGTGAGGGGTTTATAAGATGGTAAATTCTGGAAGAGATCTGAAGGTAAAGGTGTGGAGGAGAATGAAGCAGAGCAGAAAGAACCTGAGAAATCTTGTCTTGAAAGTCTAAGATTGTTGGATTTGTTGTCTATATTGAGGACAGTGTAGTTGTAGCCTGAGATCAAAAGAGAGGTTGTGTTGAACTTTTTGTTGCAGGTAAGTTCAAGAGAAGGGTTACCGCAATACGCATTGCGATTTTGTCCCGTGAAAGGGAAACCAGCGGTGCTATTGCCACACTGAAACGGAGTTCCACATAACCCACTTGGGTCTTGTTTACTTAGAGCACAAGGAAGATGATAAAACAAGAAAAACAAGATCAGACAGAACCCAGTTGTTGGAAATCCCATGAGGTGTGAGGATACTTTTGCTGTGATTAAGAAACCAATTAAAATAAGGAAACAAAGTGAATTTAAAGAGCTGTCTTTAGTTGACTTTGAATAAGATGGGAGAGGCGTAAGGAATTGAATTTGTTGACTTTTCTTACAGCTGTTGAAGATGATTTGTTTGAAACTAAGGACAGGTGCATGTATATTATTCTGAATCCTCCTCTGATGAACAAATTGATTTTTACATATCTTGTTTTTTCTGTTCTGTCTTAGTCTCAAGCTTTTCTATTTTAGCTTATCATTTCAAACAAGTGTACATTCCAAAAATAAGTCACACAAACCATTTGAAGTCATTGGTTATTCCAAAAACCAATTAAAAAAAAAAACTACTTAGGAGCTACGAAGAAGAAGGTATTGGTCTCTCATAACATAAGCAAAGAACAAGTTCTTATCAAGGATTAGTTTTGTTCTACGAACTTCATCACACGATATTTTTTGCCAAGGCAACTTCGAGAAGGATATCGACCAAACAAAACCAACTCAATGTTCGCCTCCTCAACAAGTCAGTACTTTTCACGGTCAATGCCGCTCGCATCGGCCTCACTGATCACAGCAACTCCGACACTTTGTTTTCTTTTTTGTTCTTTAACCCGAATCCGAGACCTTTTTTCTTTTCATCTGTGCTAATGATCACATTGTCAGCTTCCACACACCTATTATGATCATCTCATTTTAAAACTGTTATTTGCTATGACTCATCTTGGTTTACATCAATATTTATTGGTATTGTTGTTACCAAGATTGATATATCATAGTTTTTACGGTTTTTAACCATGATATAAATGTGTTTTTTGAGTCTTTTGATTTTCTTTTGAGGTAGTTTTTGTGTATTTGTAGGCACGGATGAAGCATAATAGAACAAAATAGGAGGATTTGGAGCACATTCGAGCATAGAGGCTAAGCTGTGAAGTTTGGATACGAGTTAGAGAGTTGCATTGACCGATGCAGGTGTTGACATCGATCGATGCATTGTTCACATCAAGACAAGTCTGAGTTTCTCAAGTTCTGAAGTTTTGCAGATCATCCCCTAAGTTTTCCCTAATTGTATTATTAAGTCCCTGACATTGTAACGCCCCGACTGCCATCTCTTAGTGGGCCCCATGTCCAATCCCAGTCCATAGGCCCACCTTACTTAATGGGCCTCACGTCCTCTCACTAGGTCCGTGAGCCCATCCATATCTAACTGTCGGTTTGTTACGTCTGGGAGGCTTTAAAGACTTGTTACCGTCCCTACAAATCACCACATAATATTTCCCTGTGTTTTGTCCTCACTCACACAGTTCCGACATTCACTTCCCGGAAGGTCAACTATCCTGAGACTACTCCAGCTCAAGCACGCTTAACTCTAGAGTTCTCTCAAGAACCTTGACCGAAAAGATAAGTACACTTTGGTGACATAAGTGGCCAAATCAATTCTTTTAAACCTCTCCGCAAGTCGGGTATCACAAACGTGTTTGAAGAGATATAAATAGGATTTTAAGGTTTTAGAAATGAGATTTTTGCCCATTCTACCACATTTGATATAAAACTTTTTGATTCTACCACAAGTATAAACTTCTTTTCCTTTATACCACAAGTGGTACTTTAAAAGTCAAAACTACCCTTCTGTTTAATAGCTGGAAATATTTAAAATTAAAAAGAAAGAAACATGCAGCGATAGTACAATATGTCTGACTTTGCTTGTGTTGTTTGTTTTATTTGAGTGGTTATATACACAAAATATTTAAAATAAAAAAGAAAGAAACATGCAGCGATAGTACAATATGTCTGACTTTGCATTTAATACAAGTATGATACGATGAAAGTGTTTAACTATATATTTATATATTTAGAATTTTTTAAATTGGTTTACCAAATAATTATATATATATATTATAGACAAAATATAAGTTGTGGACAATATTTATCCTGCAAACAATAATTATATTTGACTTAAGTTTGTCCACCACCCATAAATTAGTGTGTCGTAGACTAATAAATGAAAGACATTACCTATAAGTTGTCTATTAAAACATATGTATATACATTTGTAATACTTTAAAATGATAAAACATACATAGTAAAAAATAATATACAAAATATACGAAATATATATTTCTCATAGACAAGATTCTAGATAGAAGACAAAAATATTACAGTGGACAACAAATGTCGTGGACCAAAAATAAAATAATGTGAATCAATTAACACGATGGACAAAAAAAAGTTTAAATTTGTCCACAAACGAAACTAATAGAATAAAAAGTATGAGACAAATGTGACTGAGAAAGCTTTTTCTCCTTCATAGTGGACTCCAGATCTACATTTATTTTCTTTACATAAAATTTAAAAGTAGAAGCAAAACCCAGAAAATTAGAAAAAGATTTTAATTTAGATGAGATCTTCACCTACCTCATTCACATGGAATCCAGTTCCTCTTCTTCAGTCAATTTGCTCAACCGATTAATTGAAACTGATATATTCTCTTTTTTCTCTTCAAAGCTGGTATGTTAGTTGTTTGATTTAAAATGATTTTTTTAAAAGGTTCAACAAACTCTAATACATAGAAAGAGATGGAATTACATGTTCTTTTCATCTCTATATAAGACACTAAAATCAAAGTATATTCTTCACAATTAAATTCCCTTGATTATACTACACCCTGTATGACATTGCATGCTTAAACTATATATTATTTACTTGACGGTTTTGTGTCAAAAGTAACATTAAATTCTATTATACCATAATATAAGTTTTGCAAAAGGTGAGGTGCAGCTTATGTATTTGGATTTTGTTTCTTGAAAATATCGCAACACATGTACTTTTTATATCAGATTTTTTCGTGGTCTTAGTCTTATAAACTTGTTTTTTAAAGTAAGAAAAAACAAATAATAACTCTTCATCTATTATTGGTTTAGTGACTATAACAAATAATATAACATGTAATTTAGAGATTATAATACATGAACTTAATTTATTATTGGTTTAGTGACTACCTCTTTATTTGCTAATAAGAACATAATTGTTGCATCTCCTACTTTCTTTTCGTAGGGACGAAAATTTGAAACTAATCCATAAGTTGAGAAAAAACACCAAACAAAAATATATTTAAATTTTAATAAAAATACAGAAAACGAAAAGAAATTTTTTTTTTTTGCCATTACAATATTAAATACTAATTACAATGCATGTGGATGAATTATAGCTTGTGGATATTACATGGCTTCTGAAATCATTCTTTGCAACGATTTTATTTTTAACGATTGTTGTAGGTTGTTTGTAATTTTCGATATGAGATATACTTCCATCACGTTTTCTGTTTTTATAGTAGTAGGTCATGATTCAAGAATATACCCTAATATTTATGATTTGATTATATCGTCTAGCAACATTATAGGTAAGTAGCTAAGATTTTGTATATGCGTATATTTTTAAATCCGTAATTTAGGTGCAGATTTTTAAGCTGATCACTTGTTATCCGCATATTTACTTCAAAGAAGGATATTATAAGATATGATTCTCATAAACGTAATCATTTAATTTGAGACATACTATGGTATATTCTTTAAGTGATTTGATATGATCAGTTATATTTATTGGGAATAATCAAAAATAATTAACATCCTAAGATTATGTTAACTGTTCGATATTGTGGTGTTAATTTCCAAGATTTTCACTTACATAATCTAAGCTAATTTTGAAGAGTTGATTTATTTAGATTGGTTATGGTTATGGTAGGTATTAATAGTACCCGATTTTGATGTGAAATGTATATTATAAGTATTAATTGCATCCGATTTTAATCTGTTTGAGACCTATCAATATCAATCTGTTTGGCTATATGATTTATACTTATTCCTATTCAGTTTTTAATGGCATTTCATTGTAATAATCTCTAACTCTATGTATTTTTATTAAAAATGCTTCCCTTTTAATAGTATAGATTATGTTTATTATAATTGAAAGATTATTAAGTCTATTGTATGCATCTAGAGTCTCTGTGAATTCGACCCCTAGAGTATTATAACTGCAAGACTGTTAGTAATAATAGGGTAGGGTATTACAATTTGAGCATATCAAAGATGATTTCAACAGAATATATTTGCATGATTGGATCAACAAAACTACTCATTTTGACATCTTCCATCGAGTTAATTGGGATGCAAAAAAGGCAACCTAAAGTCCATATTTGTGGACAAAATCGCCAAGTTTATTTCTATAGTAGTCTTTTCGGCACCCGCAACTAGACATATTCTACGTCGTCTAACAAGTTTGCATTCAGATGCACGATCCAAGTGAAGCACAATTTGTCTAATTGAGTTCACAATTATTTGTAAAAAACAATTTTATTGTCATCTAACATGGTGCTATATGACATATGCATAACGAAACTTAGTCATTGTCAAGAACTATGAATAATCCAAGAAATTTGGAGATCACAAATTTTTTTTAATCCGCATAACCTGGAGAGTAAGACGTGTAACTTGCAGAGCAAGTATTGTTGACTATCAAAAAGTTTGTCTTTATAGTAAACTAGCAATCGATCCGCGCTACGCGCGGTAGTTAGATTAAGGTGTATTTCGAGTTTTGTTGTATTTTTTTTTTTTTTTTTTTTTTTTTTTTTTGTAAATTCATCTTACGTTTTTTTTTGTATTTAATTTTGGTTGCTTATGTTGTTTTGTTGGATATTTTAATAAAAATATGTTTTGCAGTAAATATAATTTAGTTTATTGTTTTTAAAGGAAAAATTGAGATCATTTTGTGTGTTTATAATGCTTTTTTAAAAAATTATTATTAGAAGTTAACATTGTTTAGTTGAAATTGTTGTTTTGTTGTAGTTGTTAGTTGTCATTAATTTATTATTATTTTCCATTTTGTGGTTGGATTGTTATTTAATATTTTCATATGTATTTTGTAAACTGTTGGAGTAACTTTTTTGTCAATGTTTTAGTGTTTGGAGTGAAAAATATTGTAGTTTTTATTAAGAAAAATAAATAAAATCAATAACTTACATTCCTCTTTTCTGGGCTATTTTTGTTTGTTTCATTCGGGCCCAATTTCACTGTAAGGCTTATAATTTGTGGGTTTATTAGGCCATTATTTGTATGTTATTGAGTTGAAGTTGATTTGTTCTTTCTCAAAATCCGATGTCCTCGTGAACGGGTAGGAGAAGAGCAATTTTCCGATCTAGAGATGTGTTTGAGGATTGAACTTATGTCTTTGATGCTCGGAATCATTTTTCAATCATTCCTGTCCTAATCGTTTTCCCTTGATTTGTTTTTTTTTGTTTTTTTGGGGTTTGCGTATTTGGTTGATTCCTTGCTTGCTTCGCATCTGTTGGGGATATTTGGTTATTGAAACAAGGTAAGTATGGTGTGGTGGAATGATGAATGTATGCAATGGTGATATGAATGGATGGATGGTAAGGTGTTTTAATTCCCCTTATGTTGTTGTAATATAAGAGGTGTCAATCCTAAATGAGTGTTTGTGAACAGTTAAGATATGTATATCAATCTAAGTCAAGCCAAATGCAAGATTGTTTGTCACTAACAATCCTAAGATGAAAATGTAAATACAGAAAATAAAGCTACAAGAACTAAGAACTGAATGCAAATGAAACAGAATGATTATAACAGTAATGATGCTACCAACAGAAACAGAAACTATGCTAATGAACTAATGCAAGACAAGTAATGAACTGAAAACTAAATGAATGCAACTGGAATGAAACAGGAATGAAACAAAAGATAAGACATGACAACTATAAATCATAAACAAGAAATCTGGGGATGAACTCGAGCAAGCACTCGACCGAGTGTAGGTCGAGTGGGAGGTCGAGTTAGTTAAATCCGGGAAAACAGAGCAATGCTAGAAAAACAGAGCAACACAAGAACGAATCAAACAACAAGCTAGCAACAGGATTAAGACTAAGATTTCAATAAACAAAGAAGGTCCTGAGGATGGATTCATGGGATGAACTAATCATTGTGGTTATCTAACTTGGTCAACAAATCTCAAGCAATCTTTGAGCTAATCTCTAGACATATAAATCTAAGACAAGTTTCTTCGACTCTCATGTCAAGAAACAATCAAACCTATGCATTTCTAGACTTGTTCTCACATAGTAAAGAATCTACACAAGCAGGCATTAAGCAATACATCTCAAACCAAACAAGACCTCTAATCTCTTAGCAAGCCTAATGGTAAGCTCTAGATCTAGCCTTATCTATGCTTCTTAAACATTGGTGTGATGCTAAGAAGCTTAAAATCAAACCCTACCCTATAGGATCAGCATTAAGAACATCTAGCCTAGAAGAGATCTACAACAATCAAGCTTGACCAAATCAAACCAACCACAAGATCAATCCATCCTAACCCATCCTCAAGATCCTAAGCAAACTACTCACAACAATACATGATGAACAAAGTCAAAAACCCAGAAAATGTTGAAACTTGCATCATTAGAAAGATAAAACAAAAATCTATAATATTGATGAAGAAATGAAACTCGAAATCTTAATATCTTGAAAGTTATGAAACCAACAAAATACAAGAATCTAGTCTTTTTCTCTTAAACAAGTACAAGATCTAAGAAAATAAAAAAGTGCAAAAAGAATAATTCCCAAAAGGGTAAAAACAAGGTTTAGAGAATATCTAAAAAGCTGGACTCTTTTGGTGGCTGCAGGTACAAGGCTTTATATAGGAAGGGAGTGGAAGCCCTAAAAATACTATAATATAAAATAGTCAATGGCTCCGTCAACTCGACCTGTGCTCGGTCGAGTGGCAGGTCGAGCTGGCTTCTCTCGTGCAATCTCCACTCGGTCGAGTCCTCCTCAGCACACGGTCGAGTGTCTGGTTGAGTGTGCGGTCGAGTTGGACTCCGGACCTTGTTGTTTCGGCCTTAACTCTCTTGCTTTCTCCTCATGATTGCTTCACTTCTCCTCAGCATTGCTTCCATGCTCCTTAAGCTCCAAAATGACCTGTTTATGCATGAAAAGATGCAAATGCAATGCAACTAAACTCTAATGCATGATTGGTCCTAAAGCTACACAATAATGGTCAAAATGGATAGCAAAAGATGCAAAAGATGTGAATAAACTAAGGGAAAACAAGGTAAAATATATGAACATCAGTTATCCTCCTATTGATTTCGTTAAAGGTGAATGTTAATTGGGTTGCAAATTTGTTTATATGAAAATATGTTGGCTTATTTAATTTTCCTAATTAAGTTGTGAGGTTGTTTTGTGTTCTTGGTTGTAATTGTTTTTCCCGTTTGTCCTGTGAGTGATTTTTTCGATTCGATGTGAGTTGTGTTTTGGGGAAAATTAATTTTCTTGTTTATCTTGCTATAATTTTATAAAGTCCAGGTTGTTTTTTTGTTTTCTCGATTGTCTTTTTCATATAATTTTGTGTTACGATTATCTGATTGTGGCATTCATATATCTGAATCTTTTTAGTTTATTAAATGTGTGTTCATCTCTCTGCGTCTTTGTCTTTGGTGATGGATTTGTGAAGTGCTGCCAAATCATTTTTATTGATTTCTAGTTGTGTTTCCTTGATTCTTTGAAAGTGTTGCTTGGGTTGCCTTGTTTTGATATTTGAAATTTTAAATTATGATCAGTTTAATAGAAAATTTTAACTTTATTATTACCACTAATAAATAGTATTGTTTTCTTATTTTAACATTTAATTTATTTTACATAATTATTTTTTTATTAAAACTTTTGATTAATTATAATTAACATGAATATGCACTAAATGAATATTTTAAATTTATTTTAAAATAAAAAATTGAATTCATAGGATTTTAAAATAGTGATGGGTCTAGAGACTTTGAATGAAATAGTGTTGGACCTACAGATTTTGGATGAAATTTAGTTGATCAATTTGTTATTTGTATGATTGTTTAAAAGGTTTATTAAAATTTGTAAGGCCCACAAAATTAAAGAAGAACTGGCTGACGTGGCAGCACCGAGAAAAGCTAACTTTATATATATAGATTCGTAGACCAATTATTGTGGGCTATCGAAAAATTTGTCTTTATAGTGAATCCATGAAATTTTAATGGAAAAACGTAGAAAACAAGACCTATGAAAAATCTTAGAAAACAAGATATGGATAGGTCTCAATATTATTTTAGCATATTTCCATATATAATTACTATATTTTCTTTGTGTTAGATGTAGATTTGGAAAGTTTACGTTAGGTAGTATTAGCAATATGTTAGTGTTAATTAGTATATATAGCATGTCAAGCATCCTGAATCAAACACAATAATATTATAGAACAACTCAAGTTATATTCCATTCTACGATATTTGTTACTACGCCCACAAGTGCAACAGCCAAGGTTTGTTTTAACTTTGATGTTTTGGATTTCGGTAAAGTTTGATTTCGTCATATGACTTGTTTGGTTAAATGTCTAACATAGATCATATTTTCTATTTATCAAGACAAGATATTCAAAGTGAACATCAATCAATTATGTAAAGTTATGATTTTCAATATATGGGAACATGGTTATTACTTTTTCCTCGTAAGATTATTATTTTTTTTTTTTTTAACTCTGATTTGCTATTGTAAGATGATTTCGATTGAGGGGATGGGTATTTTTGAAGCGATCAGTTACATCAAGGACCAAAAAAACCTTGTCCAGAAAGAAATCGATATCTTAGGCCACATAGAAGCAAAATTACCAATCACTATGTCTTTGCTCAATGAGGAGAAATCCAAACTGCAACAAGAGCTCGAGTGTCAAGGAAACGTGGCGAGAGTTGCTTCCAAGCAGCTACTACAATTTTATACTAGAGATGAACTAGGAATATTGTTCGAGCAATACTTACTTCCTTAGAATGATATATCATTACTCGAGCAATACTTCCTTCCGTCCCTGCTGTCTGCTGATGTTCCACAATCTCCTTGCGAATCGAAATTTTGTATAACTTAGTGTTCTTATCTTCTTTTATTTTGGTTCATTATTGTTTTCAAACAATTTATTCATACAAGTCCTTCGAATAAAATAAAATCATTTTACTGTTTATGATAAGGACTGAGTTACAGTTCTCAATCACCTATCACACCGTAACAGAGTCACAGCTCTGATCTAACTAACTCACACAATGTGATCACGCAGGATGCTTTACAATAGACTCTACTAACTCTATTTATACTCTATCCTTCACATGCTTCTCTTTACTCTTAACATGTGCCTCTCACATGTGCTCTCTTATGTGCTTATCAATACTCCCCCCTTTCAAAACAGCTTGCCCACAAGCTGTGTAGTAGCTCACGAACCACCAAGTGTGTCACCCACAGTTCCTATACTTGCTGCTGTCCCTCCGTATGAAGAACTGCCACTTCAACTAGAGCTTGAAAAGTTTGGTGTATGGGGAACATTCTGTTTCCATGCTCTCTTCCATGTTTCTTGTACATGAGCTGCATATACACGCTAAGAAGTTGTGGCATGCTTCTTGAGTCTCATCTCAACATCCTTGTGAACCGTAACCTTGGCTTATCTGACTTGTTCCTCCGTCCCATTTTCATATTTTGCTGCCGATTTCTTGTTTTGAACTTAAACCTCCATGATTTGGGTAACTTGCTCTGTTTCAACTGGTAGGATCTTTGGTTGCCATTGTGACATATAATAGCATACATATCAACTGAAAAACATGTAATCGAAGACTCAACTGGTAGCCTCGTCAGAACAGGCACTACTTTGCCAATGACAATACTCATTGATATCTCAACTCCCATCTTGGTCGCCAGTTTTCTGACTTTTGCAATCTGAGACCACCAAATAGCAAGCCTATGCTCTATGTCATTCTTTGACACACACACCAACCTCTTCCCTTTATCATGTTCCATCAGTGTTTGATGTAAACTCACCAAACTGTTTTGGGATTGCAACTGAAGTGAGCTCACCAATCTGTTGTGCTGCAGTTCCTTCTTCGGCCAACGGAGACAAAAGGAAAAATGATCCTTCTTGTAGACATGCGAGAAAGAAAGCAGATGCTTGATCATTGTAGCCCTGTCCCTTGACCTCTTTTTGTGCTGGGGCAACAATAACTCAAAAAACTTTCTCTTTTTCTTCTTGTTTGGTACCATTTGACGTAAAAGACACTCTTTGTTAATCACAGGCTGATTGTACGACCACAGCGTGCCATCGTTTGAGTTCCAAATCCTTGCAATATCTTCTTCTCTGAGTTGATCCCTTGTAAATGCATCCTTACGTGATAGGTGTCTCTGTAGCAAAGCTCTTGTATCACGACTTTGTTTATCTCTCTGCTGATGTAACTCATGCCTTTGAAGAGACAATATGTCGAGCTGTTGGAATGTAACATCATTAGTCTTGACCTCTGGCAACTTCTCATAACACACAAGCAAATCTGAAACTTCTAATACCCCTTCTTGTTGAGTTTTCAATATATCAATGCAAAAATCAGAGTGTAAAGCATCAGAAACTAGTTCAGGTTGTGACTGATATTGATTCAATGATGCATCTCGATGATCCTCCAAGACTGAATTCTCAACAATTTGTGATTGGAGAACACCATTTGATGCCAAGTTTGAAGTTACTGATTCTTGTGATTCTTTTTTGAGACTAGAATCAGTCATTGAAACGGTTAAGCTCGATTCTGTTTCACCAATCATTTCCTGATGCTGACATAATGTCTTCACTCTAACAGAGTCCTCATGCTTGTGTGAGCCTTCGTGACTTGATTCTTTTAGCATAATCACTTTGGAATCAGAAGCTACCGTTGATGTACTTTTAATCTTGATGTTCCCAAACCTCCTCATCAATCCTGATTTAAACTGAACCCAACTTACAAACTGTCTTCCTCTGTTAATTTCCCAGTTATACCAACTCAAGGCCTCATCACTTAAGCTCACAGAACCCAGTGCTAACTTCTCTGCATCATTATACCCACTGTGTTTAAAGAACCTCTCAACACGAGCAACCCAACTGTACACACCAATTCCATCAAACACTGCCATTTCCACGTTCTTTATCAAGTCCTCTCTAAGACCAGGCCTAATATTGCTACGGCAAGGTTCCGAGAGATGAAAGCGTACCTGATGACGATCCTCTTGCGAATGCGACTGTCCATGCTGGCTTGATTCACCTACTTCACGGATTGATTCGATTATGGGTAAGGAACTGAGAACCAAATCCAATTTTCTTCCAAGATCCTCTAATTTCTGATCGCGAACCTTCATGTCGTTGCCCAAATCCTCAATCATTGAACTCATCTGGGAACCCAACGATTGAATTCTTGAATCCATCTTAGTTTCGGAGTTTCGCAACTCACTAAGTTGATCGTATACGTCTCCTAATGAAGCTTCTTGTTGCTCCGCCTCCGACAATT
Source organism: Camelina hispida (assembly GCA_023657505.1). Lineage (NCBI taxonomy): Eukaryota > Viridiplantae > Streptophyta > Magnoliopsida > Brassicales > Brassicaceae > Camelina > Camelina hispida. The sequence continues at coordinate 32,822,372 of CP094635.1, forward strand.
CCCGAACCGGTGATAATCCGATCGCCACCACCATCTTCAATCTTCTGCGATTGCTTCGATCACAGTCACGACGCACCAATTGATAAGGACTGAGTTACAGTTCTCAATCACCTATCACACCGTAACAGAGTCACAGCTCTGATCTAACTAACTCACACAATGTGATCACGCAGGATGCTTTACAATAGACTCTACTAACTCTATTTATACTCTATCCTTCACATGCTTCTCTTTACTCTTAACATGTGCTTTCTTATGTGCTTATCAGTTTACCATCATGAATGCAAAATCAAGTTTGTCGATTTCTTTCTTTGGACTGTGAGAATATAAAGTACCATGTTCTTGTACTCGAGACTATAAACTTCACGGCAAGTTTATAAAGGTACTGATCAAAAAGCAATAGCTTCTCAACACAATTTTTACTCGTTCTTCTTGATCATCTCTCCAATGTAAAAAACACATGAAAAACACTACCCTGATCAAACTACCATTAATTACCCTGATCATAAGCTATAATATATGCCCATAAATGTCAAATATATGATTTGTTTTACTTATATTCTTACTTTTGAGGATCAGCATATAAAGTGATACATTTTGGTGCTAAATAGAATATAGATTTTCCCAACAGTCATGGAATCATACATCGGAGTAAATTGAGCGTTCGTCTGACGGGTGACGGCTGAGATGATTCTGCAATATTTTGGATTGGCATATGCAAAAGAGGCTTAGGAGGAGGATTAAGACTTAAGAGAATCCAAACTTCCTTCCATCATCTCTACAACTTTGTTCATTGATGGGCGGTCTGATGGGCAGAACTGAATACACCATAGACGACCCACCAAGATCATCTTTTTGGCAATATATGCAACTGAAAAATACAATTATATACAGTTACTATTCATGGGAGTTCAAAACTACCATTTCTTTGTAGTCCAAAAGAGTTAATCGAATCGATGTCTCTAGCAAAACAAGACAAACCTGTACTGATTATTATCAGAATGGAGATATTCTTGATGTTTGTACCACCAGCGGTGATATTGCCACACTGAACAGAGTTTCACATAACCCCTTTGGTTCTTGCTTACTTAGAGCACAAGGAAGATGATAAAACAAGAAAATCAAGATCAGACAGAACCTAGTTGTTGGAGATCCCATGAGGTGTGAGGATACTTTTTGCAGTGATTTAGAAACCAAAAATAAATAAAACAAAGTGAATTAAGGGGGGTGTATTCAAAACAGGATTTTGGAGGATTTGTGTTTTTTTTTTTAAATCCACTGTTATTCAACTAGTGATTTTAAAATCACATCTCAAATCCACTGTTATTGAATATGAAATTTGTCAAAAATCACTCACAATCCACTGTTATTCAATCAACAATTTATAAAAATCATAACAAATCCATTTTTATTCAAAACTAAATTCTCTTTTTTTTAGAAAAACATAATAGTGATTGTGAGAGACTTTGGATACATTTTTACGAGGGAAATCCTGTTTAAACAATCCCACCTTCGAGAATGGTTTTGAAGGATGGTTTAAAAAAACAAAAAAATTACGATTTTGCTACATACATCATCATCATCATCATCAGTATCATCGTCTTCCCAGTCGAGGTTAAATGAATTAGCAGCTTTCTTAAGCTCGGTTAAACCGGTAAGATCCTCCAGGTATGTAGGATGGTTAATAGCTTCAAGTAAGAAACTTTTTCCTCTCTCTCGAAACTCCGATATCACCTGAAAGTTTAAAAAACGTTATGATCGAGCTTCGCGAGAGAGCTTACGATTCTGTTTAGAAAAAAACTTAACATGTGGAAAACACTTACGGTTTCAGAGCAAGCGGTACAGCTGTCGGAAGCTTGCCCAAGCAGCGTCATCTGTGAGAAATCAGAAACTGAGCGTCGAATCTGATGAGGTAATATCCCGAGAGGCGAATCATCATTGTCTCCTCTGTTACGTACGCTCGAATTTTCGCCTTTTGCATTGATACTGTAATAAACAACATATGCAAGAAGACGATGATAAGCCCTGAGCATTGAAAATTCCAGTGGTATATTCGATGTTCGAGAAAAGACTTACCCAAGTGGGTGTTGTAGGACTTTGACTAAGAGATTAACAGCAAGAGATCCAACAATAGAAGCTAAACCTGGGCATGTAACAGTGCATTGTTGGTGTAGAGTTCGATCAGTCATTGACTGCATATACAAGAAAAGAGCGACAAATCAGAACTGAAGCGGAGTTATATCACAACAAAACAAAAACAAGATAACAAAACCAAAGAAAGCCAAGGGAATTACATCCTGAGGTGCAACCACGTCGTTGCAAAAGTAACATCCAAGTCTCTGTTTGTTTATCTTATTCATATCATCAGACAGGGAGGTTGGGCCAGCGCCATGGCGCATTACCATGTAGCTGTCGAAACCTAAAGCTGCATTTACAGCAATCTGAAATTTAAATAAAGCAGATTGTTGTTATACTTATAAATAACAAGCAAGATAGAAAGAAAGAAATAGAGTTTAGAACTACCTTATTGGCATTAGCACAAAGAAGAGAAGGTAACCACCGGCTTTCTCTTGTATCGGTTAACAAGATGTTACAGGAAATCCTCTGGGTCTGCAAATAAGAGAAGTTAAAGGGTAAGAAGCTAAATAAGGAAGTTGTAGTTGGGTTTGTGGAATAATAAAGTTGGTGAATAAGGTTGAGACGCGTCACATCAGTGGAATAGTGACACGTAATGTCGGTTGTTTTGGATTAGAGTGAAGCACGTGCTCAGGAGGGTGGTCAAGAGAGAGTGAAGAAAGCAAAAGAAGCCTAAAAGGAGTGGAGGAGGTTATCGTCTAGCTCATTACGAAATTTATCAGAACGTTGATTTTGTAATCGTCCCTCTCTTGTTTTCTTCTGTAATCGGTGTGTTGCTCTTGTTTACCGGAGTGGTTTCTCTTTTATCAAACTCTTGTAAGCTTGGGAACTGGATCTTTGTTTATTTACAAACATTGGTTCATTTGGTTGAATAAACTTTCTAATATTTCGTTTATCGTTATCAAAGGTATCAGAGCTAAACGACCTCGAAATCAATGGCGGAAACTCGTTCACAAGCGATTCTGAAGGAAACGGTGGCTCGCGAAGCTGGAGTGGTGGTTCGCGAGGCGGAGGAAGTGCTCAGCTCTCAGATCAGTCAAGTGATTGCGAGAACTGAGGCACTAGAGGAGAAGCTGATGGAACAAAACAGTAAGATGGATAAGAATATTGAAGAAATGTTTACGGCGATACGTTTGCTTTCGAGTTCCAAGGAGCCAGTTCAGGTAGATCTGGTACGAGATCTGAGTCCACCAAGGGCTTCGACTTCCCAAGGTGAGGGTGTGGGGACTCGTAGGGGAAAAGAAGTTGTGCGAGATAGATCTCCGGAGCCTCATGGTGGATTAACTCGAATGGGTAAGATTGATTTTCCCAGATTTGACGGTAGCGGTGTTAAGGAGTGGTTGTTCAAGGTAGAGGAGTTTTTTGAGCTGGATAACACTCCGTAGTCAAGGAAGATTCGTACGGCTTCGGTTCATTTTGATGGTCATGCCGCGCATTGGCATCAAGCGTTGGTACAGTCTAACTTGTATTATCATTTGCTTCGCGATTGGGATCTGTATAAAGTGAAACTTAAGGAGAGGTTCGATGATGTGTTGGACGATCCGATAGCGGAGCTCAAACGTCTCCATGAGACTGATGGCATAGTAGACTACCATCAGAAATTCGAATTGCTTCGTACGAGAGTGAACATGTCGGAGGATTACCTGGTGAGTGCGTATCTTGCAGGGCTCCGAGTGGATACACAGATGCATGTCAGAATGTTTCAGCCACAGACTGTTCACCATTGCTTGATGTTGGGGAGGTTATATGAGAAGGCTCACCCACTCAAGCCTAACCAGCAAGGTGGTACAATGAGTAGGCCTTCAGGGGGTCAGAACTTTAACAGTAAGGGGCTGCTTGGGGCAGTACCTAAGAAGGAGTATCAGTCTGAGCGGAAAGTGGTGGATAAAGGTGAATGATTGGGAGCTAAGAAGTTCCTATCTAATGCAGAGATGAGTGAGAGGCGAGCTAAGGGGTTGTGTTACTTCTGTGATGAGAAATACACACCTGATCACTACTTGAAGCATAAAAGGCAACAATTATTTTTGATTGAAGTGGGAGAAGGGGATGAATATGAGTCAGAAGAAGAAGATGAGGAGGAACTAGTAGCAGGTCAGATTACTCCGCGAGTTTCAGTAAGTGCAGTCTCGGGAATTCAAGAGTATGATACAATGAGAGTGAAGGGAATGTATGGGAAGCGGATAATCTATATGTTGGTGGACTCGGGATCAACGCACAACTTTATGGATCCACGGTCTGCAGCGAAACTGGGGTGTGATGTTGACGTTTCATTGATGTCAAGAGTGATGGTTGCTGATGGAAGGAAGTTGGAGGTCAGTGGGGCAGTAAATGGGTTCCAGTGGAAACTACAGAACACGACTTTCACGGGAGACTTCATGTTGATACCCTTAGGAGGCTGCGATATGGTGCTGGGAATACAGTGGTTACAAACTCTAGGGGTTATCTCATGGGATTTTTTGAAGTTAGAAATGAGCTTCAAGTATGACAGGAATCATGTGATGTTACATGGAATTAAACCAGGGTCGGTAAGGGAGGTTCGAGCTAACAAACTTAAGAAGATTCAGGAGAATGAAGCCCAAATATCTATGATTTATACTACTGAAGTGGGTCAGTTGGAGGAAATGAGTTTGAGTACTGTGACAGGAGGAGTGTCTCAGCAGGAGGTCGAGAAGGGAGTAGAGCTGGTAATTCACGAGTTTAGCAAAGTCTTCCAGGAACCGACATCATTGCCACCATTCCGGGAGAATCATAATCACAAGATTCCCCTTAAGGAAGGAGCAGACCCGGTGAACAAGCGTCCCTATCGTTACGCAGTGCACCAGAAGAACGAGATAGATAAACTGGTGGGTGAATTATTGGTGTCAGGCACTATCCAAGTGAGTTCAAGCCCTTACGCATCCCCAGTGGTCTTGGTGAAGAAGAAAGATGGTACATGGAGGCTATGCGTGGACTATAGGGGTTTGAATGAGCAAACGGTGAAGGACAGATTTCCCATCCCTTTGATCGAAGACTTGTTGGATGAGTTGGGAGGTTAGAGTGTGTACTCTAAAATTGATTTGCGAGCGGGATATCATCAAGTCCGTATGGAAACCAATGACATTCACAAAACGGCGTTCAAGACTCACAGCGGTCACTACGAGTATTTAGTGATGCCCTTTGGCCTCACTAATGCTCCAGCAACATTTCAGAATCTGATGAACACAGTATTCAGGCCCCATTTGCGTAAGTTTGTTCTCATCTTTTTTGATGATATACTTATCTACAGTACAACGAGGGAGGAACATGTTGAGCACTTGCGGATTGTGTTTCAACTGATTGAGGAGAATCAGTTGTTTGCTAAACGAAGTAAATGCAATTTTGCTGTGGATAGAGTAGAGTACTTGGGGCACTTCATTGAAGGTAGGGGAGTGTCTACTGATCCCAGTAAAGTGGCAGCGGTTGCAGCATGGGAAAACCCAACTAATCTTAAGCAACTTCGAGGGTTTCTGGGTTTAGCGGGGTACTACAGGCGTTTTGTGCAAAATTTTGGAACCATTGCTCGCCCTTTGACAGCACTCACTAAGAAAGATGCTTTTATCTGGTCGGAGGAAGCTCAAGGAGCATTTGACTGTTTGAAGAAGGCCCTGTGTGAAGCTCCTGTGTTGGCATTACCGCGTTTTGATAGACCCTTTGTGGTAGAGACTGATGCGAGCTCTCAAGGCATTGGTGCGGTGTTAATGCAAGACGGACACCCTTTAGCGTACATCAGTCGTCATCTCAAAGGAAAGCAATTACACCTCTCCATCTATGAAAAAGAGTTATTGGCGGTGGTTTTTGCTGTACAAAAGTGGCGACATTACCTGCTGCCAAGCCACTTTGTCATAAAAACTGATCAACGCAGCCTCAAGTATTTGCTTGAACAAAGGTTGAATACACCAATCCAGCAGCATTGGCTCCCTAAGCTCTTGGAATTTGACTATGAGATTCAATACAAAGAAGGTAAGGAGAATCGGGTCGCGGATGCACTGTCCAGAATGGAAGGGTCGGAGATTTTGCATATGGCAATGACAGTGGTGGAGTGCGATCTGCTTGATCTTATACAACAACAATACGACATAGATGGGGACATCAAAAGCATTATTGAAGCTCTCAAGCAGGATCAGAATGCAAAGAAGCATTACTCATGGGGACATGGCATTCTCAGAAGGAAAAGTAAGATTGTAATCCCTGCTACTGGCGGAGTCAGAGTGACGATCATGAAGTGGTTACACAACTCGGGCTGTGGTGGTCACTCAGGAAGGGATGCAACTCATCAGAGGACGAAGGGACTGTTTTATTGGAAGGGAATGTCGAAAGATATCCAAGAGTACATTCGGGGTTGTGAGGTCTGCCAACGGTGTAAATACGAAACAGTGGCATCACCGGGGTTGCTTCAGCCACTGCCTATTCTGGAGTCTGTTTGGTCTGACATATCAATGGATTTTATCGACGGATTGCCGGAATCAGCGGGGAAGTCAGTTATTTTGGTGGTTGTGGATAGACTAAGCAAGTCAGCTCATTTCGTGGCTTTGGGTCATCCTTATACAGCTCTCACGGTGGCCCAAGCTTTCATGGATAACATATTTAAACTCCATGGTTGCCCTCAGTCAATAGTCAGTGACAGAGACTCTGTTTTCTTGAGTAGCTTCTGGAAGGAGTTGTTTACATTACAAGGAGTGGCGTTGAAGTGTTCCAGTGCTTACCATCCTCAAAGTGACGGGCAAACAGAGGTGGTGAATAGGTGCCTCGAAACGTATTTGCGGTGTATGAGTAGTGACAGACCGACTGAGTGGAGCAAGTGGTTGTCATTGGCGGAGTTCTGGTATAACACTACGTTCCACTCTGCTGCACAGTTGACCCCATTTGAAGTGGTTTACGGCCAACCGCCTCCTGTCCATCTACCCTACTTACCGGGAGAATCTAAAGTGGCAGCAGTAGCTCGTAGCTTGCAGGAGCGTGAGAACATGATTGCATTATTGAAGTTTCATCTATTGAGGGCTCAGCATCGTATGGAAGAATTTGCCAATAAGCATCGTTCGGAGAGAAGTTTCGAGATTGGTGATTACGTGTTCGTTAAGTTGCAACCTTACAGGCAGCAGTCAGTGGTGTTAAGGGGAAATGATAAACTGGCTCCTAAGTACTTCGGTCCTTACAAGGTGATCGACCGCTGTGGTAAAGTTGCTTACCGGCTTCAGTTGCCCCAAGGTTCGCAGATTCACCCAGTCTTTCATGTCTCTCAACTCAAGGTACTGGTGGGAAACTTCAACACTTCCACTGAGTTATCCGAATCAGTTAGTGATGTGTTGGCCAGGGAACCGGAGGAAATTATAGAAAGGTAGATGGTCAAGCGCCAGGGCAGAGCTGCAACTAAAGTGCTGGTTAAGTGGGTTAATGAAGCTGAAGAGGATGCGACGTGGGAGTTTCTGTTTGATCTGCAGAGTTTTTAACAGGGGAGTTTTGTTATAGGAAATCCTCTGGGTCTGCAAATAAGAGAAGTTAAAGGGTAAGAAGCTAAATAAGGAAGTTGTAGTTGGGTTTGTGGAATAATAAAGTTGGTGAATAAGGTTGAGACGCGTCACATCAGTGGAATAGTGACACATAATGTCGGTTGTTTTGGATTAGAGTGAAGCACGTGCTCAGGAGGGTGGTCAAGAGAGAGTGAAGAAAGCAAAAGAAGCTTAAAAGGAGTGGAGGAGGTTATCGTCTAGCTCATTACGAAATTTATCAGAACGTTGATTTTGTAATCGTCCCTCTCTTGTTTTCTTCTGTAATCGGTGTGTTGCTCTTGTTTACCGGAGTGGTTTCTCTTTTATCAAACTCTTGTAAGCTTGGGAACTGGATCTTTGTTTATTTACAAACATTGGTTCATTTGGTTGAATAAACTTTCTAATATTTCGTTTATCGTTATCACAAGAACACGACGTCATGAGATTCAATCAAATCGCTAAGACGTTTACAATCTGCGAGAACATTCAGGGTTTAGGGTTTGTGGGTGAGCCAAGGCACATTACCATATATCTCATCCTCTGAGGTAATAATACTCTGTACCTTTATCGGTGGTGTGAGAAAATTCATTCATGGTGGAGTGTTGCTCTATTTCAGTGTGAGAAAGTAACGTGACCAACGATGAAGTGTTGCTCTCGTTTATTGACTTGAAAATCTTCTTAAACCCCACTTAAAATCTCACCAAATCTCATCAAATCACAAATTTTGTTTTTTTTTTTCAAAAATAGAAAATAATAACAAATCCACCAAACTATCTTAAAATATCACTGAAAATCTCCTAAAATCCAAAAATTTATAAATCCTCCAAAATCCTGTTTTAAATACCCCCTTAAAAGAGCTGTCTTTAGTTGACTTTTCTTACGGCTGTTGAAGATGGTTTGTTTGAAACTAAGGACAGGTGCATGGATCTGATTTGAATCCTCCTCTGATGAAAAAATTGATTTTTACATATCTTGTGTAATGTTTTATCTGTGCTGTCTTAGTCTCAAGCTTTTCTATTTAGAACCTTTTGTAAATAGAATTTTGTTTGTTTAGCTTATGATTTCACACAAGGGTACATTCCAAAAAGGATAAGTCACTTTGAAATCATTGGTTATACCAAAAACCAACAAGGGTACGCAAAATTAGGTTTAGCATATTTCCTTATTATTACTGTATTTTTCTTTGTGTTAGTTTCGGATTAGGAAAGTTTAGATTACTTAGCAATATGTTAATTACTATATATATGTATCATGTATGTGAGCATCTTGTATCGAACTCATTATTATAGAGCAACTCAAATTATATTCTATTCTACAATATTCAGTGCCACAAGCGAAACAGCAAGGTTTGTTTTCGTCTCAGCTTGAAAACCCATTGTTCTGTTCGGTTATAAATTATCAGCAAAGATATTATAATATTTTGACCCGTTTCAATTTTCTCGCTTGTATCATTGGTAATTTACTAATTTTAGGGTTTATCGCTGGGATCTAGTGTTTGTTGTGCTACTAGTCTAGGGTTTGGCTTTCACGAGGTTAGATTCAGACGTCTGCGTTTGAAGTTTTTAGGAGTAATTTTTTTTATCCGCTTCGATAGAATAATTGTGCTAGGGTTCGTATGGCGTTGGGGTTATGTAGCTTCTCTGTTTCTATGTTTTTAGGTTTAGATTTTGGAACCTTGCCTATGGTATGGAGAAGCTAAGCTAGCTGATAGTTTTTCATAGTTTTAACTTTGATTTTTCTGACATCGATGTATCTAATAAGTTTGATTTCGTCATATGACTTTGTTTGGTTAAATATGTCTAACATAGATCATATTTTTTATTTCCAGGATCTGCAAGTAAACAGTTATCCATCAAGACAAGAAATTCAAAGTGAACATCAATCAACTAGGTAAACTTATGCTTTTCAATTATGGAACATATAGTTTTTACTCTTCCCTCAAATCTAGTAAGATTTTTTTTAAGAAAAAAAACTCTTATTTCCTTTTGTAGGATGATTTCCATTGAGGGGATGGGTATTCTTGAAGCGATCAGTTACATCAAGGACCAAATAAAAATTCTACAGAGAGAAATCGATAGCTTAGGCCACAGAGAAGCAAAATTGCCAATCACTATGTCTTTGCTCAATGAGGAGATATCCAAGCTGCAACAAGCGCTCGAGTGTCAGGAAAACGTGGCGAGAAATATTTGCAAGGAGATAGGACTTTATACTACAACTGACCCAGCAATTGTCGAGCAATATATTCCTTCCAATACCCTAGCAATGCTCAAGCCATACATACTTCCTCCTCCCTTCCCTGCTGATGTTCCTCAATCTCCTTGCGATTCGAAATTTAGTAGATTGAGTATAAATTAGTCCTCCTATCCTTTTATTTTGGTTCATTATTGTTTTCAAACAATTGATTTCATATTCAATTAGTTTTGGACTGGAACGAAATAAAATGTTACTCCAAGTCCTTCCAATAAAATAAAATCATTTTACTGTTTACCACCTAAGTTTAAAACCTTCCATCATCATCATGGACAATATGCCTATAAATGTCATATATATAATATGATTTGTTTTACATATGTTTTTACTTTCAAGGATCAATATATAAAGTGATACATTTTGGTGCTAAACAGAAATATAGATTCTCCCAACAGTCATGGAATCATACTTCGGAGTAAATTGAGCTTTCGTCTGATGGCTGTGATGATTCTGCAGTATTTTGCATTATTCGCATACGCAAAAGAGGCTTAGGAGGAGGGTTAAGAGAATCCAAACTTCCTTCCATCATCTCTACGACTTTGTACATTGATGGACGATCAGATGGACAGAACTGAATACACCATAGACCCACCAAGATCATCTTTTTTGGAATATCTTCTTCCTCTCGAGTTAGTCCATCACCATGAAGCTTTACGTAATCTCCATTTTCAAGATCCTTGTAGATCCAATCCGGAAAGTAAGCTGAGCTGTTGTTCGAGTTAGCATTTTTGACTCTTTCTTTGTTCCTTGCTCCTATCATCTCAAGAACCAACATTCCATAGCTATACACATCCGACTTGTGAGATACATTCCCATACATTCTTGAAAACAGTTCTGGAGCAATGTATCCTATAGTTCCTCTCGTGTCAAGCAATGACAAGATGCTTTCTTGCTTCTCACAGAGCTTAACGAGGCCAAAATCAGCAACTTTGGGTCTGAGATTCTCATCTAACAGTACATTCTGCGGTTTAATGTCAAAATGTACTATTTGTTGGAGCCTTGGTCATGAAGTCACTTGGTCAATGGATCAATCCCGTGATACGAGCACAGTTAATGGAGGTTTCCTTATATGTAAAGATTATGATTTGTAAGGATCGACTCTATGATGTATATATGATTGTAAATCAAGGTTTAATAAGACACATCGAAAACTTCAGCTCCTCTGTTTCTTCATGGTATCAGAACCTGAATCATCTCTGTAAAACTAAAATTTTGTTTTCTTTTCCATTCGATGGCTGCCGAAAACTCTCACCCGAACCCGACGAACTCGACGAACCTGACGAGCGAAGTGAGACGCACAATCTCACCCTATGATCTGACTTCTGCCGATAATCCCGGTGTGGTGATATCTCCTTTATTGAAGGGTGAAAATTATGATGAGTGGGCTTGTGGAATGAAGACTGCTCTCTGTTCTCGCAAGAAGTTTGGGTTCCTCAACGGATCCATTCCCCGACCTGAAGAAGGATCACTGGATCTCGAAGACTGGTGGACAATCCAAGCCCTTCTTGTGTCTTGGAATAAGATGACGATTGATCCTGTTCTCCGCTTAAACGTCTCGCATCGTGATGTTGCTAAAGATCTTTGGGATCATTTGAAGAAACGTTTTTCGGTGATGAATGGACCAAAATTGATGCAAATCAAGTCTGATCTTGCTGGTTGTAAGCAACGGGGGCTCTCAATCGAAACTTACTATGGCAAGTTAATGAAGATTTGGGATAGCATGGCTGCATTTCGTCCCTTATGTACTTGCAAGTGTGGCAAGTGTGTTTGTGACCTTGAAAGTCTTCAGGAACGAGATCGTGAGGAAGACAAAGTTCAACAATTTTTGTTTGGACTTGATGATGCCTTATATCGAACAGTACGGTCCAGTCTTGTGTCTCGTACTCCGGTGTCGTCGCTGGAAGAAGTTTACAACATTGTTAGGAAAGAGGAAGATCTCATCCAGGATGGTACCATGTTCTTGGAAAATCGCAATGATGTGAGTGCTTTTGCGGTTCACACACGTTCTCGTTCTACTTATCCTCTGTCACGGAGTGATGACAAGGAGAAAGGTGTGTTGTGTACTCATTTCAACCGTAGTGGGCATGCGTCAGCAAGTTGTTATGCTCTCATTGGTTATCCGGAATGGTGAGGAGAGCGCCCTCGTAGTCGCTCGGTTCAAAGTCAGGGTCGTGGGGGAGCTAGCTCTCATGGTGGTCGCGGACGTGGAGGCAAAGCAGCGTATGCTAATCATGTGACCGTCTCGCCTATTGATACAAAAGAGCATGCTAATCATGTTGTCACCGATTTTGATCGTGCGGGTCATACCTTCACTGACGAACAATGGCGTACTCTCAAACGGGTTCTCAATGCTGGCAAGGAACTCAAGAAAAATTAACTAGTAAGTACAGCTCTCCTTCTTGGATTATGGACACCGGAGCCTCTCATCATTTGACCGGAAATTTTGAAATTTTAACAAATGTGAGAGATATGGCTCCAGTGTTGATTATTTTGGCTGATGGTAGAGAATGTGTGTCGGTGAAAGAAGGGACGGTTCGTCTTGGTTCAGATTTGGTTATGCAATCTGTATTCTTTGTAGAGGGGTTTCCGTCTGATCTGATATCCCTTAGTCAGGTAATGGATGAAAACAAATGTGTTTTGCAAATGACTGACCACTTTCTTGTGGTCCAGGACAGCATTTTGAAGACGGTGATTGGGACGGGTACTAGAGTTGGTGGAACGTTTCACCTTCGTAGTGTAGAGGTTGCAGCATTAGTCACTACGAAAGAGGAGATGGAATATGAGCTATGGCACAAACGGATTGGTCACCCTTCAGCGAAAGTTGTTGGTTTACTTTCACCAATTTCTGTTTCAATTTCTTCTTCTTTGAATAAGGCGTGTGATATATGTCTCCGCGCAAAGCAAACTCGCACTACATTTCCTTTGAGTATGAATAAGACAACAACAATTTTTGAGTTAATCCATTGTGACTTATGGGGACCATACCGAACTACTTCTCATTCTGGAGCTAAGTATTTTTTAACAATCATGGATGACTATTCAAATGGGGTGTGGTTGTATCTGCTAGCTGATAAAAGTGAGGCACCTGGGCATTTAAAAAGTTTTTTTGCACTAACAGAGCATTAATTTGGGGTTCAAGTACGCACTGTCCGGAGTGACAACGGTTCGGAGTTTATGTGTTTAACGAATTTCTTTCAAACTCATGGTATTGTTCATGAATGGTCTTGTGTCTCCACGCCTGAACAGAATGGGCGGGTTGAACGCAAACACAGACACATACTCAACGTTGCAAGGGCGTTACGGTTTCAGGCGCATCTTCCTTTGGAATTTTGGGGCGAGTGTGTCTTAACTGCAGCGTACCTGATCAATCGGACTCCAAGTGCGGTTCTTAACAATGCTACACCCTATGAACGGCTTCATAAGAAATCACCTCAGTATGGCCATTTGCGAGTGTTTGGGAGCCTGTGTTATGCTCACAATCACAAACGTCACGGTGATAAATTTACATCCCGGAGTCGCCGTTGTATCTTTGCTGGGTATCCTCTTGGTCAGAAAGGTTGGAGGTTATTTGATCTAGAAACACAAGAATTTTTTGTTTCCCGTGATGTAATCTTCTCTGAAATCGAATTCCCTTTTGCTCCATCCTCGACGATTGGAAACGAGTCTGAAAAAGGTTGAAGACGATCAACCTACTCTTTGGGCTTGTCTTTCACCAGGCCCAGTTCAAGATGACTTGTTGGCTGGATCTCCAAGCCCATTATCCCAGGCAGGCCCAACTGAAGCAATGTCTGGTCCATGTGAACATGAGTCTTCTTCTTCGATCTCTCTCGATTCGCCTGTGCCTCCGCCGGTTCCAGCACTGATGTGATCGCGGGACACGACCTCGGCCAAGAAGACCAAGACACGCCGGACGCGACTGAGATGCCTGACCAAGACGCATCAGACGCGACCAAGACAACCACTTTGGACACGGCCAAAGCTCCAACAATCCTTCCCGGAGCCACCACACGCTCCAAGAGCTCAGCGAAGGCAGCCAAACAAAGACTCAACCTATTCGTCCGGTCGTTCGTTCAACATCAGCCATCCCATGAAGACTCCAAGGGTTCAGCTCGCTTAGTCTTCACTCTTACCCAAGAGTGAAGACGAACAAGTCGCTTAAGGCAAGGAAGTGTACTCTTTTTCCTTACTCCAGGTTTTTCCCAATGGGTTTACCGGAGAAGGTTTTAACGAGGCATGGAGCTTGGCACACAACGCCTAAGGCCAAGTTGCTTCCCGCGCAAGGCCAAGGCAGTTATCTCTTATATTTCTTGTTTTTGGTTTAAATTTGAACTTTGGGGAATATTTCTCTTGATGCTTTTGCTTATGAATGTTAAGAGAGTTTGTGGCTAGCGTGATAGTCAAAAGGTGGCGACGTGTGTTCATTACAAACAGAACACTTCCAAGGACGATGTGCAGATCAAGATGAATCTGCGTGTCCTTAAGCCCCTTCCTTAAACCTAACTATTTAAACTCCTCTTAGCCCTTGTTCCTCCTTTAGACTTGAATGAAAATTAAACCTTTTCTCAAGAGAGATTCTTGACTTGTCTCCATCCTCTCATTAGTCCAATCCGGGATTGCATAAGTGAGAGAACCCTAACAAGACTCAAACCGGGTTTGATCTTGTTTGCGACCGTATCAAGAGAAGAACCAACTCTCTTTTGTTGTCATTCGATCCACTCATCTCCCCTCACTTCGCTTCCATCACTTCCCTTCGCAACCTCGAGTTCTCTTTCACCAGCTCTCGAGTGCCCCACCGTTCCATCTCGTTTCGATTCCCCATCACTTCCATCGTCAGCCTCGGAGGTCACTACCATTCCGCGTCGTAGCCGCTCGAGGTTCTCCGCATCCGTACGGTCCGAAGGAGTCCACCGATCGTTTCCTCAAACGGTTCGTTTGAATCGACTCAAACTTTGTTTCCCTCGTTTGTTTTTCTTCCATAGAACCGAAGTCAATATCCTTTGCCGAGGAAAGTTTCACCGATCGAAAGTTGACCGGAGTTCAAGACGCGACCGTACCACTATCGCATCCTCGGGTCACATCAAGCACCGTCTCCGGTTCCCGACACAACTCCGTCTTCTCCGACTTCGGCTGGTTCTCCCACACCGGCTCCTCGTCAGCGCACTAAACCACCGGCTCCTGTTCCGATCAATCCCCCTCCTCTTCGTCATCGTATGCGACCAAAAGAAACCCCCTCTCACTTAAAGGATTATGTTATCAATTCGGTTGATTGTGACTCAGGGGCTTCCACATCTGGCACAGTACGGTATCCAATCTCTCACCAAGATTCTAAGAAGCGTTTTAGTGCTTCTCATGTTGTGTATATGGCGGCGGTTGCAGCGGCTGTTTAACCAAAATCATATAGAGAGGCTGTTGCTGATAAACGTTGGAATAAGGCCATGACATCTGAAATTGATGCACAAGAAGAAAATGGCACTTGGACTATAGAGGATTTACCTCCTGAAAAACGTGCAATCGGGTGTCAATGGGTATACAAGGTGAAACATCACTCTGATGGCACGGTTGAACGGTATAAGGCGCGTTTGGTTACGTTAGGTAAAAAACAGAAGGAAGGTGAGGATTATGGCGATACTTTTGCCCCGATGGCAAAGATGACCACTATCCGGGCATTCTTAGATGTTGCCTCTTAACGTTGTTGGGAGATACATCAAATGGATGTCCATAATGCGTTTTTGCACGGTGACCTTCGAGAAGAGGTTTATATGAAGCTCCCACCTGGTTTTGCGGCTTTTCATCCTAACAAGGTATGTCGTCTTCGCAAAGCCTTGTATGGTTTGAAACAGGCTCCTAGATGCTGGTTTGAGAAGTTGACAACAGCTTTGAAGCACTACGGCTTCCAACAATCTTTATCCGACTATTCTTTGTTCACTTTGGTAAGGGATCCTGTTCGAATCAACATATTGATATATGTTGATGATTTGATAATCTCGGGTAGTTCTCCAAATGCGACACAAGATTTTAAAGACTATTTGGCTTCGTGTTTTCACATGAAGGACTTAGGTCCTCTTAAGTATTTTCTGGGCATAGAGGTTGCACGAAGCTCCACCGGCATATACATATGCCAGCGTAAATATGCTTTGGATATCATTTCGGAGACTGGCATGTTTGGTGCCAAACCGGCACTTTTTCCTTTAGAGCAAAGTCACGATCTCATGTTGTCTGCCGCAACGATATTGTCGCTTGATTGGACGTCTGATTTACTTGGTTGTTACCAGACCTGATCTTGCTTTTTCGGTTCACATGTTGGCACGTTTTATGCAACAGCCTCGTGATGATCATTGGCAGGCAGCACTTCGACTTGTACGGTATCTCAAATCGGATCCTGGTCAGGGCATTCTCTTACGTAGCAGTGGTGACTTTCAGATCACCGGCTGGTGTGACTCTGACTATGCAACATGTCCACTCACTCGCCGTTCCATTACGGGTTATATAGTTCAGCTTGGAAACTCTCCCATTTCCTGGAAAACTCGCAAACAAGACACAGTTAGCAAGTCTTCAACTGAAGCTGAGTATCGTGCATTGTCCTTTCTCACCTCTGAACTTTTATGGCTGAAACGGTTGCTACTTACCTTGGGGGTTCGACACGATCAGCCAATGCGATTGTGTTGTGACAGTAAATCAGCGATATACATTGCAACCAATCCTGTCTTTCATGAACGAACTAAACACATCGAGATCGACTGTCATTTTGTTCGTGGCGAGCTTCTTCGAGGTGTCATTTTTCTTCGTCATGTCGATACTACCGTTCAACTTGCAGATATATTTACCAAACCGTTGGGGCGGGATAGCTTTGCGTCATTTCGTATCAAGTTAGGCATACAAAACTTGTATGCTCCAACTTGAGGGGGAGTGTTGGAGCCTTGGTCATGAAGTCACTCGGTCAACGGATCAATCCCGTGATACGAGCACAGTTAATGGAGGTTTCCTTATATGTAAAGATTATGATTTGTAAGGATCGACTCTATGATGTATATATGATTGTAAATCAAGGTTTACTAAGAGACATCGAAAACTTTAGCTTCTCTGTTTCTTCACAATTCTTGTTTTGCAGCCATAGTGCAAGTACTCTAATCCTCGAGCAACGCCTAGCGCGATTCCATAAAGTGTAGTCACATCAAGATTCAACGACTGATCAAGAGAACCATTCTCGAGAAATTCGTATACAATCGCTCTTTTGGATCCTTCGTAGCAGAAACCAAGCAGAGAAACAATGTTAACATGAGATGTTTGGCACATGCTTGCCACTTCGTTGATGAAATTTTTACAATTTCCCGGAAATCTTTACAATTTAGTAATGGATTTTCTGGACATATATATTTAAACCCGAGCCCGGTGTTTTTCAGGGCCAGGCCGGGCCAGCCCGCGGATTTTGGCCTTAATTGACATACCTAGTCTGAATGAATTGCCAAGTTTGTTGTTACTTGTTATAATTAAATTTCGATTAGATGCCAAGAGATAAGTTTTATCTTACTTGTATCACATTAAGAAAGACTTAAGCTCTGTAAATTTCAACCAAGTAAAATATTTGGATTTAAATCCAGCTTAAAACTTGTATCTTCAAAGGTAAATTTTATATTCTGAGTTTAACTCTTTATGTATCCATCTAGTAAGTAAACTCAATGGCAACAAAAAAAAAAAAAAAAAAAAAAATACACAAGAACAGAGAAAACTTTGAGAAGTTGAAGGACCGAGTCAATAATGAAAGAGATAAATACAAATCATATAATACTAGATGGGGACCCGCCCGATATGCGGGTTTGAATTTTTATAAATTAAATTAAATTTAACAGAAATATATTAAATTTTTTGTATGTTATTTATAAATTTTATTTTTTTTATAATACACTGATTTATATTTATTTACAAATCTTTTATGTATGTTACCATTAAAAGTGTCTATTTTTACACCTAAATATACTCTATGTTACAGATATATTTTCTATCACCACCTAGAAAATGTCTATACAAACACATTAAGCCAACTATTTTACTTTCACTTCTGCATAGTTTTTTAATTACTAAAATTGTTGGCTCAAAAAATATTTTGAATAAAAAGTATACTACATAATATGATAATCAATGATGTATCATCACAATAATGTATGACCACCATGGAGAAAACCTTGACTCCACTCTCATCTCTTATAGAGAGAACCTTACTTCCAACCTCCTCCCCAATGGAGAGAACCTCGGCTCTCCCTTCCACCCTTCGGGAGATAATCTTGCTTCCAACCTCCTCCACCTTCCTCCTTTGGAGAGATAACCTTGTGTCCAACCTTCTCCACTATAGAGAGAACCTCGGCTCTGCCCTCTTCTTGTGTGGAGAAAAAATGTTCACGTCTTTTTGTTATCTCAAAATGGCTTGCTCCGACAACCAATGAAAGTAAAAACCTTTTTCTAACGTCACAAAATCTTTTGATAATAACTAATGTTAAATTTCCCAATGTATTCGGGAAAGTGTCTTTGACACACCACTATGTAGTCATTGTCTCCGTAACACCTCAACCGCCACCTAGCTTAGTGAGCCCATGTCCACTCTCAGTCCATGGGCCCACCTTCCTAAGTGGGCCATACATCTATTCTCGGCCCGTGGACCCACCCATATTCGATGGCCGGTTTGTTACGATTGAGAGGCTTAAAAACTTCTTTACCCATCCTACAAATCAACAAATGATCTTTTCCTGTGTTTTATCCTCACTCGCACAGTTCTTACAATCACTTCCAGGAAGGTCACCCGTCATGAAGTTCTCTCAGGATCCTTGACCAAAAATAAATGTGCATTTTGGTAACATATGTGGCCAAATCAATTCTTTTACACATTTTCGGAAACCAAGGTGTCAGAGTCTTTGAGCTCCTATGGATCTATCAACCACGATTTATGTTTTTCCAATATATTTATCTATGTTTGTTGTATGTTTGTGTTTGATTATCCTATTTTATCCATCCATTAGGTTAATGAGCTTCTACTCGTTATCTCCTTGTTTTTCCAATCTATCTATCTATGTTTGTTGTAAGCTTGTGTTTGATTAACCAATTTTATCCATCCATTAGGTTGATGAGCTTTTACTCGTTATCTCCTTTTAGGATTGAATGAATAATAGTAACAATTATGTTTGCAAAAAAAAAAAAAAAAAAGTTTATGACCAACCAATCAAAGTTGAGAAATTAGAAGAAAATTAATTTTGTTGTAAAACACTTGGTGGACTCAATCTGACCGGCCCTCTATCAGTCCTATTTACGGTCATTAGACTTAGGCCCATCGGCCATATGTGTTAAGGCCCATTCGGCCATGTCCATTAGTCCTAGTCGGTTTTGTACTTAGTCTCCTTGAGACTCTATATATATGTTGTAACCTCCTTGAGATCATTAATAAGAAGAACAACAGCTTTCTCTAAACCTCTATTTACAACACGTTATCAGCACAATAGCCTCTTATCCCTAAAACCCTAAAGCAGCCGCCTATTCCTTCTAACCTTAAAACCCCAAAATCCGAGTCCTTGTTCTTACTTCCATCCGAGCCTAAACCTTTCTGTTCGAAGATCCTCTTGTTCACAAGCAAACCTTAGCTTGTGATCAAAGTTCTCTCGACAACTTGATCGAGGTTCGCTGATCGGGGGTGAGTTCGAAGGAAGTTCGCGGGAAGCAGAAGGCGGTTCAAGGAGAGTCTGTTCGCGGAAGCTGTTCGTGAGCAAGGAGGAGAGGAATTACCGAGGTCTTTAGCTCCCGGTCCATACCAGTCAGAATCCAAAAGGTGTTAAGGTAAACAAATCCGAAAACCTCCTTAAAACCCTATAACATGAATTTGAACCTAAAGCTATTGAACCTTAAAGATATCCAAGTAAACAACAAACAAACTTAAGATCTATAATCCTGTAAAACTTAAAAACTGATTCGCATAGGATTGATAGATTGATTGTTAAATTGCACCAAAAGATATCAAGTTTAATTTGGTTTGATTGCTTGATTGATTGTTGCATAAGAACCTAGAACAAATTTAGATTCATAAGGATGATATTAAAACAGATTGTTCTAGGAAGTTAAAACTTGGATCATTCATGCATAGCAATTAAAATCGGACCATGTATAGGTTGTTTAAATTTCGGCTGCATGAATTAAAACTTTAGGATTGTTTAAGCTGTTCTTGAGAAATTCAAGAAGAAAATATGTTAGATCCTAAATTCATAAACTCGAAAATTTTGGAGTTGTTTCTAGGATAATTTCCAAAACTTTAAATCATTATCCTAAAGATTAAGTAAAACTTACATTAAAATCCTAAGTGTATATCCGATTAAATAAAAACTTTGTTAAGTTTCTATAAATTAAAACTTTAAAATCGGAATTAATATATTGGTTAGGATAAGTTCCTAATTAATTTAGTAATTATCCTGAAAGCTAAAATATTTCCTAAAACATAGATTTAGTAAATCTTAAACTAAAAGGAAACTTTAAGAAAAAGGAAATACTATCTAGGATTGTTGCATGCATTTGATTTTGTTGTCTTGCATGCATAAGGAATTAAACCAACGAAAATATACATAAGGCATGGCATGGTCGGTCTCAAATACCGCATGGCCTAAGGCATGGTTCGGTCTTAAATACCGCATGTCCTGAATATTTGTTCCATGGTTCGATCTCAAATATCGCATGCTAATACTCGGATGTCTTGTTTCTGTTGTACGCAGATGGCAAGTGTTAAGATCCCAGACTATGCTATCCTGCAAAGAAACGGTGACAACTACTTGCAATGGGCAGTAGACACCGAGATGAACCTGGAAGCAAGAGATCTTTTTAGATGCATTGAGAGTGCGAATGAGTGTTCCGAAAGGAGCAAGGCTACGGCGACTTTTTATATGCGCCGCCATATGGATGAAGACCTCAAACTGCAGCACCTCCATGTCGAAGATCCTCTTGAACTTTGGACAGACTTAAAAGACAGATTTGGGTACATAGAAGTTGTACTACCAAAGGCTCAAGAGGATTGGGAAGCAATAAGGATCGATGATTTCGACTCCTTGTATGAGTACCACTTAGAGCTATTTAAGATAGCAACAAACTTAAAGATATGTGGTATCGAGGTTACTGAGGAGGACTTGATAGAGAAGACACTCTCAACCTTTCACACTGATGATGAACTGCTCCAGCAGCAAATTCGTGAAAGGAGCTTCAAAACATATGTGGGTATGTTTGAATGGCTTTCGGTGATACTAAAGATGAATGCAGAAACAAATGTGGTGCATCTCGATGATGAAAATCATGAGAATGATGACTCCCAGGAGAGCCTAAGCAGCCTACCGAGACCAACCATGTCTACAGAAAAAGACACTACGGCCGTGGCCGTAGTGGCAGAAGACATGGTGGTGGAAGAGGCTAGACCAACCTTGTCCACAGAAAAAGACACTACGGCCGTGGCGGTGGTGGCAGAGGACATGGTGGTCAATGATGCTAGGCCAGCCGAGGAGGCCACGGATGTGGTGGAAAGGGCCGTGAGTCCTCTAAACCACACACCAAGGCCAAATCAGCACTAAGGTAGAATCCCAAGCCAAGCATGAGACTTCCGATTGCTTTCAAGATGCTGATTAAATTTCGTTTTGATTTTGGTTTAATTTCTATGCTTTCTATGATTTAATTTCTATGTAATGGATAATTGCTTTGATTTAATTTCAATGGATTTTATTTTGTAAAACTTGTCTCGTGAAATACAAAGTATTGTCCTCTTAATAGATATGGCCGAGGACTTGAGTGAACTAATAGTGGATAGTGGCACCAGCCACACCATACTAAGAGACAAAAGATATTTCATAAATCTTAAAATGAGAAATGCTAATGTTAGTACAATAGCTGGTATAGCAAATTTAATAGAAGGCTACGGCCAGGCTCACATCTTGTTACCGAAAGGTACACATATTGAGATAAGAGATGCTTTATACTCACCCAGCTCTAAGAGAAACTTATTGAGCTTTAAAGATATAAGACTTAATGGTTTCCATGTTGAAACCAAGGGTGAAGGATCTAAAGAGTTCCTATACATTACAGAGAATGTAAATGGACAAAAGAAGATCCTAGAGACTATACCTGCACTAGCAACTGGTTTATACCATGCTAAGATAAATATGATTGAAGCTAACTTAGCAAAGCACAGAATGTTTAATGAACAATTCACTCTATGGCATGACCGGCTTGGCCATCCGGGAATGAACATGATGCGTAAGTTAATAATGAGTTCGAAAGGGCACAACCTTAAAGAAAGAAAAGTTTTCCCTAAAAATGCAACTTGTGTAGCATGTGCTCAAGGGAAACTTGTTGTAAGACCCTCACCAGTAAAAGTCACAAGAGAGACTTTACACTTTCTGGAAAGGATACAAGGTGACATATGTGGGCCAATACACCCACCGAGTGGGACATTCAGATATTTCATGGTGATGATAGATGCATCAACCAGATGGTCCCATGTATGCTTGTTATCCACGAGAAACTTAGCATTTGCTAAGCTCTTAGCTCAAATCATTCGATTAAGAGCACATTTTCCGGACTTTCCACTTAAGACTATACGTCTAGATAATGCTGGTGATTTTACATCTCAGACGTTTAATGATTACTGTATGTCCATGGGGGTGAGTGTGGAACATCCTGTGGCACATGTCCATACACAAAACGGATTAGCTGAATCCTTCATTAAACGTATACAAATGATAGCTCGACCATTGTTAATGAGATCGAAGCTTCCCGTGTCAGCTTGGGGACACGCGGTCTTACACGCAGCAGAACTCATACGTATCAGGCCATCTAGTGAACACAAATATTCACCATCCCAACTATTAACGGGTCAAGAGCCAGACTTGTCCCATCTCAAGACATTTGGTTGTGCCGTATACATACCAATTGCTCCACCACTGAGAACTAAAATGGGACCTCAGAGGAGGATGGGAATATATGTGGGATATGACTCTCCCTCAATCATAAGGTATCTTGAGCCACTCACAGGAGATTTATTTAACGCCAGATACGCGGACTGTCAGTTCATTGAGTCCGAGTTCCCTACGTTAGGGGGAGAGATTAATAAGCTGGTAAAGGAAATCACATGGAATCAAACATCCTTGAATTGGCAAGATCCTCGCACACACGCATGTGATGCAGAAGTTCAGAAGATACTTCATTTACAGCAGCTAGCTAACCAATTGCCAGATTCCTTTGCTGACCCAAAGAGAGTAACAAAATCGTACATACCAGCTTGTAATGCACCAGTACGTATTGATGTTCACAAGGGACACAATGACAAAGTTGCTACAGAGTCTAAGCCACGTTTGAAACGAGGTAGACCAGTAGGTTCCAAAGATAAGAATCCTCGGAAGAGTAAAAGAGGTGCAAATCAGACCGAGGCCATAGGGATTACAGAACAACCAGACGTTGCCACAAAAACTCCTAAGGTATCAAGTGAGGCTCAGGACGCTGAGACTCAAGAACCTGAAGGAATTGACAACAATGAGATCTCAATCAATTATATGTTGTCTGGTGTACAATGGAACCGTAAGGATGTCGACATTGATGATATATTTGCATACAATATAGCACTTGAGATAAATGAGGATTTAGAACCCACATCTATACTAGAGTGTACACAAAGCAAAGATTGGCTTAAATGGAAAGAAGCCATTGATGTGGAGTTAAACTCTTTAAGGAAGAGAAAGGTGTTTGGTCCGATCTTAAGGATAACACATGAGATAAAGCCAGTTGGACACAAGTGGGTCTTTGTAAGAAAGAGAAATGAACACAACGAGGTTGTGAGATACAAAGCACGGCTTGTAGCACAAGGATTCTCTCAAAGACCCGGCATAGATTATGAGGAGACATACTCCCCTGTGATGGACACAATGACTTTTAGGTATCTAATAAGTCTGGCCGTAAGAGAGAAATTAGATTTGCGGTTAATGGATGTTGTAACTGCATATCTGTATGGTCCACTGGATAATGAGATATATATGAGATTACCAGAGGGTATAGAACACAAGAAAGGTGGTTCTCGAGACCAATACTGCATAAGGCTAGACAAATCGCTTTATGGACTGAAACAGAGTGGTCGAATGTGGTACAATAGACTTAGTGACTATTGGACCAAGGAAGGTTATAGGAATGACCCGATCAGTCCATGTATATTCATAAAGAAGTTTGCAAACAAAGGATTTGTAATAATAGCAGTATACGTGGATGACTTGAACATCCTCGGAACCTCTGGGGAAATCTCCCAAACAGTCGAATATCTTAAGGAAGAATTCGAGATGAAAGACCTAGGCAAAACAAAATTCTGTTTGGGGTTACAGCTTGAGTACAGAGACAATGGGATCCTTGTGCATCAAAAGGCATATACAGAAAAGGTACTCAAGAGATTCAATATGGAGCAAGCTCACTCATTGACTAGCCCAATGGTTGTGAGAAGTACAGAAGTGGATAAAGATCCATTTGCTCCTAAGAAGGACAATGAAGAAATTCTTGGTCCTGAAATGCCTTACCTCAGTGCTATAGGAGCGTTAATGTTCTTGGCTAGTCACACTAGGCCAGATATCAGCTTTGCCGTGAACCTCCTAGCAAGATACAGTTCTTGTCCGACCAAAAGGCACTGGAATGGTATTAAACATGTTCTGCGTTACCTTCAGGGAACGGCAGACTTCGGTCTTTACTATACTAACCATAACAAAGTTGGTTTAGTTGGTTTTGCTGATGCAGGTTATCTATCCGATCCACACAATGGTAAGTCACAAACAGGTTATGTGTTTACGCGCGGCGGTACGGCGATCTCTTGGCGTTCCATGAAACAGACTTTAGTAGCCACATCGTCAAATCACGCGGAGATCCTTGCCATACATGAAGCCGGCCGTGAGTGTAACGCCCCCGAACCGTCCTAGGACCACGAAGGCCATCGGACAGCCACGGGACGCCACTTGCAGAATTGCGCCGAGGTGGTCCGGCCGAGGGACGGAAGCTGCAGACTTCCCGACCGATCCTCCCTAGCACAATCCCACCCGCAACCGAGGTTACTTAGGCTTTTCAACCCTCGCGGCCTGGTGCGTTGTGTCAGCCCGGACAAGGCCGAGTATCAGCTGCAACTTGCCATGTTTTCCTGAAAACCGCATATATATTACTTTAGTAAAATAATTTATCACAAACAAATTATTAAAGCAATATATATTTAGATAGTCGGAAAAATATATACATAACCATTTGTAAAATTATAGGGTTTTACAAGGAACACAAGAAAACCCTATCCGGTACCCTAAAGTTTGCTCCGGCTCTAGACTCACTTAGGCTTCCCTGCAAAACCACAACAACTGAGACATGAGTAATCTAAGATTACTCAGTGAGCCTGGGTACCCCTTTTTATATCCTAAACAGGATTCTATTTCCCAACCCGACTACCCCAGTAAACAACGAAAACAAGCAAGTTAAACAAACTAGCAAGTTATCAAAGCAACGCAACAAAAGCTATAGCGGAAGCAATCAAGCAATCAAACATGCAAGAAGACTAGATCACTACGACACACTTCGAAAGATCTAGACTCGCTACTCACAACACAAGACGACTAAAGACCACTTTAGACTCTTGACTCATCTACACCACGCAAGGACAATCTAGAATAAACAAGGAACACTTGAACTATCCTAGACTCCTACACCAAACACCGCATGCAAAGACGACTAGCCATAAACAAGGGACTCTTGATTACTCTAGACTCTTTACACCTAGGGCCCTTCGATAATCTGTTCCGTTCCATCCCCTTCTCCATGCTGAGACCACAAAGGTCACCAACACGAGTCCACATTTAAGCCACATCGTCATGTAGCGGTCACGCTGGTAGCTAGCCAGCCGTGACAATGTCTCCGCGCAAGTGATCGTGGGAACTCACGCGTGACATATACTTTTGGAACCAGAAATATCGACTCACTACTCTAGCTTACGACTCAAGAAACGAATTCGAGAGACTAAGCTAAAACAAACGCACAAGAATAATTCAAGCACCGATTCATCTAGCACGCATGCAAGAAATCGAGCAAGAGTAAAACATGCAATAATCACACAAGAGGCGAGATAATAAATCAAGCAACTTAGGATTATTGTATACGCATGTAAGCAACCACACAAGAAAATCATCATGGAATAATCAACAAGGAGCAAGAATAAAATCAAGCAACTTATGATTAATCTACACGCATGCACACAACATAAGCAACTTAAGCAAAAATTATGCAACAAGTTCTAATACGCATGCAACCAATTAAGATTTACCCATTTAAATCCTAAGTCCAAATTAACATGCAACCTAACCGATTTACTCATTTAAATCCCTAAGGTTTATTTAAGCATGTTTCAACCTCGATTAAAATTATGCAAAACAATGCAAAATACTTAATCTTCTCTTAGGCATGCAACCGGTTTTAACAAGAAATTATCAAGCAAAACAAGGTTCTATCACGCATGCAATTCTAACCAAATTTTAAGTCCCAATTTACTTAAAATATAACCAATTCAACATGCAAGGTGATTCAAGTTAGATGTGTAACTACACATTCACTAAGATGAATTCTATTGGGCATGCAACCAATTTAAACCAACACTACATGCATCCATCCTACATGCATTACCGCAGACTCACCTCTCGCGTATCGACGATGATTACACAGACTCACGGCACCACACGATCAGACGGTCTCCGCTTGACACTCCTCCGCTCCTTCAACCGTTCTCGTTCTCGGCTTACTTAATCCAACCGCGTCTCTTTCTCAATGGCCTCTTCGCTAGAAACTCCTTTCTCTTTGACAGCTTGATCTCGACACCACCTCCGTGTTTCCTCGACGATCACTTGATAACAACTCCGCTTCTTCGCCTAGGATTACTTCGGCAGCAACTCCTTCTTTTATGCGACTATCTCTCTCTCGGCGATCTCTCCTTTGTTTCTCTCTTAACTTTGAGAGAAAACAAACTCTAAGTATTTGAGTGTTTAGTGAGATGAGAGAAAATGAGAAGCTTTGATAATGAGCTTCACTCCCTCTATTTATAGGCTCGAATTCTCCTCCTCTCCTTAGTGCAAATCGACATGTGTTTTCTCCTTTTCTTGTTTATGCGACAAGTGCCTCTCCATCCAATCAAAACTCGCCAATTAGCCTCCTAATCCTTCTCTATTAGTGCATAAAACTCCTCCTCATTAGTGCATGTCTTCTCTTTTATTAGTGCATGTCGCTAATCTCCACATAATTTTATAAGGCAAATGTGTGACTTGGCTCAATGTGGTTCTCTTCTTCTCCTTAAGTCTTCTTGGTGAAAATTAGTGAGACTTGGCCACCTTAACACCACTTCTTCCTTAATCACCTTGATTAAGCTTAATCTTCCCACTATCTTCTTTAATCTTTTTGATTAAATTAATCCCCCACTTATCTTGATTCTTATTGGTCGAAATTTTGAGAAATTAATAAATTTTCCCAAAACACTCACTTCCTTTGTCTATCACCTTTGACATTTGCTTCCAGCATTTCTCACCTCCTTGGATAGTTTTCTCGGTCGTCCGGCCGTTCCGCTCAGTACGCTCGGTAATCTCTCGGGCACTACGGACAGTACGCCTTGGTCGGCTCGGTCATTGCATCTTGGGTGTTTTGACAATATGTCTCGGGCCTTCGACTAATTTTCTCGGTAATTCTTTCTCAGCAATACTTCTAAGTATTTTTCGATCAACTCTTCCAATTCCTGCTCGGTCTTTGAGTCCTAGTCGTGCACTTGATTCCTCCGGTCTTGGCTCGGTCTTTATTTGACTAGCGAATATTTTCTCGGACTTCTTCTGGTCGTTCTTCTTGGTTTCACGCCTTCTTTCTTTTCAAGTACTTTCCGGTCCATTTCCTTGATCTTTTATTTTGAGATTTTTACCCTTGGTGAGGGTTATTACAGTGAGTGTGTTTGGTTGCGGTCTATGACTCAGCATATACGGACGGATAGCGGCTTAGAAGACAACAAGGAAGCCACGGTCATCTACGAGGACAACTCGGCCTGCATCGCGCAACTCAAAGATGGTTACATCAAGGGAGATCGGACGAAGCACATACTTCCAAAGTTCTTCCTTACACATGAACTACAGCAAGCTGGACAGGTTCAAGTGGTGAAAGTTCAATCATGCGACAACTCAGCCGATCTCTTCACCAAGGCATTACCGACAACAACATTCAAGAAGCTCACGCACCATATTGGAATGCGGAGGCTCAAGGACTTAGAGTGATGCTTGGAACAGGGGGAGCAATGTGTGCTGTACTCTTTTCCCTTCACTAAGGTTTTGTCCCAATGGGTTTTCCTGGTAAGGTTTTAATGAGGCAGCATCCCCTTAGCACATTGCAGCGATCCCATCCTCGCATAGGCACGGTCATCTCGTCCAAGGGGGAGTGTTGTAAAACACTTGGTGGACTCAATCTGACCGGCCCTCTATCAGTCCTATTTACGGTCATTAGACTTAGGCCCATCGGCCATATGTGTTAAGGCCCATTCGGCCATGTCCATTAGTCCTAGTCGGTTTTGTACTTAGTCTCCTTGAGACTCTATATATATGTTGTAACCTCCTTGAGATCATTAATAAGAAGAACAACAGCTTTCTCTAAACCTCTATTTACAACAAATTTGACATAATTAAAAAAACAATAGAAAATTATAAGCATGGAAATATATGAATCCCAAATAATTCAAAGATATAAATATAAATTAAATAAAAGAATATAAAAATACTACAATAAATTTTAAAATACAGTATTTGGAAAAGAAGACACATATATTAATCTTTTTTGGGGTCAACATATTAATCTTACCTATTACCAACTGAAAAATGAGAAAGTAGGAGAAAAATTTGGTTTAAAAAAATAAGAAAAATTTATCCCTTGAAATTTTTTTCTAATTAAACAAAGTTGAAAGTAGTGTTTTTGAATAAATTATTTACATATAAGACAATTTATTTTTATATAGAAGTGAGTATTTACAAAATTTAGAATTAATAATTAATTGTATATTTTTCTTAATCCCCTTTTCTATATTTTTTGTAGAATTAATAACGTAAAATTAAAAATAAGTACATAATATTTCGAATTTTATAAAATATATATATATATATATATATTTAATAAAACTTTATATTCTTTTTCGTTGATATTCTCTCCTTATAATTATTTAAAAAAACTTTGTATTTTTTTATAAATTCTCTAATTTTTGATCATTATCTTTTCACATTATTAATACTTTTTTAAATAAAATATTTTATTTTTGTTGTAATCAAATTTCTGATATTAAATATTAACTTTTACACATGTTAAAATCTGAGATTGATAACTTAACACATGTCAAAATCTTGTTAATGACTAACTTTGAAAACCCAACTTTATATAATAAGATCTTCTTATAATTATTTAATAAAACTTTGTATTTTTTTTATAAATTCTGTAATTTTTGATAATTATCTTTTTGCATTATTAATATGTTTTTAAACAAATTATTTTATTTCTGTTGTAATCAAATTTCTCTTATTAAATATTATTAATGACTAAGTTTCAAAACCCAACTTTATATAATAAGATTGCGAACCCTTTATTTACTAGTCTTTGTGGAGAATCTTGTTAACGTATAAGAAAGATTAATATATAAACTTCCCAACTCCAATATTTGGATAAGTCACGTAAATAGTAATTCGTAGCTTTCGGGTTTTACTAAGACTTTAGAGCAGACCAATTAACATATTGTTCATTGAAGTTGAGTTGGAAGGCCATGATTTCTAAACAACTTAACTTATAGGAATAATCCCGTAGATATCAAAAATCTTGGGCAAATGTAGATATCTATTACTTGCATCATGTCAAAAGAAGAAAAACAAGAAGACTAAAAATCACTTTGGAATATGTTAACGAGTATTAAAATTTCACATTTTTTGGATATTCAAGTAGTCTAAGGGAAAGTTTTGTAACGCGCATATGCATTAGATTCATAGATAAAAAAGATATACTTTGTAACGTTTTAGATTTTAAACATACAAACCATTTTCTTAAATTAAATTCTCAACATGTGTATCATATAAAAACCTCGGAGTCGTTTGAATTCTCTTCTGAGAGTGAAGAAGATTCTGGAAGAGGTTCTGCAGAAAGATGTAAAGAAGGCTTAGGAGGGACTTCAAGAGCATCCAAACTTCCTTCGATCATCTCAACTACTCTGTTCATCAGTGGACGATTTGATGGACATGGTTGTATACACCATAGACCCACCAAGGTCATCTTCTTTGCAGTCTCTTTCTCCTCTCTAGATATATCATCACCAAATTTCCATGTATGATCTCCCTTCTCAAGATCCTTGTAGATCCAATCTGGAAAGTAGGCCGAACTTGAGTTGGAACCTGCTGTTTCTTCTGTTTCTTTGTTCTTTGCTCCGATCATCTCGAGGACCAACATTCCATAGCTATAAACATCTGACTTGTGAGAGACTCTGCCATACATTCCTGAAAACACCTCCGGTGCAATATAACCTATAGTTCCTCTCGCCTCTAACAAGGACAAGATGCTTTCTCTTTTTTCGCAGAGTTTGGCGAGGCCAAAATCGGAGACTTTAGGGCATAGATTATCATCTAACAGTATGTTTTGAGGTTTGATGTCAAAATGCACAATCCTTGTTTTGCAGCCATGGTGCAAGTATTCAAGTCCCCGAGCAACACCTAGCGCGATTCTGTATATGGTACTCACATGTAGATTCAGTGACTTGTTTTTAGAGAGGAATTGATCAAGAGACCCATTCTCTAGAAACTCATACACAATTGCTCTTTTGGACCCTTCATAGCAAAAACCAAGCAAAGAAACAATGTTAACATGTGATGTCTGGCTCATGCTTGCGACTTCGTTGATGAAATCTTGACCATTACTCTTAAAATCTTTCAATATTTTCACTGCAACCTTACGGCCATCGCATAGGTTTCCTCCATAGACAATTCCAAATCCTCCTTTCCCAACCGTGTGTGAAAATGATTTGGTGATTTTCCTTACTTCTGCATAACTGTACTGTTTCAGTTGTACTAAAGCCTTTAGGTTATGGTCTCTTGATCGTGGATGATGTGAAGTTTTTCTCTTTGGGATAATGCAACAGAGCAAACACCCGGTAATAAGAGTAGCACCCAGTAATCCACAACTGAATCCGATCCCTAGAGACAAACAATAAAGCAAATGATATATATTGAAATTAGACATGACCGTCGTTATTACTTTATTCTATTACTAGGTATGTTCTGCTGAAATTAGTTTCCTTGAAAAAATTTTAAGCAAAAAGAATATAACATATACCTATTTTCGCATTTTTGGAGAGACCTGCATGAACAAAAATTCCACGAGAAAAAGGTGAGTTCAAACACAAGACAGAACTTAGAATCGTGCTTGAAGCAAATTTTAAAAGACAAAGGAGTTTTCATGTGATGTTCATCAGAAAAGGAATGTAAATCCTATTCATGTTAGGTAAACTAGTTATAGTTTAAAGGTTTGGTTTGTAGTTGGGGGATTATGCAGTGATTGAGGAAGGGAGAAGATCTGGTTCTTGTGGAAATAAGCGAACTTAAATTAGTGGAACTATTTAGAAAAACGGAGCAAAAGAAATATTACCCATATTTCCACAAGTATGCTTGTGTGGCTCATTTATGCAATAGCAAACGAATCCTCTAGACTGCTGATTATATCCACAAGAACCCTTTGAGTGTACGCAACGGGAACAATCACTGTTGAATCTAACCTCGAAACCCTTACCAAGAGCCTTCTTTATAGTCTCCGTACTCTGATTTATCTCTGCTGTTTTCAAGACAGATCGAGAAACTGGAATGTCGATGGTCTTTTTGCAGGATGACCTAAACTCGTCTGCTCTAACCGACTCCTGTGAAGATGAGATCTCTTTCCTCATAAAGTAAAATTTCTCATCAGTATCATCCCCACACTGCAGCTGACTAGTGTAATCACCAAGAGGAAAATCTACACTTGGAAGAGGGCAGTGATAGAAAAAAGTTAGCAATTCAGTGTCGTTAGAAAATGGAAGAACATCTTGGTTGATTGGTGCGCTCTCAGAGTACTCGGGACAAAGATTGTTGAGATAATCCTTTCTGGCAAGTCTTATTATACGAGTCTCATAGTTCATCTCAAGGATTTGGAACTTAACCGAAAATATACTAAACTCTGCGAGATCTCCGCTGCAGTTGACCTCGAAATCCGGGTGACCGCACTCTTCTCTATCAGGTGTCCAAAATGGATAATAGAGCTCTGTATGATTGCTGCATTTAAACCCAGGAGTGCATTTTATGCGACGATCATCAACTGACAAAACACTCGTGGGGGTCACAAAGAGCACCCATATGATTGTATATGTAAAAGATTTTGTTAGATACAGAGACAAATTGATCATGGTGATCTCCTCTGTTTTTCTGGAAATTAGGAACTATGAAAATGAAGAAATAAAAACAGTAAGGATAAAAACTTTACTAATTCAAGTTAAGGGCAAGTGGAATCATTGTCCAGGTCAAGATTGATAGTTGAACTATTTGTCGTAATTAGAGTATTTTAATAAATAGAGTATTACCTAAAAAGACTTTTCTATCTCATCACTGGAGTTATTGAACATCAGAGACTTCACAAGTCACACAACACCCCAACAATAAACGTCTTTTACACGGCCATCAATAGGGAGAAGACTTGGTCATATTTCGAGACTTAAGGATTAAAGAAAATAAATTTCTATTATTTTCTTCTTTTTATTTGTTTTTCTCTCACTGGCAAACGAATAAGTGGTTCTTGGCACAAATTACATGTATGCGATACCGGGTTCACAATATATGTATTATCCGGATTACTGCTATCATAGACTTTAGAATCAATTATTGTGAATGATAGACTAGAGAAGAAAGAAAGAGAAATGAAAAGTTGGAGACATTTCGATAGATGTCCACAATTTTTGCCCCGACTCTCTCCCCGGAAGGGAATTTTGCTGGTAGTGTTTCAACACTCAAACACAGAGTCGCATCAGAGCTGGGTTGCTTAGAGTGCAAGGAAGGGTATAGAACAGAAATATGACCGATATCACCAAACTAAACCCTAAATGCTTGAGAATTGATCACTTTTTGTAACTATATATTGAAATTAATACGATTAGTAAAACTACTAAAGAAAAATCTACAGGAAGATGTAAGCTCTGTTTTTGTTAAGAATAAGTTTTTTATATATATTATAATTAATAAATAATTTGTGAGTAAAATTCAGCTAAGACAAAACATAATAGAATCTTGAAAGGTAAATAAAGTATTATCCTTATGACTTTAACTCTTCTTGTTTCTCTGTCTGTTAAATAAACTCATTATGGAAAAAGTTTTATTAAAGAAAACAAGAACATGGGAGACTTGGAGATGTTGAAGGACCAAGTCATGAGTGAGAGTGACAGATACAAATTTTCTTTATTAGATGCCGTGACAAGAATCTTGTTTAACGTATAAGAAAGTGTCATTTATACATAACCCACAAATCCATTATTTTGGATATGTTCATTTGAACACAGGAAGAATTAGTTGTAATTTTAACCAAGTAAATATTTGTATTGGAATTCAACTTAGAAACATTTCAAATTCTAAAGAGGTGTATTTAACTTGATATTTTAAGTGATTTGTGTAAAAGTTACAAATCTTATGTTATTCAATCATGGATTTTAAAAAGTCTCCTGAAATCCACTGTTATTGAACCGATGATTTAAAAATCTACTTTAAAATCCATTGTTATTCAACACTGTTATTCAAAACAGTTTGTAGATTTGGATTTTAATAAGTTTTAGGGATTCTGGAGGATTTGAGAGGATTTGTTTAGTTAAAAATACAGAAATCCAAATCTCATGGTTTTAGGTGGGATTTGAAAGAATTTTCCTAAAAATCATATCAACTTCCCTAAAATCTACCGAAATTCCAAATTTCCTAAATCCCATCAAATCCTCCATAATCACATAGAAGAAATACATACACTTTGAAACATTTTAGATTTTACCATACATAATTTTTTCTTCAATAAAATTCTCTGGCATAATTACAACAATTGTATATGATGGACTCTCAAAAATAAATTTCCGGCTTGTGGATCATATCAATACCTCAAAATATTTCGAATTATTTACTGAGAGTGGAGAAGAGTCTGGAAGAGGCTCTGCAGAAAGATGTAAAGAAGGCTTAGGAGGGACTTCTAGAGTATCCAAACTTCCTTCCATCATCCCAACAACTTTGTTCATCGGTGGACGATTTAATGGACATGGTTGAATACACCATAGACCCACCAAGGCCTTCTTCTTTGCAATCTCTTTCTCCACTCTAGATATATTATCACCAAATTTACATGTATGATCTCCGTTCTCGAGACCCTTGTAGATCCAATCTGGAAAGTAAGCTGAACTTGAGTTGGAAGCAGCGGTTTCTTTTGTTACATTGTTCTTTGCTCCAATCATCTCAAGGACCAACATTCCATAGCTATAAACATCTGACTTGTGAGAGACTCTTCCGTACATTCCTGAAAACACCTCAGGTGCGATGTAACCTATTGTTCCTCTTGTGTCTAGCAAAGACATCATGCTTTCTCTTTTTTCGCAGAGCTTAGCAAGGCCAAAGTCTGAGATTTCAGGGAAAAGATTGTCATCTAACAGTACATTTTGTGGTTTGATGTCAAAATGGACAATTCTTGTTTTGCACCCATGATATAAGTACTCAAGTCCTCTAGCAACACCCAGCGCGATTCCATATAGTGTACCAACATCCAGATTCAATGACTCCTTGCTAGATATGTACTTATCCAGAGACCCATTCTCTAGAAACTCATACACAATTGCTCTTTTGGACCCTTCGTAGCAGAATCCAAGTAAGGAAACAATGTTAACATGTGATGTTTGGCTCATGCTTGCGACTTCGTTGATGAAGTCTTCACCGTTGCTCTTAAAGTCCTTCAAGATTTTCACCGCAACCTTGCGACCATCGTATAGGTTTCCTCCATAGACAGTTCCAAATCCTCCTTTCCCAACTGTGTTTGAAAATGAATTTGTAATTTTCGTCACTTCTTCATAACTGTACTGTTTCATGTCTAGTAGACCGTTAAGGGACAAGTCCATAGTTGGAGTGTTTGACATTATATTGGTGTTGTAAGGCAGTGCAGTTGATAAGCCTTTTCTTGTGTTTTGAGCTTCCAGTTTCTTTCTTCTCCGGATGATGAAACAGAGCATACATCCTATGAAAAGACTGGCACCGAAGAATCCACTAGCAAATCCGATGCCTATAGACAAACAAAATTTCAAGACCACCGTAAGATTATGCTATTACTCAGGTATGTTCTACTAACATTAGTCTCCCTTGAAATATAGAAGGAGACATGTACCAATTTTCGTTTTTTTGGAGAGACCTGCATGAGCGAAGAAACGTCAGTTCAATAGTCAATACAGAACTTTAGAATCGTATATATAAAAGAAAACTTGATGAGGAAAGGAAAAGATCTGGTTCGTATGGAAGAAGATTAGCAAATCTGATACAGACAGAAATTGAGATTCATATAAACTTGGGTTAGCTGGAATATTCAGAGAATCTAAGCAAGAGGGAATCACAAAGAGCATCCATATTAGAGACACAATTAAATCTTTCCTTACTAGTCATTGTGGAGAATCTTGTTAACGTATAAGGAAAGACTTATGAAATCCGCAGATCCATTATTAGATATGTCATCATGTAAATATTTTCTAGCTTCCAGTTGACAAAGCCTTTAGCACCACCCGGTTAGTCCGGAGTAAACCAGCACATACCAGATTCGGGAGATTGAACAAGGTCCGGTTCATCAAGAATCTTAGCTTGAAAGAAGATATTAGAGAAAGACTCCCGAGTCCCGATTCTACTCATGTTTTGATGATTGCAAAGTCAATTTAAGATGCTTTTAACAGTTTACGAGTCCCGCACCTTTGATATTGATAACCATAGGGAGTAACTTCTGTTCATGTGTCATCATCAGAGAAGGGTGTGGAAGAGGCCACCTGGAAAATAAGCAAACATAATTACCACATACGTGATAAAGAAGTTACAATTAGTTGAATACTAATATCTTTAAATAATTGATTTCTCATCTTCTCTAGGTTTGTATAGTAATACCTTACTAGAAGTCTAGAATTCATGTATTACTCTCAATACAGTGCAAAACTTCGGTCGATTTGGTGGCGGATTGCGTGAGATGATAGTTGTAAAAAAAACTCATCATAGTGACGTGGGATTGGGCCTCTTGCTCCGCCAAAAATCGATTCCAATCAAGTGTTCGCTTTTTTCCTAAGCTTCTGAATGAACCTATTTTCATTTGTTTCTTAGAGTGCTTCTTCCCAGAGTTTTAAAGTTCTGAGTCCTGATCATATTAATATTACAATTCTCCGTTTAATATGTCAACTTCATACTTATTTATGTGAATCATGAACCTGTAAGAAACAGAGGAGTACAAGAGATATATTTTCCAACAAATTTTAAAACCATTGTAAGAGGTAAGTTGCTCAGCTGTTACCATTCTCGAACCTTTTTACATATCACGGAATAAAAGAGGACAATGCATCAAAAATGATGGCAAGCAGCCCTCAATTCATAGGTGCAAATATCAACAAAACATTAAAAATGCAACCCATTTATATACTTCAAAATTATAGACCTTAACTTCCACTTATTCCATTTATCGAAAACACCCTGTTTTTTCTTTCTTCATTAACCAAACAATGTTGAGTGTCTACGTCAATAAACATCATCTAATAAGCATAGAATTAACACTAATTATCAGAAGTTTTTTAAAACAAATCGAGAAGACTAGCTCGAGATCTTGACAAGTTTTAGGAGATCCACTCTCCAGTTGACTTTATAGTTTAGGATGACCTTGACCCATGTTGGCTCTCTTCAACAGTTTGTTGAAACACTTCTTTGGAAACGTGTAAAGCATCTTCACTAGTTAAGTGAGTACCTCTTTCAGAATGACTTGGAGTAAGGAAGGTTGAAGTCTCATTACTATCTTCAAGAGTTTCTTGAACCGTTGTCACTTGTGAAAGCAAATTAGGATTAGGTGGAACTTGGAGAGCCTCTAGATTCCCCTCTAACATTTCAATGACTTTGATCATCGGTGGACGGTCAGATGGATTCATCTGAATACACCAAAGAGCAACCAATACCAATTTCTTTGCAATTTTCTCTTCATCATCATTTAAACTATCTCCAAAATTCCTTGTAATATCTCCCCTCTCAAAATCCTTATAGACCCAATCTGGAAAGTACATTGAACTATTATTCGATCCAGAATACTCAACCCTTTCTATATTCTTTGCTCCAATCATCTCAAGAACTACCATCCCATAACTATAAACATCTGACTTGTGCGAAACTGCTCCAAAGTTCTTGGAAAACATTTCAGGGGAAATGTATCCAAAGGTCCCTCTCATGTGTAGCATCGATATGATGCTCTCCTTGTTTTTGCACAATTTAGCAAGACCAAAATCTGAAATTTTAGGGCAAAGATTTTCGTCCATGAGTATGTTCTGCGGCTTTATGTCGAAATGCACAATCCTTGTGACACAACGATTGTGCAAATACTCTAGCCCACGAGAGACACCTATCGCAATGTCATATAATTTTTCCCAATCTTTCTTGGTTGACATATTCTCAGAAACAAACTTGTCGAGGGATCCATTCGGCATGAACTCGTAAATAATAGCTCTCTTGTTCCTTTCGTAGCAGAATCCAAGCAGAGAAACAATATTGACATGAGATGTTCTACTCATGCTAGCTACTTCATTAATGAACTCTTCTCCATTCCCCTCTGTTTCCTTCAAGATCTTCACTGCAATATCACGACCGCTATTGGGTAACTTTCCTTTGTAGACAGTTCCAAATCCTCCTTTCCCGAGAACATGTGCAAATGAGTTTGTCATCTTCTTGACTCTTGTATAACTATATCGTTTCAACATTACAACTGCCTCAACATTCTGGTCATCCCAATCACTTTTTCTCTCATTCTTTGTTCTCAATATTATTACGACGAAAATTGTGATCATCATGGTTAAAGCTGCTGATGAAAGGTGCTCCAAACTCTGCCAGGGGAGCAAAAGTTAGCTGGGACTCTGTCTGTACTCCTAAGGAGAATGGAGGTCTGGGCCTAAAACGCCTTGTTCACTGGAATAAGGTCCTTGCTATGAAGCTTATTTGGCTCCTATTTGCCTCTGGTGGTTCCCTATGGGTTTCTTGGGTTCGTGCAAACCTTATTGGTAATAACTGTTTCTGGGATCTAAACGCATCTTCTTCAGGAAGCTGGATATGGCGAGGCATTTGTAAGCTACGTCCTCTTGCTCGTCCATATATTGTGTGTGAAGTAAGTTCTGGATCTACTTGTAGGTTCTGGACAGATAACTGGACCTCGCTTGGACCCCTGATTGACATTACGGGTGATACTGGACCTAGAGTTTCAGGTCTTCCAGTAAACTCCGTTGTTTTGGATGCAGTTAGGGGGAATCAATGGTGGATTACACATTCTCGTTCTCGCAACCCCATTGTGCAATTACTCAAAGCTTGTCTCCCGACTATATCAGTTCTTAACCTTAGTGATGATGCTCAGGACGATTCATATCTCTGGAAAATTGGGGATGCCGCCCCTTCAAGCACTTTCTCTACTTCTGCAACGTGGTTTCACCTGCATCCTCTCGACGTTAAAGTGGACTGGTTTGAGGTAGTTTGGTGCAAGGGCAGGATCCCAAAACATGCTTTCCTCTCTTGGCTTAACTCTCGGCACAGGCTTCTCACTAGGGATCGTTTGGTTTCCTGGGGATTACCTGTCCCCTCAACCTGTCTCCTCTGTAATAGTCAAGATGAATCTCGACAGCATCTCTTTTTTGATTGCTCATATACGAAGGAGATTTGGTCCGCTTTTACTATCAGAGCCCGTGTCTCACCTCCAGGTGTCTTTGAAGATGCTGTCAGGTGGTTAAGGAATCCTTGCAGGGACAAAAACACTGCCTGGATTCTCAGATTAGCTTATCAAGCCTCAGTTTACACGATCTGGAAAGAGCGTAATTCAAGACTCCACTCCTCTTGTTCTAGACCAGCCTCGAGTCTTATTGCAGAGATTAAAACCATCCTCAGATTGCATCTTGGAACTCTCACTCTCAAGCAAAGGAATGTTC
Source organism: Camelina hispida (assembly GCA_023657505.1). Taxonomy (NCBI): domain Eukaryota; kingdom Viridiplantae; phylum Streptophyta; class Magnoliopsida; order Brassicales; family Brassicaceae; genus Camelina; species Camelina hispida. The sequence continues at coordinate 32,861,537 of CP094635.1, forward strand.
TCCCGGATAATACTCTCTTGGTTACCTGGTTTGGTGTTTTTCATTAATCTTGTAACCAGCTGTAATGTTTGCAGGTGTTACTCATTATAGGAGGCACCTTGTATTTTTCTCAACTCCTAATGAATATGACTAAAAAAAAAAAAAAAAAAAAAAAAAAAAAAGCTGCTGATGAGACTCCTAGAATAAGATAATAAAGAAGAATAAAAATCTAGGCGTTTTTTGTAGACAAGGTTACAATCAGATGGACTGAGCGAGATATGGTACCAAGTATGAGTTTTAACTTCCATGATTTTTCTGCAAAAAAAAAAAATAATAATAATAATCAAGAAGCCTTGTTACGAATATAGAAAAATAAAATATATATTATTATGAAAAAAAAGGAAATATAAAAAACTTACTTTTTGTTCCTCCATTAGTTTCCCTGGAGGGTTGAGACGCTGAGCTTATGTTGTTGCTATCCAACAAGTGACATAATTACATACAGATCAGTTTATAAAAAAACCGAGGCGCTAATCAGACCTAAAGGTTTTGTTTAGGTGTTTACGGAAACTTACTTGGTGGTATTAGAAGTAATCGGCGGGCAAAAGGTGATGATGTAGTTAGCTGAGTTTGAGCATCTGACGGTGCTGTTTCTATCGTCATATGCATAGCTATAAGCGAGTGGACACTCGTTCTTGAAATTCTTCGAGTAAAGCGTCGGTTTGCATGTTTCAGGTGTGCCGTATTCACCGTAGCAGCAGAACTCCGGCAACTTGAATTTGTCACAAGCGTTCATGCAAGCGATGGGCTGTTCCTTGTTGGAGCGTCCCATCACCCTCAGCTCTGACGGACACGTCTTGTTTAGGTTGACCACGCAACCAACGTTGCTGCATCTCCGGCCACTCCCTGAAAGCTGTGGGACTACAAACAAGGGAAGGTTGTAACCGTTCGCGACAGTTACGTCATAGTAGTCTTCACCGTTTGGACCGTCGAGGGTAAAATCGATTAGAGTCGTAGGAGACGATGCTCCGGCTCCCGAGCACTCGATTTTTCCGGAGCCGCAGTCTCCCGTGGCACAAGAGAAATTCCCTGTTGAGCTGGTGGAGCAGTGGGATCTACCCCACAAACGACCTGTCCATGACGATGGCACATTGATGACACGCGACTCCCCTTTCTTGAGGGTGAAGCCGGTGGTGGGAGAAACCATAGTAGCCATGGTTAGGATTCCTGGCCAGACAGTGTAATCGCATTTGTTCTCTATAGTAAAGTTTCTCGACATTACTCCTACGATTGATAAGAAAATTAACAATGAAGAAAAAAATCATCAAATAGTGATTAAACACCAAAATTTTAATCTGGAATAAATAGAAACGGCTGTACCTGACACGAATAAATGTGAAACAAGGAGGAACATTAATGGGAACCTTCCAACCATTGGCTCGAAGAAGAAGTTATATGACTACCCTTTGTCCTCTGCAGTGATCAGAGTATCAGACTGTAGATTTTAATTTGTTAATATGTCAATGCTATGTTAATAAAGTTGTTTTCCATTTAAATTTCTACGTGTAATTAATTTTCATTGCAAGTCAACGGAAAAATATATATAATCCAATGCGACATGAAACTCATGTACTGGATAATAACAAGCTAGCTAAAACACATCCAGTAAAACATAATTTGTTGACATGAGGACATTACATCATTGTCTCAATAATTCAGTTCATATTTGGTTCACCTTTTAAAGCGTCTCTGTTTTGACCAAATGTGACTCCAGTATAGAACTTGACTCAAATCTGTGTGCCTAGACAGACCAAGCCTGCGATTGAAAAAAAAAACACTGAAATTAGAAGCTGCATGCGTTATGGGAACGAACAACAAGAAAATCTATTGACTCCATGAAAAATATTGAAGAGAATAAGGATTAGAGTACTCACTCTAAGAAACGACCGTAGCAGTTTACTGAATGAACCAGAGATCCCCAAGTCAACGCACTGATTCTGTTGATTTGAATCCGCCAATAACAGTGAGACTTCAACGATTACAGCTTAATGACTCAATTATTGCTTAATTGATCTCAGATCGATTCTCTAATACATACTACTCAGAGTTGACGACACCTATGTAAAAAAACACTTTCCCTTTTCATTCGTTCTTTTTTTTTTTTTTTGGTATGGTATCGAAATTTTTTGTTTGTTTATTCGTCTTCGTTTATGTCTCTACACTAGCGCGTTTTCGCCTTTGTTTATTTCAATACTTATTCTTTTTCTATTATCTTCAATCCCTTGTTTCTTTTATGCGCTTAAATCATATAAAAACTCATGTGTTCATATGTTTTACTGACTTGAAACAATGTATATAAGATAAGAACTATCTGAAATGGATGTCGGATATCCACCTAAACACTAACATATAAATTTTTTTATTTTTTCCATCAAACACTTCATTCTATTAGATTAAAGGTTTACAAGGTTTCTTTGAAGAGGAGCCAAATACGCCAATAAACTTATAAAAGAGGACAAAATAAGCTACAAAACAATAAACTTAAGACATACATCAAACAAGCTTTGAAACTTGATTTGGAACCATAAAGGTTAGAAGATAAACAAAGGGGACAACAAGTCCTGAAGATAAAGAGTTGCCCCACAAACTGAAGCCACTCGAGGTAGAGAATGACCGACCACTGCTACATAGTCAACCACTTTGATAACCATTGCCGCAGACGTTGCAAAAGAACGATCGCGGTGTTTGGATTCCGTACGTGCGCCAAAGGTCCCTGGAAAGGGTGGTCACACGCTGGACAAGACGAGAGTCTTGAAAACCAAGAACCTAAAAAGATACTTGGAGGAGGTGTTGTATTGCAGAGAGCTTTAATTGCCAATTCTAGGCCTTCCACAAGGCTCAATCGGAGAGGAGAAGAAGCAAAATCCTTTGTTGCTTGTAAAACCCAAATGCCTACCTTTATAGTGACTTTCGCAAAGTTTTTTCTAAAAAGATAGACACACGCTCTTCCATCTGAGGTATAGAAGAAGAAGGAGCTCTCTCCAAGGGAGGGGTTAGACATCACAAGCGCAAAAAGACGCCATATGCCTACTTTTAAAGGGGCGTTCTTGAAGATTTTCCTAAGGAGGTGGACACACGCTCTTCCATTGGTGATATAGAAGAGGAGGGGACTCTCCCTCAGGGAGGATTTAGACAACACAAGCGAAACAAGATGGTCTCGTCTTACACTTCTAAATCGCTGTGGAAAAATAACAGGCGGGTTACCAAGACTTGACCTTTTTTTAGTGTCATGCTTCAAAAATAAGGAAGTTAGTTTGATACTCTTCAAAGTGAGGGATTGCAAATTTAGATATCTCTCCAAACAGGAGGAAAATGACAATATATCACATTTGGAGGAAATTGAGGCTACAAAACCTTTACGGTCAATGTAAAACTCATTTAAAATGGTCAATACCAACATAATTACACACTGGTCCAACAACCAGGAAAGCAAAAACTGGCCCATATTTTTGAGACATCTTTTTAGGCTCGTTAGGCCCACTAACAATGAACAAGATATCTGGCCCAAATGCCTGAGAAACAGCAACTGGCCCACCAACATTAGGGTTTCTTCCCTTACTCCGCCGGCAAAGAGGCGTTTAACCAGAGAGATGAGAAAGCTCGCCGGCAAAGCATTTCGGATTCGTGGACTCAATCTCACCCGCGGTTGGGAGAGGGCGCTTTGGACGGCTTGTGGAATCGACGTATCAGCCAAGTTAAATGTTGGACAAAGGGGATGGTTGGCCGTACCAAAAGGAGTTCTCGACGGCGGCAAGATGCCTCGTCGGAAAGAAGGAAAGAAAGGAGGTTGACGGTGGAGAGCTTCCCGCGTGTCCGCATCGAAGGCCTGTGACCTACGGTTGCCAATGTTGCAGCTTGTGGCAATATATCTGGGTGACCGGAATCGGGTCATGGGGAAAGCCACAGATCCAGTGGTGGCGGAGGGTACAGGGGAGAGTTTGACGATGGCATACGGTGGTATGGATCTATGGGAAACGCGCTAGAAGATTCTAGATCCGGCGGAGGGTTTGTTTATAAGATGAGTCGGGGATGGGAGGTTGACAGGCTCTCGTCGTGTAAGCAACAACGGAATATAGAAAGAAAATATATTTGGGGCTTTAAGCGGGACCCCGAGAAGGTTTACATTAGGATTCATATAGAATATGTACATAGGTCGTTGCTTTGGACTATGTGCATTCGAACTGGATCTCGCCGGCGAAAGGATCAACCGGCGGAAGGAGAGCAAGAATCTCGCCGGAAAAGGCCGACGGAGGGAAAGAGGTATGAGCACCGCAAGGATAATAAAGTCTCCGGCCACCAGATCTAGTATGACATACATAATACGGTGGTCGGGAAAGATCAAAACTGAAAACAAACATGGACTGATGAGCTTCATAACCCAGGAAAAGAGAGGGGAGCGAACGGTCCGACGCCGGCGAGCAACTGCTCTACCGGCGTCGGAAAAGGTTAACTCGAGACTTGTCTCGGAAATAGTGCCCGAGAGAAAATAGACTCCAGTTCTTACTAACACTAACATATAAATATACACGATATTTGCTTTCTTTTTTAATTAACCGGGATGAAGAAGAAGAGAGATAGAAGTAGATAACCGGGTGAACTCCCGGTTTGATATAGTTAACAAAAAATCGAAAGTTTTATATTAAAAATTATTAATTAATTAGATAACTGGGGTAAAATTGGAATTTTGATTATGTTGAAAAATCGTAGGTATGAAAATAACAACGCTTATTATTTTGGGTTTTAAATGACATGTTTTTATTATTTGGTGTATTTTTATTCCATTCCAAAACAATTGGGTATTAAACGTCCAAATTAATGGGATACTGTTTATAATCATATCCCACATGTTTAGAGAAACCATATTGTATATATTAAATCATAGGAGATATCATATCATTGTATTTATGTCTTAGGATTCTGTATCAGCTTATATAAGCTATGTAAGACCATCATTACTCATCATTACTTCCCCCAATTTCTCTTATTAAAAATAAATAAAAATATATAGAAAAGAGAAAAGAAGAGAGAACGTTGTTTCAATTACTCTGGCTAGAAACGTTACTCTTTCTTTTTCTACAGCTATCAGTTTATTATTAGTAATATATTAAAATATTAATTTTTCTTTTGTTGAGTAACGTATCAGCGTTCTACCACTGGTGATGCTCTAATCGTCTTAATGCAATATATCAGGATATTCACTCCATCTGGTCTTCCTCCTCTGTCCATTTCATGGTATCAGAGCTGAGACACATTTATAAACACATATTTTTTTTTTCGATTGTTCTCCGATGGCTTCCGAACAAGTGACCCCGACCCGACCGAACCCGACCCCGGCTGTTACGGAGGTTCGCCGCACGATCTCTCCGTATGATCTGACAGCCGCTGACAATCCTGGAGCGGTGATTTCCCATCCACTGCTACAAGGTACGAACTACGATGAATGGGCTTGTGGCATGAAGACGACATTGTTGTCTCGCAAGAAGTTTGGTTTCCTTGATGGCACCATTGCTCGACCGACTGAGGGATCACCATATCTCGAAGACTGGTGGACGATTCAGGCGCTCCTTGTGTCATGGATCAAGATGTCCATTGATCCGGTGTTATGTTCGAATATCTCTCACCGGGATGTTGCGAAAGATCTGTGGGATCATCTCAAGAAACGGTTTTCTGTCATGAATGGTCCTAAGCTTCAACAAATCAAAGCGGAGTTAGCCTGTTGCAAACAGAGAGGTCTCGCCATTGAAGCATATTTTGGTAAACTGAATCGCATTTGGGATAGTATGGCTACCTACCGTCTTCTCCGTGTTTGTAAGTGCGGTAAGCGTGAGTGTAACCTTGGGGAGGTTCAAGAGAAATACAGTGAAGATGACAAGGTGCACCAATTTCTTTTTGGTCTTGATGATACCTCGTTTCGCACCGTCCGATCGAGTTGGATCTCTCGAGTTCCACTACAACTGATGGAGGAAGTGTATAACATTGTCTGCCAAGAGGAAGACCTCGTGCGGAATGGAACTCTCCACCGTGATGACCAACAAGAGATTACCGCTTTTGTTGCTCAGACCAAACCGGTCTTTCGTCGGGATGACAAAGACAAAACTTTGTTTTGTAAACATTGCAATCGTCCTGGTCATCCTTCCGAGAGTTGCTATGGAGTGATTGGTTATCCTGAGTGGTGGGGTGGTCTTCCTCGGTCTCGTACATCTTCTGGTCGAGGTCGTGGCGTGTATCCTTCGGGTGCTCAAGGACGTGGTCGTAGCGGTCTCTCCTATGCTAATGTTGTGCATGTCACTACAACTCCACTCATTGAAACTGTGAATCATGTGATCACTGATAAAGGCAAGGATGCGGTGGCTAGACTCAATGACACTCAATGGCGAACACTCATGACTCTTCTCAACGGTGGTGCTAGCTCTAGCAATGAAAAAATATCAGGTAAGTCCTTTTCTCCATCTTGGATACTCGACACGGGGGCCTCTCATCATCTTACTGGGAATTTAGGAATTCTTACGAATGTGAGGGATATGGAACAACCTGTTTTGGTTATTTTAGCTGACGCGTGAACGTATATCTGTTAAAGAAGGCACAATGGTTATAGGTGACAACTTAGTGTTGAAATCTGTTTTTTATGTTGTTGGGTTTCACTTTGATCGGATTTCACTATGACAACTGATGGATGAAAATAGTTGTGTGGTTCAACTGGCTGAAAAGTTCCTTGTTATCCAGGACCGCGCTTCGAGGATGATGATTGGTGCGGGGAAGCGTGATGCTGGAACCTTTCGTTTATGCAGAATGGAGTTGGCTGCATCGGTGTTACCTAAGGAGGAGAAGTCATATGATTTGTGGCATAAGAGGATGGGTCATCCTTCTGCTAAGATAGTTGGTTTTCTTTCAAACCTTGATGTTTCTGTTGTTTCTGAACTTTCCAATAAGGCGTGTGATGTCTGTCTCCTTGTTAAGCATACACGATCTGTTTTTCCTCTAAGCAGTAATAAAACAAGTTCAATTTTTGATTTGCTTTATATCGATCTTTGGGGACCTTATAAAACACCGTCTCATTCTGGAGCTCGTTACTTTCTTACCATAGTCGACGATTACTCTAAAAGTGTTTGGTTGTATTTGCAAGTTGACAAAACCGAGACTGCAACAAACTTTAAACATCTTATCTCCATGGCTGAACGACAGTTCAACAAACGCGTACAACGGGTTCGTAGCGACATTGGCACAGAGTTCATTGCCATGTCTACGTATTTCCGGTCTCAGGGAATCATCAATGAAACCTCTTGTGTCGCAACACCGTAACAGAATGGCCGTGTCGAACGGAAACATCGTCACATCCTCAACATTGCCCGAGCTCTTTGTTTTCAAGCTTTTCTGCCCATTGAGTTTTGGGGCGAGTGCGTTTTAACGGCTGTTTACTTGATAAATCGAACTCCTAGTTCAGTCTTGAACTGTTTAACACCGTATGAACGAATTCACAATAAGGCTTCCAATTATGGTCATTTGTGAATTCTGGGTAGTCTTTGCTATGCTCACACGAACAAAGGTGACAAATTTGCTGCAAGAAGTCGCAAGTGCGTGTTCGTTGACTACCTGTATGGGAAAAGGCCTGGCGGTTGTATGATCTTGAGACACACGAGTTTTTGGTTTCTCGTGATGTCAAATTCTACGAGGATGTTTATCTGTTCGTAGAGGTGTCGACACAATCGTCGTCTGCTCTATTGGAGGAAGGAGATGCTCTGTGGGCTTTTATTTCACCAGGTCCATTACCTATGGATGATATTGGGCCTATAAATCGCAGCCCATCACGTGATGCCGATCCACCTGCTATTGCAAGCCCTCCATTGAATTTATCTTCTCCACCACTTGACGACTCCTCTCCGACCCGATCTGATACTTCCCCCGACGCTGATGAATCATCTTCGTCGGCTTCTGATACTGATTCACTATTGCGGAACCGGTCGCAGTGGTCGTCCCTCCTCTGGCTCCTATCCCTCTTCGTCACACAGTGAACGCACACGCTCCCAACCAGTGGCCTTGAATGATTATGTCACCAATTTTTCTCAAACTCGGTTTTTACAACCCGTTAAAGGTACATGTTTGTATCCAATTCATAATTATCTTGGGAACAATCGTTTTTCGGCAACACATCGGGCGTATTTGGTTGCGGTTACAGAGGCTGTTGAACCTCGCAGTTTTAGACAAGCTGTTCAAAAACGAGTCTGGAAGGATGCAATGGGTACAGAGGTTAAAGCTTTGGAGGAGAAAGAAACATGGACCATTGAGGATTTACCCATAGGAAAATGAGCAATAGGTTCGAAGTGGGTCTACAAAATCAAGCATCACGCTGATGGCACCATCGAGCGATATAAGGCCAGGTTAGTTGCTCTTGGAAATAAGCAGATTGAAGGTATTGATTATGGAGATACTTTTGCACCAGTTGCCAAGATGGAAACGGTTCGCTTATTCCTCGAGGTTGCTGCCGGTCGAAACTGGATTGTCCATCAAATGGATGTGCACAATGCCTTCCTCCATGGTGATCTTGAAGAAGAGGTATATATGAAACCTCCACCTGGTTTTCATGTTGCTGACGATAAGAAAGTTTGTCGATTAAGGAAATCCTTGTATGGTCTCAAGCAAGCTCCTAGGTGTTGGTTTGCAAAACTCACGTCTTCTCTTCGTGAATATGGTCTTGTTCAGTCGCTGTCTGACTACTCGCTGTTTGCATTTGACAAAGGCGGCATCCAGATTAATATTCTCATTTATGTTGATGACATGATTGTCTCAAGTAATTCATCATGAGCTCTGCAAATGTTCAAAGATTATTTGGCAACCTGTTTCAAGATGAAAGATTTAGGTCCTCTCAAATATTTTTTGGGCATTGAAGTATCTAGGGGAAGAAACGGTTTTTATCTGAGTCAGCGCAAATATGCTCTTGAAATTGTTGTCGGGGCAGGTTTACTTGGTTCCAAACCAGATGCTTTTCCACTTGACCAAAATCATAAGTTGGCGCTCTCCAAGTCGCCTTTGCTTACAGACCCTGAACAGTATCGGCGGCTCATTGGCCGGTTCATCTATCTTGCTGCAAGCAGACCCGATTTGACTTTCTCTGTGCATATTCTTTCACAATTTATGCAGCACCCTAGAGAGGATCATTGGCAAGCAGCTCTTCGTGTGGTTCACTATCTAAAAGGCACTGTCGGTCAGGGAATTTTATTACAAGCAAAAACGAATTTCTAGGTCACATGATGGTGTGATTCTGATTATTCCAGTTGTCCTCTCACTCGTCGATCCGTCACAGGTTACTTTGTCCAACTTGGTGCCTCTCCTGTTTCATGGAAAACGAAAAAGCAGGACACGGTTAGTCTTTCCTCCGCAGAAGCAGAGTACCGAGCCATGGTTCATCTCACTAAGGAGTTACTTTGGGTCAAACATGTTGTAGCAGACCTTGGCATTGCACATCCTCAACCTATGCGTGTTTTTGTGATAGTCAATCCGTTATCTATGTCGCCACGAACCCGGTGTTCCATGAGCGAATGAAGCACATCGAAAACGATTGTCACTTTGTTCGGGAGAAGTTTCAGTTCGGTGTTATTAATCTTGTTCATGTTGATACTCATCATCAACTCGCAGACATCTTTACCAAACCACTAGGCGGTCCATCATTTGAGACTTTCCGTTGCAAGATGGACATTCACAATCTCCGTGCTCCAGCTTGGGAGGGGGGGGGGATAATGGGATATTGTCTATAATCATTTCCCACATGTTTAGAGAAATCATATCGTATATATATTAAATCATAGGAGATATTATATCATTGTATTTATGTCTTAAGATTTTGTATCATCTTATATAAGCTATGTAATCGCCTTAATGCAATATATCAGGATATTCACTCCATCTGGTTTTCCTTCTCTGTCCATTTCACAAATAAAAGTAATTTCGGATTTTTTTTTCTAGCATTTTTTCCCTAAGTATTATAAAAATTATGAAGATAAAGTACAAAAGAAAAACTAAAACAAATATTTCTAATGGGGTAAATATTTTTGCGGTTTAAGTAGAAACAGGAATGAATTGTCAATTGTACTTGTACTATACCAACATTTTTAGTCTTAGTTTTAAATCCCATGTTATTTCATATTTCAAAACTATAAAGATTTTTTTTATAAATCTTTTAATCTTCGTCGTTAAATATGGTGTTTGGTTCTCTTTGTCGAGATTAATTTTTGCTTTTTATGTGTTACTAATGAAAAACATTAAAAAGCAAAATCATAAACAATTAGTTCCAATTCGTCGACTATTCACATAAAATACTTATATTGAAAAATATTTATTATAATTGTATACTATAATCCTAATTAAAAAAAAAAAATCTAGAAAAAAAAATATTGGTGCAGGTTAAGTTCATCCAACGCCTTTAGTTCCTTCCCCTCTCCAGCTTTCCCGAATAAAAAACAACAGCAAAATTAGTGAGACTGATAAACTCATTGTCGCTTGTGCTTATCCTCTTTGAAGGTTTCGTTTACACAATTCTCCTAATCGTTCTTCGAAATCCTCAAAAATCTCCGCAAGTTTAACTCTTTACACTTAAGAGTTCATCAGAACCTCGTCGCCATTGATGGGTCAGTGTTACTTTTCCCTTTAGAAGATAGAATTTAGGGTTTTAGGTAATTCCAGAATCAATTCTTGACTAAGCAATTTTTCATCTTTTTCAGTTACAGCGATGTTTTGTGCGTTGTCTTCTCCAGTTACATCTCTTCTCTACCCAAAAGCTTATAAATTGGGTCAAGCTAAATCGAATTCGAAGAGATCATTATGCTCTATGCGTGCTTCGTTGCCTGTTTCTGATAACAATCTTAAGTTTGAATACACACCATGGCTTATCGTTGGACTTGGTAACCCTGGATTGAAGTATTACGGAACAAGGCACAATGTAAAAGTTTCACTCTTTTACATTCAATTTTGATGTTTATGACTTCAAAGTTCTCTTCTTTATTTAATTCTTGATTTGTTTTGTTTATGTGTAGATTGGTTTTGAGATGATTGATCATATAGCTCAGGCTACAGACATTTCCATGAACACTATACAGTCCAAGGCTTTAGTTGGGATAGGTAGGTTCTCTAGTTCACAGCAATTTCCTGTTTTTGATTCACTTGGTTTCAGGTGTTTTTTTCACTTGTTTGTTCGTTAATTTGGGATTCCCTATGTGACCAGAACAGGTTCTGTTGGAGAAGTTCCGATTTTGTTGGTTAAACCTCAAGCATACATGAATTTTAGTGGTGAATCGGTTAGTTTTTTCTTACATTGCTATCCCTTGAGTGATATAGCATATACTGTTTTCTCTACACTAGATTTGATAGCCTAAATGCTTTTGCTGTATCTTCATTCTCTAAACTTGAAATGGTGTGGTAATGTGTTCTGAAGGTTGGACCGTTAGCGGCGTATTATCAAATACCCTTACGCCACATCCTGATGGTAAGTACTGAGTCTGATTGCTTGCTGTGTGATGATGATGAAGTGGAATTGACCAAAAGATTGTATCTGCCTCTATGGTGTAGATATATGATGACATGGGTTTGCCTAATGGTGTCTTGAAGCTTCAACCAAAAGGAGGTCATAGCCAGCACAACGGGTAAGTAATGTCTCTGAAGAGGGAAGTGGTCACTGTGTGTTATTTTGGTTTAGGAAATGAACAAAAACTTTGTCTTTGCTTATAAACTTAGAAGGAATCATATGTGAAGTCAAATATTCGAATCTCCTGCAATCTTTCTTTCCGAGTTCAATTCTAAACTTAATACTCGCTTTTGAGAAAGGGAGAAGCTATTTTGAAAGGACACAAAAGTTCATGATCTAAGACCTATGGATAGTGAAAAATAGAATCGAGTTCAAATAGTGTAAAGCATTTTTATTTCTAGGAAGCGCATCATTGTGAAGAAAGTAATGCATCTTCATCATTTATGATTTCGAGTCAGAAATAAAACAATGTAACTATTTCTTGTGCATTTCTGAAAAGGCCTATAACTTCTTTTGTTATGTTACCAGATTAAAAAATGTGACAGAACATTTAAATGGTTGTCGCGGCTATCCCCGCTTATCAATTGGTATGTGTCCCGTTTCACCTTGAAGGTCCTATCTCCAAATACCCCTTTTGCAATCATAGTAAAAAATTGTCTGTTGAATTGCAGGAATTGGAAATCCACCAGGTAACATGGACATGAAAGCGTTTCTTCTCCAGAAGTTCAGCCCTTTGGAGCGTGAACAGGTAAACCTAAGTTCATCAGTGAATTGAACTCTGCAAATCTGAAACTTGTATGTCTATTTGTTCATCGAATTTTAAATGGGATATGTTGAACTGAATCATGTGTAGATCGATGATGGACTGGAACAAGGTGTTGAAGGTGTGAAGACACTTATTGAAGAAGGATTCAGTGACTCAATATCTCGATTCAATCTGGGACAGAAATACAAGTTTCACGCAGTTTGATTTCCTTCACATCTACTTGGTCGTGATGATACCTGTCACAGTAACCAGTAAAGTAGTAACACCATTGTCCAAACATTGTCATTACCCTTAGTTTTTGTTTTGTCTAGCTTATATTGTAACTAGTATTATCCCCGTGCTACACACAGGGTACCGTTTATATTACTAAAATGTTTATATAAAAAAACAAAATCATTGCTTTAAAATTGTGGTAAAACAAAATCGATTTCAAACTGATGATAACTAATAATAAAACACATAGTTTAATCGTAGTAAGCATGAAACGGTAAACTAAATAAATACAAAATCATCGAGATAGATGGAACATCTTTGAGTCATGTACCTACATAGAAAAATAAATAATAATATAGAATTTAAGTAGGATTGCCAATGATATATATATATATATATATATTGGATATATATTGTTGACGATATGAAAATTGTGTAAATGTGTTACCTTGAGATTCACGTATAAGTATGTATCATGTTCTTGGATGTTCCTGAAGGTTATCATCATTTTAAGAAGTTAGTCATACATATATATGCTCAAGTATATTGTATAAAAATATAAAAGACTTTTAAACGTCCTTAAAACCAGAAGCATATTATCAATCTTACCTGTGGAACTGACTGCAAACATCGAGTTATAAGTTCTAATAGACTCCTTGAAATTAATACGTCTTGTGTCACTTGTGAACATATGTGCAACCAAGACTGGAGGAAACTTTTGGCTTGAGGACAAAAACCTAAGTATTATACATAAAACCTTAAGTATTATACATAAAACCGGAATCATATTTAACTAACCTTAAATTTGATAATGCACTGAGGTGATTATGATTTAAATTGATCTCATCGTTTGATGGAACTAACCTTAAATCACGTACTGAGTTTGTAGTTTCAACATCTGATGACATGGATGTCTGGAAATGTTGAGTTCTTTTATATCGTTTATTGTCCATTTCTCACCAATTACGCTTAAGTTTTTAGCATAAGCGCAACCTGAAATCAACCTTCGACCCCAATCTATTAGATGAGTGTATATAGTTAGTATACTTGTGAATATTAGTATTGGTTAAGGGCTCTGGAATTGTCCGGTTTATATGTTAGATTAATTGTATATCCGGTTTATTCCGGTTTAATAATCATGTTCTAGATAAAAGAACATTGTAACAAACACTTTTTTCTTCGATGAGAAATCGAGTTTTCCTAACAAACTCTCTCTCTATTCTTGTTCGCTAATATGGTATCAGAGCATTTTTCCGGTGAAGACTCGAGCTGGATCCTCTCATCCAGCGGACGATGACACCGTTGCGACTCCGAACCCAAGGTTTCCGGCGATTTGCGATAGGTCTAACAGAGATTCTGAAGAAATTGACTCATACAGCAATGCTCATAGTCCCTTCTTCCTTCACGCTTCGGATCACCCAGGTCTGTCGATTGTCTCTCATGTTCTTGATGGATCTAACCACAACAACTGGTCAATAGCTATGGGAATGAGCTTAGATGCTAAGAACAAGCTAAGCTTCGTAGATGGCTCTCTTCCTAGGCCAGAAATTGATAGTCCGATGTTCAAGATTTGGAGTCGATGTAACAGTATGGTTAAGGCTTGGATATTGAATGTTGTGAGTAAGGAGATTTACGATAGTATACTTTACTATGATGATGCTGTTGAGATGTGGAATGACTTGCTCCAGAGGTTTAGAGTAAGTAATCTTCCAAGGAAATATCAACTTGAACAAGCGATCAATACACTTAAGCAAGGGAATATTGTCTGCTTACTACACTAAGAAGAAAACGTTGTGGGAACAGTTAGCAAATACCAAGCTCACTGCTGTGAAAAGGTGTAACTGTGATCATGTAAAAGAGTTGATGGAAGAAGCTGAAACAAGTAGGATCATCCAATTCCTTATGGGATTGAATGACAACTTTGCCAACATTCGAGGACACATTCTAAATATGAAACCAAGACCGAGTTTGACTGAGATTTATAACATGCTGGATCAAGATGAGAGTCAGCGGTTGGTAGGAGTCTCGACACCAAATCAGTTTACTAATCCAGCTGCCTTTCAGGTTCAAGCAAGCCCTGTCTCTGAACAATCGAAGGTGTTCTTGGCTCATAATGGTTTTCAGAAACCTAAGTGTTCTCATTGCCATAAGCTTGGTCATACAGCTGATAAGTGTTACAAGTTGCATGGATTTCCTCCTAGATTTGGTTCGAAGTGGAAGAAACCACAAACAATAGGAGCTACGAACCTTGCAACAACACAAACAACAAATCAATTTGATCAGAAGGAGAATATGGAGTTCACGTGTGAAGAAATGTTGAAGGATCAGATCCAAACTGTGATTTCGTATCTGAGTTCCAAACTCCACACTGTTACTGCTGAAACTACCACACCTCCTAATTCCTGTGCTTCGACTTCAACTTCTGTCCTTGTAATCTCACAGATTTCAGGTACGTTTCTGTCACTTTACTCAAATGCCTATTATGACATGCTAGTTTCTTCTATATCTAAAGAACCGGCTGTGTCTCCTAGGGCTTGGGTTATAGATTCATGGGCTACTCATCATGTTACTCATAATAGAGACCTTTATGTAGAATTTAGAGCCTTAGAAAGAACCTTTGTTACTCTTCCTAATGGCTATACGGTTAAAATAGTAGGCATAGGTCTCATTCAGTTAACCGAAAACATCATTCTGCATAATGTTCTTTACATCCTTTGAAATCTGTGAACAAAGACTTTGATCAGTGTTAGTGTTATAACAAAGACTTTGAAATCTAAAGTGAGTTTTACATCTGATGAATGCTTTATTCAAGATCTTACGCGGGAGTTGATGATTGGAAAAGGGATTGAACTTGGAAATTTATATGTCATGCATTTTGATGAGTCTAATCAGTCAGTCTCTTTGAAAGGTACTGCTTTACTTTCTAATCATGTTCCAGTCTGTTCTAGTGTCATTGTTGATCCTGTTGTGTGGCATAGACGTCTAGGACATCCTTCTCAATCAAAAATAGATTTACTATCTGATGTATTACGTTTAAAACATATAAAAGGAAATAAAGAACAATTGTCTGTTTTTCATGTTTGTCATTTGTCTAAACAAAAATATCTTCCTTTTAAATCAAGACAAAACATGTGTAATGCTCCTTTTGAATTGATTCATATTGATACATGAGGTCCTTTTTCTGTTGAAACTAAAGATGGTTTTAGATATTTTTTTAACCATTGTTGATGATTTTAGTAGAGCAACATGGACTTTCTTGATGAAATTAAAATCGGATGTGTTACATATCTTTCCTAGCTTTATAAATATGGTTGAAACTCAATATAAAACTAAAGTGAAATCTGTTAGATCTGATAATGCTCATGAATTGAAGTTTAATGCATTATTCTCTGAAAAAGGAATTATCTCTTATCATTCATGTCCTGAAACTCCAGAACAAAATTCTGTAGTAGAAAGAAAGCATCAGCATATTTTAAATGTAGCTAGAGCTCTTTTATTTCAGTCAAATGTTCCTTTAGAGTTCTGGGGAGATTGTGTCTTAACAACAGTGTTTCTAATCAATAGATTACCTACTCCAGTGCTAGATAATAAGTCTCCTTTTGAGAAACTAACTAGTAAGGAACCTGAATACACTTCTTTAAAAAGTTTTGGTTGTCTATGCTATAGTTCTACATCACCTAAGGCTAGAACCAAGTTTGATCCTAGAGCTAGAGCATGTATTTTTCTAGGTTATCCTACTGGGTATAAGGGGTACAAGCTATTAGATTTGGAGACACATGCCGTTTCTATTTCCAGACATGTCATTTTCTATGAGGATATTTTCCCTCTTGTATCATCCACTATCAAGGATGATACAGAGAAGTTCTTTCCTCATCTTCATTCACCTGCAACCCCTGATGATTTGCCTCTTGTGTAAACATCTTCCGGTGCACATCCTCCTCAAGATGTGACACCTTCTGAGGTTTTGATTCCTTCTGAATCACTATCTCACAGAAACAGAAAACCCCCTAAACACATGCAGGATTTTCATTGTTATAATACTACTAGTACTATCAAATATCCAATATCCAATTATATCTCTTATTCATATCTATCTGAGCCTTTCCGTGCTTTCATTAATATCATCACAAATGACATCGTTCCCCAAAGATATTCAGAAGCTAAGGATTATGTTGTGTGGTGTGATGCGATAAGAGAGGAGATTGGGGCTATGATTCGAACGAACACTTGGAGTGAAGATCAGTTGCCACCTAACAAAAAGGCAATTGGTTGTAAATGGGTGTTTACAATCAAATATCATGCAGATGGAAGTATAGAGAGATATAAGGCCAGATTAGTTGCAAAAGGTTTTACGCAAGAAGAGGGTGTCGATTATGCAGAGACTTTTCCCCCTGTTGCAAAATTACCATCGGTTAGATTACTTTTTCTAACTGCAGCTAAGAGAAATTGGATAGTTGATCAGATTGATATATCCAATCCTTTTCTGAATGGAGACTTGGATGAGGAGATCTATATGAAGATTCCACCTGGCTATGCAGATATACTTGGAGTGAAGCTTCCACCTAATGCTGTTTTCAGGTTGCATAAATCCATTTATGGACTAAAGCAAGCCTCTCGGCAATGGTTCATCAAGTTATCTAACACTTTGCGTATGATGGGATTTATCAAATCTTCTGGTGAACACACTCTGTTTATCAAATCTTAGAGTGAGGTGTTTCTTGCTGTGTTGGTATATGTCGATGACATGTTGATTATCAGTAATAGTGTTGATGCGATTGCAGATTTCAAGACTGAGTTGAAGTCTTACTTCAAGTTAAGGGATTTAGGTCCTGCAAAGTACTTCCTTGGCATAGAGATTGCGAGATCTTCTGCAGGTATCTCTCTCTGTCAACGGAAATATACATTGGAGCTTTTATCAACTACAGGTTTTCTTGGCAGCAAACCTTGTGATTCTCCAATGAATCCTGATGTCAATATCACAAAAGAAAAAGGCACCTTGTTACCTGATTCCACTCAGTACAGGAAGTTGGTTGGTAAACTTATGTATCTTCAAATAACGAGACCTGATATCTCTTTTGCGGTTAACAAGCTTTGTCAGTATTCTCATGCTCCTAGAGATACTCATTTGATTGTCGTACACCAAGTCTTGAGATATTTGAAGGGAACAGTGGGTCAAGGACTGTTTTATGCAGCAGATAACAAGTTTGACTTGCGGGGATTCTCTGATGCAGATTGGGGTTCTTGTACTGATGATAGAAGGTCAGTCACAGGTTTCTGCATATTCATTGGAGGTTCCTTGGTCTCATGACGATCAAAGAAGCAAGATACGGTTTCTCAAAGCTCTGCAGAATCAGAGTTTTGAGCCATGGCTTTGACAACCAAGGAACTCATTTGGCTTTCTCGACTTATGCGGGATTTACAGATCCCATTCACTCCTCCAGCTTATCTCTATGGTGACAATGAAGCACTACATATTGCTAATAATGCAGTGTTTCACGAGAGGACTAAGCATGTTGATATGGATTGCTACAAGATCAGGGAGGAGGTAGATTCTGGATTTCTTAAAACTATGCATGTTCGAACAGGGAATCAGCTAGCTGATGTTCTTACTAAAGCTTTACATCTGGCTCACTTCCAGGAGATAATTGCCAAGATGGGTGTTTATAATATCTTTGCACCTTCATCTTGAGGGGGGGCTATTAGATGAATGTATATAGTTAGTATACTTGTGAATATTAGGATTGGTTAAGGGCTCTGGAATTGTCCGGTTTATATGTTAGATTAATTGTATATCCGGTTTGTTCCGGTTTAATAATCATGTTCTAGATAAAAGAACATTGTAACAAACACTTTCTTCTTCAATGAGAAATCGAGTTTTCCTAACAAACTCTCTCTCGATTCTTGTTCGCTAATACAATCCTACCTGTAATTAAAAAAGTGGCAGTCAAAATTACATATTAAAAGTAACTGCTGAATATTATAAAATAAATTACAGATTCTATGGTGATTTAGAGAAGGTGAGTGAAACATGAAAGATGAATCACCTTCTGAGTGTCAAAAGACGATGACAGAGATGGTTGTAGATGGATTGAAAAACGAAGAAATGAGAATTGTTGACGATTCGGGTTCGACAGAGTAGCAGGAAGAATGGTTCGGAGATCTGATCAAAAACTGTTTGGTTCGTAACTGTAGTTGCAATTTTTTTTTGCAGATTTGATGAGTTTTTCTTTGAAGAGGGTGTTGATAGTGATTATTTATTTTGATATATATATTGATTTGAAGTCAGTTGATGAAAGAGTGTGGGAAGTTTTTGGAGGATTGTGGAAACAATGGATTGAGATCGTGGGATCATTTTTAGGTACAGAAAAAAAAGACAAACTTATATTATTTCACAAATCTTTACATTCGTTTGAACTGTGAATATGGTTGAAAAAATCGTGGTATGTGAGGGTGGATTTAGTAATTTAGAACGTAAAAATGTTGTCAAAAAAAGAACATAAAAATGATGTGTTTTCTACTTTTCTTTTTCTTTTTTGATTTTTTTTTCAAAGTTATTATTCTTAATTGCTGACATCTAATTATTAATTGGTACAGTGACTTGTGCTTTATATAATAAAAGATTTATAAGCGTTATTAGATAACGATCAAAAAATTTATCGATATATATCGTTATGAGCTTTTTTTTTTTTGACAGTCATATCGTTATGAGTTTTTCTATTGGTTTTAAGTCTATTAAAGAAACAAACAAAATAACAGATATTTATTACCGGACTAAACGAAATTACACAAATTGTATAGATAAAGTGATGGATTAAGGACATTAATGACCGTTTGATCAATAATTCACTGGGTCCCACACTATCTAAATAAGACCGTTGAACGTAAGAAAAAAAAAGGAAAAGGGTAAAATTGTCAACACAGGAAAAGTCTAGTTTGTCCTTTTTACTATCAGACCGTTGCGGAAACCATAAAAGAGAAACCTTTTTTTACCAATCCCTTAAATAAAGTCTCTTGCAAACAAGAAGAATCGAGTTAACAAAAATAAAAAAGCTCTCTCTTTTACTGAAGAAGTGATTCGAATTCGAAGATCGTATCTGAATCAATGGCGGATATACTCTCGAAACCGAGCATGGAACAACTGTTCTTCTCTGTAGATCCGATGTCTCTTATACTCTCTCAAAACTCCGACACTCATCAGCTTAAACTCTTGTTAGACGGTTTCTCCGGTTTCGAAAGAGGTCCAAGATATGACGAATACTCCAAACTACGCGAATCAAAGCTTCGTATGAAACGTGATTTCCAGAAATATCTCGACGAGGAAGACGTAGAAGAGCCGAGGATCAAAAAACAAGTCAGATTCGAGGGCAATTCGGTAATTTCACCAGAAAAAGTTAAGTTTTCGCCGGAGGAGAAGAAGAAACAGAGTAGATTTGGGTTATCTCCGATGAGAAAAGCTGTGCCGTCTTCGTTGGCTCAATCGGTTCCTGATTTCTCCGCCGTGTTACGTAAAGAGAATCGTCGTCCGGTGAATTACAACACTACTACTACTACTCCGCCGGCTTCGAAGAGTAGAAACGGCGGCGTTTTGTCGGGATCGGTTTCGAGAGGGAGCAAGTCGGCGAGTGCAGGGGAGAAGAAGAGTAAAGGGATGATGATGATGGGAATGGCTCGTAAGAGTTACGCGAATGTTGAGGATCTTAAGAAAATGTCCATGGCGGCTGCTTCTGCTATCAATGGAAGCGGTGGAGGAGGGAGAAGAGTCGGTGACGGTGGTGGTGGTCGCCGGACTATTCTTGGTTACAGACAAATTTACTGATTTCGTTTCCAAAGCTTTGATTTTTATTCTTTTTCCCCACGATTTATTCTTTGTTTTTGGATTTGATTGTTGATTTGTTTTTTTTTTTTTTTTTTTTTTTTGTTATTGGTGTGTTGGTGATTTGATTTGTTTGTAAGAAAAAAATAAACATACATTCTTGATATACAAATTTAAACTTTGTGTGATTCTTTCAAATTACTTGTCACATTCGTTCATGTACAACGTTTACAAAACACATTATGTATTATAATTTTATAAAGTGTATAATTAAGAGTAATTAAGTGGTACCCTAATTCGTGTATATATCTAAGGTATTGTGTCACGTAGGTAAAATACATTAACTTAGGGGTTTGCGTGTTGATTTTAATTCTTCCACAAAAGTTATTCGATGTATTCACAATTTTCTTCTACATGTCTTTTTGAATAAACCACAGCTTTTTCGATTAATTAGGAAACTCTTATCTACTAATTCGTCTGTAATTGCCTCTTATTTAGTATTTCTAGATCGTCAGTCACCGACTCAATCTATACGAAGCATTTATACACATACACGTCTTTAAACTTTCTATAAATACATAAATTACACAATTGAAGTTCAAGGACATCGTATAGTGGGATATAGTATGAATCGTGCTTTACTCGTGGTTTCATCGAAGACAAATCAAACATAAAATTTTGAAAATATTCCAAGTGTTTGGTGGTAATCCAGCAAAGAGACGAAATGAGTTTGACATTCATGATTCATATTTATGTGTGATTATATGATGAAATAACAGTAGAGCATAACCGTATGTCCAAATTATACGTTTGTTTCCATAATTCCATGTGACTATATGGGTTCTGGCTTAGGGGAATAAAAACAAGGACACATTCTCATTCTCATCACGTGATCACTAATCAGTCACCAACGAAAGTAAATATGTGTACTCAAATTTGAAACAAGTACATAGAAATAGAAAAAGAAACACAAACAACAATTAAAGGAACTATACCATCAACAAAGGCAAAACTATGCTAAGTGGGCAAAGACGGGATACAGAGGAAGTAGACGGAGTGGATGGCAATATACGCAACCTGCAACCACGCCTCAAAACCAATACGTAATGGCAATATACACAAGCTAGTTCTCTGGTATCACCTAAACTAGAAAAACTACTTGGATTGGGAAGATCGAACTTCCTAAGACAAGCCAAGACATAGAGAACCAAAAACAGAGGAAGGTAAGGAAACAAACTACGACACCGAAGTCGAAGCCAAAACAGAGGAGATA